>OX465596.1:84382500-85007500 GCA_950022295.1 Bromus sterilis
TCAAGTTGCTTAGCTACAGGTGATCAACCAACGGTTATTAACATGGCAACTCATGCAATCATGTCATAGCACACAAACAGGTCAAGAGGTGAAGCACAAAGTAAACTATCTATGATAGTCAATTTAAGTGAGGCACAACCTAAACATGGCATAACACTAAGTGCCGCACGATGATTAAAACATTTGGTACTGTTCTGTTCTAAACCATATTTTAGGTTGGTTAACAACAGCAAACAATATCATAAACACAAAGTACATGAAAAACTAATCAAGTTACATATAAAGAACACTCCAAACGGAGTTACAGTTAAAAAGATATAAGCAAAACAAGTTACGGTCACAATCTGCCAACATCACGAAGCACACTTCAGAGCAATGCACAAACAGGGTAATTAGTGCAAACATGCTCAAAAATGATATGAAAATAAACTAGGCATGACATGGAAGGCATGGAAAAAAGAATCATGCAAAAGGCATCATAGATCAAAAGATATTAAGCAAACAACATGGCATCACAAAGTAACAGACTTAGAGAAAAACTGAGGTGGCAGTCAAAAACAGCAGCATAGCAACTTTGGAGCTAAATAACTATATGACCAGTAATGCTAACATGAAGATTCAATACATGTAATGAAAGAAGACATGATGCTTAAAAACATGCAATTGGAATCACTCAATTCCGATAAACGGTCGCGACACACTCGTCGACCGAAGTTGCAACAAAATAACAGTTTCAGCAACAGCACCACATTAACATCAGGATCACCACTTTGGAGCAAGATTTAATATAGCTAGAGCACCCAAACATGACATGTTAAAGCATGGAAAAGAAGTACACATGATGCTTAACACATAGGAGAAAGAATCAATGCAATAGGCCTCATGGATGAGTCACAATCATCATGCAAAGTTGCAACAAAATAATACAGCAGCACTAGACAGGAAAAATTAGCAGTTTAACGGCCTGATGCCCACTTTAGCACACAATTACACAATCAGGATGAGCTCAAATGCAAAAACTTTCTACATACGAATGCTAGAGCACGCAAAACTGAGCAACTTTCGTTTTGGGGGCACGTTCATCGGAGCTACAGTTTAACAGGAAATTACAACGCGAAACGGAAACAACAGCAGCAAAAGTTCCATGACTTAGCAAAAATCCTAGTCACCAGGAAAAAACAAACTGGCGAGGACGGGCCCTCACCCATGGGCTTCGGCCCAACAGTGGCCTGGGAGGACTGGCGGCTTGGGCTCGGGCTGGCCGCTGGGAGGGAGGCGCCGGCTGGGCCTGGGGCTGAGGCCGGCCCACCTGGCACCAGCGGTTGGAGCGGCTGGATCGGGGAGGCTTTTCCTGTCGCCCAGGAGGCAGCCGGCCGGCAGCGCTCCGGCGCGGCGGCGCAAGCCAGGCGCGGGCTGCGGGGTGGAGACGGAGGCGGCATGCTGCAGGGGGCGCGGTCGTCGGAGCCGAGGGAGGAGGCGGCCGGTCGCGGCTCGGGCGAGCTCTGGCTCGGGCCTCCAATGGCGGGCGGCTTCGCTGCAAGCAAAGACGAGGCGCGGGTGAGAGAGGAGGGCAGGGGGAAGAAGAGGAAGGAGGGAGGAGAGGAGAAGGAGGAGGGGCGCGGCGGCCTGGCAGGGGCGGCGGCTCACCGGAGCCGGAGGTGCGGCGGGCGGCTCGGGAGCTCCACGGCTGGAGCGGCTGGAGGTTGAAGGAGAGGAGAGAAAGAGGAGGTGGAGGCTTGGGACGATCTGGGCCGTGGGATCCCAGATCGGACGGTCCAGATCTGAAAAAAAACTAGGGTTTGTTGGAAAATTGGGCAAAATGCGAAAATTGGACTATTGTGAGGGGGGTGGCTGCAACTTTGTGGCTAGGGAAACCCTAAAAATGGGTGGGAGCGTGGTGGTCTTTATATAGCCCCGGTGGCTGGCAGTTTTCAAAAACATCCAGGGTTTTTCTCTCGCGTGCGCGGTGCTCACGTTTCTGACCGCCGGGGGTCCGCAGTACCTCCGATTCGGGTAAAACTTCAAACTGCGCGATCAGCGCGTCGAGCCGGCGGCGTTCACCTCTCGTTGAAACCGTTCCGAGAACACTTTCCGGCGCGCTATAAAAATATCCCATTTAATTATTAAACGGGGTTTTCGTTCCGTTGGCTACGGCTGGTCTCGTGCGGTTTTCACGGCGGTGATCGGGTGAAACCCGGTGTCGCAAAGGTCGAGTGTCAGGATGGCAAGGGTAGGTCTCCGTCCGATACGAGATAAGAGGGGGAAAAATAATCGCCGATCAATAAATCGGGGATGCAAACACCGCAAACAAATCAGACAATCAAACGATTCACACCGAAAACAAAATTTTTCATTTTTGTGAAAACTGGGCTGTTACACCGATGCTCCTCCCGCTGATCTTGGCTTTGGTTTTCCTACGGGACCGGAGTGGGCGGATTTCTTCCCTGGAGACCCTGGCGCAAGTGGCAGTGGGACTCATTAGTATCGTCAGCGCATGTGCCCCTTTTTGGTACTTGGTTCCAAAGGGGGAGAGTCATATGTGTTTTACTTATGTTGTCTAGGTGATCGTGACTTGATTATGGGACCTGGTGTTGTCGGGGGAATGACCCCCGGGTAGGGTCACCCAGGGGAAATAGTTCATCAAAGCAATGATCACCGAGCCGGAGGTCACTGATCTATTCAAGGCCGAGCTAAACAAGAGAAACCAAGAAGTGGGCCGAACTGTTCCAAGTGAGCGCCGATTACCCCGGAGAGGGCGCAATCGGCCTCATCCAGGAGCATCCGGCCGAAGTAAGAAGAGCAGCGTGCGATCTGAGGTCCAGATCAGACACCTGGTACAAGAGCATTCAATGCGCAATCCCTGAAGATCGGGAATGCCTGAGGCGTGCGGTCTCCTCCAGCGCCGATCACGCGGACAGGCCGACAGGCCTAAGTACCTAGCCTTACTGTTCACTGCAGAGGTCTACGGGATAGCATCATGGTGAGCCGCAAGTCTACACCGGGTCATCCGGAGAAGCACGATGCTAGGTCCCTAGCCGATCTGAGAAAGACATCTGGGCCCTTCTTCTTGTGTATTTACCTTTGTACCCTGGGCTCGGCCTATAAGAGCCCCGGGTACCCCTCTTGCGTGGGGACGACGGAGTAGTTATTGCAATCTCACCCACCAGATAGAGCAAGGAGAGAGTAGAGACCAGATGCCCTATTCTTCTTCCTCTCAAACAGCTCAAGGAGCATTCATTGTAGCCAGAGTTATTGCATATAGCTAGCTCAGCAGGACTAGGGGTGTTATCTCTACGGAGAGCCCCGAACCTAGGTACATCGTGGTGTCTCACCGTGTGTTCCCATTCTCGTTTCCGGTACGAGCAACATTAACCTCGGTCTTTCCCCCTCTTTAGCCATCCCCATGGCATCTGCCGTTACATATCGACGACAGTTGGCGCCCACCGTGGGGCAGGACAAGGCCTCGACTGGAGTTCTGATCCGGACGGGGCCATCATCTGCATCGCGCATGCGCTTCGCCTACGGCCTAGTAATGAGGAGCTGGGCGTGGGACTTCGTCATCGACAATGCCTCGCGGGTTTGGGGCTGGAATGCCTCTACCGCGCGGCGTCATCATTCCTTTCGTCGGACATCGCGCCTTCGTCGCAACACTCCCTGATGTGTTTCCTAGGGAGGTTCGGGTGTTTTCTAACCTCACGGATCCGCTGCCGGGAGGGCCGGATGCCGTGGGAACAGAGAGTACGACTGCGCACATCCATGCGGAGGTCATGATGGCAGGGGTGTCAAGTCGCCACAGTTCCACTTCAGCTTCCCGAGCCGCGAGGGAAGCAACTGCAGCAGCGGGAGGACCAAGCAACCCACCGGACGTGCTCAACACTCCCGTGGATCTTCATGTCGATCCAGATGTGGCTCACACCGAGCTGGAGAAGGTGCGTCAGGCTCTGAAGGAGCAATCAGATCGGCTCGACGCTGAAAAGATCCGAATGGAGGCATCAGTTCGGGAGTACAACGCAGCGCATGGCATTCGGCAGCGTGTTGTCCCACCCCCATTCATCGAGGAGCTTCGGGCAGCAGGCCAAGAGGTCGGCAGAGAACTGGGAGGAGCCCAGAAGCCTGTGGCATCCATTATTGTGGCAGCACAGATTTCATACAGTTCTCCTGTGAAGAACATGAGAGCTGCCTAGCAGATCGCCACCGAGCTGGAGCATCTGGAAGGAGAAGAGCTGCAGGAGAGGACGCGCCGAATGCGCGATCTCATAACCACAGCGAACCAGCAGCAAAGGGCGGCCACCGAGCAGCAAGCGCCGGCAGCATCAAAATCGCTTCGGGCGACTGCGGGTGTGAATCAGCCGAATGCTCCGCAGCGGCAGCAAAGGCAAGCATCTTCACCGCATGGTAGTTTGCACCACAGTCGGAAGAATCATGGGCTGTAGGAGGCAGTCAGAGGGATGAGCCAGCAGTTAACAGTAGGCGTAATGAGCAATCGGCGGCATCAGTCCGGCCGGCAATCAGCCAGCGGTTAGGTCCCTGAGCAATCGCAGACAACGACACAAGGCACCGAATCGAGCAGTTGCAGCAGGATAAGCAACCGGAAGATGATGCGCCGGCGGGTCCAGCATGTTTTGGCCCCCGCATTCGGCAAGAGCAGTTCCCCAAAGGTTTCACATTGCCCAGGGACACCCCCAAGTACAATGGATCAGTCAAGCCAGAAGATTGGCTGGTCGTTTATATGACAGCCGTCGGTATTGCAGGAGGTGGTAGGCGTGTAGTTGTACGCTATGCTCCGCTCATGCTCCAAGGTTCAGCTCGGTCCTGGTTGAATAGTTTGCCCAGCAACAGTGTCAATTGCTGGAAGGATTTTGAGGACGCATTTGTCCGCAATTTCACGGGTACTTATGAGCGCCCAGGTCTGCCTCGGCACCTGGCTCTCTGTGTACAAGGAAAGGACGAGCCCCTGCGCGATTACCTTCAGCGGTGGATCAAGCTCAGGAACACTTGCGAAGGAGTTCATGAAATCCAAGCCATCCAGTACTTCACTGATGGCTGCTTGGACGGGTCTTTGCTGAAGCACAAGCTCCTGCGAAAGGAGATAACATCTTTGGCCGATCTGATGAGGATATCCAATTCATTCGCCGCATCTGACTCTGCAATGCGCCCGATTACGTTAAGTCCCAGCGGTTTCATCCAAGGGCAGACATCCGGCCAACAGCAGCAATCTGCAGAAGCAAATGGTCCCAACCGGTGCGAGAGGCGCGAGATCCAGAGGAACAACAATTTCAACAACAACAACAACAACAACAACAACAACAACAACAACAAAAACAACAACAGCAACACCCCCAATTTCAACAACAACACTGGTTTCAACAAGAGGAAGGATGAGCGGCTGGATGCCCAGTATGGCAATCGGCAGGTAGCAACAGTGCAACACCAAGAGGAACAAGGGGCAGCGGGAGGCAGTCAGAAGATGAAGCCTGCAGAGAGACCGCCAGGTCAGCCCAGTCCCCCATACACGTTTGAAGACATGATGAACCAGCCTTGCAAGATGCACAGTGGAGTAGGCAAGCCCGCATCGCACACCACTCGGCAGTGCATTTGGGTCGAACGTCTGGCAAATGGGGGAGCAGGAAATCCACCCCCACCGCCACCCCCACCCATAGGCCCACCCCCACCAAATGCTCGGCAGCATTTCCCACGTCATGATGCAGCGTATATGATCTTCACCAGCGAGTCAGATGACAAGGGCAGTCGGAGAACCCGTGAGAATGCAGTCAATGCCACCATGCCAGCAATTTCTCAGAGGTTGAACTGGTCGGAAAATGCCATAACATGGGGCCCAGAAGACCACCCGAGCGTAATGCCCAACCCGGGAAGTTATATGCTCGTGGTGGATGCAATCTTTGCGGCACCATTGTATTCATGCAAGTTCACCAGGACGCTTATTGACGGAGGCAGCGCCATCAACATTTTGTACAGAGACACAATGATCAAGTTCGGCATCCGCGAGAGCGAGTTAGAGCCCAGCAGAACTACGTTCCATGGGATAGTGCCCGGCCTGTCATGTACCCCATTAGGCCGCATTCGGCTTGAGGTAGTATTCGGCTCGGAAGAGAATTTCCGCAGAGAACCGATCTGGTTCGAGGTGGCCGATCTAAGCAGCCCATACCATGTTCTGCTCGGGTCGCCTGCAATCACCAAGTTCATGTTCAACATCATGCAGCCATACTTGAAGATGAAGCTCCCAGGGCTGAATGGTCCAATCACTGTGTGTGGTGACTACATGAAGTCACTGGAATGTTCATCCGCTGGTTCCAAGCTAGTTGATGCTCTGGTCATAGATGCAGAACGGAGCCAGCTGGACAAGGTGGTGGCAGCAGTCCAAGCCCAAATGAAGGACCCCATGCCGAGCACGAAGGACAAGAGGACGGATGATGAGACCATATTTCAAGCGGCAAAGGATAGTAAGAAGATCGCCCTGGACCCCTGCGACCCGAGCAAATGCGTCATTGTTGGGCCGGACTCAGCAGCAAATAGGAAGGCGAGCTCGTCGAGTTCCTCCGTGAGAACCGTGACATCTTTGCATGGTCCCCACATGACATGCCTGGTGTACCGAGGGAACTCGCCGAGCACAAGCTTCATATCCGACCTGGATCCAAGCCGATCAAGCAGCCACTTCGGCGTTTTTCAGAAGAGAAGAGAGGAGCATTCGGCGACGAGATAGCCAAGTTGCTCGCAGCAGGATTTATCAAGGAAGTTTTCTACCCAGACTGGTTAGAAAATCTAGTTCTGCTCCCGAAGAAGAATGGAACTTGGCGCATGTGTACGGATTACACTTGCCTGAATAAGGCCTGCCCCAAGGATCCTTTTGCGTTGCCCCGTATTGATCAAGTAATTGATTCTACGACTGGCTGTCAGCTCCTGTGCTTTCTGGATGCCACAGCAGGCTATCGCCAGATTAAGCTTGATGTAAACGATCAAATTAAAACATCTTTTATTACCCCTTTTGGGGCTTATTGTTACATCACCATGCCATTTTTCCTGAAAAACGGCGGCGCGACTTATCAGCGTACTATGCAGCGGTGTGTTCGGCCTCAGCTAGGTCGGAACATACATGTGTATGTAGACGACCTCATGGTCAAGTCGGTGCTGGGATCAACCTTGTTGGATGACCTCAAGGAGACATTCGCAAATTTGCGGGCATACCAGATCAAGCTCAACCCAGAGAAGTGTGTGTTCGGCGTGCCAGCTGGCAAGTTGCTCGGTTTCTGGTGTCCGAGAGAGGGATAGAGTGCAACCCTGAGAAGATAGCAGAAATTGAGAGGATGGGCAAGCCCAAAAATCTCAAAGATGTGCAGAAATTCACCGGATGCTTGGCATCGCTCAGCCGATTCCTCAGTCGGCTGGGACAGAAGGAAATCCCACTGTACCAACTAATGAAGAAAGCAGGAAAGAAGACAAGTTTAGCTGGACGCCGCAGCCAGACGAGGCATTCAAACAGCTCAAGCATATGATGTCCACCGCTCCAGTGTTGGCGGCTCCGAAGGAAAAAGAGCCAATGATGTTGTACATTGCAGAAACCAATCGGCTGGTTAGTATTTTCATGGTGGTCGAGCATCCTGAAAAGGACAAGGCGCAACCGGTCCAGAGGCTAGTGTATTATGTCAGTGAAGTGCTCTCCACCTCCAAGAAAAACTATCCCCACTATCAGAAAATGAGCTATGGGGTATACATGGCGGCAAAGAAACTGAAGCCTTATTTTCAAGCACATCCGATCACGGTGGTCAGTTCGGCTCCATTGGCAGAAATCATTGGCAGTCGGGACGCATCCGGTCGGGTGGCAAAATGGGCCATAGAAATCGCAACACATGGGATCAAGTATGAGCCTCGGACGTCGGTCAAGTCTCAGGTTCTGGCGGATTTTTTGGTAGATTGGGCAGAAACTCAATATATACCCCCCTGTCCAGACTCTCAGTTCTGGCAAATGCACTTCGATGGCTCCAAGATGATGACCGGACTAGGGGCTGGCGTTGTTTTCACTTCCCCAAAAGGTGACAAGCTTGAATATGTACTGCAGATCCACTTTGCAGCATCAAATAATGTGGCCGAATACGAAGCTTTGGTGCACGGCGTCCGAGTGGCCAAGGAGATTGGCATTCGGCGAATTATATGTTATGGTGATTCCGATCTGGTGGTGCAGCAATGCACTGGCACTTGGGATACAAAAGATGAAAATATGGCACGGTACAGATTCCTTGTGCAGCAGTTATCTGGAGTCTTTGAGGGGTGTGAATTCCATCACATTCCCAGAGCTGAAAATGAAGCAGCATATGTACTGTCCAAGTTGGGATCCACCAGAAAGGAAGTTCCTCCAGGAGTATCACTAGAAAATATCCGCAAGCCATCCATCAAGCCTTCCCCAGAATCAGAGTCAATCTTTATTCCGGCCGACCTGAAGATGGCAGAACTAGAAGCAAAAAAGCAAAAAGGAAAGGAGCATTCGGCAGCACCAGGGGTTGCCGATTGTGAACCAGGGGCTGCTGTCGTCAGTTCGGGGACTGAGGAAACCATGCCAGATGCATTCGTCTCTTCCTCCTCCGGGCTGCCAGTAGCGGAAGACGCACAACCAGAGTCAGAAAAAGTTACTGTAATGGTGATTGTGGCGGCACCAACATGGGCAGAACCATTCAGAGATTTCCTGGTAGACGGCATACTCCCAGAAGATGAAGTAGAATCTCGGAAAATCCAGCGCCGATCTGGGGCATACACAATCATCAACAACGAGCTGGTGCACCGAAGCGCAACATGAGTTCTTCAGCGATGTGTGGAAGAGGACAAGGGGCTGGAGCTGCTCCGAGATATCCACCAAGGTGAATGCGGTCATCATGCATCAGCAATAGCAATAGTCGCCAAGGCTTTTCGCCATGGTTTCTATTAGCCAACTGCGATAGCAGCGGCAGAAGATCTGGTCAAGCATTCCAACAGGTGTCAAAGATTTAAAGCAAAAAGCCACCTACCAGCCTCAGCACTGAAGACAATTCCGATTACATGGACGTTTGCAGTCTGGGGTCTGGATATGGTAGGACCGTTCAAAACAGCAAGAGGTGGTATGACACACTTACTGGTAGCAGTGGACAAATTTACCAAGTGGAGGCAAGGACGATCAAGAAACTGGACGGGCCGACTGCGGTCAGGTTCATAGTAGACATCATGGTCAGATATGGAGTGGCACACATCATCATCACTGACAATGGAACAAACTTCGCCAAGGGGGCACTAGCTCGGTTTGCTTCCGAGAAGGGCATCCGGCTGGACGTCGCATCCGTGGCGCACCCCCAGTCAAATGGTCAAGCAGAGCAGGCGAATGGTCTCATTTTGTCCGGAATCAAGCCAAGATTAATGGAGCCACTGGAAAGAGCACCAGGCGCATGGGTTGATGAGCTACAAGCAGTACTTTGGAGTTTGCGCACCACGCCGAACCGTTCAACTGGATTCACCCCTTTCTTCCTTGTATATGGCGCCGAAGCAATGCTCCCTTGCGACATTGAGTTTGATTCACCTCGTCATGCCATGTACACGGAAGTAGAAGCCAAGGAAGCTCGTGAGGACGGCGTTGATCTCAAAGAAGAAGCATGCCTCCTGGCTTTGTCCAGGTCGGAAATATACCAGCAGAAGCTGCGTCACTACCACAACAAGAAAATCCGTCCCCTAGCTTTTCGTGAGGGTGACTTGGTGTTGCGCCGAATCCAGAAATCGGATGGCGAGCACAAGTTATCCTCTCCTTGGGAAGGTCCATTCGTCATCAGTCGAGCACTAAAAAACAATGCATATTACCTCATTTATCTCAGGAAGCCGACCCGATACGTGGATACTTCGGGGCAAGAAACGGAGCGTCCTTGGAACGCTGAGCTGTTATGTCCATTTTACAGTTGAATGGTATTTTTGTATCCCTTCCCTTTGTGGAATTATTATCAATGAGAATAGCTGTGCATCCATGAGATCGCATTCGTCAGGAGTTGAGAAATTATTTGTTTTAGCATGTCTCAGTTCCGGGGTCAGCAAAAGCAGACCCGGGGACTGGCCTGTTGCCCCGAAAAGGGTATACTTGGAGGAAAAAGCGAAACGAATGAAGAGTTTTGTGAAAGTTGGTCCGAACCGAATGCAGACTGCAGGTCGGCTGTAATGTCGGGGGGATGCGGCCGAACAGAATTATCAATCGAAGAGTTTATACTCAAGGTATATCTAGCTCGGAGCAAGCCGTTCATGACCCGCCGATTGCAACCAGGCTGGCTGGCCAGGCAATCGGCAGGGCGCAAGCGGCCCAGCTACGAAATTTTCACCCTTGCGAGAAAAACTGGGAACCTAGAAGGATTTGTCAAAATTTCTTTTAAGGTCTATTCTCTGATCCGACCATAGACCGCAGGTCGGCTGTAAGGTTGGTGAGAGTTTTGAACAAGAGAGAAAAAGTGGCAAGGAAAAAGGAAATCGATTGAAAAACGCAAGGGCGGGATGCCATGATCATTTAAGAAAACATTAGGTTCACAAGCAGAGATAGCGCCAGTTGGACGAATGGTGTTCATTACATGAAAGTGGCCCTCGACGGGCGCACTTGGAATTTAATTGTTTATCGAGAAAAAGCAAGAAACGAGGTCGGCGTGCTGAGCTCAAGCAGCTGGTGCATCTGGAGCATCCGGGGCATCTGACGCAGAAGGAGCAGTCAGAGCAGTACTGGCGGCACCTTCGGGAGCAGAAGAGGAGGTGGTCTTGGCTTGATCGCGAGGGGGCTCCTGGGCGGTACTCACCGAGTGCCCGTCGGAGGAACCTTCGCTCTCTTCCTCAGCATCATCATCGGCATAATCTGAAGAGTGGGAGTTCTCGCTGCCGACCTGACGAGCAGGTCGGGACTGAGGCGCCTTTTCCTCGCTTGTGGTATATAGAAGGTCGCTGAAGGAGGCAAGTCCAGTCGGCTGGCCAGCAGAATCAACATAGGGATTGACCTCCAGGAGATCCATACCATTGGCAAGCTCCTGGGCAATATGGCAGATCTGAGTCCAGAGCTCGCCGATGGATTCTTCTGAGCCCTCCCGTAGAGCAGTCATCAGTTGCAGATCAATTCCAGGATACCAGCTCTTCGCGATGGAGAGGGCAACCTGCACCCCAGATCGGAACGCAGAAACAAGCATATGGTCAACCTGGCGGCCTACAACTTTCAAACTCCGAGCGACATCTTCATGCTTATCAAATGCAATGGATTTCTGCTTTCCTTTGAACAGCTTGTCATTCAACCTCTGGATGCAAGTCTTGTATGTGCACAGGGCAACTTTGACGCGAGGAATCCGAGCATCCAGGGTAACCACAAAGTCTTCGACGTCCCAGCCGGCATCAGCAGCAACTACCACACCTCGCACTCGGCGGGCTGCGGCAATTGCTTCGTCAGTAGTGGCGTTGGAATGAGGCCAGGCATCTGGCAGGAGCAATCAGAGAAGGAAGTTAGTCCGGTCAGTGGAAAAGTTAGATCGGAGTGGCAAAAGCAAGAATTACCTGCAAGAGCAAGATCTACTCGGTGGAGGCAGGTGTGGGAAAGATCAACACTAGCTTGGGCGCGCTGGATCTCTATGATCTGCTGGGCGTCCATGTCTTCGGCACGTTTAACCGCGGCATCCCTTTCCTTCATGAGTTGGCCCTCAACCTCAATTCGGGCATCGGAGAGCCTCTAGAGTTCATGTTCATGAGTGTGTCGGGCAGCGGCGAGATCATTGACAGCTCATTGAAGTTTGGCTTAAAGCTCAGTGTCGGCGGCAGCCAGGCGCTGGTTGTCTTGTTCAGCGCGGCCGAGCTGGCTATTCTTCTCACCGACCTGAGTCTCCAGTTCGGCGATTCTCTTCTGAGTAGCCTCCAGCTCAAAGGAGCGAGTGGCAGCAGCTGCAAGTGTGCAATGGAGTAAGGATACAATAATGATCAGAGAAAGCAAGAAAAGGCAAGCAAAATGTACCTGTGACTTCCTGAATCTTTGCAGCTTAGGCATCAGCATTCTTCTTTAGAGCGGCAATGGACTTCTGACCCGCTGAATAAGCGGCCAGAAACTCCTCAAATATAGCTTTAAGCCTATCACAAATGGCCTGAAAATGGGCCGATCAAAGTTAAATCAAGAGCATAAGGTAACAAAGAGAAATGAAGATCCGAGCAGATTTCAAGCAATCGGCCCGAATCTCGGGGATTACACCCAGTGCGTGCGCTAGGCGCGCCACCACTGAAAAGAGAGCTTACAGTAACAGAGTGGTTGGACGCAAGAATTTGTCCCAGCGAGGCATCGGCGAAGCGTCGGATGTCGGTGGCAAGACCACCTAGCCGATCCAGAAGCTGGGACGGAAGTTGGTCCTCGGAGCCACGAGGCAGAGTGGCCGAGTCGGCAAGAGGTCGGACAGGTTAAACATCAGATGTGCCAAGGTATGCCTCGCGGAACCGATCGTCCAGTACGAGCTGGCGGCCGGATGGAGGTTGGCGAACAAAGACACTGGAGGACGGTGTTGTAGAAGCACTGGATCCGGCAGCAACATGAGTGGCAAGCGGAGCAGTAAGTGGAACAGCAGTGGGCTCGGTGGAGATGATAGCGGCTCTCCCCGAGCCAGCAGCTGGGGATGGGTCAGTGGCAGTGGCCTGGGCCGGAGAAGCTTCAGGTTGAGGTGGATCAGCGCTAGGCTGATCTGGCATCGGCACATCAACATGTGCAATGCCAGAATGGTCCAGCAGAATCGGAGAAGCAACAACAGAGGTCGGATCAGGAGTGGCCGATTGCGTGCCAGCAATCGGAAGAGAAGCAGAGGTCGGCGGTGGAGCAATCGGTCGCGATTGGGTCGCGGCAGCAGCAACTTTCTTCTTGGCCCGCTCGGCTTTATGGGTGTCAGCGACATTTTTCTTGCGAGAAGGCACGGCCACATTGGAAGTGGCCGAGGTGGCCGGGGTCGTACGGGCAGGAGCAGCAGAGGGGGCAGGGGGAGCAGTCGGCGCACCCCCAGGTGCGGCAGGGTCCACAGATCAGGCAGCCCTGTGGCAAAAGAACACAAGTGAGCAAGGCAGCTCAGGAAAAGTCAAGAAAAACAAGAGTTGAAGATATGTACCCGGAAACTTGAGGAAGTTGAGCAGAAAATTTGGCCATGGAAAAGCCAGGGCGAGCGATGTTCAGTGGGGTAGGAGAAAGCACAGTGCCACTAATTTCAGGGGCAGCTCGGTGCGTACCCGTTTTCCCCTTCTTCTTGGAAATCTCGGAAGGGCCGGCGTCATCAGGTCGGGGGCGTTTCCCTTTGGGCAGTGTCTGTTCGGCGGGCTCATATTCTGCGCCGAGGTCACCAAGAGGATCAGAATCACTGCTCCATTCGCCATGAAGCATTTGACGGAGGAATTAGACTCACCCGGCTTCTTGAAGCCGAGTCCGAGGGAAGCAGATCGGGCTTCGGTCTCGGATTCGGTCTCTTCTTCAAGCTCCAAGTCCGGGGCGTCTTCTTCAGCTCGGTCAGGGTGGTAGCCCGAAGCGGACTGTCCGTCCTGCATGAGCCTGGAGGCCAGGAATTCTTGAGGAAAACGATCCGATCAGAATTAGTATGGAGAAAATAAAAAAGCTAGAGCATAAGGTCATAATTGAAGCATACCTCGGGGCAAGGCCGAGATCGGCTGAACGGCTTCCGTCCGAACTCGAAAGGTTCAGTGACTTTGAGGTTGGTAATGATGTTGATTCGGTGGAAGAAGTCTCTCATCTATTCGGAATGTGGAAATCCGAGTGGGGTCGCGGCACATATGCATGTCGCAGATCCGATGGCAGCGGCGTTGTAGTGGGAGCACTCAGCGGCAAAGCCATGTAGCCACCAGATCGGCGGGGTGCAGCCCTTGCTCCATCAGCTTCTGGATGTACGCCATCTGGCGATCCAGATCGGTATCCCCGTCACCTGGTTTCTCAGCCCAATGATACTTCACAATCGGTGGGGGCAGAGAGAACTCGGGCAGATTTAGCAAGTCCTGATTCCGCGGTGAGGAAACGTAAAAGAACCCCGTCTGCCAGTTCTTGATGGGCTGAGGAAGTTGGGGATGAGGATAGAGGCCGACCTGGAGGAGGTAGATGGTGGCACCGCCGCACTCGGTCATCACCTTGACTTCCTCTTTTTGCTTGGTCTTCGGGTTGATAGTGTGCACACTAGTGCCCACCTAGAAGCTGCGGAAGTGAAATATCCGGCACCAGAGCCCAATTGTGGGCCGGACTCCGAGATAACCTTCGCACAGGGCCACGAAAGTGGAGAGCAGCATGATGGCTTTGGCTCCGAGGTGACGCGGCTGCAGGCGGTAGAAGGCGAGGAAGTCGTGAAAAAATTGGCTCATCGGAAGCCCAAATCCACGCTCGAAGTGCGCGAGGAAGACAACGCGTTCGCCATCCTGGGGCGCGGGCACGATCTCGTCGTCGGGAATGCGGATATCGAGGTCCGCCGGGATCTTGCGAGACCGGCGGAGGAGCGCGACCTTCACCTCTGTCACATTGGAACCCTTCCAAGCTCCCCTCTGGGAGCCGGCGGCGGCGTCGTCCCCCATGGAGGCGTCGGACTCCGTGGTGGGCGAGGAGGAGCGAGATGAAAACGAGGAAGAAGGCGGCGGCGGTAGATACGACAGCGGCGGAGGCAGAGGAAATCTAGATCCAAGCCCACCTATGGTGGCGGAGGAGGAGTGGTGGGAAGGGCGGTGTAGTGCGGCGGCTCTGGGCGTCGGAGGAAGAAGGTGGAATGAGGGGTGCGAGACGCATCTTTCACCCCGTCGGGTATTTAAAGACGTGGTAAGGAGGTAGTGGGATCGGCTGTGCCGATCTGACAGGCGGTGTGGTCGTGTGTATCCACAGAGCGGTGTCAGTTCGGAGCACAGAAGATCCGGTGGATGGGACGGGACGTGCGCGCGTGGGACGAGGCAGCGGTTATGGCATGTCAAATCATGGCACGACGTCCCGTATTCTTCGGCGAATTCGAAGCGGCAAGTTCGGTCAACATTCCAGTCAAACCAACCGTTGGGCGGATCGGTCGAGGAAGTCAAGCGCAATCGGCAAATTAGATCAATCGACTTATTGAGAGCAGTTGATACGAAGATCAAGAGCAATCGGCAGGTAGCACGCAACCGGCCTATTGGAGCAATCGGTCAGAGACAAGGAAAGTATTCCTAAGGAACCTGTGCAGGACTTGCCATCTCTGAGTTCGGCGGGACCTCCGCAGCTTCAGGGGCTACTGTCGGGGGAATGACCCCCGGGTAGGGTCACCCAGGGGAAATAGTTCATCAAAGCAAAGATCACCGAGCTGGAGTTCACTGATCTATTCAAGGCCGAGCTAAACAAGAGAAACCAAGAAGTGGGCCGAACTGTTCCAAGTGAGGGCCGATTGCCCCGGAGAGGGCGCAATCGGCCTCATCCAGGAGCATCCGGCCTAAGTAAGAAGAGCAGCGTCCGATCAGAGGTCCAGATCGGACACCTGGTACAAGAGCATTCAATGCGCAATCCCTGAAGATCGGGACTGTCAGAGGCGTGCGGTCTCCTCCAGCGCCGATCACGCGGACAGGCCGACAAGCGTAAGTACCTAGCCTTACTGTTCACTGCCGAGGTCTACGGGATAGCAGCATGGTGAGCTGCAAGTCTACACCGGGTCATCCGGAGAAGCACGATGCTAGGTTCCTAGCCAATCTGAGACAGACAGCTGGGCCCTTCCTCTTGTGTATTTACCTTTGTACCCTGGGCTCGGCCTATAAGAGCCCTGGGTACCCCTCCTGCGTGGGGGACGACGGAGTAGTTATTGCAATCTCACCCACCAGATAGAGCAAGGAGAGAGTAGATACCAGAGGCCCTCTTCTTCTTCCTCTCAAACATCTCAAGGAGCATTCATTGTAGCCAGAGTTATTGCATATAGCTAGCTCGGCAGGACTAGGGGTGTTATATCTACGGAGAGCCCCGAACCTGGGTACATCGTGGGGTCTCACCATGTGTTCCCATTCTCGTTTCCGGTACCAGCGACATTAACCTCGGTATGTCCCCTCTTTAGCCATCCCCATGGCATCTGCCGTTACATATCGACGACAGGTGTGTTAAGACTTGTTTATCTGGTGTGTTAAGACATGTTTATGTGATCTTTATGTGTACTTTGTGTTATGCATGGTGTTTCTCTTGCGTTTGGCTGGCTTTTGGCTTATGGGTCTATAATGTTTGGGTGCAATCTAATCCGTCATCTCCATAATCAATGATTGCTTGCCTTGATATCATATATTTTGACTCACCCCAAATGTGTGCATCTTGTGTAAAGTAAAGAATCTTATATGCACACATTCAGGGGGAGTTCATAGTAAAACTTGCTCCCACCAAAAGCAAAATCTGAATAATTTTGGGAGCTATATGTATGTTGTCATCAACTACCAAAAAGGGGGAGATTGAAAGTGCTATCTTGCCCTTAATTATGTTTTGATGTTGATGACAATGTACATATAGAGGACTAATAATGTTTGCCAAGTATATCTCAGGTTTTAGTCCTCGGTTCGTTGTGGTGGTGGATCAAGGACCATCTAATCATGTCAATATGCTCAAGATACGGATCCAATCCATGTTGAAGCGTAAGATTTTCGGTTTATCTTGAGTATAGGTATCCCCGCACTATTAAGAGGGGATCAGTGGGTTTGTGTTTAAGATTTTCTCAAAGCTAATTAAAACAAAAACATCTCGACACAAAATCGGAGCTCAAATGTAAAAATCTGATCACTGCTTTCGGGCGTCCGACGAGTTTCGGACGTCCGACATTTCAAAGTTTCGGACGTCTGACAGCAATCGGACGTCCGACATCTCATATACCGTTTCTCGTAGGAAAGGTCAGTAGACATGTAAAAATGCTGGACTTCCGACGTGTTTCGTACGCCGACTCCTCGGACGTCCGAACTCTATCGGACGTCCGATGTGCTACTGACCTTTTTCTTCTGGTGTTGGTTGCTGCACTCATATTGAACACTTCGGACGTCCGACCTGGCTCGGACGTCCGACATGTGAACTTTCGGACGTCCGACCCCTGACGGACGTTCGACACTTACACAACATATTGCCCCAACGGCCATTTCGTCCCTTGGGCTATAAATACCTTATCACCCCCACTTGTGAGGGTTGACCACTTCATTTTCAAACACCCAAGAACACAAGTGTTCCCTCTCACTCTCTCCCTCACCAAATCTCAGATCCCGGAGAGTCCCTTGAGAGTTCTTGACGGATCTTTCACCTAGTGATAGATCCGCCCCTTCACCATCTTCCAACAAAAGCAAATCGCGTTTTGAGAAAGTCTTGAGAATTTCCCATTGATCTTGTTACTCTTGGAGGTTGGAGACTCCTAGGCGGGTAGCATTTCTTCGGAGAGGAATCGACCATTGTGATTACCCCCGTTGAGTTTGTGAGGGTTTGGTGACCACCTTTAAGGTCAACCGGTAGTGGTTGGGAATCGCCTTCGTGGTGATATCTCAAGGGGAATAGAGTGAGCCTTCGTGGCATTGGTGTGCCTTCGTGGTTTCACCCACTCTCTCCGAACGGTGAGTAGCTTCCCTCCAAGGAAGTGAACATCGGGATACATCATTGTCTCCGCATCATTCGGTTATCCCTACTCTTTCCCCTTATTACTTGTGCTACCGTATTATTTGCCCCTCACTTGCTTTTTTTTATTGTGCTTATCGTTTATCTTGTCTTTGCTAAATAGACCTTGCAATTGTTAGGCACACCTTTATTTTCTGCACTATTGCCTAAAAATTGCTAAGTAGTGATAAAATTTGTAATAAGACCTATTCACCCCCCCTCTAGGTATATCTCGATCCTTTCAATTAGTCATTGATCAATGAGATTGTCTCGATCATGTCTGCTGTTTCCCGGACCGTAGGGTGTTACACTTAATGGTATTCGACGCAGTAAGGATAGATTCGGGATCACCGGAGAAATAGGAGAGAACACCGGAATTGTTCCGGTGAAGCCTGGAAGTTGTTGTGGGTATTTTGAAAGGTTCAAAATATATTTAATAATGTTTAATTAATGTTTTATTATTTAATTATCTGAATTAAATATTAAAATATAATTAATATAATTAAAAATGAATTAAAAGGCATATGGGCCTCCTAGGGCCCATTAGGGGAAGGAGAAGCCTCCCCCCTTGGGCCTTGCGCCAAGGGAGGGGCCCACTCCCCCCCTGGCCGGCGCACCACCCCCCCTTGGTGGGATTATTCCCACCTCGGGGAGGGATGAAGGTTCCCACCTCCCCTCAACCTATATAAGGAGGGGTAGGGGTGCCCTTTTGATTCATGATTTTGGAGACAAGTTCTCTTCTCTCTCTTCCTCCTCTCTCCCTCCTATGAGCGGACTCCCCTTGTATGGAGTATGCACCATACGCACGCCGTCGTGCTGCTGGAATCGGGATCCAAATCCATCTTATTTCCGCTGCTCGCCTGGTTCGGAGCCCGGAGGGACGTCGGGTATATTGTATGTGTATAATCCCGCGAGGCAATACACTTGTGGTTCTACTTCATCGTCGTGGCCGTATCGCAGCGTCTTCACCGACAACGTTCCGATGGGGACGTAATCCCGTCATCGGTCTCAAGGACCGGGTGGCTATCGGAGTCATCATAGAGCTGCGCGGCATCGGGGATTGCCGGTACGACTACACCAACCACGTTCAAGCGGGAACGTTTCCCGCTTAACGGACTACATATTGGTATGTGACCTATTCAATCCGTTACTTACATCCCCATAGCATAGGTCTTGGGATTGGGTATCGTAGGTTATGAAAATTTTGTGTTTTCTGCCCCGAACCCCAACGAAAGAGGGGCAGCCAGAGGGGACACCAGGGGCCCAGGCGCCCCCCGGCGCGGCCAGACCCTAGGGCGCGCCAAGTGGCCGCCTGGGTCCCTGGTGGTGGCCCTCTGGCCCTACCCAGGTGATTCTGGAAGGTTCCCGTACGCTTATTTTTTATCTAATTTTCCTGAATTTTTTGAGCACTTTTAATATGGGGGAAACCTGAAATAGAAAAACAGCAGAAAACAGGAACTGGCACTGTGGTGCACTGAGTTAATAAGTTAGTCCAAATATGATCAAAAGTGTATGAAAGTGTATCTAGATCATAGCAATATAACACAAAACATGCATGGAGCAAGCAGAAACTATAGATACGTTTGGGACGTATTAGTGTTTCAACATCATTCGGTGTTCTTTCCCTAGAATCACAACCAACAAAGCTATCTAGATAGGTTCTAGATTTATCGGTTAGACCAGCATAAAATATATCAAGAAATTCATTCTTAGGGACTCCATGTCCCGGTCTAGCCTTGAATAAAGTGCAATACCTCCCCCAAGGTTTATAGCGGTGCTCATCCTGCAACTATTTTAGGTTATAAATTCTTTGTAAAGCAGCATGTTGCATATGAGAAGGAAAATATTTAGCAACAAAAGATTGAGCTAATTCTTGAGGACTTCTAATAGAACCGGATGGTAGTGCGTCATACCATGCTTTAGCACCCTCCTTCACAGAAAAAGGAAGAAGCTTAGTAACATAATAATTTCTCTTCTTGTCCTCTGTGGCGTAGACACTTAACTAGTGAGTTTATAAGGTGTGCAATAGCGTCGTCATTTTATCTGCCATAAAAGGGGTCAGCTTCAACTGTAGATATAAGTGAAAGAGCAACAGAGAAATCAAAATCAGCATCTTCAATGCAAACAGGAGATGAAGCAAATTTAGGATCTGGAGTAAACTTTAGAGCAACTTCTTAACAACATGAGGGAAGAGTTAACACACTCTGTAAGTTCCCTGTATTAATCATCATCAAGTTCAGTATAATCATCATCAAGGATTCTTTCTTGAGTCCACTCAAGAGTGGGTAACCAGAGGATCTGCAAATAGGATAACGTGTAACAGGGATTTAAATTCCAGACTGTTTTGCGGCCTTAGCAATTTGAGATTCAACAAAGAGACCAAGAGAACCAATCTCATCAAAAGTAGTGGAAGCATCAATTAAAGAACCAGACATAGTAACGGACTCAGTAGAAGTATCATGTGGTGGTGCTGAAACAAACTTACTCATAATGGAAGGTGAATCAAGCGTAGCACTAGTGCTAAGAACAGTACCTTTGCTTGTAGTGGACGGTAAAATCGGAACCTTGGGGTCTCCTTTCTTACCCATAGTGGATAAATTGCAGCAAGCAAAATAACTCCAAGTAGACTTGTAAATAAAGCTATGGTCCCCGGCAACGGCGCTAGAAAACAGTCTTGATGACCCACAAGTGTAGGGGATCGTGATAGTCTTCGTGGGTAAGATAACCCAATTTATTGATTGACACAAGGGGGTCCAAAGAATATTTATAAGCTTTAACAATTAAGTTTTCAATTCAACCACACCTGAAAGATACTTGTTTGGCAACAGGATATTAGTAGTAACGATGAGATGGAAGTGGTGGTGGCAACGAAAATAGTGGTGGCAAAGCAACGAAAGTAAAACGGTAAAAGTAAAGTAACGTGAAACCAACAGAATTAAAACACTGTAGGCTAGGGGGACGGATGGTCTGGCGCTACTTGGATGAGAGATAACATGTAATTTACTTGGGGAAACGCACACAGAAAAGTAATGATCATCTAGGCAAATACCAAACATTAGGCATGTATCCCAAGGTAGTTGTACGTTCTTGCAATAAGAACTTGCACAACATCTTTTGTCCTACCATCCCGCTACAAACGGGTCCAAAAGGAACTTATCGAGATTAAGGTGCTCCTGTCAAAGAGCACCAGAACAAAGCATTAGCAATCAATGAATACATGGAATCCTCAAATTATAGTCCATCCCCTTTGGTGTCCCAAGCTGTCACCATTGGGATCACTGGTTCCGGACTATAATAGGTGCATACAACTCATACATAGGATCAAGAACACAAATATATTCATGAAAACACATAGGGTTAAGATCTAAAATCATGGCACTCGGCCCCAAAGTGACAAGCATGAAGAACAACAAGTAGTATTAAAGATGATAAGCACCATAGTAGATGATATGCAACATGCACCTAACAATCTGACGAACTATTACATGATCTAACTCATCCAATCCCTACCATCCCCTTGGTCTACATCAGGGAATTACTCACACATGAAAGGAGAAGTGATGGAGGGGTCATGGAGTGGCGATGGTCATGACGATGAAGACGATTCCCCCTCACCCGAGGCCAAAACAGCTTCCAGATTAGCTCTCCCGTAGAAGAACACAGGGTGGCGGCGGCTCCGCGACGAGAATTGGCAAAACAACTTCTGTTTTGGGGTTTCTCCGTCTCCGGTAAAAATAGGAGTCGAGGTAGGGCACCGGAGGGGGTGGGACCCACCCAGGCGCCCTCCTGGCGCGGCCAGAAGCCTGGCCGCCTGAGCCAGGGGCAGCCCCCTCTGACCCCTCTTGTGGCATCTGGTTCCAACCGGTGCATGGATTTTCTCTATTTCTTACTGGAATTTTCCGGGACACCTAAAAATCCATTTTCCTGCACAAAGAAAACCATACAGGCAACTCTGCTGAAAACAACGTCAGTCCGGGTTAGTTTCATTAAAATCATGCATTAATGAGGCCAAAACAATAACAAAAGTTTTGGAAAAGTTGATACATTTGAGACGTATCAACGTCTCCACTACATGATGGATCATCACATTCTTCTCTTGGAGGGTCTTGAGCACCTTCACAAGATCTTCGATGTGCTCCTCTCTGCACGTAGTATAGTTTGAAGCTGATGACGAGTGGTAAAGATCAACTTCTTAAGGCACTCTCCCAAATCTTTGATAGTACCATATATTACGTTTTTTTATTGATCTATTCATTCATAGGTTCGATTATACGATTGAGGTTAGAGCATCTCCAGCCGCGCTCCCAAGTAGGCCCCCAGGATGGCACTATTTGCGCCGGATGAAAAAAAAACCATCGGCCCAAATTTCTCCGGATTGGGCCGAAATTGGATCAGGCAATCCCAAGCCGAACCCAGCGCGTTGGGCGTCGCCTGGGGGCGCCAGACGAAAGAAACACACGTGAAGGAAACCGCCCGCGAAATCTCGGTGGGCGCAGCGTTTGTGGTCCTGCCAAGTCAGCGACACAACCATTCATCGTCCTCATCTCTACGCCTCGGCCTTCCGGCGCCGAATCGATTCCTGCCGTTGGTGAGCCTTCCCAGGCGAATCAATGCTGGCCTCCGAGAAGTTCAATTGATCACGCGCAGTGCAGTAATGCCACCGGACGATGCGTGTAGATCGCCCCAGCGCGCCGCGCGTCCACACCCGCCGCTATAAAACTCGTCCCCTCGCCGCCTTTGTCGCACAAGCCCATCATCCCCTCGCCGCAAAGCTCTCCAAACCTCGCAGCTCTTCTCTCTCTCTCTTCCGTAGCTATGGACGAGCGCTTCCCCTGCGACGGTGCCGCTCTAAATGGCTTCGGCTGCCGGACCTTACAAAAGTGGGAGGCAGCGCTCCTCAGTCGGGCGAACTACCCATGTCCGCTCGACATGCGCGTCCCCATAGACTGGGTTCTCAGCAACGACGGCGTGCCAGTGCCGCCGATCCCGGTCGGCGCCACCTTTGCCGATGAGGTCGAGGCCATCCGCACCGCCATGCCGCCGGTGGTTCTGGAGAACCCTCTCTACGTGACAAACAATGAGGAGGAGTGGCGTGGCTACTTCGCGCGTCGCCCTACCGAGCCCAGGGCGTCCGCCATCGGGGTGAAAGAACTCTAACGGTCGTCGCCTCTGGTGGGGCGCCCCCGGCCGCACCCTCCACACCATCCTCGCCCACATCAAGGGTGGAAAGGACCCTCCGCTCACCTACCTGCCAGCGTCCACGCCCGGTTATGTGCCCGGCGGTGGCCGCACCTGAACGCCGCTGTGGGCGTCCATGCCTCGTCACATGGGCGCGGCTCATCGTCGTCTTCCGGGTCGGGCTCTGATGGCACTAAATTAGTGATCCTGGTTGGTTACCCCAAGTGGAAGGTTGGATGTATCCTAGCAGTAAATTTCCCTTGGCAAATATACCAAGGTTTGAGTCGACGAGTTGGACTCCAAGGACGACAAGTAGGTGGTAAGAAAACAATGGAGCCATTTACAAACAAGATTTCTTACTTGACCTGGACCTCCACACACAATAAATAACTTTTTTCCCAACGAGTTCAGAGAGGTTGTCAATCTCTCCGGCCTTATTGTTTACAAAGGATCAAACACAAGCGGGATAATGATAGGGGTGATAGCAACTTAAAGGAAATAAAGCAGTAAATAGTGGAGGTGTAAAAAATGATGGAAATATGGACCGGTGTCCCATGATGTTCACTAGTGATGTCTCTCTCCCAAAATACGATAAAATAGCTAAGCTGGGTACACAAATTACAGTTGAGGAATTGACAGAAGTATAAATGCACAGCAATGCTAATTATGTTCCAAAGAAAGTCAAAGGCTCAAAAGTATGGGCAGTACGCCAAGACAAGTAGACCGAAATCCAACTGCATGTACTCACTAAACATCCACCTTGAGATATCTATCCAGAACATGTCGCTGGTATTAAGTTGAGAGCCCCACCCAAAGTGTAAACCTAAAGCAATAGACAACTGCATTAACAAACTTTGCGTAAGGTAAACAATCCTTGTAACCGCGGTTACAAGCACCATTGTTTTCTCCCTGGTGGCAACAACACATCCCCTAGTCTCATGTTTCTATCACTCAAGCTAGACATCGGGGAGGGGGGGCATGAACCCACAATCAAGCATAAACAAGCATAAACGCTCCCTCTTGGAGTTACTATCTACTACTTGGCCAAAGCAATAAAAAGCAACGGAGAACATGCAAGAATTACTCAAGAACTAAATATAAAAGGAGAACCAAATATATAACTCATCACAATATGAACATAATCTCATAATCCATCAAATCCCATCAAACTGAGCATAGCAGCAGCAGAAAGAATTACATAGATGCATTAATCATATAGGGCAGCTCACAAGGGCTAATAATTGAAGCACAAGATTGGAGAGAAGACATCACATAGCTACTGTTCATGGACACATGGTCCACGGGTGTCGGGAAGAGGTCTTCTGGTTATCCCGATCTTGGAAGCGCGGCGGCGGCAGAACATAGGGGAAAATCGCGATGCAGGGGCCTCCTTGAGGATTTTCGGAGCGAGGAGATAATATAGGGAAAAGGGGGGCACCCGGGGGTGTCCCCTCCTCCCAGTCACCCTGGTGGCACGACCAGGAGGGTGCCGCGCCCCATGGCCGCCTGGGAGGGGGGTGCCCCCCTCTGGCACTTCTTCGGCGCTTCCGGAAGCTTCCATCACGCTGATTTTTTATCTGATTTTTGTGGAATTTTTGGAGCTCTATAAATATGGGTAAAAACCTGCAACTTACAGACATCAGCAGACAGAAACTGGCACTGGGTGCACTAAGTTAGTAGGTTAGTCCAAATATGTGTAAAAATGTATGAAAGTGTAGCAAAATACATAGCAATGCCACCTAAAAGATCATGGAACAAGCATAAATTATAGATACATTTGGGACGTATCAACATCCCCAAGCTTAATTAATGCTCATCCTCGAGTAGTTAAATGATAACACAGATAATTTCGGTGGTGACATGCTATCACACATATAAGAACTTCAAAGTAAAGAAAGTAAGATATGCAATTCAAGTCAAAACAATAACAAGCAAGAGTCTATATCTAGTATTGAAACTAGAAAAGTATGAACATAAAGGTGCAAGAGCTCTCGCTGTCCGTGAGTCGAATGTCTCCAAATGGTGTTTGCGTGCAAGAATTGGGATATGGGTTTAGATCATAGTAATACTATATAGTTAAATTGAGAAATCAATCTACTAAAACTTCACACTTGGTCTCCTTCAAAATCTTATTTTGACTCGTCCCCAGACCACTAATCAGGCACAAGTCAAATTGATCCTCTCCCTTTTGACTTTGAGCACTCATGAAATGGATGAGCGCGAGCAAGATATGTTGTCACTTAGGATGGAAAATAGAAAAATGATGGGGAAGGAAGACAAAAATGTGTGAAAGGCTCACATCAATGAGGACAATAGTTATGCATGAACGATAATCTCTATGGAGTACAAATATGACAACGGAGTACGAGTGTGGATCTTTTAAAGGAATAGTAGTGTTGCCCCTTCTCTCCTTTTATTTCTTTTTTTCTTTCACTTTTTTCTATTTTTTTGTATTTTTGTGGCCTCGTTGGTTCTTTCTATTTATCTCTCATTTCTCCTCTTTGGGATCTATTAATTTGTCCTCTTTTGGGATATTTTATGTTGTCCTCTTTGGGATCTTTTCCTCACTTAAGGGCAACACTCTATATTTTATAAGGATATAAAGAAATATTCACAGTTTACAAGAAGAACTCAACATAAAGAAGAATGAAAATATCATGATGGATGCAAATGTATGCCTCTGCCAGTGTAGCAGGATATGCAATGATACTAGCGCGTCATGTAGCAATGATAAGGGCAAGGCCCAACTAGCATGCGGCTCCTCGATCAAGAAAAAGCATGTATGACATGAAGATCAAGTCATGAGATGGTGGATGTTGCATGGCAATGTATCTCAGAAAGGCTATGGAAATGCCTTGATAGGTAGGTATGGTGGCTGTTTTGAGGAAGATATAAGGAGGTTTATGATGAGAAAGCGTATCACGCCAAGGGTTTGGATGCACCGGAGAAGTATGCACCAACTCTCAAGATGAGAAAGGGCAATGCACGGTACTGACGAGGCTAGCAAAATATGGAAGGTGGAAGTTCCAACAATCGAATACTCACATTAGTCTGAAGAACTCATGCACTTTTTCTCGGTAAATCTATCTAATCAGGAGGTTCACAAAGAGACAAGTACCCCGCGGAGGAGTGTATGGAGGTTTGGTTATCCTTGCGCAACCTCGGCCCATGGTACGTGAGGGTACTCTATATATTCCAGCACATCCAGAGGTTAGCGATCCATCTATTAGCTAGAGTTCTCAACTAATTTTTTTAGTTTTCGAAAATCAACATGGATTGCTGATACGTCCAAAACGTATCTATAATTTATGCTTGCTCCATGCCTATTTTGTGTGATATTGCTATGATATTGATGAACTTCCATACACTTTTGATCATATTTGGATAACCTATTAACTCAGTGCACCCCAGTGCCAGTTCCTGTTTTCTGCTGTTTTTCTATTTACTATTTCCCCCATCGCTCAGCGCTTCGGAAGCTTCGGGAATCACCGAGGGGGGGGGCAGAGGGGACCCACCAGGCTTTCCCCTTCGCCCATATAATCTCCATGACGCAAAAACCCCGAGACGGGAACCCTTTTTCGCGATCTCTCATCTGTTCCGCCGCTGCCGCCCTTCCAAGATCGGGAGCACCAGGAGACCTCTTCCCGGCACCCTACCGGAGGGAGGAACCACCTCCGGGAGCTTCTCCACCACCATGGATGCTTCCCGGATGAACCGTGAGTAGTCCACCTTGGACCATGGGTCTATGATCAGTAGCTATGTGATGTTCTCCTCCCCTCTTTGTTCTTCATGGATTAGACCTCGTGAGCTTCCCTACATGATCGAGGCACATATGTAATCTTTTTGCTGTTGCTATGTTGAGTTTGCTGGGATCCGATGGATTATGAGATTATGTTCAGATTGTGTTTTAGTAATATATTTGATTCTCCTCTTTTATATTTATGTTCTTGAGTAATTCTTGCATGTTCTCCGTTGCTGTTTATTACTTCGGCCAAGTAGTAGGTAGTGACTCCAAGAGGGAGCGTTATGCATGATTGTGGGTTCATGCCCCCCGATGACTAGCTTGAGTGACAGAAACATGAGTCTAGGGGATGTGTTGTTGCCACAAGGGAGAAAACAATGGTGCTTGTACTTGCGGGTGCAAGGATTGTTTACTTTACGCAAAGTTCGTTAATGCAGTTGTCTATTGCTTTGAGTTTACACTTTGGGTGGGATTCGCAACTTAATACCAGCGAGATGTTCTAGATAGATATCTCAAGGTGGATGATTAGTAGGTAGATGCAGATGGATTTCGGTCTACTTGATTTTGTGTATCGCCCAAGCTTTTGAGCCTTTTCCTTTCTTTATAGCATAGTTAGCATTGGTTTGCGGACATAATCCTGTCAATTTCCCAACTGTAATTTGTTTACCTCGCATGGCTATTTTATCGTCTTTTGGGGGAGAGAGACATCACTAGTGAACATCATGGAACCTCGGTCCATATTTCCAATACTGTTTACACACGCTATCAATTTACTGATTTATTTACTTTTCCGTTGCTATCACTATCATTATTATCCCGTGTGTTTTATCCTTTGTAAACAACAAGGCCGGAGGGATTGACAACATCTCTGTACTCGTTGGGAGAAAAGCTATCTGTTGTTTGTGCAGGTCCAGGAGAAGCAAGTGATTATTTTCAAACGGCGCATCACTTGCCGTATCACCTACTTGTCAACCTTGGAGTCCTACTGGTCCGACACTCAACCTTAGCATCTTCGCTAAGGGAAATTTGCTGCTACGCTACATCTCACCTTCCACATTGGGTAACCAACGAGGGGCGAGAAGTAAACTCTCATGACATCAATTGCCCAAAATACAACACCTATCACTAATAGGCTCAAGCTCTTGGCACTAAAAGTCCAAACATTACTCAAATCAATACCTCAAAACTATTGCATGTTACTACTACACTTGTAGTAACAACCTTAATTACCTACTCATGCAAGACATACAACTCAGTGCAACAGAACAACTCTCTAAACAAGATAAGCATCATAACTCAAGAGAGTTCCTAAAACAATCTAAATAAAAGCTCTTAAAAGATAAGCATGAAAACTAAGAGTTAAGCATGACAGCAGCTATGAGAGGATAAAGAACACACACAAAGACAAAGATAAGCATGCAAGCCTATGTTGTGTTCTAGAGTGGAGTGGAGCGTGTTTCTCTCCCAAATAATGAAGGCTAGGGTCCAACTTGTTATGAACAGCAAGAAAAACTAAAACAAACTAGAAATTCAAGAGCGAGACGCTCCAAGTTTAGCACATAACACATGAAGAGATAAAAATATAGCATGGCGAAGGACGTACTGATGATTGTTGATGGAGAAGGGGATGCATGGGGGCATCCCCAAGCTTAAACGCTCGAGTCTCCTTGGATAGTTTTTGGGGCTTCATGAGGCCATCCCCAAGCTTGGGCACCTGACACTCCCGAGTCTTCTTTCACCATCTTGCGTCGCATACTTGAAAACTCCCTTCATACGGAACTCATCATAAGCCGATTAGAGTGGTTAGTAACCATAGTAAAATAATCTTTCTCCACTTGAAATAAAGATTTTCTTGAATAGCTACTATTTCTCATAATTGCCAAAAAGTTTTTGCAAAGAAAAAGCAAGCTTAAGATTTGCAAAACGATGAAAACGCAAAACGTGGCAGAATATGTAAAAAACAGACCAGCAGGTAGTAAATACTTTTTTTGGGGTACTTCTACAACTCAAATAAAAAACTCAGAACATATGCCTGAAAGCTAATTGTATAGAGCATGCTGTCAAAAAAATTAAGATAAAAAATATGATCTGGTGATTTATCGTGAATTTTCCCGTCAAGCAGACATAGTCTTTTTCTGGACAACATGTCACAACTTTTGAACTTTCTTGCAATCGAAGGCTAAAACTTGGCACAAAGCTTGAAAATAAAGATACAATGATTTTGCTACAGTAGTAACAAGCATCAAGACCACTAAATGGAAAGTAAAAACAACTTGGGTTGCCTCCCAATAAGCGCTTTCTTTTATGCCTGTTAGCTAGGCATGAAGCAAAAAGATCAAGTTTTATCAACTCCAAAAGAATAGATTGCCCGTGTAACAGACTCAAAAGTTAACTTAATCTTCTTTCAAGGGAAGTGTTCCATTCCCTTTTTGAGGTGGAATTGGAATCTAACGGTCCCTTCTTTCATGTCAATGATAGCACCAACGGTGCGGAGAAAAGGACGTTCCAAAATAGTTGGACATGAGGGATCACACTCAATTTCCACAACAAGAAAATCAACGGGAACATAATTTTCATTGACAATAATAAGAATATCATCAATCCTCCCTAAATGTTTCTTTACAGAATAATCAACAAGACGAACACCAAAAGAACATGGATCAAAAGGTTTCAAATCAAGCATATCGTAAATTCTTTTGGGCATAACGGAGACACTAGCTCCAACATCACATAAACCAAAGAAAGAGAAATTATTCAATGAAATTTTGATCGTAGGATCCCAACCATCTTCTAGATTTCTAGGAATAGAAGTCTCTAACTTGAGATTCTCCTCCCTAGCTTTGATAAGAGTATTGGTAATATGCTCGGTGAAGGCAATGTTAAGTGTGCTAGTGTGGGGGTCTTTAGCCATTCTTTTCAAAAAAGTGATAACTTCAAAAAGACTACAATTATCAAAATAATTTTCCTTTCTATTAAGTAAAATTGTAGTATCACCCTCTACATTTGATTTGATTTCTATTATAAGAGTTTTGACATCCTCCCAAGTTTGGGGACGTTTAGGAGCAGTTTCAAACCAAAGATCAAGTTGTTTCCCGGCGAGACCATGCCATGGGCATAACTCTCCATAAAAACTAACGTAGTCACAAGGTCTGTTACTTTTGTAGGTACCCATAGTAACAGCAACAAGCAAGAACAAGGCAAGTATTTTTTTGTGATTTTTGGTATAAGACACTAAGATAAAAACTATAAAGTAAACTAACAAGACTTAAAAGCAAAGGTAAAAGATAGTGTGCAACTCGCCTATCTTCAAGATCGGAGTTCCCGGCAACGGCACCAGAAATTGAGCTTGATGGCACTAAAGTAGTGCTCCTCGTTGGTTACCCCAAGTGGGAGGTTGGATGTAGCCTAGCAGTAAATTTCCCTTGGCAAATATACCAAGGTTTGAGTCGACCAGTTGGACTTCAAGAACGACAAGTAGGTGGCAAGAAAACAATGGCGCAGTTTACAACCAAGGTTGCATAGTTGACCTGGACCTGCACACACAACAAATAACTTTCCTCCCAACGAGTTCAGAGAGGTTGTCAATCTCTCCGGTCTTGTTGTTTACAAAGGATCAAACACAAGCGGGATAATGATAGTGGTGATAGCAACTGAAATGAAATAAAGCAGTAAATAGTGGAGGTGTAAAGAATGGTGGAAAGATGGATCGGGGTCCCATGATGTTCACTAGTGATGTCTCTCTCCCAAAAGACGATAAAATATCTAAGCTGGGTAAAAATTTTACAGCTCGGCAATGATACATCCCAAACGTATCTATAATTTCTGCTTGTTCCATGCACTTTTATGTGACATTGCTACATGTTTTGCTACACTTTTATATAATTTTACACATACTTGTACTAACCTACTAACTCAGTGCACCCAGTGCCAGTTCCTGTCTGCTGATATCTTTAGTTGTAGTGATTTTTCCCAAAGTGAAAATGCTCCAAAAATTACAGAAACATCAGAATAAGAATCAGCGTCAAGGAAACTTCCAAAACCACCGAAGAAGTGTCAGAGGGGGGACACCCCCCCCCTCCCAGGCGGTCAAGTGGCACGGCCCACCTCCTGGCCGCGCCACCAGGGCGCCTAGGAGGTGATTCCCACTCCTGGTGCCCCCCTTCAGCCTATTTTTACCTCTCGTCGCAGAAACCCTCGAGGAGAATCCCGCATCGCAAAATACCTCTCTGTTCCTCCGCCACCGCGATTCCAAGATCGGGAGCACCAGAAGATCTCTTCCCGGCACCCTGCCGGAGGGAGGATTGACCTCCGGGAGCTTCTCCACCACCATGGACACCTCTCGGATGTGTCGTGAGTAGTTTCCCTTGGGACCATGGGTCCAGGACCAGTATGTATGTGATGTCTTCTCTCCATCCTTGTTCTTCAATGTTTATACCTTGTGAGCTGCCCCACATGATCAAGGAACCTATGTAATTTTCCTGTTGTTTCTATGTTGTGTTTGCTGGATTCGATGGATTATGATATTATCTTAAGATCGTGATGAGTTATATATTTGGTTTACCTTTTATATTTTGTTCTTGAGTAATTCTTGCATGTTCTGCGTTGCTTTTTATTGCTTTGGCCAAGTAGTAGATAGTGACTCCAAGAGGGAGCGTTTATGCATGATTGTGGGTTCATGCCCCCTGATGTCTAGCTTGAGTGCCTGAAACATGAGACTAGGGGATGTGTTGTGTAAGTGCCCGGGATTTTCACCCAAATTAAAAAATTTGTTTGTTGCTTTATTTTATTGCTTGCTAGAATTATTTGCAGTATTTGCTTCGCTAATTTATTACTCAGTGAATATTTCCCCCCTAATTCTCGTATCGGATGCGGGACCAAACCATTTTCCCAACGGCACACAACCTTTGCGACACCGGGTTCACCCGAGCACCGTCGGAACTTACGGCACAAGACCAGCCATCGCCATCGTAACGAAAAACCCCATTTAATAATTAAATGGGTTATTTTATTGAGCGCCATAAAATTGTTCTGGGAATGGTATCGAAGTGAGGTAGGACTAACGGGCTCGTCGCGCTGAGCGCGTGGTTCGAGATTTCGCCCGAATCGGAGGTCGTATGCACTCCCGGCGGTCAGAAACGTGGAGCATCGGATGCGCGAGAGAAACCCGAGGGATTTTGCGTAAAATTGCCAGCCAGACGCCCCTATATAAAGACCACCACTCTCCCACCCCTTTCTAGGGTTTCCCTAGCCTAAAAATTGCAGCCACACCACTCATCTCCCCTCAAATCTGCCCAAAAACACCCCAATTCTGAAAACCCTAGCTCCTCTAGCTCCCAGCCGTCAGATCTAAGGATCTGAGGGCCCGGAGCCCTCCATGTCGCCCCTACCGAGTCTCCTCCCACCTCCAGCCGCTGCGGCCCGCCTCCGGGACGGATCTGGGCCCCGCGGGCCCGCCTCAGTCATCGCCGGACTCCATCCATCGCGTCGCCGCGTTGCCGGCGGCCTTGAGCGGCCCTGTCGTCTCTCCTCCTTCCTTGCGCCACTCCCTCTCTCCTCTGGCCTCACCCCTCTCCCTCCGTTGCAGATCGAAGGGCGCCGGAGCCCGCCCGAGCCGCCGCCACCATTTTTCCGACAAGGTCGCCGCCGCCGCGCTATGAAGGGCCGCCGAGGAGCTCGTCGCCGCCCCGCCCCGTGAACCGTGCCGCCAGCCAAATCCCGGCCGGATCCGGCCTCCTCCGCCGCCGCGCGCCTTGTTGCGTCCTCCCTCGCCTCCTGCCTCGCCGCCGGTGGCCGGCAGCCGCCGCCAGCCGCCACCCCGGCTCGATCCCGATCGGATCTGGGCGAGGCGAGCAGGTCGCTGCCGCCGCGACGTGGGTCGGCCCAGCACCGGAGCGCCCTCGTGGGCCACTACCTCCCTAGCCCACTGCCTCTCCTTGTCCTGGGCGAGGGATAGAGCCGCCACCGCCATGGTCCGAGCCCACTTGGTGAGCCAGCCAGCGCCCTCCCCTTTTTTTCTCTTTTTATTTCTTCTGCTAAGTCCTTGTTAATTTGCTGTTGTATCTGTTTTGCGCGTAAGATTGCGAGTAATCCGTAGATCGTATGCATGTGTGCCCAAAATAAATTTTGTTGTTGTTGATGTGCTCTATCACAATGCTTTTGGGAGTTAATCCATTTGTGGTCGTATTGATGGTGCAAATCTATGTTGAAGTGGGCATCAGACTGTTAACTGGTGCTACTTTCTCTTAAGTGGTGCTGTCGTTATTTTATTGCAAGTTTGATTGATGACTGTGTCACATCCATGAGGCCTATGCTATTGATTCTTGTTTCATACTTTTAAGCATCATGTCTACTTTAGTTATATGCTTTCACTTGTCATTTTGGGCAGCTGCATGTTGATTGTATCTTCACCCAAAGTAGCTATCCTGTTGTTATTGTGTTGCTGTTAACGTAAGATGCAAACTTTGCTTCCCTATATATTTTGAACCATACATCCTATTGAGCATTGCAATATGTCATTTTGATCTGTTCCATTTCTACTTCCAATATATGTATTGCATTGTCATGTTTACATTCCTGATCATAGTTATATTCTGTTCCAAAGTTTCTATCCTGCTGTTTTTGACAGCAACATCTGTTTTTCACTAATTATGTAACTTTCCGATGCCATGTTGCACGCTTACTATCTTTTGATCTGTGATGCCTATGACAATGATTCTTGTTTGTACCTGATCACCATCATGTCTACTTCATGCCCACATATTGCTATGTCATGTTTCTGCACTTTTGCATATAGTTTTACCCCTGTTTATACAACATGAAAATAACAGTTTTTGCCCTGTTTTCCTGATTTTTCATGATTCCTTTTATAGCTTTTTGTGTTGCTTATAACTAGTCAACCGTGATGCCTATTTGCATGATTCCTTTTAGACATGCCATGCCTGCCATGTCCACTTTAGTTGAATTTCATTTTTGTGCATGTCTACAACCTTTTGCTTGTTTAATTGTTGCTCTAAAGTGTGCTACCTAATGTTGGCAGATTGTGCCCGTAACTTGTATTGCTTGTATCTTTTTAACCGTAACTCCGTTTGGAGTGTTCTTTATATGTAACTTGAGTAGAATTTCATGTACTTTGTGTTTATGCTATTGTTTGCTGTTGTTAACCAACCTAAAATATGGTTTAGGGAAGAACAGTACCAAATGCTTTAATTGTCGTGGGACACTTAGTGGAATGCCATGTTTAGGATTGTGCCTCACTTAAATTGACTAGCATAGCTAGTTTACCTTATGCTTCACCTCTTGTCATGTTTGTGTTCTATGCCATGATTGAGTGAGATGCCATGTTAACAACCTTTGCTCATGTTGTGTAGCTAAACAACTTGAACCTTTCTAAATGTTCGGTATCGTCGTGTGTGTCGAGTACTCCACTTAACCTGTTAGTAACCGCTCTAAACGATAGATGCGATGCCGTAGTGCGTTGTCTCGTGTTGCCTTCTTGTTGATGCTTGCTCGTGATTTCTTCATAGTAATAGATGCTTGCTCGTCGATAGCCTTTTCCTGTGTTTCCTTCTTGTGTGCTTCCTCGGGTACCTCTCGGAGACGATGCGAGTTTGCGTTCGACTACACCTTCGGCTTCGTCTTCTCATCAGGTAAGGAGGACATATATCATGCTTATAAATGTGAGCTCACTCGTGCCTAGGTGTAGGATAGAACGATTGCTTGATCCTACCACTTCATATTCATGCCTCTTAAATAAACCCAAACAGCCATGTCTTCCACATCCCAGCAAACCTTGTTCGGCTATGTTACTATTGCTCGCTGCTCAGCCACTGCTTAGTATGCATGCTAGGATGTTATCAATTTTTATCCTATTACTCCTTGGATTGGGCTATCACATTATTATATTGTTGTGGATGATATGATTATTATAACGTTGACTATATTCGACGAAGGATGGAATGTCTAGGTTATCCCGCCCCGACGCTTTGTTCCATTCAAGTCACCTAGGACCTGAGTTCCGGGTATTGTGTCTCTTGACGATCATGCCTAACCGTGTGTGGGATACTATGGGGTCCCCTTTTCTTACCTACCTAGCTCCAAACATTTCTAGTGGTGGCCCAAGCTGATTTACCATTTGAAAACGTGTGTGTGCGAGTTGTCGACCTCGCAGATTTCCAAAAAACTCGGGCCAGCGGAGACAGAGTTCCTTTGTTGGTCCGCACCTGGAAGCTAGGGGGCTTACCATAGTGATGGGTTAGTTACCTCGGCCTCGTACAGACGGAAGAGTCCGATCCGAGAGCGCGGCCGGCTTTTGGATTGGGTGTCGACTCCCCGAGGGCCACCCGGATTTGTGCGTTGTTAGTTAGAGGGACCTATCATTCCGGATCTCTCGGGACTAAATCATAAAATGGCTTCCTGTGATGGGTAGAAATTGATAGAGATGGGTGTGCGTGCGGAGCCTTGTAATGGGAAGTTGGTACACCCCTGCAGGGTTAAATCTTTTCGAGAAGCCGTGTCCATTGTTATGGACGACTTGATACCTACTCCTTGTTCATAGAAAACAAAAACTGAGATAATCTTAATAACTTGATCAATGTGTGTGTGCCTTGACTGCTTCTTCTTCGTCGGGATGCGAAGAGGAGGACAAGGATAGGATATGTGTTATGTTTGCGTAAGTAATTGATAGCAAGACTTGTTGGAGGCGATTCCTCATCGAATGCTTGGTTCTCATCTTACTCTAAAATAGACCGTTAGCCACTCATATATAGCTAGTGCGTATGCAACCTCACCACTACCCCCATCTTACCCGTGAGAAGTTAGTTACAAGACTTTGATATAGCTAACCTATTTCTTTTATCTTTACGCACATTATGCAAACGATCTTGGACTTCAGAGGAGCTCGACGACCCTTCTTATGAACGCCTTCGCGGAGACTCGACGACGACTAGTTGGGCGGATCCCGTGGAGGGCCTGGACCCGTGTGGTTATGGGGATCGATGATTTTCTCTTTGCCATTAGGCAAGTGATTGTAGTATGTACCCAGACGTGTATCTTCCGCTGATGTAATGTATTAAGGTAGTTGTATGCCGACCGTATGAGATGTTGTATCTTTGTATCTGTAATGTTGTGATATCATGTTGGAAATCCGGGGCATATGACTTTCTCGTATGTCGCGGTGGGACCGATATGTGCTTCGTTGTCAGAACCCCAACTAGGGTAAGTGCTAGGGTTTTTTTGTGCCCTTTGCATCATGCAAAAATTCCAAATGAAATTCAAAAATGGGGAAAAGAAAGCCCTGAGAAATTAATTCAAATGGCCATACAAAAATCTTTTTCCAAAAATCATTTGAACATTTGGAAAATTCCTATAAATGATGCTGATCATTTTAAAAGTGGTTTGGGTATTTTCCCATACTCATGGAATTTTATAATATTCAAAAGGTGCTCTGGAAATTAAAGTTTACCCCTATTTGAATTGAAATTCAAATTAATTGAATTTCAAAAATGTCCAAATTCTTTATGTGACTAGCTACTGGTCACCTAGTATTTATAAAAGTATTTGGACATTTATTAAAAATGCCTAGCTAATTTAATTAGTGGGGCCAACCTATTTACAGAAAATTAAAAAAAAGGAAAGGAGAGGCTTACCTTGCGCCCACAGGCGAGGCCCACCTCTCCACTGGCCTGGCCCAGCCCAGCCCGAGCTTCTGTCGTCTTCCTTCCCCTCCCCCAAAGCAGCTCGCTGGAGGCCAGGGGCACGCCGACGCCACGTCGACGGCGTGAGAGCCGTCTAGGCCTCCCCAGCCCCCATGCGCACGCCACGCAACGCCTAGAAGCCGCCCACACCTTCTCCCCCCTCCGCTGCTTCCTCCCCGTCGCTCTCCGGCGAGATCCCACCCGCACCCGAGCGCTCGACCTCGCCGCGCCGCCGCACAGACGTGGCCAACGGCCCCCTCCCGGCAAGCCGTCGTGTCCAGTGAAGTCCCCACCGTCGTCTTCGTCAAGCAGTGCCTTCAATTCGAGCCCAGCCGCCCCGAGGACGACGCAAGCTTCGTCAACTCACCGCCGGCCGCCGTGGAGCTCGAGGTCAAATTTGCCGCCACCTCTTCGTCTCCGGCCACCTCGACTCCTCCACTGCACTCAGGGTGAGCCTCCGGTTCGAACGCCACCCTCCGCTCTCCTTTCCGTGCACGCCATCGTCGACTCCCTCCTCGGCCGAGAGCTCACCGCTGCCATTGTCGTCGTAGCCGCGCTCCCAGGCCACCCCTTGAGCCCCCGATGGCTCTGCTGGCGGCGCACGAGCCCCAGCTCCACATAGCTGTTCTCGGTGGGCAAAACGGTGCCCGGGAATGCCGTACCGAGTGGGCGCCGCCGTGACCCGTGGTCACCGGCGGTTAGCCGCCGGCCATTAGGGCTAATCGCCCAGTTAATCCCCCCCAGTGACGATGACATGTGGACCCCAGACCCCTCCTAACACCCCTGTTAACTTTAATTAAACAGAAATTAACCCAGGCTCACTGACCTGCGGGTCCCACGCGTCAGGTTGACAAGTCAGCAGCCCTGACGTCACATGACACAATGCTGATGCAGAAAAGCCTTTTCATGTTTAAAATAATCCAGAAAAATAGCCAAACTTCAATAATTCATAGAAAATTCATATTAACTCCAAATTAAACATATAATATATGAAAAATTATCAGAAAAATAGAAGGATTAAGAATATGCAATTTGTTTTTATGTTTTACCATTTTAAAATGGGGCAACAGTAGCAAATGTGCATATGGCTTAATTTGAATTCAAATTTGAAGTTTGAATTTGCATTCCAAATGCAATATACTTCAATTAAATTGAATTTTCCACAAATCAGTACCCTTTACTTCATGTCACAACAATATCATGTGCTTGTGCATTTTACTTCTGAAGTTGTCCCCCCTTGTTGATGATTGCCTCCGGTGACAGACGTTCCGAGACGGTGATCACCCCGAAGAAGAAGACCACCGTTAAGACCCGTGTACCGTCAGCAAGGCAAGCATACCCCTTTGATCATGTCTATAAAATCCCAATTCCTGCTCAGTCTCGCTTATGCATGTTTAGGAGATCATCGAGACACGTTCTTTCGCATAGTTGAACCCATTCCGATGCATGACCTATCATTTTGCCACCGTATTAAGCAAACCACAATCCTAGCAGATTTAGGAATTGATTGATGAGCATGGGACCCCTACAACTGTTACTGCTTATTGCTGCTTAGTGATACAATGAGGATGTTATGTTTGTGAGTCGGGATGGAATGAACACAGTGGTGCTGATGTAAACGTGTTGGTGAATCCACCCTAAGCAAAGGTGAACGATGAGAGGCTGTGTAGGAGTACAGAGTGGGTTGTCTCGTTGAACACTGCCCTAGGCCCCGAGTTCCTGTTTTATGATCCAAGACAAAGAGTATGACCACATGTAGGGTTTTATGGGAGCCCCGTTTCGCCTCTTTACGTACCCGATCCAGTCCAGGAGTCACACTAGATTCGGGCTGTCCATTTGATTTATGTATAGATATGTGGGTGGACCTGTGAGGCAGTGAAACCATCTGTCAAAGGTGGCGTCTCGGTCCCTTACATTATCTGAGTCCGTTTTGTGGAACCGGCCGGACTCTCGAGCGGTGACAACTCAAGTAGTCGACTCCTGGATTAGAGAAGGTGATGTGAGGGTAGTGCCTTGGTTTCATCCACGTCCGACATCCGCTTGAAGGATGACAAGAACGAGGCGATAAGTGATGACACGCGTGTGAAGATGTACACCCCTGCAGGGTTAATGAACTATTCGAATAGTCGTGTCCGCGGTTATGGACTACTTGGAAACCTCTACTTGATCATAGACAACTTGAATGGATACTTATAAAACTCGCAAGATAAGCGTGAGTGCTATGGCGTGCTTCCTCGTGGGGAAGTCGAGGAAGTAACCATAGTGCTGTATTGGTTGGAGAAAGTAGTGGACTCGTGTACGCTTCTTACCTCAAGTCTGGTACTCGTAGTAAAGGATTAGCCAAGTCAAAGCTGGCACTTCTGCATGTTGAACCCCACCTCCTTTACCTTGATACTTGAGCATGAGTAGATAGTTCTGATGTAAGTCTTGCTGAGTACGACTTTGTACTCACGTTTGCTTATTCTATGTTTTAGATGAGAAACCGGACCCCGATGGAGTCACCGACCTGAAGCTCGACGTTGACCTTGGTAGTATAGTCCCAGACAGCAGTCTGGTCCCTCGTGGAAGGGCATGTTTTTTTTACAAGGCTTCTCTAAGCCATTTATTAAACTTGTCTGTACTCAGACCTAATTTTCTTCCATTGTATTGATGTAATGTTGATCACAGACATGTGATCTTTGTATGCTCTATGTGTATATCAATAAAGAGTACTTTGTAGAGTTATGTGATGATACCTGCTGTTCATACTAGGCATGTGTGCTGCGTGTATGTTTATAACATGCATGTCTTAGTATGGGTTTTCGAGACCTTAGTTGTGATCTGGCTGGCGGTCTTTTATACACCAAGTGGCCCTTAGATGTGCGCAGCTTGGGGCATCGCGATGCGATTGTTCGTGACTCTGTCACGTGCACACTTTGTTGTATGATCGAGCCCGCCCTAGACCCCGACTAAGTGATCGGGCTGGAGTAAGTCTATGTAAGAGTTAGGATCCAATCGATAACATGGTTTAGGCGACTTGTCAATGAGTATGGGATTCACCACCCATAAGCATTTAGACTTGTGAGCGGACGTTGAGGACCCATCTCAGTTGATCATCCGGCCTGAATGGGATGCCCCTCACGTTCGATGCTTACCGAGAACGTTCTGTGCTTGGCCTTGTCTGCTTAGACAAGTGGGTACGGTTCTCGGCTCTCCATGTGATTGTATCATGACTGGAATTACATATGCTAACCCCGGGTCCCGACATTCGTCCCCGGATCTGGATGGAAACATCTAGATCTGGAACAGTACCGCATATCAGGCCTTACATGTTGTTGCCACCAGGGAGAAAACAACGGTTCTTGTAACCGCGGTTGCAAGGATTGTTTACCTTACGCATAGATTGTTAATGCAATTGTCTGTTGCTTCGATTTTACACTTTGTGTGGGGCTCGCAACTTAATACCAGTGAGATGTTTTGAATAGATATCTCAAGGTGGATGATTAGTAGTAGATGCAGATTAATTTTGGTCTACTTGTCTTGGCATACTGCCCATACTTTTGAGCTTCTTACTTTCAAGTAGCATAATTAGCATTGCGGTGCATTTATAATTCTATCAATTGCCCACCTATAATTTGTTCACCCAGCTTAGCTGTTTATCGTCTTTTGGGAGAGAGACATCACTAGTGAACATCATGGGACCCCGGTCCATATTACCACCACTGTTTACACCTTCATTTTATTTCTTGTTTTTACTTTCAGTGGAAATTATCACTATCATTTTCTCTTGTGTTTAATTCGTTGTAAACAACAAGGGCAGAGATATTGACAGCCTCTCTGAACTCGTTTGGAGCAAAGCTATCTGTTGTGTATGAAGTTCCACGTCAACTTATTATCTGGCGCCGTTGACACCTACTTGCAGAAGTCGGAGCACTACTGGTTCGATAACCTTGGTATCTTCACCTAGGGAAATTTTCTGCTAGCTACATCTCAACTTTCCACTTGGGGTAGCCAACGAGGAGAACTACTATAGTGCCATCAGGCAATTGACAGAATTATAAACGCACCGCAATGCTAATTATGCCGCAAAGAAAGTTAGAGGCTCAAAAGTAGACTGCATCTACTCACTAATCATCCACCTTGAGATACCTATCCAGAACATCTCGCTGGTATTAAGTTGTGATCCCCACCCAAAGTGTAAACCCAAATCAACAGACAACTGCATTAACAAACTTCGTGTAAGGTAAACAATCATTGCAACCGTGGTTACAAGCACCATTGTTTTCTCCCTGGTGGCAACAACACATCCCCTAGTCTCTTGTTTTTTTCACTCAAGCTAGACATCGGGGGGCATGAACCCACAATCATGCATAAACACTTCCTCTTGGAGTTACTATCTACTACTTGGCCAAAGCAATAAAAAGCAACGGAGAACATGCAAGAATTACTCAAGAACAAAATATAAAAGGAGAACCAAATATATAACTCATCACAATCTGAACATAATCACATAATCCATCGGATCCCAACAAACTCAACATAGCAACAACGAAAAGAATTACATAGATACCTTGATCATGAGGGCAACTCACAAGGGCTAAGAATTGAAGCACAATATTTGAGAAAAGACATCACATAGCTACTGGTCATGGACCCATGGTCCAAGGGGGAATACTCACGGCACATCCGGGAAGCCTCCATGGTGGTGGAGAAGCTCCCGGAGGTCAATACTCCCTCCATCAGGGTGCCGGGAAGAGGTCTTCTGGTGCTCCCAATCATGGAAGCGCGGCGGCGGCGGAATGATGGCGTGGAAGTGGTAATGGCTTCTAACCCTTTGTTGGTTACCCCAAGTGGAAGGTGAGATGTAGAAGCAAATTTTCCATATTTAGAGGATAGGTTTTGTCTCCCGTAGGAATCCGGCAATGATAAGTTGGTGTCAGCGGCACACCTGACGCGGACCTGCACACAACACAATTAACTTTGCTCCCAACGAAGTTCAGAGAGGTTGTCAATCTCTCCGGTCTTGTTGTTTACAAAGGATCAAACACAAGGGATAATGATAATGATAACAACTGAATCGAACAGGTTCCGCGAGGTAAAGTTCAAGCTTGCATAAAAAGTCTGGATAACCATCCAGGTAGTCAAACCATCTGTACGGCATTTCTTAACAAGAGATTTCATACGTTCCCAAGCTTGGGCAACGTGTTCATTATCCAATTGCCTAAAATTCATAATGTTACTCCTCAATTGGATAATTTTAGCAGGTGGGTAATAATTCCCAATAAAATCATCTTTGCACTTATCCCAAGAATCTATACTATTCCTAGGCAAAGAAGTAAACCAGATTTTAGCTCCTTCCCTCAAAGAGAAAGGAAAAATCTTGATCTTAACAACATCACCTTATACTTCTTTATACTTTTGCATATCACATAACTCAACAAAATTATTTAAGTGTAAAGCAGCATCATCTCCAGCACCAGAGAATTGATCTCTCATAACAAGGTTTAGCAAAGCATGTTTAATTTCATAAGAGGTAGATGAAGTGGCAGGTGTGGCAATAGGAGTGCAGATAAAGTCTTTGTTGTTGTGACTAGTGAAGTCACACAACTTGGCGTTTTCAGTGGAAACCGATAGTAGCAGCAACTGTGGCAGAGTTTTTTTGTAATTTTTGATAAAGGACACAAAGATAAACATTGAAAGGTAAACTAATAAGACCAAAAAGTAAAGGTAAAAGGTAGTGGACAACTCCCCTATCTAATCACTCGGAGTCCCCGGCAACGGCGCCAGAAATTTGCTTGATACGCGAGAGAGGATAATTGCTTCTCGACCTTCGTTGGTTACCCCAAGTGGAAGGTGAGATGCAGCGTAGCGGCAAGTTTCCCTCGGTGAAGATACGGAGGTTTAGAGTATCGACCAGTAGGACTCCGATAATGATATGTAGGTGGCAAGGAAACAATGGAACCATTTTGGAAAAAAGTTGCTTCCTTGACCTGGACCTGCACACAGACACAAATAACTTTGCTCCCAACGAAGTTCAGAGAGGTTGTCAATCTCTCCGGTCTTGTTGTTTACAAAGGATCAAAAACACAAAGGATAATGATAATGATAACAACTGAAAAGTAAATAAGCGTGTAAACAATGATGATAATATGGACCGGGGTCCTGTGATGTTCACTAGTGATGTCTCTCTCCCAAAAGACAATAAAACTGCTATGCGAGGTAAACAAATTACTGATGGGCAATTGAAAGGATTATAAACGCACCGCAATGCTAACTATGCTACAAAATAAAAGAAGAGGCTCATAAGCATGGGCAGTACGCCAAAATAAGTAGACCGAAATCCAACTGCATCTACTACTAATCATCCACCTTGAGATATCTATCCAGAACATCTCGCTGGTATTAAGTTGCGAACCCCACCCAAAGTGTAAACCCAAAGCAACAGACAACTGCATTAAAAAGAACTTTGCGTAAAGTACACAATCCTTGCAACCGCAGTTACAAGCACCGTTGTTTTCCCCCTTGTGGCCACAACACATCCCCTAGACTCATGTTTTTGTCACTCAAGCGTGTCATTAGGGGGCATGAACCCAAAATCGAGCATAACGTTCCCTCTTGGAGTCACTACCTACTACTTGGCCAAAGCAATAAACAGCAACGGAGAACATGAGGCTTGTTGTTGAGAGGATTTGGGAGCTTCTTGTCAACTTCCTTCCTAGGAAAATGAGGCTTGTCTTCTCTCTTCTCATATGGACAATCCTCCACAAAGTGTCCCGTCCTCTCACAGTTGTAGCACGCTCTTGTCTTATTATTTTGGAATCTTCGCTTGAAGTACTGTAACACCCTCAGATCCAGTAAAGTAATCCCTACAGTGATTCCACTGTTTAAGGCTCATTACTGTTGATGATCAAGCCATGATCACCTTGATCATGGCTCTGTCAGATTCTCACCCTGATAAAATTTTCAAATTATAAATTCTATCCAAGACTTGTGGATTCCTGTCCCTCATTTGATCATGGTTAAACCAAATTTAATGAAACATATTAAATAAAATGCCTAGCAATCTTAGGCCATGATAATATAGCAATGGTTGTTTTATTAAAATGGTATAGTAATATAAAGGAATAATATTTAAAATAAAAACAATTGTTGGGAATTATTAAATGGCTATGGTAAATTAAATAAACAAGTGGGAATTTTAAATGAACTAAAAATTATGGAAGCAATTTTGTAAAATGCCTAATAATCAATAGGTCATATTAAAAATGAATTGGGGTTTTATCAAAAAAAATTAATATTGTAAATAAATAAAAACAATAGCAAAACAGTAGCATTTGACCCCTTTTAAATAAAACAAAAATGCAATTGATTTTATATGTCCATCAAACTTTTTGTAGCACCGTTATAACTTGTAAAAATAATATTAGAGTTTGTTTCATGTGTTGAAAAATTCAATAGATGGTCAAACAAAATGTAAACATAATTGGAAAGGTAACATAAAAGAAAAATAGGCAAAACACTAAATCTCGCACGAGGCATTTTCTCTCTGGCCCAGCCCACTAGGCCCAGCCCCCTCTCTCTCTTCCCTCTCCCCTGTTTCCCCACCTGCCCCCCCACCCCGTACGTGCTCAGGGGACATGGCCATGGCCACTGCCTGGCCGGCCCCCTCTCACCTGCTCCCTCCCCTCCTCCACCTGCTCCCCGAGGCGATAAGGGCGACACCCAACTACCCCCTGGAAACCCTAGCCCACCCCGTGACATCTCCCCTTGAACCCCGTCTCCCTCTCCAGTGCTCGCCCGAGCTCCAACATGGGCAGGTCCGCGACGCCGGTGCGGCCAATGGCACCGACAGCCCTCCCCGACATGTCCTGAACGTTCCCCGTCGCCGACTACCTCGTTCCCCCCAAAGAACTCGAGCCAGATGGCCTCGTGCGCTCGCCATCGTCCCCGGACCTCCGCCACGGCCGCCGGCCTCGCCGCTCGAATTCGCGCGTCCCCGGCCACCCCCTGCGCTCCCCAAGCCGCCCACGAGCTCCAGGGTGAGCATCGCGTTCAATTCCCTCTATTCCCCGTCTCGTTCCGCGCCGTTTTCCGCCGTTTCCGATGTACCCGTGAGCACGGCTGCCATGGCCTGGGCGCGGCGACCTCCCACCCCCGTGTGTGCAGCTCATGCCTCCTGCGGGCCATAGAGGCGCCCCGCGCACCCTGCCTGGCGCCCGGCCGCACCTAGCGCGTGTGCCTGCCCATCCTTGGCTGCGCTCCCTCCTGCATCTGGCCACGGCCGAGTCATGGCCATGGCATGGTGTGCGTGGTAAGGTGTGTACGTGTGTGAGATGTGTGTGTATGTGGTATGTGTGTGTGCGCTAATGCATGGCCGTGCCCAGCTCGCCCCTTAGCCATCAGCAGCTGCGGCTGCCATTGTTGCTACTGTTGTTTGCTGCGGCTGCTACCTGCTGCTGTCGCTGTGTTGCTGCCGCTGAAATTGTTGTTAGCTGTTGTTGACTGAACCTGCTGCTACGGCTAAAACTGCTGCTGTTCTATCACTTTTTCAGCAGCAAAACAAAGCACTAAATGAAGTTTATTGTGGATAAAATTTAATATGTGCAGATAGTAGACATAACCAGCTTTCATTTGTTCCATTGTACCGACTCCAGAAAATGTACCGTTTAATTCGTAGAAAAATGGCAAAGGAGCAAAAATCTGTGATGAGCTAGTACAGTTAAGCCTGATGCTTGAAAATAAAAGTTCGCAGATAACTTCCTAACTTTCTGGAATTTGCAAATAGGTCATTTACCATTAATTAGAGTTTAGATTAAATACATTGCTAAATAAATAGCCTATGACATATGGGACCCATCCTCTAATAATCCCTGTTTTAGTTGAATTAAAATAAACTCTCCATGACATATGGGCCCCCCTTGTCAGATTACTATTCGAGATAATCTTGTGGATAATGTTTCTTTAATATTAAAAGAAATTCTAGAAAATAAATAAAATGATTTAAACTATGATATTGAATATCTTTTAAACCGTAGCTCAGATCAAAAAACTTTATACATGAAAATTGATCAGAAAAACACAATGAATACCAGTACTGTCACAACCCCAAGTTAGGTATGTGCCAGGATCAGAGGTACCTTGCATTCATGCAAAAATTTCAAATTGCAATTCAAAAATGGGGAAAAGAAAAGCCCTGAGAAATTAAATCAAATGGCCAGATAAAAATCTTTTTCCAAAAATCATTTGAATGTTTGGAAAATTCCTATAAATGGTGCTGATCATTTTAAAAATGGTTTGGGAGCAATCCCATGCTCATGGAATTTTCTAATATTCAAACAGTGGCTTTGGAAATTAAATAAAACCCTATTTGAATTGAAATTCAAATTAATTGAATTTCAAAAATGCCCAAAAGTTATGAGTGGCTAGCTCTCTATTTTATGAGGCCACATAAAAATTTGGGGCATTTAATAAAATGCCTAGATATTTTATTTCTAGGCAGAACAAATAGCACAGAATTAAATAAAAAGAAAAAGGCAGGCAAAGCTTACCTTGCGCCTCAGGCGAGGCCCACTTACCTGGCCGGCCCAGCCCACCAGGGGACCTCCCCTTTCGTCTTCCTCCCCGCCCCTCCAAGCACCTCGCTGGAGGCAGGGCGAGGCCACGGCGACACGGCGAGGCTCCAGGCCCTTCTAGACCTCCCCCTCCCTCTCTCTTGTGCCACGGAGCCGCACACAACCCCCCCGTACCCCAGCTCTCTCCCAGCCCCTCTCCTTCCCCTCCGGCGACGAACACCCGAGTACCCCGCAGAGCACGCCGCCGCCCAGTCGTGGCCAACGGCAACCTTACGCCGAACTAGCTTGTCCAGCCGCACCGCAGACGTCGACTTCGTCTTCAAGCTCAAGCAATCGAGCCCGGAAGCCCCGAGCGCGATGCCAGCTTCACGGATCCATTGCCAGCCGCCGCGAGCTCTGTCGACAAATTCCCCGACGTCCGTCTTCCCCAGCCTCCCTAGCCAACCCCGGCGAGCTCCTGGTGAGCTCCTCTGCGTTTCCCCCCTATCCCCAGCCTCGCCCGTGCTCGTTTTCTTCTGGTCGTCGTCGACAGTAGTCCGGCCGCCGCGCCCGACGACGTAGCCGTGGCCTGAGGCCACGCCTTTGACCCCTGCCTACTCCATCCGTCGCGGACAACCAAGAGCTGCACGTCCGTGCCCTCATTTCTTCTTCCCTTGGCCTCTGTCGCCGTCTCCACCTAAGCCCAAGCCCGGCCGCCGCGCTCCTCGTCACCGGCATGGCTCCAGGCCTTCCCGAGGTCCCCGGCGTACTCCACGCGATTCGCACGGGCTCCAGCTACCCGTAGATGACCTCTGCGGGCAAAACGATGGCCGGAATCGCCGACCGTGCGAGCGCCGCCGCACTGGTGTCGCCGGCGGTTAACCGCCGGCCGATTAGGCCTAATGACCCCTTAACCACCCCCCAGCAGCCACTGACAGGTGGGGCCCCAGCCCCTAATCCCTCTGCTTAATTTTTTAACCACGGGATTAAACCGCAGAGGCTGACCAGTGGGGCCCCTTGTCAGTTTGACTCGGGTCAAACCCCCCCTGACGCCAGCATGACACCGCAGTGACGCAATAAAGGTTTTCCAGAGATTAAAAGATTTAAATAATTCTAGAATTCCAGAAAATACCCCAAACTTTGGAAATTCATAGAAAATTCATATTAACTCCAATTTGGACAAATAATATATGAAAAATGATCAGGAGAAAATTATCTTTCCAAATATGCAACTTTCAACTCTGTTTGAGTTGAATTTAAAATGTGATCAGTAGCATTTGTTATTTGATTTAAATGGAATTAAATCAAATTCAATTCAAATATTTTTGCAACTTGAACCATGGAAACATGCTACATTTCACTTACACATCAGAGGCATATCATACACATTTGAAGGTAATTCAAAATGATCAAACTATATCACATATGACTTGGTTAATGTTGAATTCAAATGTGGAGTTTGAATTTGCATTTTAAATGCAATATATTCCACTTAAATGGAATTGCCTCACACATCAAAACTTGTACTTCAAGCATTGACATTCAATCATGTGCTTGAGCATTGCATTCATATTGATTGCTACTTCGTGCTTTGTTTGCCGAGTAGAGGTGGAACCGGAGCAAGAGGTCACCCCCTTCGCTGAAGATCCAGAACCCGAACCTCGTCAGCAAGGCAAGCAAAACCCCATTGATCATGTCGATAAAATCCCACTTCCCTCTCATGTCTCGCTTATGCATTGTTTAGGATGATCACCATGCTTCGTTTCTACCGCATAGATGAACCCATTCCTTTGCATGACCTATCATTTTGTCACAGTAGTAAGCAAACCACAATCCTAGCAACTGTAGGAGTTGTTTGATATCATGTGGCCCCTGCAAATGTTATCGCTTATTGCATGCTTAGTATGATACCATGTTGTTACTGTGATGTGAGTCGGGATGGGAATGATCATGTTGATGATGGTAGAAAAGTGTTGGTGAATCGACCCTAATACAAGGTGAACGATGAGAGGCTGTGTAGGAGTACACGGTGGGTTGTCTCGTTGAACACCGCCCTAAGTCCGAGTTCTTGTGTGGTGATCCAAGATGAAGAGTACAACCACACATTGGGCTCACGGACCCCTCTCAACCTATTAACTCATCCCTTTCGATGTCCAGATGTCGCAGTAGTTCGGAGTTCTGGTAGGCTTGTGGCCTGGATGCTAAGTGAGAGAACGGCTCATACGAGACCGGCTTATGCACCACGCACACATCGCTTGGGTCCACTTCGGTAAACCGGCCGGGTTCACGATTGTGGTAACCAACCCAAGTAGGCGGCTTTCTTGGACTAGATAGGCTATGAGGTAACAGTTGTGGTGAGCATCCTCGCTGGCACCCCTTGAATGGTGTCGAGATCAAAGGCGGTAAATGATGGTCATGTGTGTGTAGAGGTACACCCTTGCAAGGTTAACAAAACTATTCGAATAGCCGCGTCCGCGGTTATGGACTACTTGGAGAGCTGTGCTCGATTATTAGATAACTTGAACTGGATACTTCTAAAACTCGCAAGATAAGCGTGAGTGCTATGGTGTGCTTCTCGTGGGGAAGTCGAGGAAGTAACCATAGTGGTGTTTTTGGTTGAAGAGATGTAGTGGACTCGTGTATGCTTCTTACCTCAAGTCTGGTACTCGTAGTTCAGGATTAGCCAAGTCAAAGCTGGCACTTCTGCAAGTGAAACCCCACCTTCCTTTACCTTGATACATGTGCATGAGTAGTATAGTTCCTATGTAAGTCTTGCTGAGTACGATTTTGTACTCACGTTTGCTTAATCTATGTTTTAGATGAACCCACCGACCCCGATGGTGATTTTTACCGAAGCTCGAAGAATGAAAACTCAGACCAAGACCAAGCTAGTGTAGTCCCAGTCAGACGACTGGTTCCCTCGTGGAGGGCTTGTTTTTAGATAAGGCTTCTCTAAGCCATTTGTTAAACTTGTCTGTACTCAGACCTACTTGCTTCCGTTTGTTTGTTGTAATGTTGGATCACATGCTTGTGATCTCTGTGTGCACTCTGTAAGAGTTATTCCATAAAGTATATACTTTGTAGAGAATTGCAATGATACCTGATGTTCATACAAGGCATGTGTGCTGCGTGTATGTTTATAACATGCATGTCTTTGTATGGGTTTTCGAGACCTTAGTTGTGATCTGGCTGGCGGTCTTTTATACACCAAGTGGCCCTTAGATGTGCGCAGCTTGGGGCATCGCGATGCGATTGTTCGGAACTCTGTCTCGTGCACACTTTGGTGTATGATCGAGCCCGCCCTAGACCCCGACTAAGTGATCGGGCTGGAGTAAGTCTATGTAAGGGTTATAATACAATCGATAGTATGGTTGAGGCGACTTGTCTATGAGTATGGGAGTTCACCACCCATATCATTTAGACTTGTGTGCGGACGATGAGGACCCATTTCAGTTGATCATCCGGCCTGGATGGGACGCCCCTCACGTTCGATGCTTTTCGAGAACGTTCTGTGCTTGGCCTTGTATGCTTAGACAAGTGGGTACGGTTCTCGGCTCTCCATATGATTGTGTTGTAGCGAGGCTTGCATACGCTAACCCCGGGTCCCGACAGACTTGGTATCAGAGCAGGACTGACTGTAGGATTATCAGCCTTGGCCGAAGTCGAGTCTAGCACTCTATAGTTATATAGTTACTCTGGGTATATAAGGGAACAACGTAAGGCTTCTTTTTTCTCCTTACCCTCATCAATCTGAGTTCTGAGTCACCCTCATCTTATTCTACGGGAAGATAGGACTAGGCTCTCCTCTGTCTTACTAGAACATCTCGTTGTTTGCTTCCTTATAGCCGTAGGAAAGTTGTGTCCGTTTTCCCAGCATTTTTGTAATGCTGATTTCTTACATCGTATTATGTAAGTGCTGTATCTACATTGGAAGAAAATTGTTTTCTTGCAATTACAGCCGTTATGCTGTCCGAGTCATTCCAGGTTTCTTCATAATCTGATGCAATTGCAAAGAATCCTTCTCCCCCTTTTCGGTTGTCCTTTAGAAGATTTCTAGGTGGCATTCCCGACAGTTCTTTAGTGTTTGATGTAGGTTTTCTTCTAGAAACCTATAGTGATTCAATTGCAGCCCTTCCTCCCACTTTAGATGTCTTCTAGCCAGAAGAACCACACTAACCATCGTGTTGGGGTACTTTGCTACTCTGACATATCTGTTGTAGCCCCTAGTAAACCTTGGTCATCCTCTAGGAAGCTATCCAGAGATCCAACCCCTTAAGCCTAGCCACCCAACAGGTGTGTAGAATTTATAGTGGATCTTGTTCCAGGAACCGCACCAATTTCCAAACGCCCATATAAACTGGCCCCACATGAGTTAGCTGAGCTAAAAACCCAACTTGATGCTTCGTTGGCAAAAGGCTTCATCCGCCCTAGCTCATCGCCATGGGGTTGCCCCGTTCTGTTCGTAAAGAAGAAAGATGGAACAGAAAGGATGTGCGTATATTATCGCCCGCTAAATTTAGCGATGATAAAGAACAAATACCCACTGCCCAGGATCAATGATCTTTATGATCAACTTGCAGGATCCGCTGTCTTTTCCAAGATGGATTTGAGATTAGGGTATCATCAGATCAGAATCCGAAACGAGGACATTCCCAAAACGGCTTTTACTACTCGTTATGGTCTTTACGAGTACACCGTCATGTCCTTTGGCTTAACCAATGCCCCCGCCACTTTCTCACGCATGATGAATTCGATCTTCATGGAGTATTTGGACCAGTTCGTCGTGGTTTACCTCGATGACATCCTTATATACTCGAAGAACGAAGAAGAACATGCCGAACACCTAAGGCTGGTATTGATGAAACTTAGAGAGCATCGCCTGTATGCTAAATTCTCCAAGTGTGAATTTTGGCTACCAGAAGTGACCTACTTAGGCCACGTAAGTTCTGCAAAAGGCATTGCTGTGAATCCCGAGAGAGTTCAGGCCGTCCTTGACTGGACTCCACCTGAATTGGTTAAGCAAGTTAGGAGTTTTCTTGGCCTAGCCAGCTATTGCCGTCGCTTCGTCGAGAACTTTTCTAAAGTTGCAAAGCCTCTAACTGAACTCCTCAAGAAAGATAAGAAATTCTTATGGACTTCCAAGTGCGAGGAAAGCTTTCAGGAGCTAAAAAGAAGGTTGACTTCTGCACCCGTACTTGCACCTCCAGACACAAAAAGGGATTTCGAGATCTATTGTGATGCATCACGGCAAGGGTTAGGATGCATACTTCTGCAAGATCGACATGTGGTAGCTTATGCTTCACGCCAGTTGCGGCCACATGAAGAGAATTATCCTACCCATGACCTTGAACTCGCTGCCGTAGTTCATTCCCTAACAACTTGGCGACATTACCTCCTTGGTAATCGTTGTGAGATCTATTCCGACCACCAAAGCCTCAAATACATTTTCACCCAGCCAGATCTTAATCTCAGGCAAAGACGCTGGATTGAGTTGATAAAAGATTATGACTTAGGAATTTCTTACACCCCAGGCAAAGCCAATGTCATGGCTGATGCACTAAGTTGTAAGTCGTACTGTAACAACCTCATGTTACAGCAGTATCAACCGCTTCTTCATGAGGAATTTCGAAAGCTTAATCTTGAGATTGTTCCTCATGGATCTCTTTTCAACTTGGTGGCGAAACCAAACCTTGAGGATCAAATCATAGTTGCCCAAAGGCGTGCACGAGGTGTTCGCCGGATCAAGGAGAATATTGCTAGCGGAGTTGCTAAATGTTTCTCCACGGATAGCAAAGGAACGGTATTCTTTGGAAATCGTTTGGTAGTACCTAAGAATAGGGATCTAAGGCAACTCATCCTAAAAGAAGCCCATGACACACCCCTCTTGATTCATCCTGTAGCACAAAAATGTACCGAGATCTACGCCAGAGATTTTGGTGGACTAGGATGAAGAGAGACATTGCTCAATTTGTTGCCGAATGTGATGTTTGTCGTCGCATTAAGGCCGAACACCAAAGACCTGCTGGTACACTTCAACCTTTGCCTATTCCAGAGTGGAAATGGGACAAAGTCGGTATGGACTTCATCACCGGCTTTCCAAAAACCCAGAAAGGAAACGATGCCATCTTCGTTGTCATAGATAGGCTTTCCAAAGTTGCTCACTTCCTTCCGGTTCGCGAGTCTATAACTGCTAGCCAGTTAGCGTACTTGTATGTCTCTAGAATTGTGTCTCTTCATGGTGTTCCTTTGGAAATCAATTCTGATCGTGGTAGCCTTTTCACCTCTAGATTTTGGGGAAGCTTCCAACGTGCTATGGGAACTCATCTCTCCTTTAGTACGGTTTTCCACCCTCAGTCTAGCGGTCAAGTCGAAAGGGTTAACCAAATTCTTGAAGACATGCTCAGAGCTTGTGTTATCTCATTCGGAAAGAATTGGGAGAATTCTCTTCCATTCGCCGAATTTTTTTATAACAACAGTTTTCAATCTAGTCTGAACATGGCTCCTTTTGAACTCCTTTATGGACGACGATGTCGAACACCCCTTAACTGGTCAGAAACCGGTGAAAGACAATTCTTTGGACCGGACATGATCAAGGAAGCAGAAGAGCAAGTTCGCATTGTTCGTGATCAATTGAAAGCAGCCCAGTCTCGTCAGAAAAGCTACTATGATCGTCATCATAGGCAAGAGAGCTACAATCTGGATGAGAAGGCTTACCTCCGGGTTACTCCTCTGAAGGGAACCCAAAGATTCGGTATCAAAGGCAAGTTGGCCCCACGTTACATCGGACCTTTCCGCATTCTTGCCAAACGTGGAGAAGTTGCCTACCAACTCGAACTACCCCCTCACCTTTCCCGAGTACATGATGTATTCCATGTGTCACAACTCAGGCGTTGCTTCAAGGACCCCATCCGCGAAGTCGACCATGAAACGCTTGATCTCCAAGATGACCTTTCTTATCGAGAATACCCTGTTCGTGTTCTTGATTCAGCAGAGCGTGTCACTCGCCGAAAGAAGATCAAGTTTCTGAAAGTTCAGTGGTCACACCACTCAGAGAAAGAAGCCACGTGGGAAAGAGAAGACCGTCTCAGTACCGAGTACCCCTCCTTCCTCCCGCAGACTTTTGAATCTCGGGACGAGATTCTTTTGAGTGGGGGCGAGTTGTCACAACCCCAAGTTAGGTATGTGCCAGGATCAGAGGTACCTTGCATTCATGCAAAAATTTCAAATTGCAATTCAAAAATGGGGAAAAGAAAAGCCCTGAGAAATTAAATCAAATGGCCAGATAAAAATCTTTTTCCAAAAATCATTTGAATGTTTGGAAAATTCCTATAAATGGTGCTGATCATTTTAAAAATGGTTTGGGAGCAATCCCATGCTCATGGAATTTTCTAATATTCAAACAGTGGCTTTGGAAATTAAATAAAACCCTATTTGAATTGAAATTCAAATTAATTGAATTTCAAAAATGCCCAAAAGTTATGAGTGGCTAGCTCTCTATTTTATGAGGCCACATAAAAATTTGGGGCATTTAATAAAATGCCTAGATATTTTATTTCTAGGCAGAACAAATAGCACAGAATTAAATAAAAAGAAAAAGGCAGGCAAAGCTTACCTTGCGCCTCAGGCGAGGCCCACTTACCTGGCCGGCCCAGCCCACCAGGGGACCTCCCCTTTCGTCTTCCTCCCCGCCCCTCCAAGCACCTCGCTGGAGGCAGGGCGAGGCCACGGCGACACGGCGAGGCTCCAGGCCCTTCTAGACCTCCCCCTCCCTCTCTCTTGTGCCACGGAGCCGCACACAACCCCCCCATACCCCAGCTCTCTCCCAGCCCCTCTCCTTCCCCTCCGGCGACGAACACCCGAGTACCCCGCAGAGCACGCCGCCGCCCAGTCGTGGCCAACGGCAACCTTACGCCGAACTAGCTTGTCCAGCCGCACCGCAGACGTCGACTTCGTCTTCAAGCTCAAGCAATCGAGCCCGGAAGCCCCGAGCGCGATGCCAGCTTCACGGATCCATTGCCAGCCGCCGCGAGCTCTGTCGACAAATTCCCCGACGTCCGTCTTCCCCAGCCTCCCTAGCCAACCCCGGCGAGCTCCTGGTGAGCTCCTCTGCGTTTCCCCCCTATCCCCAGCCTCGCCCGTGCTCGTTTTCTTCTGGTCGTCGTCGACAGTAGTCCGGCCGCCGCGCCCGACGACGTAGCCGTGGCCTGAGGCCACGCCTTTGACCCCTGCCTACTCCATCCGTCGCGGACAACCAAGAGCTGCACGTCCGTGCCCTCATTTCTTCTTCCCTTGGCCTCTGTCGCCGTCTCCACCTAAGCCCGAGCCCGTCCGCCGCGCTCCTCGTCACCGGCATGGCTCCAGGCCTTCCCGAGGTCCCCGGCGTACTCCACGCGATTCGCACGGGCTCCAGCTACCCGTAGATGACCTCTGCGGGCAAAACGATGGCCGGAATCGCCGACCGTGCGAGCGCCTCCGCACTGGTGTCGCCGGCGGTTGACCGCCGGCCGATTAGGCCTAATGACCCCTTAACCACCCCCCAGCAGCCACTGACAGGTGGGGCCCCAGCCCCTAATCCCTCTGCTTAATTTTTTAACCACGGGATTAAACCGCAGAGGCTGACCAGTGGGGCCCCTTGTCAGTTTGACTCGGGTCAAACCCCCCCTGACGCCAGCATGACACCGCAGTGACGCAATAAAGGTTTTCCAGAGATTAAAAGATTTAAATAATTCTAGAATTCCAGAAAATACCCCAAACTTTGGAAATTCATAGAAAATTCATATTAACTCCAATTTGGACAAATAATATATGAAAAATGATCAGGAGAAAATTATCTTTCCAAATATGCAACTTTCAACTCTGTTTGAGTTGAATTTAAAATGTGATCAGTAGCATTTGTTATTTGATTTAAATGGAATTAAATCAAATTCAATTCAAATATTTTTGCAACTTGAACCATGGAAACATGCTACATTTCACTTACACATCAGAGGCATATCATACACATTTGAAGGTAATTCAAAATGATCAAACTATATCACATATGACTTGGTTAATTTTGAATTCAAATGTGGAGTTTGAATTTGCATTTTAAATGCAATATATTCCACTTAAATGGAATTGCCTCACACATCAAAACTTGTACTTCAAGCATTGACATTCAATCATGTGCTTGAGCATTGCATTCATATTGATTGCTACTTCGTGCTTTGTTTGCCGAGTAGAGGTGGAACCGGAGCAAGAGGTCACCCCCTTCGCTGAAGATCCAGAACCCGAACCTCGTCAGCAAGGCAAGCAAAACCCCATTGATCATGTCGATAAAATCCCACTTCCCTCTCATGTCTCGCTTATGCATTGTTTAGGATGATCACCATGCTTCGTTTCTACCGCATAGATGAACCCATTCCTTTGCATGACCTATCATTTTGTCACAGTAGTAAGCAAACCACAATCCTAGCAACTGTAGGAGTTGTTTGATATCATGTGGCCCCTGCAAATGTTATCGCTTATTGCATGCTTAGTATGATACCATGTTGTTACTGTGATGTGAGTCGGGATGGGAATGATCATGTTGATGATGGTAGAAAAGTGTTGGTGAATCGACCCTAATACAAGGTGAACGATGAGAGGCTGTGTAGGAGTACACGGTGGGTTGTCTCGTTGAACACCGCCCTAAGTCCGAGTTCTTGTGTGGTGATCCAAGATGAAGAGTACAACCACACATTGGGCTCACGGACCCCTCTCAACCTATTAACTCATCCCTTTCGATGTCCAGATGTCGCAGTAGTTCGGAGTTCTGGTAGGCTTGTGGCCTGGATGCTAAGTGAGAGAACGGCTCATACGAGACCGGCTTATGCACCACGCACACATCGCTTGGGTCCACTTCGGTAAACCGGCCGGGTTCACGATTGTGGTAACCAACCCAAGTAGGCGGCTTTCTTGGACTAGATAGGCTATGAGGTAACAGTTGTGGTGAGCATCCTCGCTGGCACCCCTTGAATGGTGTCGAGATCAAAGGCGGTAAATGATGGTCATGTGTGTGTAGAGGTACACCCTTGCAAGGTTAACAAAACTATTCGAATAGCCGCGTCCGCGGTTATGGACTACTTGGAGAGCTGTGCTCGATTATTAGATAACTTGAACTGGATACTTCTAAAACTCGCAAGATAAGCGTGAGTGCTATGGTGTGCTTCTCGTGGGGAAGTCGAGGAAGTAACCATAGTGGTGTTTTTGGTTGAAGAGATGTAGTGGACTCGTGTATGCTTCTTACCTCAAGTCTGGTACTCGTAGTTCAGGATTAGCCAAGTCAAAGCTGGCACTTCTGCAAGTGAAACCCCACCTTCCTTTACCTTGATACATGTGCATGAGTAGTATAGTTCCTATGTAAGTCTTGCTGAGTACGATTTTGTACTCACGTTTGCTTAATCTATGTTTTAGATGAACCCACCGACCCCGATGGTGATTTTTACCGAAGCTCGAAGAATGAAAACTCATACCAAGACCAAGCTAGTGTAGTCCCAGTCAGACGACTGGTTCCCTCGTGGAGGGCTTGTTTTTAGATAAGGCTTCTCTAAGCCATTTGTTAAACTTGTCTGTACTCAGACCTACTTGCTTCCGTTTGTTTGTTGTAATGTTGGATCACATGCTTGTGATCTCTGTGTGCACTCTGTAAGAGTTATTCAATAAAGTATATACTTTGTAGAGAATTGCAATGATACCTGCTGTTCATACAAGGCATGTGTGCTGCGTGTATGTTTATAACATGCATGTCTTTGTATGGGTTTTCGAGACCTTAGTTGTGATCTGGCTGGCGGTCTTTTATACACCAAGTGGCCCTTAGATGTGCGCAGCTTGGGGCATCGTGATGCGATTGTTCGGAACTCTGTCTCGTGCACACTTTGATGTATGATCGAGCCCGCCCTAGACCCCGACTAAGTGATCGGGCTGGAGTAAGTCTATGTAAGGGTTATAATACAATCGATAGTATGGTTGAGGCGACTTGTCTATGAGTATGGGAGTTCACCACCCATATCATTTAGACTTCTGTGCGGACGATGAGGACCCATTTCAGTTGATCATCCGGCCTGGATGGGACGCCCCTCACGTTCGATGCTTTTCGAGAACGTTCTGTGCTTGGCCTTGTATGCTTAGACAAGTGGGTACGGTTCTCGGCTCTCCATATGATTGTGTTGTAGCGAGGCTTGCATACGCTAACCCCGGGTCCCGACAAGTACGCTATCCATAGGTCTACCACACCCCTCTAACGTACCGAACATCGACTTTCCCCCCCCCCTCCGGGCCGTCTGTCGGTAATTCCCGGTACCGATATGAGTTGCCCGGATCTAAATCCTTTGTATACGAAAGTTACTCAGAACAGATCCACGATTACGAATATGTTACTCATACTCCCACCACACCCCTCTAATATGCCAAACGTCGAACTGTCCCCCCCCCTCCGGACCGTCTGTTCGATGATTTGTCCGGTATTGTTAAAGTACCCGGATGAATTTATTTCGAACACGAAAGTTGTTCGGAATAGATCAACTAACCCGGATACACCACCCACACATGTGTCGGATGTCCACGACACCTCCGGCATGATATCTCCCCCCCTTCGGACACCTTGTCCGGTAATCACCCGGAGCCGGTAGTTCATCCCCGGATGAATTCCCGCTCCGAGCAATACACCTCGCACTGCGTTAGAACACCGTTAACATTGCGTTTGCCATGTCTTGTATTTGTATTGCTATTATTGTTGTGTATTTATTGTTTCTCCCCCCTTTATTCTCTGATAGACCCCGTTGCTGCCGTCGATGACACCACCGAGTACGACTACTTCGTCGACGACCGTACCGCTACTACCAAGCTTCCAGGCAAGCAGAGCCATTCTCTTCCCCAGATATCGCCTATCTTTCCGTACATTTCTTGCACTAGGCATTGTTACTGCTGCTGCTACGATTTCAATCCTATTCAATTGCATAGCCTGTCATTGTAGCCCCTTGATGTACCTCTTTTATCCTATGCGGCCTATTATTATTATGCATTTTTCAGCAGTGAGCCCTGCGCCTTGTTAGCTAGGATTAGATAGAGGGTCATGATCACTCAGGGGAGTGAACGCGGGAACATATATTACAACTGCAACAGGTACGGATCAATGCAGACGCCCTAGGGAACCTACAATGGCGAGACTCTGCCGAGTCGCTTCGAGTTTGGCTTACGAGTGGAATGGACTCGTATTTCACTCTCGTCGGCTCAGTAGCGTAGCATCACCGGGATGATACGAGGTTTACCTCTTTAGTTCATTCCGCGGATGTCTCTGTAAAACCTCTTTAAGTGTGCCATCGAGGGTGATACCTCCTGGTTTCACTTAACGGTAGGGACTCGAACCAACTGGTGTCCTTAAAGGTAAGAAGTCGGGCGACCCAACGGTGCCCGCGAGAGGTATTGCGACGGGACGACAGGGAGGGTACGACCAGTGTACCGGTGTGCTTGGCCCCTGATCGTTGGACGCGAGAGTTACCAAACTACAAAACTCGAGCTCCTCCAGGAGCACACGCGAGACAAGGTAAGGAGACGGTTCACCTTGTTGGTAACCGCAGTGACTTGGTGGGACGACAGGGCAGGCACCGATGTACTAGTGGTCCTGGCTGATGTCGTTGTCCGCGGGTCAGTTAAGTCGAGGCAACGATAACGGTTGTCACGCAGGTTAATTAAAATGCTAAATGGTTCAGTGAATGTCTTGAGTTGGCTATATGCCATGTACGCACTACCTACCCGTGGGAATTACGAGTTATGGGCTCCTCTGCTTCGCAGTGTCGTCTGAGGACTCTTCAGACGTCAGCAGTACCGCGGCCTGCGCCGGGAAGTGGTGTTGTCTTATTTGCTCGCGCGGTGGTGTCTTATTTGGATTTGCTTCAACTTCACCGGCCAGCCACGCACCGTGCAGGAGTACGTTCGGGTTGGGGTCCAAGGCCCGGCGTACTTAGGATTTAGACCGGCGGATGGCCTCTCTGTTGAGTTTGAAAGATGGGCTATGAAGTGTCGGATAGCCTCGGTGGAGCGTTCCCTAACAAGGTTCCCGCCACCCTGGAGATCTGTGCGTGTAGCGTAACACAAGTGCACCCCTGCAGGGAAGATTAATCTATTCGAATAGCCGTGTCCACGGTAACAGGACGCTTTATGCTGAAGCTGGATCTTACCACTAGAAACTATTATTATTAAACTGTATGGTTCCGGGTTTTCTTCCTCGCGGGGATGTCGAGGAGGGGATCTCGGAGGCATTGTTAATTATTACAACTTATTATTATACAATGCTGCAGCAACTTCTGCTGCATTGTTACTTTATGCTTTATATAAACTGTTGGCTGATTCTTACCTCATGCTGCAAGACATCGTCGGAAGATGCTAGTCTTCGATAGGCCTAGCTTCTTACCCTTGCTCTGGTTTTCTGTCTTTCAGTCCACTATATACAACCTCTTCTTTCCGTTGATACAATGCATAATGCTTAGTAGCGGACGTAAGACTCGCGGGTATACTAGATACTCACCTGCTTTATTTCCTTTACTGTTTTGCCTGATCGGCCGCTGCAGCCGACGTTGGAGCCCAGGAGCATGAGTACCCCGGAGGCGCCTATACTATGACGTCGAGTTCCCCGTCGACCAGGAGTAGTTCGGTGGATCCCAGGCAGGAGGCCTCGCCTTTTCGATCATTGTTGTTTTGTGCTAGCCTTCTTAAGGCAGCCTTGTATCCTTGTGTCTATACTCAGATACTATTGCTTCCGCTAAATTTGTGCTCTCGAGCTGTTGTATTCGAGCCCTCGTGGCCCCTGGCTTGTATTAAACAGCTTGTATTATTTTATTTGTAGAGTTGTGTTGTGATATCTCACCGTGAGTCCCTGATCTCGATCGTGTACCTTGCGTGTATGATTACTGTACACGGTCTGATTTTGGGGGCGTCACAAGTACCATTTGGATAACCTCTTCACAAATAGAGCCATATCTTCATATGATGGTGTGTCATCGGACTTATCATCATCTTCGTACTCACAGTCTTCCTCGTCATCATCAATCTCTCATAACAAGGTTTAGCAAAGCAGGTTTAATTTCATAAGAGGTTGCTGAAGTGGAAGGTGTGGCAATAGGAGTGCAGATAAAGTATTTGTTGTTGTGACTGGTGAAGTCACACAACTTGGTGTTTTCAGTGGAACCCATAGTAGCAGCAAGTGTGGCAGATTTTTTTGTAATTTTTGATATAAGACACAAAGATAAAAACTGAAAGGTAAACTAACAAGACAAAAAAAGTAAAGGTAAAAGGTAGTGGGCAACTCCCCTATCTTATCACTCGGAGTCCCCGGTAACGGCACCAGAAATTTGCTTGATGGCGTGGAAGTGGTAATGGCTTCTCGCCCTTCGTTGGTTACCCCAAGTGGAAGGTGAGATGTAGGATAGCAGCAAATTTCCCCTATGTAGAGGATAGGGTTTGTCTCCCGTAGGACCCCGGCAATGATAAGTAGGTGTGAGCGGCACACCTGACGCGGACCTGCACACAACACAATTAACTTTGCTCCCAACGAAGTTCAGAGAGGTCATCAATCTCTTCGGTCTTGTTGTTTACAAAGGATCAAACACAAGGGATCATTATAACGATAGCAACTGAAAGTAAATACCGAAAAGGAAATGAGCTTGTAAACAATGATGAGGATATGGACCGGGGTCCCGTGATGTTCACTAGTGATGTCTCTCTCCCAAGAGACGAAAAAACTGCTATGCGAGGTAAACAAATTATAGATGGGCAATTGACAGGATTATAAACGCACCGCAATGCTAACTATGCTACAAAAGAAAGGAAGAGGCTCAAAAGCATGGGCAGTACGCCAAAGTAAGTAGACCGAAATCCATCTGCATCTACTACTAATCATCCACCTCTAGATATCTATCCAGAACATCTCGCTGGTATTAAGTTGCGAGCCCCACCCAAAGTGTAAACCCAAAGCAACAGACAACTGCATTAAAAAGAACTTTGCGTAAAGTAAACAATCCTTGCAACCGCGGTTACAAGCACCGTTGTTTTCCCCCTTGTGGCCACAGCACATCCCCTAGACTCATGATTCTGTCACTCAAGCGTGTCATCAGGGGGCATGTACCCACAATCGAGCATAACGTTTCCGCTTGGAGTTACTACCTACCACTTGGCCAAAGCAATAAACAGTAATGGAGAACATGCAAGAATTACTTCGGAACAAAAATACAAAAGATAAGAACCAATTATATTACTCTATCACAATCTGAACATAATCTCATAATCCATCAGATCCAATCAAACTCAGCATAGCAAAATCAAAAAGATTACATATGTGCCTTGATCATGTAGGGCAACTCACGAGGTCTAAACCATGAAGAACAAAGAGGGGAGGAGAACATCACATAGCTACTGATCACGGACCCATGGTCCAAATGAAACTACTCACGGCACATCCAGGAAGCGTCCATGGTGGAGGAGAAGCTCCCGAAGGTCGATCCTCCCTCCGGAAGGGTGCCGGGAAGGGTCCTGACGGTGCTCCCGATCTTGGAAGCGCGGTGGCGGTGAAACAGAGGCGAGTTTGCGAAATAGGGTTTTTTTTCGGAGGTTTCCCGTGAAGGAGATTAAATAGGAGAAGGGGCAGCCAGGGGGGCAACCAGGGGTCCAGGCGCCCCCTGGCGCGGCCAGGCCCCTGGCCGCGCTAGGTGGACGCCTGGGCACCTGGTGGTGGCCCCCTGGCCCTCCTTCGGGGCACTGGAAGCTTCCGGTACACTGATTTTTTATCTGATTTTTCCCAGATTTTTAGAGCACTTTTTATATGGAGGAAAATTGAAATGGAAAAACAACAGAAAACAGAAATTGGCACTAGGGTGCACTGAGTTAATAAGTTAGTCCAAATATGATCAAAAGTGTATCTAGATCATAGCAATATCACACAAAACATGCATGGAGCGAGCAGAAATTATCGATACGTTTGGGACGTATCACGGAACAGAGGGGAAAATCGCGATGCGAGGGCCCCCTTGAGGGTTTTCGGAGCGAGGAGATAATATAGGCCAAAGGGGGGCACCCGAGGGTGTCCCCACCTCCCAGTCGCCCTGGTTGCGCGACCAGCAGGGGGCCGCGCCTCTTGGCCGCCTGGGAAGGGGGTGGCCCCCCTCTGGCACTTCTTCGGTGCTTCCGAAAGCTTCCGTCACGCTGATTTTTTATCTGATTTTTTGTGAAATTTTTGGAGGTTTGCAAAATGGGTAAGAACCTGCAACTTACAGACATCAGCAGACAGAAACTGGCACTGGGTGCACTGAGTTAGTAGGTTAGTCCAAATATGTGTAAAAATGTATGAAAGTGTAGCAAAATTCATAGCAATTTAACCTAAAAGAGCATGGAACAAGCAGAAATTGTAGATACGTTCGAGACATATCAGGCTCTCGCTCCCCCCGCGTGGTACTGTCTCCTCTCGCCCCCGTCAAGCAGGAGGCGACGACGCTGCTCGGTCGTCGCACGCGCTCCGATGGCCTCGTTATAAACGAAGTCCGCTCCGCCGCGTCCACTCCGGAGCCTACTCCTTCGCGCCGGAGTTTCCTAGATCGTCTTCGCCTGCCGAAGAAGGAGGCCGAGCCCGAGCCCCCGGCCTACGTCAAGCCAGAGCACGAGGCGATGGCCGTCGACGACGACTACGCCCTTGCTTGGGCGAAGCAGGACTGTGAGAGGGAGGAGCTGGAGCGGTAGCACCGAGAGCTCTAGTACCTTGAGGCGTTGCACCTCCCGAATCAGGCGCATGGGCGCGGCAGTAGCAGCAGGCGGGCGGGTGGCGGCAGCAGCAGCAGGCCGACGGGTGGCAGCAGCAGCGGCGACGTTCAGTGGCGTTGGGCAAGCTCGATGGCGGGGACCAGTAGAGGCGTCGTCGTCCTGGAAAGCGACGAGGAGGAGGATGAGGCGCCGTTCCCGGTGAGGAGGAGGAGGACGGCTCCCGGCGACGCAGGGTGCAGCAGAAACGCCCCGAAGGACGAGCCGCCAAGCGACGATGACGACAGCGACTACAACGCCGAGATCTACCGCATGCTCGGCATGCAGTATATCTTTTTTATTTTTATTTTAATGTTTTATGTAAAATCGCCGAACTATATATGAATTCGCCTATATTTTGTTCAATTCCAATGAATTTCGTGCAAATTCCTTTCATTCCGCCATTTTAAATCGACGGGTCATAGGTGTGCCACTGGAAAGGAAACCGACCTAGAGTCGCTATTTCCGCCGGGAGACCCCCAAGCGGCGCTGAAATAGCGCCGAAGGCCGAACGGGCTGAAGATGCTCTTAGGATTTAGGAAAAAATAAGGAGGAAAGCTTGGAGAGGAGGTAACAGAGAAGGCTTCGAGATACTGTCAAAAAAAAAAACAGAGAAGGCTTCGAGAGAAATGAAGGCAGGGAGAGGATACAAGCCGGTACACTATAGTAACCCTAGCCACAAATGCCTATCGGGCCGCTACCCATCGACCTCCTAGTAACACTGCCCAACAGCGGCCGCCCGCCCAAAGACGAGCAGCCATCACACCAGCGGGGCGGCGCGCTGCCCCCCAGCGGCCGTGCTCTTGCTGCAGACGCGGGAAGGGTCATCTGCGGAGGGTCCGGGAGCCGAGCTGCAGCCACGAGAGTGAGATGGACCTAGCCATGCTCGCCAGCAACTTCACATCCTGATGGTGTTACCTTGATTCAGTTGTTTGTTTAGCTCTGAATTTACTCTGTAACCACAATGCAAGATACTAACATCAAAACCAACTTTGCAATTTATCATTTCAGCCGCTGTCTCTGGTGCTCTGAGTGCATGGATTTGTTGCTGTTCTTTACGGTATGTCCCCACGCCGGATTTGACATCGGTTCATTCTGTGACCATGGTGCAAAACCAAATAATCTGCAATAAGCTTGCTCGCTTGCAGCTGTAATTTTACCTGTGGTCTATCAAGTTTTATTTGCACAATAAGTATAACTTGGTAAATCCTCCAAGAGAAGTTCTGCGCAGGTATCTCCACGTTTAGCCTATCCACTTCGGGTTTTTTTATCACCCGTTGGATTCAGTCGACGTGGTCAGCTGTAGATGGTTGATAGCAGGGCTTCTCGTGGCCCTCGAAAGCCTCCCCACGACCCGGTAAAACTCGGTTGGGCTCTGCTGCTGCCGATTCCTCTCGCTCGCCGACACCCAGCTCGGCTCTTCTTCACTCCTCGTCAAGCGATTTAAAGCGAACGTTCGCTCCAGGACATGACAAGCGCGAACGTTTTTATGGCAATTCGCATTACAAACCGTATAGCAACTGCAGTACAAACGCATGGCAACTCGCTGCGTTTTTTAATTTTATGGCAATCATATTCTCTGAATTACCATGTGTCTATACTGCAGTTGCCATGTAAATCGTTCGCTTTTGCCATGTCCTGAGCGAATCGTTCGCTCTTTATGATTTCCCAAGAAAAAAGATCCAGGCTGTAGAGGAGCACAACGGCAGGCTGCAGGCGTCGATCGGAGCAAGGAGGAGGCAGAGCCACCGCCTCACGCCATGCCTCCAGATCTTGGGGCCTAGACGGGTGGGGTGCGTCGCGCACGCGCAAGCCCCTTCTCTCCCGCTTTTCTCTCCCGCCGATCTTGCGCTGCTGTTGCCGCCTGTCCTCATGCTCTTCTGCTCTTCCTTCCTACATGCCTTTCCTCATCTACGGTGCCTAGGACTGGGAGGAGGAGCATGGATCGAGCGGCACTCAAAGTTGAACACCCCTTCTTAGCCTCCTCCTCCTGCTGCTCTCTCCTTCTGGCACCACCAAGATGGCTTGCGAGGGATTAAAGGAAGCGGGAACTGAAAGATACAACGCAGATGCACACGCGGTAGGCAGTCGGCAGATCCAAGTACTGGTACCTCATCTCTGGTGGCAGGTTGAACTATCATGTGCAAATTGGAATGAGTGAGCAAGAAAAGGGAAAGTGTTGGGAGATGGAGAAGAATGGCTTGTGGTTTGGGTGTGCTAGGCTGCCAACGATGGAGTAGTGGCGTTGTTTAGAAAGTTCGGGAGAAAGTATTGTCAGCCATGTATAGAAATTTCAAGAGACATGAACCCGTATAGTGAATCTCCAAATAAAAGTAATAAATTTTACTTAATTTTGGGATTGATTTCTTGCTTACTGTTTGGATCTGACAATTACAATCTTTGACTAACTGGAATTAAGAAAAATTCTTAGTCTTTGGTATACAAATCAAGCTGTAAATAGTTGATCGTCTGGTATTGATTGATTTTTCTTTATGCAGGAAGTTATTATTAGTTAAGAGTCGCCGATAGACCTTTGAACACATTCAAATAGATCAAACGTCGTCTCTTGATATTAGATTGTTATCTCTGGTGAATAAATTACCGACTATGTATTTGTTGTTCGTTTTTCTTATATGATCGATGGCGCGCGCCAAGACGCACCTTCGGCACTAGTCTACCATGATTCTTAGGTATGCTGAGGCTTAAAACAAAACATCACCGTGGGCATCATTTTTTTCCCCTGATATAATCTTGAGCTACCTGATTTGTAATCAGCAGCACAAATGTGTGGTCATTATCAAGTCTGGGTCAAAGAAGGCAGTTAGTTATCTGTTTTGCTCATTACTTTTAACCAGATTTTACATTGACAGGATGCAGTGTGGTATCCTTGAAAAAAAAAACAGGATACAGTGTGAACGGGTGGTGTGTCCATTGAGGTATTTGTAGATGGTTTCAAAGGATTAGTGCACAATGTGTTTTTTCTATCTAAAATACATGTGAAAATGGAGTCTGTTTCTCTAATTTCTTACAAAAATAAAATCTGGGTATATGACGGGCTCTGTTTCCATCAAAGCATTCATATTCAGAAGTACTTGCTCCCCGCAAGCTTCAGTTTTACAGAGCAACAATGGTTCTCTCAGACATCACAGTAACAGAACAAGACAATCGTTGGGTTTCTGACTTATTTTCATCAAACCGAATCAACAATTGCCAAAAATTTCCACAATAAACAAGAAGCAATAACACTGGATAACAAGATTTATTCATTGATTTGTGCAGAGTAGTGCGGCGATGTGGACAACCCCGCTTCTACACTAGGGGTGACGGTGGCGGTGTACTGGATATGTAGTTCGGCGACACACAAGACTCGGCATCATACACCACCACGGGGGACGGAGACGGGATACGGGTGCTGTAATCCGGTGACGAGATGCGCCCGGAAGTATAATCCGGCGACAATAGAGGGCTCGACGGAGTATAATCCTTGGAGCCCACGAGTGGTGGAGAGCTCGACGGAGTGTAATCCGGCGACGGTAGAGGGCTCGACGGAGTATAATCCTTGTAGCTCACAAGTGGAGGAGGGCTTGACGGAGTATTAATTCCGCATTGGCTGGTTGGGCTCAAAGAGCTTTGTTCTTCATCTCTTTTCCCTCCATCATAGTGTCTAGTCGGCGGCTCTCATGGTCCTTAGGCAGCAAAGGCGGGGGCGAGGAGCATGTGCGATGGTCGGAAGAACGACCAGTCATCGAGGAAGCGGCGCCGCGGATGGCTCAGATTTGGCGACTAGGTTGGCCGACTGCTGAATCTGAGGAAAGAGTAGGTGGCGGCGGCAGAGGGGGGATTTTAGGAGGATTGTCCCCCTCAGTATAGGGTTTTGAATAGCAAAGGAAGGGGATGCCTGCCTTTTATAGGAGGGAGGTATTTGGTTCTGTTTTTGGGCTAGGATTTGTGTTGTTTGAGCAGGCTTTGGGCTGAAGGCAAAAGAGGAAAGAGGAAGACATGTGATAGCCCAAAACAAGAATTTTAAGCTGCGTTTCATCGCGCAGTCCACGCCCTGGTGAATGCTGTAGGAAGGAAGGTTGTAGCTGCGTTTCGCGGGATGAAGGAGTAGCCGCGGAGGGGCCGGGAGCCACAGTGCAAGATAACATCAAAACTAACATTGTAATTTATCATTTCAGCTGTTGTCTCTCAAGCTTTGAGCGCACGGATTTGTGGCTGTTATTTATGGTATGTCCCCACGATGGATTTGATATCGGTCACTCTGTGACCATGGTACAAAACAAAAAATTCTATAGTAAGCTTGCTGGCTTGCACCTGTAATTTTACCTGTGGTCTATCAAGTTTTCTTTGGGCAGTAAGTACAACTTAGTACATCTGCCATGATTCTTAGGTATGCTGAGGCTTAAAACAAAACATCAGTGTGGGCATCATTTTTTTCACTCATGTAATCTTGAGCTACCTGATTTGTAATCAGCAACACAAATGTGCGTCATTACCAAGTTTGGGTCAAAGAAGGCAGTTAGTTATGTGTTTTCTCATTACTTTTAACCAGATTTTACATTGACAGGATGCAGCGTGAATGGATGATGTATTCATTCATGTATTTGTAGATGGTTTCAAAGGATTGTTTCACAATGTAGTTTTTCTATCAAAAATACATGTGCAAAATGAAGACTGTCTCTCTAATTTCTTACAAAATGAAATTTGGGTGTGTGACGGACTCTGTTTCCATTAAAGCATTCAGAATCAGAAGTGCATGCACCCCACAAGCTTCAATTTTACAGAGCAACAATGCTTCTCTCAGATATCACAGTAACAAAACATGACAATCGCTGGGTGTCTTGACTTATTTTCATGAAATCAAATCTACAATTGCTAAAATTTGCCACAATAAAAAAGAAGCAATAACACTGAATAACAAGATTTATTCATTGATTTGTGCAGAGTAGTCTGGCGATGTGGACGATTCCGCTTCTACACCAGGGGCGACGGAGGCGGTGTACCGGATGTGTAGTCTGGCAACACGCACGACTCGGTGTCAGACACCATCAAGGGGGACGCATGCGGCGTCCTGGGGCTGTAATCCGGTGATGAGATGTGCCCTGGAAGAGTCGACAGTGCGTAGCCTGGAGATGCGGCAATCGACCTAGGCGTCATCGGGAAAGAGAGCATAGTAAGGCCCGACGGAGTGTAATCCGGCGACGATGAAATGCTCGTTGGAGTGTACTCCGGCGACGACGGTGGGCTCGATGGAGTGTAGTCCGGTGACGGTGGTGTGCTCGACGGAGTATAATTCGGCGACAATAGAGGGCTCGATGGAGTATAATCCGCCGACAATAGAGGGCTCACCGGTGTATAATCTGGCGACAATAAAGTGCTCACCGGAGTATAATCCTGCGACAATAGAGGGCTCACCGGAGTATAATCCAGCGACAATAGAGGGCTCGACGGAGTGTAATCCGGCGGCAATAGAAGGCTCGATGGAGTATAATCCATGTAGCTCACAAGTCGCGGAGGGCTTGACGGAGTATTAATTTCACATTGGCTGGTTGGGCTCAAAGAGCTTTGTTCTTCATCTATTTTCCCCACCATCATAGTCTCGAGTCGGCGGCTCTCATGGTCCCCAGGCGGCGGAAGTAGGGGCGGGGAGCATGTGCGGTGGTCGGAAGAACGACCAGTCATCGAGGAAGCGGCACCGCGGATGGCCCGGATTTGGCAGTTGGGTTGGACGACTGCTGAATCTGAGGAAAGAGTAGGTGGCGGCGGGGAGGAGGATTGTAGGAGGATTTTCCCTCTCTGATTAGGGTTTTGAAGAGAAAAGGAAAGGGGTACCTGCCTTTTATAGGAGGGAGGTATTTGGGTATGTTTTTGGGCTATGATTTGTGTTGTTTGAGTAGGCTTTGTGCTGAAGACAAAAGAGGAAAGAGGAAGACATGTGATAGCCAAAAACAACAATTTTAATTGACAAACAATTTTTTTATTTAGCAAGCTATTAGGCCTTTCTATTTATTCGTTCTGGCATCCAATGAACTTCGATTGACGTAGAATTTAATCATAGCCACACTAGCCTATATTGAGACCACATCAAACATTCCACACCAATTGGAGCCCATTTGACATCTATTTTAGAAAATAACTTGACTTATAGAAATGAAAGGGTTTTGCAATGGTGATGTGAGGTAGGAGAGAGATATGGAGCCCAATTCATCTTTGGTAGCCCTCTTGTGATAAAAGAACACCATGTGCAAAGTTTGGGACCAAGACGGGGAGATTAGTGCCAAAAGTGAACATGGATTGTAATAGCTCCGATAAGTGCAATATATCAATTACGTGGGTTACAAATATTTAATTGATGGAGTAATTAACAAGATGAGCTTAATTTAATGCAATGAAATGGTGGTATAATGACATGACGAAGCAATAAAATATAATACCATGCAAAAGATTAAGGGTGATACTCATGGGTCGTTACATTTCTACTGATCAAAAGTAATCGTTTCATAAGTAGTGCCACCAATGATCCAACACGTTCATCGTTTTGAGCCACAAAGTAGTCTTCATTTGCCAACTCTTCAAATGGGTTTTTGTAAACAAGTTTAGTTCAATGTTGCACCAAAACCTTAAATCAAAAATTGCCTGCAAATATTATATTTTTGGATTGTTTGATAAGTTAGCAATCTTTGGTTGATTTAATACATAAATAATTTATGATAATAATGCTAACCACATTAATCTCACAATGATAGCTTAGCATGTAATCACATACTACATATAGTGCAAATACATCTATCTAACTAGTAAAAGGTCCTGGCCTCCTAGGTTGGGAAGTTGCGGACACGTCGCCTCCAAATCGTTGGTTGGCTGCTATAAACAGTGCCTCATGGTTGCTGTAGCGCGAGCAAAGGGATAAGTACCGGCCGCCGCACCTAGCTCCGCTCCTCTCCTCTCCCTTTCCCCTCACTCTCTTCCTCCTCCCGAACTCTAGCCGCTGGCACCCTCCTCTCCCACGCTGCTGGCCACCTTATCCCTTGCCCAGCCGCGCCAATCCCCTCCTCTCCCTCTCCTCGTTCGCAGCCGCCGCCTCCTCTCCTCTCCCCAGCCTAGAATGGCGGCGCCGACGGCTGAAAGAAGGAAGGAGAAGGGGGTGACCTCGATGGGACGCGGAGAAGGAAGGCTAGCACGTTCTCCATCCTCCATTGTTGTGCACTGTTGCAAGAGAGGAACGTGTAGTGGGTCTTCCTGGGGTGCCCAGGCGTCGGCAAGGGGCCGTACGCCAAACGTCTCTCCCGGCTCCTCGCCGTGCCCCACATCGCCACCGGCGACCTCGTGTAAATAACTAGTAAGAGTAACACAATAATAAACAAGAGAAGGGTGAACACATCATATCCTCTAGTCAGCCATATCGAAGTTGTGGTGGTGGCAACAACATCCTAGATAGCCTTCTTCTTGACGGCCTTGAAGTTTTCATCCATGTTAAAGTCAAAGAGATCGATGAGATGGACAATATCGATTAGTTGTGCTTGACACACACCTAAAAATATCTAACCGTCCTTCTCCTAGTCGAGGACCACAAAGGTCTTGGTCATTGAAGCCTACTCTAGTACAACCTCGTAGGGTAGGGAGACGTGGGGTTGGTCCCACACACGAGTTTGGAACAACCCATGACCCGGCGTCTTAGACTCGTAGTGCGTTCGTTAATGAGTTGTAATAATCGAAAAATGGTGCACACATGGCATAGGTCTAAACTCGACTAAGCTCGTTCATAAAACACGACACACATTGACAAGGAGGGCGACAAAGGAGGAGTGTGTGTATACAACTCCTCTTCTTAAGATCAAATAGCATGGGGAAGAAAATCCCATTATAAGGTGGTCTTAACTCTCCTCTATTAGCGTGGATGGATCAAACATCCCAACATATCATAAAACCACACATGTGCATTTGAAAATTTTCAAAAATTATTTCGTATATGGTCCCAAGGCCTATTTATAACTCAAAAACTTTTACCCAGTTTAATAATTGGAAAACCTACTGATAACTTCTGATCAATTATCATGTAGCTTAGTATGTTTTCGATGCTTTTGCTAACATTGTTCATGTTTGATTTTAGATGTACGCACAAGTTAGAGATGAGAAGCAAAACATGTTGATTCCATGGCAAGGGAACAGGAGAAGACAATGCTCTTCTTCAGTCGCAAGGGAGCGAGGATGCAACAAAAGAGGAAATGATAGCCCAAAACAAATTGATAAAAAATATTATTTATTTAGCAAGCTATTAGACCTTTCTATTTGTTCGTTCGGGCATCCAATGAACGTCAATTGAAGCGGAATTTTAACCTTAGCCACACTAGCCTATATTGAGATCACATCAAATATTCCACAGCAATTAGAGCCCATTTAACATCTATTTAGAAAATAACTTGACTTATACAAATGAATGGGTTTTGTAATGACGATGTGAGGTAGGAGAGAGGTATGGAGCCCAACTTATTTGTGGTAGCCCTCTCGTGAAAAAAGAACACAATTTGCAAAGTTCGGGACCAAGACGAGGAGATCTATATCAAAAGTGAACATGGGTTGTAATAGCTTCGATAAGTGCAATGTAGCAATTACGTGGGTTGCAAATTTTACATTATGGAGTGATTAAACAAGATGAGCTTAATTTAATGCAATGAAATGGTGGTATAATGACATGATGAAGCAATGAAATAAAATATCATGCAAAAGATTAAGGGTGATACTCATGTGTTGTTACATATCTACTGATCAAAAGTTATCGAGCCCCATCTGGGTATGTGGTGAGCTGGCTAGCTAGCGCGGCGGCGGTGCTCTCCGGTGGTGGAGTTGGGTTGGCATGCTCTCGGGTGGTGGCGGCGTTGCAGCCCACCTGCTGCAGCGTGGCGACGGGGATTTTGTGAGCCTGAGGTCTGGTGTGTCCCTGTTGCTGCGTTCGTTCGGCTACAGGGTAGATGGCGATGGAGGTCGATCCCTCCCGCGCGGTTCTGATGCTACTGCCCTCGAGTTCGAAGTCCTCTCTTTTTCTCCCCAACCTCGTGTAGGTGCCCACAGTGAGGCAGCGAGGATGGTGTCAAAGACGTGGTGGCGCAAAATGGCGGGCGCTGAGTTTGGTGGAGCACTCCTGATCATCTTGGGTGATGGGGATGTGGGGCGGGAGAAATCCCTATCGTTGTGTCCAGCCCCTAAGCGGTGAGGCCTGTGGGCGCAGCTGTCCGTTCTTGAAGGGCTTCGGGAATACCCCTCCCTCACTGCCCTTCGTGTACCGGGGGAAACCCTAGAACTCGTTCGGGCAGCAGCGACGTCGGCGGTGACCCCTTCTTGAAGGTGTTGCTTGGTGCTCAGTGCTTCAAAGTGGTAGGAGCGTGATGAGACTTGTTTGGTGGGCACAACGGTGACGGGGCATCCCCATTTCGTCGATCTGTCGGTGTCAGCATTTTGCGCTCTTTTGTTTCTCTTGCTTTTCCTTTTGGGCTTGGATGTGCTGCGGCCCAAAATGACTTATTATATCGTGTGTTTGTTATATCCATATAACGGGACGAAAGCCTGTTTACGGGGCTCATGGAAACAAGGTGTTGTACTAGTGGTCAGAGGTTATGCAGTGACATTGTATCAGATGAAGGATGTAAGAAGTAGCAAGCCCACAATGTATTGATCAAATTGTAGATGTAGAGAGATTTTGTATTGACAGGATGAAGTGTGAAATGGTGATTTATCCATTTCTCTAAAATACATGTGCTTTTCTATCTAAAATACCTATGGATGCTGTGATATGTCCCATGTGATGGTTGTGTAAGAAAATGGAGTCTTTTTCTCTAATTACTTGCAAAAATAAATCTGGGCGTGTGACGGGACTTTGTTTTCTCTAATTGCTTGCTCGTGGTAGGCTTCAATTTTACAAAGCAACAATGCTTCTTTCAGACATTGCAGTAACAGAACATGACGATCGCTGGGTCTCTGCCTTATTTTCATCACATAGGCAATATCAAAAGTTTGCATCGATCAGAAACAATGAGCTCCATCCACAATAAACTAGAAGCAATACCAGAGAATAACCTCGCATCTTCATACAAAATCTTCAACAAAAGCTTTTATACAGATTCATTGATTCATGCACATTAATAAGTACAAGATTTGCCAACGGAATAAACAGTGTGATTCTTGCAACATTCATCTTCATACAGACATGATGTCTAGGCTCGTATTACAAGATTTATCTGGCTCCTATTACATGATGTCTAGGCTCGCTGACGTCCTCCGCGGTTGATCCGGCTGGAGCCGCTCCTCTGGTACGGATGGTGGCGGCGGCGCGGTGCAGACGTCGACGACCCCGCTTCTGACACCAGGATCGACGAAGGCGGTGTACTGGGGGTGTAGTCCGGCGACGCGGCGCGCCTGGAAGGAGTCGACGGTGTGTAATACGGCGACGCGCACGACTCGGCGTCAGACACCATCAGGGGGGACGGAGGCGGCGTACTGGGGCTGTAATCCGGCGACGCGGCGCGCCCGAAAGGAGTCGACGGAGTGTAGTACGGCGACACGCACGACTCGGCGTCAGAGACCACCATCAGGGGGGATGGAGGCGGCGTACTGGGGCTGTAATCCGGCGATGCGGTGCGCCCGGGAGGAGTCGATGGAGTGTAGTAAGGTGATGCAGCAGCGTTCTCTGACGACATACCGGGCGTGTACTCTGGAGACGCGGCGCGCGGCGGAGGCATCACCAGAAAAGGGAGCAGAGCAGGGCCCGACGGAGTGTAATCCGGAGACCGCGGAGGGCTCGATGGAGTGTAGTACGGCGACGGCGGAGGGATCGACGGAGTGTAGTACGGCGATGGCGGAAGGCTCGACGGAGTGTAGTACGGCGACGGCGGCGTGTACTCCTCCAAGTAATCGGAAAACGACGTGGTGTACCACCGGCCGCCGACGCTGAATCCCGGGATGTATGGCGGCGGAGAGCATACGGAGGCGCTGCTGGAGCAGAACCCGGACGCGAGTGCCATCGTCGCCGGCTGAGGAGGCAATGGAACCAAGAACTGGAGCGCAGCGCGTGCGTTGTGTAGAGAGAGGCCGATGGGGATGGGGATAATATGGCCGTGGTGGCGTGGCTGCCACGCTCCGAGTTCTTGCCGGAGTCGGATTCAAAATTTTTGCTGTGGCGGCAACAGTACGCAACGCGGCGGAACGAGCAATCCGACTCTCGCACAAACTTCAGTTCAAAACGCGTAGAAATTCCGAGCGTGTGCCCAAGAAGAAATGTAATGATGATTCATGGGCCGGTTAGGATCATGGGTTTAGGGTGTGTTTAGTTGGGACTGGGATCTAGGGACTTAAACTTTAGCCCCAGCATCTCCATCCATAAGGTATCCAATGGCTCACATCAGACAAAGGCAAAAACTTCAAGACTTAGCTGTTTTTCAGTCCAACAGCAACAACAAAAATGTACTGTACAGATTAACAGAAAAACCATTGCTAAAGATTGCTAGAAAAATTCATATTAGCTAGCATCATGTGCACTGTACAGATTAGCATAAAAACCATGTTGAAGCTTGGCAGAAAAATTCAGATTAGCATCATGTGTACTGTACGGATTAGCAACAGCAAAAACATACTGAAGCTTGGCAGAAAAATTCGGATTAACACCATGCAAAACAGTACTGTACAGGTTAGCAAAATTCAGGCTCTAATGATGTAACAATAAAACTTGAAAAGCAGTACTGGAACCCAGAAGTGCAAGATTTCTTTGCCAGATTATATGTAACGTGCTACATTTTCTTATCAAAGACTGATGTAACAATAAAACTTGCACATATACAAAGTTGCTTTAGTACCATTTGATAGCGAAATCCAGTAGGTTTGACATTGAAAAGCTGTAGCACATTACATCCGAATACTACAACAAAAATGCCCATATTGATTAATCATTCAAGTATTGCTAAGTGCTAAGTGCTAAGTGCTAATCTGAATTGTAGCACAAGCCCGCGATGTGTTTCTTGAGCCAGCTCCCGTCCAAAACTGCAATGTGTTGAGGATCTTTTGCCTTTGCGTGATCTGAACCGTATGATGAAAATTGAATGGAGACGAGGAGCCTAAAGTTACAACGTGACTTCACTTGATGAAGTCACTGGATCTCAGTCCGTTTGGTTGGGGGGCTGGGTCGACTCGCATCGCATCGCACCGGTTCGCCTAGTGTTTGGTTCGCGAGCGGGTACGGGGCAGAGCAACCAGGTAGGGAGTATACCCGGTAGATGATGTCTCGCGTGACTCGATTAAATCGGTGGAATCACTTGTAGAAAACAAAAAATTTCGTGTCTACGAAGCAAGAACCCAAGATCATCCAAGAAGATGGCATACAAGGTTTAGTTCAAAGCTCAGCAAAGGATGTAGCGGAAGAAGAGTTGGTGAAGCTCGTTGAAGTAGATCTCACGAATTGTCCCACGAACAATCCCTCGATCCGTCCCACGAACAAGTCCCTCGATCACGATCTCCGAAGAAGAAGAAGCTCCTCAAAGAAGGATCAAAGTTATGATCCCTCTATCGGCATCCACACGTCCGGCACAGCAATCCGGCAGCGCTCCGCCGTCCAAAGAAGAACGCCTCCGAGAAAACTAGAGGGAGAAAACCCTAGCGGATTCCGATCTAGAACGGAGTCTAAACCGGGGTTTATGATGGAGCAACTAGCAGCCTTGGGGCAAGGGGGGGCGCAGGGGATTGTGGGGTGCGTCTCCCTCCTTGGCTCACCTTTTATAGGTGGAAAGGACCCCTGGTGCGCCTCCCTAAAGGAGGGAGTCCTACATGGACTCAACTTCCCAAAAAGAGGAGTCCTCCTACTCCAAGGAGGATTGCAATCCTACTTGGAGTAGGATCCCCTCCCCCCTTGGTGCGCCCCCACCTCCTGGACGGCTAGGTCCAGCCCAGGTGGCTTGCCCCCCTGTCACAACCCCAAGTTAGGTAAGTGCTAGGGTTTGTTTGTGCCCTTTGCATCATGCAAAAATTCAAATGAAATTCAAAAATGGGGAAAAGAAAAGCCCTGAGAAATTAATTCAAATGGCCAGATAATAATCTTTTTTCCAAAAAGCATTTGAGTATTTGTAAAAATTCCTATAAATTATGGTGATCATTTCAAAAGTGGTTTGGGTTCATTCCCATGCCCATGGAATTTTCTAAAATTCAAACAGTGCCTTGGAAAATTAAAAGAACCCCTATTTGATTTGAAATTCAAATAAGTTGAATTTCAAAAATGCCCAAATCCTAAATGAGACTGGCTACTGGTCACCTAGGATTTATAAAAATATTTGGGCATTTAATAAAAATACTCTGCTATTTAATTGGAGCAAAACAAAGCAAAGAAAAATAGAAAACAGAAAGCAGAAACAGAGAAAAAGAAAAAGAAAACCGAGCCCACTTACCTGGGCCTCGGGCCCAACTAACTGAAGCGATCCAGCCCACCTGGCCCTCCCTTGTCTTCTTCCTCCCGGCGACAGAGCAGGCAGCTCGCCGCCGTGGCGAGCATGCCCGCGTCCGCCGAGCCACCTAGGCCTCCCCTGGACTCTTCTAGGCGCCACGGAACACGCCGCGACGCCCTCATCCTTTCCCCTCACTCTCTGGACCTCCTCCCCCTCTCCCCACGCCGTATTCGGCGCCGCTCGTAGCTCGCCGTCGCTGGCCACCTTGAGCCCACGCGGCCAACGGCTCCGTTTAGCCGCACCGCCGTGTCCACAAGACTCCTCGACGTCGTCTTCTTCTCCGTGCCAGAGGAATCGGCCCCGGAAGCCCGGAGCACACCGTCCCCTTCGTCTTCTCTTCGCCGGAACCGCAAGCTTCCGCCGCCGAATTCGTCACCGTCTCGCTCCCTCCGGCCCCGTCGAGCTCGTCAACGCATTCAGGGTGAGCTTGCGATCGTTTTCCCCCTCCCCGTTGCTCTCATCGTGCCCTGGACGACGAGCTCGTCGATCCAGTGGCTCCGGCCGCCGCCACCGTTGAAGACGTCGTCGCCGTGGAGCTCCCCCGTGATCCCCTCGTGCTCTACGGGATGCGGGTGTGCACGGGGCACGTCCCAGTGGCCTCCCCGTGCCAAGAAGAGGCCGGGAGCGAGCTCCGGCGAGCCCTCCGCCGTGCCCAGTGGCACCGGCGGCTAACCGCCGGCCGCCATGGTCATTAGGGCCTAAGCACCGCGCTAATGACCCCCGTTAGCCACTGACAGTGGGGCCCAGGCCACTAACTAACCCCCTGGTTAGTTTAACTAACCTGGTTAATTAACCCCCCCAATGACAGCCCGGACCCACGCGTCAGCAGCCCCCTGACGTCACCCTGGCGTCAGGCTGACGCAGTAAATCAGTTAAATGGTTTATTTAATTCAGAAAATTCCAGAAAATGGTTTAAACTTTGAAATTCAATAACAAATTCATTTTAACTCCAAATTCGACAAATAATATGTCTAAAATTATCAGAAAAATACAAGGATTATGAATATGCAATTTGTTTTCATGTTTGACCATTTTAAAATGGTTGAACAGTAGCAAACATGCATATGGATCCTTTTCAAATTCAAATTTGGAGTGAATTTGCAAATGACTTTGCAACACATTTATTTTAGATGGATTCATCCACACATCAGAAGCTTTATCTCAACTATACCACATCACTTCATGCTCAACCTTTTCAAATAAACTTTCATGCATTCAAATGCATTTGAAATTCATCGATAAATCAAATGGAGTTTGAATTTTCATTTCAAATGCAATATACTCCATTTAAATGGGATGCTCAACACATCAGTACCATGAACATCACCATTAGAATCTTATTCATGTGATTGTGCATTGTACATTATGTTTATCCTATGATTGTCATGTTGCTGATAGAAGTGGATCCGGAACCCGAGATCACCCCCTTCGTTGAAGACCCCGTGACTGAACCTTGTCAGCAAGGCAAGCAACCCCCCCATTGATCATGTCTATAAAATCCCAATTCCCTCTCAGTCTCGCTTATGCATGTTTAGGAGATCACCTTGTATCGATTCTACCGCATAGTTGAACCCATATCCGATGCATGACCTATCATCTTGTCACAGTAGTAAGCAAACCACAATCCTAGCTGACATAGGAGTTGTTTGATATCATGTGGCCCCTGCAACTGTTACTTCTTATTGCATGCTTAGTGGTACAATGAGGTTGCTTTTGATGTGAGTCGGGATGATGGTAAACATGGTGTTGATGAAAGTGAAACTGTGTTGGTGAATCTATCCTAATACAAGGTGAACGATGAGAGGCTGTGTAGGAGTACACAGTGGGTTGTCTCGTTGAACACCGCCTTAAGTCCGAGTTCTTGTGTGGTGATCCAAGAAGAAGAGTACAACCACACATTGGGCTCACTGACCCCTCTCGACCTAGTACCTCACCCCGTTCGAACCCCAGAAGTCGCAGTAGTCCGGAGTTCTGGTAGGGCTGTGGCACTGTCTGCGAAGTGGATGAACGGCTTTTCAAGACCGGCTTGGGACCCTGAACACATCGTTTGAGGCTGTACTGGAACCTCGACCGGATTTCCATACGGATCCCCCTCAGATAGGAGACTCTCTGGACTAGAACGGAGCTGTGGGCGAAGTGTCGTGGCAACATCCTCGCCGGTACCCACTTGAAGGGTCCCACTCCCAGGAGGTAACTGATGAGTGTGTGTGTGTGTAGCGGTACACCCCTGCAGGGTTAACAAAACTATTCGAATAGCTGCGTCCGCGGTTATTAGACAACTTGAACTGGATACTTATAAAACTCACCAAGATAAGCGTGAGTGCTATGGCGTTCTTTCTCGTGGGGAAGTCGAGGAAGGCACCATAGTGGTGTAATTGGTTGAAGAGATGTAGTGGACTCATGTACGCTTCTTACCGCAAGTCTGGTACTCGTAGTTCAGGACTAGCCAAGTCAAAGTTGGCACTTCTGCAAGTGAAACCCCACCTCCCTTTACCTTGATACATGTGCATGAGTAGTATAGTTCCTATGTAAGTCTTGCTGAGTATGACTTTGTACTCACGTTGCTTATTCTATGTTTTAGATGAACCCACCTACCTGATGGTGGCTTCTAACCGAAGCTCGAAGATTGAAGACTCAGACCAAGACCAAGGTATTGTAGTCCCAGTCAGACGACTGGTTCCCTCGTGAAGGGTTTGTTTTTAGATAAGGCTTCCCTAAGCCATTTGTTAAACTTGTCTGTACCCAGACCTACTTTTCTTCCGCTTGTTTGATGTAATGTTGGATCACAGACTCGTGATCTCTGTGTGCACTCTGTAAGAGTTATCAATAAAGATGTATACTTTGTAGAGAATTGCAATGATACTTGCTGTTCATACAATGCATGTGTGCTGCGTGTATGTTTATAACATGCATGTCTTTTGTATGGGTTTTCGAGACCTTAGTTGTGATCTGGCTGGCGGTCTTTCATACACCAAGTGGCCCTTAGATGTGCGCATCTTGGGGCATCGCGATGCGATTGTTCGAGACTCTGTCTCGTGCACACTTTGTGGTATGATCGAGCCCGCCCTAGACCCCGACTAAGTGATCGGGCTGGAGTAAGTATATGTAAGAGTTATGACATAGTCGATAGTATGGTTGAGGCGACTTGTCTGTGGATATGGGAGTTCATCACCCATATCATTTAGACATGTGTGCGGATGATGAGGACCCATCTCAGTTGATCATCCGGCCTGGATGGGATGCCCCTCACGTACGATGCTTTCCGAGAACGTTCTGTGCTTGGCCTTGTTTGCTTAGACAAGTGGTACGGTTCTTGGCTCTCCATATGACTATGTCGTAGCGGGACTTGCATACGCTAACCCCGGGTCCCGACACCCCCCAAGCTAGGGGTTGGGCTTAGTAGGTGGTACTACCCGGAACCTTCCGGAACATTCCATGACCTTTCGGAAGCTTTCAGGACCTTCCGGGATGGTTTCGGGACATTCCAGAACCTTCTGGGACACTTCCAGGCCTTTTGGGACCGTTAACGGACGTTCCGGAACTATCTGGATAGGTTTCGGGACGATCCGGGCTACGGTCTAGCTTGCCCGATGCCCTGCATCAGTTCGTCGGTCATTTTCGGGACGTCCACCGATAATACGGAAACTATTCCGATTTAAGTTGTACTTCCACAGTACCTTTCTCATATGTTCTAAAACCACCTGGGACTATTCCAGAGTGTTTCAGACATATTCATTTTGCTCCGAACAATTCACTTGCTTCCACAAAACCTTCAACCATCCTAGTATTCTAACAGATTTACTGTACGTTAAGTGTGTGACCCAATAGGTTCGGTATTATGTGGACATGACTCAGAACGTCTTTCAGACTCATAGTCTTTAGTCAATAATCAACAACGGAGCCATGGAAACCCATGTTGACTCCCACACATACACGAAGAAACTTCGAGTGGACCTTTATGTTATTCATACACCATTCCTTTTGCTTCGCGATATATGACAAAGTTAGAGAAGAGAAGTTTGGCATCTATGTGAAACAACTTCTTGAACACAAGCCATCAGTTATGCTCATTGCTCGTTTTTCTCTATTCCTCGTTTTGTATTCCGGTATCCCCTTGACTAAATCAGAAAGTGTCTGGCCAGACTATAATGGATACCGTTATACCGAGTGGGCCCAAATTCAATATCTCTTCATCGTGAAGGAGAAAATCCCATTCTTGAACTATCGCTGTCACTAGACACACTATCCAATATACCCAGAACTTATTTTACTACTTGTAAGAGCAAAGTTTTGCCCCCATGTGTTTTGGATATTGTTGGACAAGACAGTAGAGGAACTAACAATGTTTTGTAGTGTAAACAATTGATTAGGTTCTTGAAGGACAAGCTAGGTGATAAAGCTTCAACGAAGATTTTCAAATTATCGAAGAATTACCCCTTGAGCGAAGCTTAATCACAGAGGATGACCCCCGAAAATGAAGGTGTCTTGAAGCTCAACTCATCGAAGGAAATGAAGAAGACGGCGCAAGACTTAGATGCTTTTGTGTAGTTCTTTTTCTGTTCTTTGAGTCATAGGACAAACCGTACTATCAAGAGGGGTTTTAGTTTGTGGACACCGAAGTCATTGAGAAAATGCTCAGATCAAATCTACACCAAGTGAGAAGCCAGAGTGAAGAAATCTCATGTGCACTGAGTTAAGTTTCGGTAGCAAAGACTTTGTTCTTTTTCTTCCGAAGTAGAACTAAGTCCGTGAGTCAGCTTTACTTGTTCCGCAAGTAAAGTTGCGCAGTTATGACAAATCCGACCGTTGTGGACACGTGTCAAGCTGTCGCTTCGGGTCAAATGGATCATTTCGCACCTCGGGATCGCTAACTATAAATACGCCGCCCCTCCTCCATTTTCGGGTGGTTGCTCTGAGAATATTCTTGAGAGAGACTGAAGAGAGCAACCCAAGAACGCCACTGAAGCAAAACCCAAAACCTAGAACACTGAAGCCTAAGTCCCATTGATCTGAGTAGATTCGAGATGACTTAGGTGAAAGCTTACTAGCCTTTTTATCTTGGAGAACTGCAATTCTTCTAGACGGTTAGAGTGTCGACTTCATAGAGCGAAGAGTAATTATCGCCTCGAAGATCAAGTTTGTCAAAGGTTTCGGAGATTTCCTTGATAATCTACCCCGAGTCAAAACTGACCAAGCTCAAGGAGATTGGTTTAGTGGAGCAATGGACGGAGAGAGTTTTGCTCCAGGTGTTCAATCACCAGTCCCTCCAACCAGACGTAGCTCTTTGCAGAGCGTGAACTGGTCGAACAAACATCGCTGAGTCACAGTTCGTTTTACTTCAAGCACTTACATTCCATATTGCATTTGCTTCCCAGTTATGCTTCAATGTATTTTGATTCGCTACATTTAGTTTCTCTTCTAGTTTTACTTCCCTGTATCTTGTTTCTGCTACCCTCTTCTTCTTAGCTTATGCTTCACTTGAAAGCTTCAGTTGAAAATATGAAGTGATCATTCACGCCTCCCCTCTGATCACATACTTGGAATTTCAATTGGTATCAGAGCTAGTCACTCCCAACACTATGTGTGTTTTGGATTAACCTCTTGGAGTGCTTTGAAGTATGTCTTTCGCAGCTATTCGCTCCGGCGAATCTATTCATGTTTTCAATGGGAAGGACTATCCTTACTGGAAGGACAAAATGAAGAGAAATATCATGGCTATAAATTCAGCTGCCTGGCAAGTTGTCTTGAAAGGAGTCACAATCAAGGATGAGAAGGCCATCACTCCTGCTGAAGCAAAACTGATGGATCTTGATTCTGAAGTCTGGATATTCATCACCAACCATTTGACTCCAGATAAGTATCATGAAGTGAAGAATATCCCATCTGCCAAAGGTGTCTGGGACTATCTGGGAAAGATTGGAGAAGGAGTATCCACTCAGAAAGATGCCAGAATAGACACTCTCCGAAGCAAATTCTATCGATTCAAGAGAAACGAGGGCAAGAAAGTCAACTCCATTTACAGTAGACTCACTGCTCTTGCAAATGAGCTGATTTCCCTCGGTGCTGATGACATCACTCCTCACTCGGTTGTAAGAACTTAGCTTCACTCATTGGATGATTCTTTTGATCACATTGTGCTGATGATGAAGGAAAGAACTGATTTCAGAAATCTTGTTGCCGCTGATATCCTTGAGAGACTCATTACTTTTGAAATGGAAGAAGATGAGAAACGTGACATAAATGGATCTCGAAGAAGATCTCATGCTCTAAAAGCAAAAGCTTCGCATCACTCCTCACCTGAAGTTAGTTCTGCTTCCGGTGTTGAATCAGATGATCCTGCAAGCATTGGGAAGGATTTGGCTTTGATCATGAGAAGATTCAACCGCTTCCAGAGAAAAGGTTTTTCTTTACCGAAGAAGAACTACTCGTCAAGGAACTCAAGCTATTCATCTCATCGTTAATCCTCAAGAAGGTCTCCATCGAAGGACAACTGCTGCTACAAGTGCAAGAAACCAGGCCACTATATTGCTGACTGTCCACTGTGGGAAGCTGAAAATAAATCAAAGCATTCGCTCAGAGATTCCTCAAGCAAGTCCCACAGATCCTGCAGAAGCTATGAGTCAAAGAAACATGATTCCAGTTCAAGAAGAGAAAAGAAGAAAGATTCTTATGATGACAAGAGAAAGAATTATCACAAGAAACGTGAGAGTTCTTCTTCGAAGACACACTCCTCTCGTCGAAAGGCCTATCTAGGAAAGGAGATGAACTCTAAGAAGAAGCCTCTGGATCCGAAGCTGAATCAGGCTCTAGATCTTCATATGGATCCGAGTCTGATAGTGTTTCCGGATTGGCATTTGCTTCGGCCGGTGCTTTGAGCTCATTCTTCACCAATCACAACAGTGAAGATGAATCTCCTGCATATTGCTTCATGGCCAAAGAAAAGGTATCTTCATCCAAAGTTACCTATGATACTTCTGATTGTTCTTCATTTGATAGTGATTCTAAGATAAGCTACGCTAAACTTTCTAAAATTTCTTCAATCCAACAAGATGAACTTGATTCGATAAGAAAAACCATTAAGAAATCAGAAACTCTATTGATCGATGAGATAGAGAAAGGTCAAACTTTAACTAATGAGCATGCTGCTCTAAAGGAGAAGTTTGAATGATTATCCTCTCGGCATGATCTTATTTCAGTTGATTATGAGAAGCTCACCTATGAATTTCTTCAGAGGAAAATGGCTCTCGAAAAACTGAAAGAGGCTCATGAAGAGTTGGAAAACATCAATCTCTCTCTCATGGCTCAACAAGGTTCTGAAGCAAATCATAAAACAGATTCACCTTGCTTAAGTTGTCTGAAACGAAGCAAAACTGATTCCAAAGGCAAAGCTCCTATTATTATTGATGATACTAATGCCTCAGATGAGGAAAACTCTGCTGTTACCGAGGAACTCCTTAGGTTGAAAGATTAGTTTGAAACAGGTTTGTTCAAAAGTGTCCAGGGACACCAACATCTTTGTGATATCCTGAAGAAGGCACTCCTTCACAGGAATCCTAGTAATGAAGGTGTTGGCTTTGAAAGGAAGCTAAACCCTGATGGCACTTACTGGGAACCTGAGCAATACCAAAAAACTGTTAGCAAAGGATAAGCCTATAGATATTTCTAATCTTGCAGGTTACAACTGCAAAATTGATAAGGCTATTGTTGAAAAATCACTTGATTTTGACTACAAGCTTATCAAGAACCAGGAAGGAAAGGTTTCGGCTGAATACATTGGTGCCCCTCCAAAGAATGGTTTCTATAAGAGACAAATATCGGTGCGCAAGTCACTCGTTGAGAAATTTCCTGCTAACCATTCTATGCAGGGAAAGTCTTCGGTACCACCGAAACACTTCTATTCTCTCGAGGAGAGAAATGACTCACTGGTGCCCGAATCAAATGTTCCTCAAAAGGAATACTATCGCCCCGGTCGTTATACTTAACGTCACCATGATAACAATGATAAGATTTCATATGCTCATTCATATCCTAACCCTTCGCAGAGGACTTACATTTGTGGTGTACTTGATGGTCCCCCTAGGCAATATAACCATGTTCAATTTGATATTTCTTCAACAAGTGCTTCCACCTCTTCTCAGTCACCTGCTCGTTTGTGGGTGGTTAAGAAGAACTAATTCTTCTGCAGGGCTATGTCTCCGGTGGATCCGGATGTGTCATGGAAAGTGGTTGCTCAAATCATATGACCGGAGACAAGGAGTTATTCACCGAAGAAAAACTATCTCAATCTTCTCAGAAGTACATTACCTTCGGTGATAACAACAAGGGTAAAGTTTTAGGTTTGGGTAAGGTTGCCATATCGAAAGATAAGCACATTGACAAGGTTATGCTAGTTCAATCTCTTGGTTATAATCTCATGTCTATTTCTAAGTTATGCGATATGGGTATGCTTGTTTTATTTTCTGCTTCGCGCTGTGTTGTCTTTTCACAGGATGATTATACTTTCTTCTTCGAGGGTTACCGAAAAGGAGATTTATACATTGTTGATTTTTCTTCGGGCCCTGCTGTATCCACATGCCTTATGGAAAAAGCTTCATCTGGTTGGTTATGTCATTGAAGACTTGGTCTTGCAGGGATGAGAAATCTTCAAATTCTAGTGAAGAAGAAGCATGTTGTTGGCCTTAGCGAAGTAAAATTTGATAAGGATCGTCTCTGCAGTGCTTGTGAAGCTGGTAAAATTACGAAGAAACATCATTGAGCGAAGTCTATCATGACCACTACTCGTCCCCTTGAATTGCTTCACATGGATATTTTTGGCCCTCAAAATTATGCAAGTCTGGGAGGAAATAAATATGGTCTAGTCATTGTTGATGATTTTTCTCGCTACACTTGGGTTTTCTTTCTAGATGACAAGAGAAAAGTTGTTGAAATTTTCAAGTCATTCGCTAAGAGAGCTCAAACTGAATATGAATTATCTCTGAAGCACATACGAAGTGACAATGGAACTGAATTCAAAAATACTCATATTGAAGAATTTCTTGATGATCATGGCTTTACTCATGAATTCTGTGCTGCTTATACACCTCAAAAAAATGGTGTAGTTGAAAGGAAGAATAGAACTCTTATTGAAATGGCCAGAACTATGCCTGCTGAATACAAGACTTCTATCAGGTTCTGGGCCGAAGCAATTAACACTACATGTCATATCATCGACAAGGTTTACCTTCACAAACTTATGAAGAAGACTTCACATGAGCTTATCACTGGTAACAAGCCAAATGTTTCATATCTTAGGGTATTTGGTCCTCCATGCTTAATTAGAGATATGAATCGTAGCTCCAAATTTGCCCCTAAGGCACATGAAAGTTTTCTACTAGGTTATGGCTCAAACTCTCACACTTACAGAGTGTATAACTCCCACTTTGGGATGGTTATGGAAACTGTAAATTTAAGGTTTGATGAAACTAATGGCTCTCAAAAAGAGCATTTGCCTCATGATCTAGATGAACCTCCCCTTGATGAAGTGATCAGGTCAATGGCTATTGGAGAGATTCATCCTGTTGAAGCTAATTCACGTCAAGCAAATCAAGATGATGATGATCCAATGTTCCCACACATAGCCCGTGGCGCTGGAGATCAACATCCTGAAGCTAATGATATACAAGATGAAGAAGAACGTGTGAACAAAGAAAATGCAGATCCTGAAGGAAATGTAGGTCCTGAAGGAAATGCTGGTCCTGAAGGAAATGATCCTGAAGAAGAACCAGAGCTACAAGTCATTGAAAATGCACTGACTCGAGTGAGAAGAAGAGTTGATGTTGATTCTATCCTTGAAGAAATTCAACAACCAGGTCGTCCCACAACTCGTTCTCGTACTCGTTTGGCTAACTTCTGTGGAAACTTTTCGTTTGTCTCCATGCTAAAACCGTCAAAGTTTGATGAATCCATGAAGGACCCAGATTTGTTAACTTCTTTGCTCGAAGAACTTAACCAGTTTGAGCGAAACAAAATCTGGCCCTTAGTTGAGAGGCCTGATCCCACGAAGCACAATATCATTGGTACAAAGTGGATTTTTTGCAACAAGCAAGATGAAGATGGTATTGTGGTAAGAAACAAAGCTCGACTTGTAGAACAAGGGTACACCCAAATCGAAGGTATCGATTTCGGCGAAAATTATGATCCAGTTTCTCGTCTCGAATCCATTCGTGTTATGCTTGCTTTTGCAAATTTCAATGGTATCCTACATTATCAAATGGATGTGAAAAGTTCTTTTCTTAACGGAAAAATTGAAGAAGAAGTGTATGTTATGCAGCCTCCAGGTTTTGAAGACTCGAAGAATCCTGACATGGTGTACATGTTGCACAAGGCTCTTTATGGGCTGAAGCAAGCATCTCGTTCTTGGTACGACACCCTGAAGGACTTCCTTCTGAAGAAAGGCTTCAAACGAGGAACAAATGACCCAACTCTTTTCACTCGCTCATATAATGGTGATTTTTCTGTGTGTCAAATTTATGTAGATGATATTATTTTTGGCTGCACTAACACTGATATCAGCGAAGAATTTTCCAAAATGGTGTCGAAGAAATATGAGATGTCTATGATGGGTGAATTGAAGTTCTTCCTTGGACTTCAAATCCGTCAACAGAAGAATGGAACCTTCATTTCTCAAGAAAAATATCTCAAGGATTGGTTGAATAAGTTTGGACTTACTGATTGCAAAACAATCAAGACTCCAATGCCTACCAATGGCTTCCTAGATGCAGATGAGAAGGGCAAAGCCTTCGATCAAAAAAATATCGGTCTATGATTGGCTCTCCTTTATATTTATGTGCATATAGACCTAACATTATTCTTTCAGTATGTATTTGTGCTCGTTTTCAGGAAAATCCAAAAGAATCACATCATACTGCAGTAAAGCGAATTCTTTGGTATCATGCTCACACTCCAACCTTGGGTTTGTGGCATCCCAAGGGAGTTCAATTTGATCTTATTGGCTATTCTGATTCAGACTGGGCTGGTGATCCTCTTGATAGGAAATCAACTTCAGGCACTTGTCATTTCCTCGGAAGATGACTTGTGTGTTGGGCTTCCAAGAAGCAAAACTGTGTATCAATATCTACTAATGAAGCCGAATACATTGTTGCTAGGTCATGCTGTACTCAGATTCTTTGGCTAAAGCAGACGCTGAAGGATTATGATATTCATGTGAAAAAAATTCCCCTTCTATGTCATAATGAGAGTGCAATCAAAATTGCTCACAATCCTGTGCAGCACTCTCGCACGAACCATATTGACATTCGACATCATTTTCTTCGTGATCATGTTCAGCGTGAAGATATTGTGATTAGTCATGTCAGAACTGAAGATCACCTGGCTGATATTTTCACAAAACCATTGGATGAGAAAAGGTTCTGTGCGTTAAGGTGTGAGCTCAATATTTTGGACTCACGAAATGTACTGTAAGGCCGAACCTTTACCTTCATGTATATTTTCATTTACTTCATTGTTTGCTTTTGGTTTCGATATTTGTTTTTCTTCGATCTCTATCTTTTATTTTGATTGGACTTAGTCCTCCATGCTTATCACCTTTAGCTTCGCTATTGGTTTTTCTTCGAGGTGATAAGTTTCAGACCCTACCCCCCTCTGTTCTTTTTCTCTCATATTCTATCTGTCCAATATGTTTGAGCACATTTGAAACAGAAAGTATTTTGCTTCGAACGACATTGAGTTCCGAATCAAATGCTTCCAACTTTATCGAAGTTTTACTCAAGACCAGGACTTTTTCTTCGGTCGTTGAGATTTCGTCAGATCCGGGTCGTTGACATTTTCTCACGAAACGCCACAAAATCTACACCGTAGAATCCGGAGGGTCGGTCGCTGGTAGCCGTCCGATCTGATTTGACATCACCTGTTAGGCCAGACCTATATATATATCCCATCACCCCGGCGACACCTAACACCACTTCGTCCCCGACCTCTCCGGAACCATAATCCTCTCGCGCGCTGCCGTGCTTCTCGTTCTCGCCGCTTCACTGCCGGAAGGACGCCGCCGTGGACTTCGCACCGCTGTCAAGCTCTTCTTCCGCTCGTCGTCGCCGTAGCTGCCCTCCGTCGCCGAGTTAGGGTACGTCGGCTCGATCCGATCTGGTTTCTCCTCTGTTCTTGTTCATCCCGACAGATTGGATTCGTTTTTCTTAGAGTTTTTAGGTTGTTTTCAATAGGTCCTCTCGATCTGCTGGACATTTGAACTTTTGGGAAACTTGTTTAGAGAAAAAGCTTCCCTCTCCAATTCAGGTTAGCAATTAGGGTCTCGATATCCTCTATTCTGTGCTAGTGTTTGTAGTCTCCAGATGAAAGATTGTGTGCAAAATCTAGCTCAGAACAGGCCGGAATCATCACCCATGTTTTATCTAAATTTCTTGTCAAAATCCGTGTTTTGGTCGAAACTTTTGCTAGTGCTCAGTCCATACTTGTCTTTTTCCCTCGTCCCCCTTTGCTTTTCACATGACGTCTGAGGATTTGGGCTTCGGTGATGAGTCCCCAGTTCTTGATCACATCAACGAAGCTGAACAAGTTGCTCCCAAGTGAAAAGGAGGCAGAACGAAGGAAACAAATAATTGTAGAGGCATTCCCGAATCTATTCGGACGGAACTTGGTTATGATACACCTCCTGAGGAAACTAAGGATCAGAGAAAGATTCGCGTGCAAAAAATTCGCCGCTACTGGGCCATCAAGTGGTACAAATACAAAAGTATCCCTAGCTGGAAATGGGTAATGCAGTTTGCCTTCAGTCCACCCTTCCTGTATACTTCACACATGTGTGGAAAGTATACTGAAGAAAATCGCCATCTCTACTACCCAGTCCCACCTAAATATCCACACCCCAACACCCTCAAGACTCCGAATGATTATCCTGAAGAGCAAGAGCGGTTGAGAATCGCTGCAGAAAATAAAAGACTCAAGGCCGCAAAGAAGGCAGCCAAGTTAGCTGCCGCTGAAGCTCATAGAGTGGGCCAGAGCTCAAAGAAGAAAAGGAAGCTCAAGAATAAATCTGCTTCACCCCCTCATGCCTCCATCGATGACGAAGAGCAAACTAGACTGGAACGAGCAGCTCTAGATGATTCTATTCTTGATGAGTCCAATGCTGAAGATGATGATGAATCAGAAGCTGAAGCAGATGATGAGTCAGAGCCTGCTCCTCCCAAGAAGCAAAAGATTCAGATTCCTTTGAAGAAGAAGCCGGGAGAAAAACCTCCTGTTGCTGCAAAAGCGCTGAAGATCCAATACTAAACTGACAAGCCCGCAGCTCGCCCCACCATCGACATGATGAATTTGGTGGTTGCAAAGCCCTTGGCCTCCAAGCCACCGGCTGAGTCCCTCAACACTGAGAGGCGCTCGAAGCAGAGGCATGACCCTGCTAAGCAACAACAAACCGCGAAGGAAGCTGCTCCAGCGAAGCCCAAGAAAACTGCTTCTCCAAACCCTTCAGTGAAGCGAAAGCCCACTGAAGCAGAATTGCAACAGAAAGACCTCGAGGAGGCACTTAATCGCAGTGTTCTTGCCAGAGAATCTGCAGAATAGCAAAGGAAAGCTGAAGCAGTTGCTAGAAGGCAAAGATAACTAGATTCTGCCAACCTTGCTGCTGAGAAGGCTGAGACGAAGCGAAATATCGCCGAAGCCGAGAAAAACGAAGAAAAAGCTGCTTCTGAAGCCAAACAGTTAGCAGAACATGAAGCTAAACACAAGGCTACTCTAGATGGCCTCAAAACGAAGAAGGCTGAGAAAGCAGCCAGGGCTGCCCAGAAGAAGGCCTGGTGTACATGAACCCTTCTGCTGAAGCAAATCCACCGAAGCAGAAAGGAATTTCACTCACAGAAGCTCATGCTGAGCCAGATCGCCATAGTGAACATCAATTCCCTGATCCACGTGAAGGAGAACTATGGGATCAATTGGGCCTGACTGAAGCCCTTTGGAAGAAATGTGAGGAAGAAGACCCCGAAGCTGTTAATCTTGGTGAAGTCTACATATCAAGCTCCATCGAAGCAATGATCACAACCATGATCAGTAAGCTGAAAGATTTGCACTCAAAGGACAGGGCTGAGACTGCAAAGATTCATAACTATCAGCGGCGTGCCGAAACTGAAACTGATGACAAATTCAAGGTTCACGCGCTGAAAATGCTTCAGAAGGTGACTGATGTAAACACCACCACCAAGGAAAACATCAACATCTTCAAAGGAAAGATCAAAGATGAAGTGGGCGAGATGGTCAAAACTCATAATGCTTCGATTATGGAAAGATATTCCAAGAAGCGCAAGGCCCCGCTGGAAGCTGAACCAGCCGCAGCAAAGCCTGCTGAAGCAAAGCCATCTGACACGTCCCCAAAGAAGAAGACCACCAAGAGGCGGAAGGTTACTTTGGCCTCGGCCGCTGACATGGACTCCAGTGATGAGCCCATCGGACAACCGAAGGAAAACCCTGAAGCAGTTCCCACTCCTGCTCCCCAACCAAAGCCTTCCAAGCCCAATCGAAAAGCTTCAGCTCCACCCACCAAAACCCCTACACCTCCACCAACCACATGCACTCCCAAGAAAACACCCTCTCCACACACTCCCGCTCCACCTCCAAAATCTCCAGCTCCCAAGCGAACCCCAACCCCTACTCCAACACCTGCACCAACGACTGCACCAGTTCCACCTCGCGCACCTTCACCACCACATGTTCCATCCCCTGCACCGCAAAGGACTCCTACCCCACCTGCTTCTCCCGCACCACCCCCATCCACTCACCCGGAAGCAAATGAACCCTCACCCTCAAGAATGCGCAACTCTCGTGATTATTCTTCAGCTCGTACTGCCCAAGAATCTGAAGCCAATGTGCCTCGACCTGAAGCACATGAAGATGAAGATGAACAAGTGCAGATTCTGAATCCCTCGCAAGAGAAAGCATTGATAGTCGCTGACGAGGGGGTGACCCCACGAATCCTACGGATAAGCCTACCTGGTGTCCATGAAGACAGAAGGCCCATAAAGATATAACCTCGGCCCAATATTTGGCACCGACGTAGGAGTCTGCGACTCACAAGGAAGGTACGAAACCTGCCGTACGGAGCAAGCTAGGGTTAGGAAAGTTTACCTGTACACGTACATGAACTCCCAGAGGCCTAGCCCGGTATATATGGGCTAGGAGGGGCGACGCCAAACACATCTAATATCACCTGTAACCCTAGCCTTGAGCGCTCCAGCCTTGGCCTCCACTGTAATCACATCTCCCCCATCAATAATATCGAGCAGGAGCGAGCCTTCCTGTTTGCCGACGAGCTATCGTCCAACCTGTGTATCTCATGACTAACCCAGGGTCCCTGACCATGGGATTTTCCGGGGTTGATCCCCGTCAATTGGCGCCGTCTGTGGGAACCGCGCAGGTTGGGAACGCGATCTCGGCGGCCTCATCATCATCAGCACTCATCGACTCGACGACTCCGACAAGATCCAACCTGTTCGAGTCCCTCGGATTCACGGCCCACCTCCCGGCCCTCAAGCCAGTCTTCACCAATCTACACTCCGACGTCAATCTGATCTTCGGAGCGTATCAGATCTACATCAAACATTGGTGTACCATTCGCCTCATCGACGGCACCCGTGCGCCCATGGCAACGCCTGTAGAAATGACCATACCAGACGCCGCCCGCACGGCCAACCTATCTGGAGGTTGTAGCTACCAACCCAACTCACGGCTCCACGCCACTTACGACCGCTCGAGTGAAGCCCCAGCATGGAGAAGCACGATCGCACGTATCAGCAAGGAGACGGCAAGGACACCATCGCAGGTGTTCATGGCAGAAGTTGGCGCATCAGTGTTAGGTAACAACGGGCGAATCGATGACCCAGGCACTCGTCAAGACACCCCAACCACCAACAGGGCGGCAGGTCCCGGCAACACCAGTCAGATGGTCGTACAACTAGGAGAACCCGGGACCATACCAAAGAAAGTCCCGGTAGAACAAGGACCCAGCAATCAAAAAAGCAGCCAGCCGCTAAGAAGCAAACAGCAAGCACCCGACCAAGGCAGCCAGCCATCACGCAGCAGGCAGCAAACCCCGGTTGCAGCGGCGGGCGAACCACCCAAAGAAAAAATATACTTGTCCAAGGAATCAATGGCAATGGTAAAGGAAGCAGTTGCCCGCGGCAGGTTACTATCATCAGATGCCTCAAGAGACGAGCTAAGGGCATACAACAAGTTAGCGGGTGAGTTAACCCAGCAGACAAGACAGTGGCGCCTAGCCATGGAGAAGCAAGAAAAAGCGGAACCCGAAAGGAAAAGCAGTCGCAGACAATCTCCCAGAAGTGACTCGCCAGGCCACGACTCCCCCACCCGCAACAGATCGAAACTCAACAACCTGCGGAAGACAGAAAGGGTGAGAGTAGTGCGGAAACTGAAAGATGACTTCAGATCAGAGGAGGACGACGACGAAGAAGAGCCCCTCACTCCAGCAGAAGCACTCATAAGCGCCCAGGACTACCTGTCCCGTGCCCAGAAAAGCAGAAAGGGCAAGACGGATCGCTACACTTCCATAGCTTTGCAGATAATGAAGGACGCTATCGATGCCTCGGTACCTAAGAAATCCAGCGCAAAACGGCAGACTCGCGAGCGGACACCGAACAGGGACCCCAGTTCACCAGAAGGCGGCGACGACGACAACGACAGGCGCAGGCGCCCCGAGAAGTACAAGAAACTCGACAGCGACGACAACAACAGGCGCCGCAGCACTCGGAGAGATGCGCGAGACAACATCACGTAGAACAGAGTCAACCGCAGCAGGAGACGACGTGCAACACGCGAGGAGTATTCGGATGAAGAGGCTTCCGACGAGGAAATCGAGCCATGTGGAGCACTCTGCTTCACACGTGCCATACGGGAGACGCGTATGCCAAACGGGTTCAAACTAAAGTACAACGGACTCGAGGAGCCGGAGGCATGGCTCGACGACTACCTAACAACAGTCAAGTTTCAAAGAGGAACCAATGTCACGGCAATGAAGTACGTGCAGCTCATGCTCGAGAGCTCCGCTCGACATTGGCTGAAAAATCTTCGGCGCGGATCCATCAGCTCCTGGAGCCAGTTCTGAGGAGCCTTCATAGAAAACTTCAAATCCACATACAAGTGACCAGCCTCACTCGAGGAGCTGCGGGCATGCAAACAAGGAACGAGGGAGGCCCTATGAGCATACATCCAGCGATGGACGATACTCAAGAATTCAGCGGAAGACATCTCGGACGAAAGTGCGATCGACGCATTCAGGCGAGGTCTTCAGCGCGTTGAATTCAAGGAGCAGCTCGGACAGATGAATGTCCGAACACTCGCACGGCTGTTGGAACTAGCCAACAGCTGGGCGGACGGAGAAGACTCCGTTCGTAATGAAACAGAAACCCACACTTGGGGTAACCAACGAAGGGCGAGAAGCCATTATTATCTCTCGCACATCAGCATCCTCTTATGGTACAAATGGTTCAATCAGGTCTTGTAGCTGGCTAAATTCCTGAGCTTGACTTGCCTGATCTATATCTTCCTTCTGAACTGGCTGATGTAGTTTGCCATGTTCTTCCCATTTCTCCCAGTTCTCAGCAGGTGGTAAAACCTCTACATTGTGCTGTTGGTTCTCCTCAGCTTCTGTTGGGATCTGGTGCTAAACCAGATGGAAAGTAGCAGGGCCTACTACAATGTTGTCCTGATTGGGATGATGGTGTTCCTCCAGAGGTCTGGGGTGAGGTTTTCCATCTTCTGGGATAGGAACTTCTTCATGCAGTGGCCCCCCTAGAGTCCGGTTCTGAAAGATGACAACTAGGCATGTCCAAGAATGACTCATACTCTGGTTTGCATAAAAAAAACTATGCTGGTAGGGACATCTTTGAGTAAATCAATCCTAACCTTCACTACTACTAGTAATTTTCCAAAGCTTGAAACTGCATTGCAGAGTTCATGCATGCTCCTGAGATCTGCAGGGAAGCCTACCAAAAGCAACCAAACTTCTCTATTAAGGTTATAACTTCTCCGGTCCATACCCTCATTGTGCTTCTAAAAAACCATGTGAACATCATCGAAAAGAATGGGTCCTCTCTGAATCATCCGGTCTCTTTCCACTACACTGACAAATCTCACATATACTTGGCCAAAGGGACATCTAGATATAGATGTAAAAGGTACTCGATTAGAGATAAGAAACTCATTCATAACTACTCTGACATTGTGAAAATCCACTTCACCTTGGGGCATGGGGAGTATTGTAGCGATGGTCAAATCGTCATTGCTGCTTGTGTGAGAGCCATGGATGAATCTCACTCTTGCCGGGCATCCTTGAACTTCAATGGATTTGCATCCATGGGGGAGGAAGGGGGCTGGATCAAAGGCGAAGTTGGCCATGGGTGAGCTCGCAAGAGCACGTGTTGCAGAAGTTTACGGAATAACCCGCAGGGCGAACAGTGAGGGAGTAAATGCAGGTGGCTCTGTCTCTACTGTAGTGGGATCCTTTGTACCCTCAGGAAGCTGAAGGGTCGAGTCACTAGAAGCTGGGGCCGGTGCGACAGGAACGATACTCACTGTGATGGTTTCCTCTTCAGGCCGCGTCAGTGGCACCAATTCTGGCATAGAATTGGCAGGAAATTGGGCCATGTCCCCTCGGAAATGGAAATCTCTTTGAATGTGGCCCAAACGTTGGCAGGCCCGGCATCGAATGCGATTAATGCAATTGATCCGCGGGTGATCTGTCGAGAGGCAACGGTAAAAAAAACACCTGACCGGTGTTCCTGACCGTTTCTCGCTAAATAACCTCCTCTCCCTAATGGTACATTATTAGGTGAAGTTAATGCATGATACGTCCCAAACGTATCTATATTTCTACTTGATCCATGCATGTTTTGGGTGATATTCCAATGCTTTTGATACACTTTCATGCCCTTTTGATAATATTTGGACTAACCTATTAACTCAGTGCACCACAGTGCCAGTTACTGTTTTCTGCTGTTTTTGAATTTCAGGTTTTCCCCTTATTAAAAGTGCCCAAAAAATTCCGTGAAAAATATACAAAAAATCAGCGTTCCAGAAGACTCCATACGCCCGAAGAAGAGCCGAAGGGGAGCCACCTGCCACCGAGGCGGCCACCCGACGCGTCCTAGGGGGATTCCGCGCCCACAGGCCGCCTAGGCGACTGGGACCACTCCTTGCTGCCCCCTTGGCCCTTATTTATTCTCCCGACATGAAAACCCTAATTCATGAACCCTTTTCTCCAGAAGAAATTCCGATCTCCGCTGCCATTGCCAAAAAGCTTCAGGGGACCAGAATTCCTGTGCCGGCACCTGATACGTCTCAAACGTATCTACTTTTCCAAACACTTTTGCTATTGTTTTGCCCTCATTCTTGCATGATTTGGACGAAACTAACCCGGACTAACGCTTTTTTCAGCAGAGCTAACTGTATGGTTTTATTGTGCGCAGGAAAATGGATTTTTGGACGTCCCAGAAAATTCTTAGAAAAATACCAAAAAATCCACGCACCCGAAGGAGCCAGATGCCAGAAGTGGGACCAGAGGGGAGCCCAGGAGGCCCCAGGCGACCCCTGGCGCGGCCAGGGGTGGGGCCGCGCCCTCTGGCCACCTGGGGGCCTCCCCCCTCCTCTGGTGCCCTACCGATGCTCCTATTTATTCCTGTGACGCGAAAACCCGAGATTAAAAGTCGTTTTTCCAGTTCTCGTCGTGGAGCCGCCGCCACCCTCTGTTCTTCTCCGGGAGGGCTAAACTGGGGGCTGTTTTGGCCTCCGGAGAGGGGAGATCATCGCCATCGTCATCACCATCACCACTCCATCCTCCCTCCATGACTTCTCCATCCATGAGTGAGTAATTCCCTGTTGTAGGCAAAGGGGATGGTAGGGATTGGATGAGTTAGATCATGTAATAGTTTATCATATTGTTGGGGGCATGTTGCCTATCATCTAGTTTGGTGTTTATCATCTTTGCTTCAACTTGTTGGTCTTAATGCTTGTCACTTTGGGCCCGAGTGCCATGATTTCAGATCTGAACCCTATGTGTTTTCATGATTATATTTGTGTTCTTGATCCTATCTATGAGTTGTTTGCATCTGTTATAGTCCGGAACCGACGATCCCAAAGGTGACAGCTTGGGACACAAAAGGGGATGAACTATAATTTGAGGATTCCATGTATCCATTGATTGTTAATGCTTTGTTCCGGTGCTATTTGAAAGGAGCACCTTAATCTCCATAAGTTCCTCTTGGCCCCGTTCGTAGCGGGATGGTAGGACAAAAGATGTTGTGCAAGTTCTTATTGCAAGAACGTACAACTACTTGTGGGATACATGCCTGATGTTTGATTTATGCCTAGATGATCTTTGCTTTTCTGTGTGCCTTGTCCCAAGTGGACTACATGATGTGTCTTATCCATGAAGCGCCCAACCATCCATCTCCCTAGCCTACAATGTTATTAATTCTGCTGGTTACTAGTTGTTTACTTTCGTTGTTTTACTATTACCGTTGCTATCATCACTCCCATATCGCAGTTACTATTAATACCTTGTTGCAAGTAAGTGTATCTCAGGTGCGGTGGAACTGACAAGTCCACTGTTAAAGCTTGTGGATATTCTTTGGCTCCCCTTGAGTCGAATCTATAAATTGGGTTATTCTTACCCGCGAAGACTATCTCGATCCCCTGCAGTTGTGGGTTATCAAGCCTGTTTTCTGGCGCCGTTGCCGGGGAGCATAGCTTTATTCACAAGTCTACTTGAAGTATTTTACCTGCTGCAATTTATCCGCTATGGGTAAGAAAGAAGACTCCAAGTTCCCGATCTTACCATCCCGTACGAGAAAAGGTACTGTTTTGAACACTAGTGCTACACTTGATTCACCTTCAGTTATGAGTAAGTTTGCTTCACCTCCACCACATGATGCCTCTACTAAATCTGTCACTATGTCCGATACTTTTGATGATGCTTCTACTACTCTTGATGATATTGGTTCACTTAGTCACGCTCTTGAGAAACAGATTGCTGCTGCCGCCAAAAAATCTGGGATTGAAATTCCTGATACTTGCTATCTTTTTGATGGGACTTACACTTATCCCGATTTGAGTAAACTCAAGTGGAGACTCCTTGATGATGATTATATTATACTTGATGATGATTTATGCAGGGAGCTAACAGAGTTTGACGACTCTGAACCTGACGCTCTTAAGAAGCTTCTCGAAAAACATTCTCTGGAGAACAAGACCGTACCTGATCCTACGTTTGCTACGTCTCCTATATGCATCCATGATCCTGATTATAATTTCTCTGTTGATCTTTCACTTATATCTATGGTTGAATCTGACCCCTTTTATGGCAGAGAAAATGATGATGCTATCGCACACCTGACCAAACTCACTGAGTTAGGTGGCTTGTTTACTACAGATGAGAAGATACGAAACTTATATGTTACTAAGATTTTTTCCTTTCTCTTTAAAGGAAGGTGCTAAAGCATGGTACGATGCACTACCATGTGGTTCTATTAGGAGTCCTCAAGACTTAGCTCGCTCTTTTGTTGGTAAGTATTTTTTTTGCTCATATGCAACATGCTGCTTTACAAATTTTTTACAATTTTACACAGTTGCAGGATGAGAACCTCCCTAAAGGTTGGGGGAGGTATTGCAGTCTGATCCAGGCTAGACCGGGCCATGGAATCCCTAAGAATTAATTAATTGATATATTTTATGCTGGTCTAACTGATGAATCTTGATCCTACTTGGACAGTTGGGCTGGTTGTGTTTTCAGGAAAAGAACACCGGACGATGCAGAAGAATTAATGGGCAAGATTGCCAAGAACCACGAAGATTGGTCCGTCCCTAAACCACCTCCACCACCAAAGAAAAGGGGCATGCTTGTCCTAAGCCGAGAAGACATGCAAGAAGCAAAGAAGTCTATTAAAGAGAAGGGTACTAAAGCTAAAGACGTGAAGAATCTACCTCCTATTGAGAAGTTGTGTGAGCCTACCACTCACCATCCTATGGTAGAGGTACACTCTCTTTTAGACTTCAATGCAAGTGACATTCATCATGGTAAGCCTTTTGATCAATGTTTAGATGAGCTTGATAATTTTATTATGAAGCAAAATTACTTTAATGAGAGGATACAAAGTCAGTTGCATGATAATTCCCTTGCTATCAAAAGTTTGCGCCATGTTCTAGGTAGAACAGTTAATGATGTTAAATGTCTTGTGAAGCATTTTCATATGGTTCAAACTCAGCTTGATCAAATTTCTAATGTGCAAAAAGATTTGCTTGCTAATAATGCCAAACAGGATATATAGGCCTTCGGGATTAAAACCTGAGGGGGAACCAGCACTCAAGATCCTCTCTATCCGGAGGGGCATCCTAAGAGGATTGAGCAAGACTCTCAAATACAGGAGGAAGAAATAGTTAGCTCTCCGAAGAAGAAGAGAAGCACAAAGAAGCTGACAATTCCAATGATCCAAATAGTATATCTACCTCTGATGCTGAGACTGAAGACGGTGCTGAGCCTGAAAAGGATAATGAAAAAATGATCCACCCGAAGTTCGAGAAGAAGAAGCACCCGACAAATGCAAGAAATCCACTAGAGAAGATTTTATAGCAAGAAAACATGGGAAGGAACGAGAACCATGGGTACAGAAACCCATGCCCTTTCCAGGTAAGTCTCTCAAAACTAAAGAAGAAGAGCATTACAATAAGTTTTGTGAGTGGATGAAACCTCTTTTTCTTCAAATCCCTTTGACTGATGCTATTAAGTTACCTCCTTATTCGAGATATATGAAAGATATATTTACTAATAAAAGAAAAGTTCCTAATGAAGCAATATCTACTATGCTTGCTAACTACTCTTTTAGTGCAAGATTCCTGAGAAGCTTGGTGATCCAGGTATACCCACCATTCTTTGTTCCATAAAGAATAATTATGTTAAGAATGATTTATGTGATCTTGGAGCAGGAGTGAGTATTATGCCCTTTTCTCTTTACAAGAGATTATTTTTAGAAAAACTAATCCCTACAGATATCTCTCTTCAGATGGCTGACAAGTCGACAGCTGTTCCCATAGTTATTTGTGAGGATGTTCCCGTTGAAGTTGCTAATTGTTTAATCCTCACTGATTTTGTCATGCTTGACATGCCCGAGGATGGGAGCATGTCTATTATTCTTGGTAGACCTTTTCTTAACACCGCAGGTGCTATTATTGATTGCAATAAAGGAAAGGTTACTTTCAATGTGAATGACAAAGAACACACGGTGTATTTTCCAAAGAAGATTGACAAGAGGCATGGCCTCAACTCTATAGAGAATATTGAGACCGTGAAGATTGGAGAATGGGATTGTCCCCTACATGTGCACCACAAATACAAAACCATCACGGTGGGGACAATGTCCATTAAAGTAATGTTTCAATGATCACTTCATGAGAGGTGAGTTTTTTTTGTTGCTCTATATATCACCGGTTTGTTGGTAAGACTTGATCAACCTTGCTGGTAAGCATGTTTTATATAGGTAAAAAGTGGAGCTTGTTATGTTTTCATTTGCCTTAGCTTTTATTCTCCTTGCTGTACCAAGTTTGTATGTTTTTGAAACTTCACAACTCTAATCACTGTTTCAAGTTTTCAGAAAGTTTCGCAGCTTTTTGAACTTTGAAAAATTTTCAACAGTGAAGTTGTCAGAAAAATTCCAAAAAATTTATATTAAAAATTTCCATGCCGGGAGTAACCCAGGGGCACCTGGGGCTGACCAGGGGGGGGGCACCAGTGGCCCAGGCGGCCAGCTGGCGCGGCCTACCCCCTGTCCGCGCACACAGGGCGCCTGGGGCCCACAGGGCAGCCAACCAGGTAAGTCTTCTTCCTCCTCCCTTCTCTCTCTCCAAAAACACGAGTTTTGCACTTTGTTCTTGCGTTCTTGCTGCTCTCCGTCCAGAATTTCGATCTCTCTCTATGACCCATCATTTGAGCTGAGATTTTGGGCAAATACTCTCTGATATGTAACTCCCTCACCCCTCTAATTAGATTTTTGATTGGTGGCTTCATTTCTGAGTATTTAGTAACTCTTGGTGCTGTTCTTATGAGCTTGCATGCGTGTGTAGAAATCTATTTTCCAAGTTTTGATGCAAGTTTATGCCTTAGGTAAGTGAGTAGAATAGTTTGTCTCAAATCACTTTGTTTAAATCCTTGTTTTTTTGTGAATTGTAAATTTTTTCAGAAATGAGTTTCTTTGGAAAAGAAAAGGGGTGGCTTGGGAAGAAGAAGCCCGAGCGCTCCGATCGAGTCACTAGAGCTGCAGCTTCACCCTCAGCAGTTAGGGTGAGCAACAATGAAGATCATGTGCCCCTGGAGTTGTTGGAAGACACAAACCCAGCATGCGCAATGATGTATCCGTGTGATGATTTTCTTACAGCTACAGGAATTAAGGAGGAATTTTATGGCCTTTGTGCCAATGCAGGTTTGACACGGCTAGCTTTATGCCGTGTGGTACAATACAAAAATCTTACCTCCTGTTTTGTTAACAGTTTTTGTTATAACCATGACGCTGGAACCGTCGAGTTCAAACTTTATAATGATCTCATAACCATGTCTTTGGCACAGTTTTGTGATATAATAGGTGTGCCGAACATTGGTCAGACAACCAAGATGACCATGCAGCCTTCCGGGTTGAGGACCCTCTTCAACTCCCTTTGCTGCTAGGAGGAGACCGACATTCGGCGCACAAAGATTTCCAGCATCTTGTTTCCACACCTCAGGTATTTTGCGTATTTTTTTGCTAGAGGGGTGTTGGCTCGTGAAAACTCGAGCAATGGTTCTGCGCCAGACTTCGCTATTTATGCGAACGCCCTCTCTGGTAAGAATGAGTATAATGTGGGTGCCTTGATTTCTCAGCGTCTTGTTACAAACAGTAACAAGGGAGATTTATATGGTGGGGTTTACGCCACACTTATCCTTGATTCTCTTGAGTGCACCCCGCATCCTGATGATGTTCCCTTTTCATACGTGAGTCTCGATCTTGCGGCTATGAAGAGGCATAAGTTTGTTACCATGACTTCTCAGTTTGGTAACCTTGATTATATTTTGAGGTTTGAAAGGACTATTACTCGTGAGATCCGTCTACCTGCACCACTTTTGTTTGATAACACCCGCAGGAACGGATGGTCCTTCAACAAAATTCAGTTCGATGAGTTCATGGCTAATTACCAGCCGCATAACCCCATGGAGGGGGTTGTGCCCGATGAGGAGGAGCATGGTGAGTTCACACCTTTCCAGGGAGAGACCTTCACCGAGCATGGTGAGGGATCTTCTTCCGCTTGGAGCGCAGGACCTTCCTCATGGGAGGACCCGAGGACTTCGTTGTATGCACCAGAGGGCTCATACGACTCCTGGGCTCACCATTACCACGGAGCAGGAGGCTCCTGGGGGCAGTAGCTGCTACCAACTTAAGCCAAAAGCCTAAGCTTGGGGGAGTACGTTCCCTTCTCACCTTTCCATTGTATTATCCGTTTTCATTTTATTCGCTTTGATCTTTTCGAAGTTTTTTCCCGTTCTTCTTTGTTCTTTTATTTTGCAAAAACAACAAAATGATTTCTCTTTTCTTTTTCTTTCGCTAAATCTTTGAAAAATCGAAAAATATTTTCTTTTCTCTCTTTAGTTTGCTTTGTTGTAGAGTTCCGAGTCCGTGATGGCATTTGCACTTGATTATATTTTCCTACGTTCAACCGTGCAAGCGAAAAGGAAGTAATGACGAAGATTGACGAAAGGGATGCAACAAGGAAAACCGGTATGAACTCTTCTTGTTTCTACTTTTGTACATATGCTTGTACTTATGATTTAGAGACCAGCTTGTAGCGACATAGTGCTATGTTTACAATGCTTGCCCAGTGTTCATGCTTTCTTTGTGGCTAATCCCAAATAACTAGAGTACATAATGTGTTGTTGAAATGATTTACATGCATTGCATTGTTCATGGTTTGGCATACTGAAGTGGTATTTCCCTTTGGAGAATTCTTGGATTGACTTGGTACATGCTTACACATGTTTATGACTGAAAAGTCTACCTTGCCTTGATGATCTTTGAATTTCAGAATAGTTGTATCATTTTCATGCGCAATTCAATGTTACTTTGCCGCTTTGCATGATTATGACTTTTATTGCTCTCTAGTTGGTCGCTTCCCAGTCTTTTGCTAGCCTTCGCTCGCACTAAGCGGATTTCTGCTTGTGCATCCAAAATCCTTGAAACCAGTTTTTTCCATATGAGTCGACCATACCTTCCTATGTGGTATTTACCTGCCATCCTAACGAGGAATTTCTTGTGCCATCTCGAAATTATTCAAAAGCACTCCTGTTTTGTGCCTCTGTTTTAGCTCATGAGGAAGTAGTAGGTAACTCATGACCGTCTTATGTTAGACATGTTTTATTCCGGGATTACATTTGTAATCTGCAAACCCCAATACGAGGAGGGACTGGCATGAGTGCGCCCAGCTCACAAAAGATAATCACAACCAACAAACCCTCCATCACGCTTTGTCTATGAGAAATCATAAAACTTTGGCAGTGATAAACAAAGGAGATTAAGGGGATGTGATCGTCTCCATCTTGGGAGCCGTTCCTCGAAACATGTCTACCGTAAGAGGTGATTGAGTTTTCTACTAGCATTCGTTGACGAAGCATGCACCTCCCAAAACACTTTTTATCTCTATTTTCAAAACCAAGAGCTCTGGTACATGTTTAGTCTTTGCTTCCATCCACGGGTTTTCAACCTTCCCATCAAACTCCACGGTTCGAGAGTCTCCACCTTCTTTCTTTAAAGCACCAACTAGGAGAGCATAATTGTCATTTTGAGTGTAATGTGCATTGTCCCAAAGTACTACATTGTCTTTTGCATGATTGTGGTATTATTTATTCTAAAGTTCTTAGTTCTAGTCTCCTTTAAAACTCAGAAGGAGTTTCTGCATTTATGTTTTGCTTCAATCATGGAGGCTAGTGAAATACCACTCTAGTATGTTCAAGCTTTGTGCATTGCTATCCGGTCTTGATTTTCAGTAGCATATTATTTGCTTTTAGTTGTTTGAGATTGATCACTTGAAAGAAGGATTGCTTCGTGCATTGTCCTCATAGAATTGTTTTGATACTTGCTAAATTCTTTTCGCAGTACATGCCTATATACATCTATGGAAGCAAAAGAGTTTGTCAAAGTTTTCTTTGTTGCGTTTAGTTCGTTGTACTGAATTGCTTGAGGACAAGCAATATGCTAAGCTTGGGGGGTTGATACCTCTCAAACGTATCTACTTTTCCAAACACTTTTTCTATTGTTTTTCCCTCATTCTTGCATGATTTGGACGAAACTAACCCGGACTAACGCTGTTTTCAGCAGAGCTGCCTGTATGGTTTTATTGTGCGCAGGAAAATGGATTTTTGGACATCCCAGAAAATTCCCAGAAAAATACCAAAAAATCCACGCACCCGAAGGAGCCAGATGCCCGAAGTGGGACCAGAGGGGAGCCCAGGGGGGCCCAGGAGCCCCCTTGGCGCGGATAGGAGTGGGGCCGCGCCCTCTGGCCGCCTGGGGGCCTCCCCCCTCCTCTGGTGCCCTACCGATGCTCCTATTTATTCCCGTGACGCAAAAAACCCAGAACAGAAGTCAATTTTCCAGTTCTCGTCGCGGAGCCGCCGCCACCCTCTGTTCTACTCCGGGAGGGCTAATCTGGAAGCTGTTTTGGCCTCCGGAGAGGGGAGATCATCGCCATCGTCATCACCATCACCACTCCATCCTCCCTCCATGACTTCTCCATCCATGAGTGAGTAATTCCCTGCTGTAGGCAAAGGGGATGGTAGGGATTGGATGAGTTAGATCATGTAATAGTTTATCAGATTGTTGGGGCATGTTGCCTATCATCTAGTTTGGTGTTTATCATCTTTGCTTCAACTTGTTGGTCTTAATGCTTGTCACTTTGGGCCCGAGTGCCATGATTTCAGATCTGAACCCTATGTGTTTTCATGATTATATTTGGGTTCTTGATCCTATCTATGAGTTGTTTGCACCTATTATAGTCCGGAACCGGCGATCCCAAAGGTGACAGCTTGGGACACCAAAGGGGATGGACTATAATTTGAGGATTCCATGTATCCATTGATTGTTAATGCTTTGTTCCGGTGCTCTTTGACAGGAGCACCTTAATCTCCATAAGTACCTCTTGGCCCCGTTCGTAGCGGGATGGTAGGACAAAAGATGTTGTGCAAGTTCTTATTGCAAGAACGTACAACTACTTGTGGGATACATGCCTGATGTTTGATTTATGCCTAGATGATCTTCGCTTTTCTGTGGGCCTTGTCCCAAGTGTACTACATGATGTTTCTTATCCATGAATCGCCCAACCATCCATCTCCCTAGCCTACAGTGTTATTAATTCTACTGGTTACTAGTTGTTTACTTTCGTTGTTTTACTATTACCGTTGCTATCATCACTCCCATATCGCAGTTACTATTAATACCTTGTTGCAAGTAAGTGTATCTCAGTTGCGGTGGAACTGACAACTCCACTGTTAAAGCTTGTGGATATTCTTTGGCTCCCCTTGAGTCGAATCTATAAATTGGGTTATTATTACCCGCGAAGACTATCTCGATCCCCTGCAGTTGTGGGTTATCAACACCCTGCTGGGACGGGGAATTGCCCCTGAATTCATCTCCATCGACGTTGCTTCCTCCATCCATGATGCGGGAGTATTTCCGCCTCAGGGCTGAGGTTTCTACCAGTAGCTATGTGGTCCTCTCTCTCTCCCATGATGTGATCTTGATTGTGATCATAGGCTATGTTAATCTAGGATGATCCCATGATGTTTCCCCTTCTTCTATGTATTGGATTTGATGTACTCACTTGTCTTTATCTAGTATAATCCCCGAGACCATGGTGACAACGGTCTATTGGACATGGGTTAGAAGAATATTTTTATGAGTGATTTCTTCTTTTGTGTGTGGATTGAAGATTGAGAGTCTCTTTGTGCTTGTCTTTAACTATCCTTGAGATGTGTTGTGGTGATTGTGGTACTCTCTTTGGATGGCCGCGGTGACATTGGGAAATCTGTAGATGAGAACTACAAACTCTAAGGTGTGCTTTTGTAGCCCTAGACAATTCTCGTCCTCTCTTGACCAAAAAGGAATGACTTCCGAGTACGTCTCCATTGCATGTTTTATAGGAAATATCATGTGATTAGACTATGTTAATGTTGTTGGGAGTTGCCACTAGTGAAAGTATGAATCCTAGGCCTTGTTTTCACCATTGCAATACCGTTTGTGCTCACGTTTACCACTTGTTTGCTTGCTGCACTTTTTATTACAGATTTATATTACTTTGTTTTGCCACACCTATCACCATATTTTACCATCTATTCGCCGAACTAGTGCACCTATACAACTCCTAGTTGTGTTAGGTGTGTTGGGGACACAAGAGACTTCTTGTATCTTAACTGCAGGGTTGCTTGAGAAAGACCATCTTCAACCTCTACTTCCCTGAGTTCGATAAACCTTAGGTAATCCACTTAAGGAAAATTGTTGCTGTCCTACAAACCTCTGCGCTTGGAGGCCCAACATTGTCTACAAGAATAGAAGCGTGCATAGACATCAAGCTATTTCTGGTGCCGTTGCCGGGGAGGTGAGTGCTTGAAGGTATATCTTTAGATCTTGCAATTAAATATTTTTGTTTCTTGTTTTTATTTTCACTAGTTATGTAAATGGAAAACTGCACTCTTAGTTCGCTGCTTGGGGAAGGCTGCTTTACCACACCTGTGGTAGAGAAGTCTCCTCCACCTACTGAATGTATTCCATTCGAAATACCACTTGGGATAATTTAAATAATTAGGAAGAGATTGGGAAGAGATCCAGTCTCTCTTCTACTCCAAGTTTTACCCTCTTCATGAAGTTCATGAGAATAGGAATTATGTTTATAATTTATATCCTCATGACTGAGAGAGCATACCTCAAGCTTGGGGGAGACTGAAAACTTTAATGCTAAAATGTCCTAACCATGGGCTCCCCAAAGATATAACTATTACTAATTTTTAGGCGAGGCTCTCTCGACGGGATAAAGACTTGCTCGATGCTTCCTCTATGGGTTCTTTCACAAACAAAAAAGATTGATGCTAAATGGGAACTCCTTGAAAGAATTCAACGCAATACTAAAGATTGGGAGATCGACAAAGGTAAAGAGTCAGGTATAAATTATGAGTATGATTGCATTAAGTCCTTTGTTGAAACTGCACGTTTTAATAAGTTTAGTGCTAAGTTTGGGTTTGATTCTCAACTCCTTGTTGATTTCCTCAAATCTTTTGCTTCACATCTTAATGTGACTAAGGAGAATTGGATCAAGCATCATGAACCTTTTAAAGAGATTTGCAAAGAAAATGAAATTGTTCATGATGATTGCAACATGCATGATCCAATTCCTGAAAATGGAGTTTTATATAGGCATGTTAATTTTTGTGGAGTGGATAGACCTTGTGAAAGGCCTATGATTGAAGAAGAAAACTATTGTAAGCAACATAAGCATGAAAGAACAATCACTTGGCACTACTAGAGAAATAGCTATACATGGAAACCTTATTACTGGCGCATTTTATATGTAATGCGCCACTATGTTGTAAGGGGTGGCGCACTGGTAAAAAATGCGCCACCCATAAGCTCATATAGGTGGCGCCTTTTCCAAAATGCGCCACCCCTAAGATTGGTCCAACCCTGGATCCCCTTATACGTGGCGCATTTGGAGAAATGCGCCACCCCTAAGAACCTTATAGGTGGCGCATTTTGGAAATGCGCCACCCCTAAGAGCTTATGGGTGGCGCATTCTGGCAATGCGCCACCCTTAAGGAATTATTAGTGGCGCATCCAGAATGCGCCACCCATAAGCTCTTAGGGGTGGCGCATCTTTCATATGCGCCACTACTAAGAAAAAACTTTGCGGGAAAATTCCCAAATACACCCCCCCCCGTGGACAACCTTTTCAATTTGAAAAAATAAAAGAAAAGAAAATGATAGAAATGTCAATAAAAATAAAAGAAAATAAGTTTCCCATATGATATGTGGTCTAGTTGTTAGGAAAATTTAAAAATATGAATTTTGACTTTTTTTGCAAAATCTCTCGAGAATTTTGTAAAATGGGCATAACTTTTGCATACGACCTCCCATGAAAAAGTTTTTTATATGAAAAATCATCTACTCGAAAAGTTATATCCAAAATCAACAAGGTGTAACCCGTAGAACATTTTTAGAATCCTCAAAAACCTAACAGACAAAAAGTGACGGGCGTTTGAAGATCTGGAGGGCAAAAAAATGAAAAAAAATTGAATTTTTTTTGTACTTAGTAGTGGCGCATTTTGTATGAAATGCGCCACTAGTAACAGAAATATTTTTTTGAATTTTTTTTAAAATATATTTTTATTTTTTTTAAAATTCAAAATAGGCTAGAGGACCAATCAGGAAGTTTCAAAAAAAAGTTCAAAGTCTTAGCTAGTAACATTAAAAAAATTTAAATATTTTTTTTCAAATTTTTTTTAAAAAGTTCAAAATATGCTAATGGTCCCATCGAGAAAGTTTCAAAAAAATATTGAAAATTTTAGCACACCCATGAACATCAACAAGGTCCTAGACATCAACATGGTTCAATAGGATTTATATGATAGATATATCAACAAGTGCCTGCTAGGTTAGCTAGAGTGGGAATTGAATAGAACCGAGAAGTTAAGCATACTTGGGCTGGAGTAGTGCTAGGATGGGTGACCGTGGGGGAAGTTTGACCATGGAGGTTAGTTTGACGTGAGATTAAGCATAGTGACCGAGCATTAAGCATACTAACCTGAGACTAAGAAAAAAAATAAAAAAAATGTTTTCTAGATCCAGATTCAAAATTCAAAATTTTAAAAAATTAATAGTGGCGCATTTTCAGAATGCGCCACCCCTAAGACTCTTATTGGTGGCGCATTTTCAGCATGCGCCACCCATAAGGGCTTATGGGTGGCGCATTTCAAATGCGCCACTATTACGGCCTTATTAGTGGCTTGTCCTTAGTGGCGCATTTGAAATGCGTCACTAACGGCAAAAAAAGGACGCCACTATAAGGCCCTTTCCTAGTAGTGTGGGTCAAAGATTTAAATGAAATTGCTAGAGAATTGTGTGACTTTTATCCTTTTACTTGTGAACTTTGCTGTATAGAGGGTCACTTTAAATTTCAATGAATGCACTTTCAAAACATAACTGTTAAGCTATTGTGTGATAGCATGATCACCCCTGATCTTTATGATGAACTTATGTTATTTTTGATGTGTGAAGAGTTATCAGAAAAGACTTCTTGGATAGATGTTAATGCCTTAGGAATAAACAACACTTTACAAAATTGCCATCTCTATTGTGTTGTTACTTGCCATGAAAATTATTACATAAGTAAGATTAGAAAGGAGGGAACTTTACCAAAGTATAAAAATTTCTCTTATATTTCTACTAATAAAAAGGAGAGTTCTCCGAAGTTTCCCCTATTGTTTCTAATGATATACCAGGATATGTGGAGAAACTTCATCTCCAACCACTCCCTCCTAAGGGAAGAATAAAAAGAAGAGGAGGACGAAGAGGAGCAAGAAGGAAGAAGAATGGGTATCAACCTGGCCTGATCATATTTCTCGCATCACTTTTTATCCTTAACATAAATTTTTGGAGGATGGTGATCTTGATTGCATTCATTATTATCCTGATGTTAAGTCCGTAGGCACTATTGAAGATGATTTTGATTATGATATGCATGTTAATTTTTGTGATTGGGAAAATGCAGATAATGCTACTTATGATCTTGAAAAAAACATTGGCACCAACTCTGAGACTGATGATATGGAAAGCTCTAAGCTTGGGGATGATAGTATTGCAAGTCCTTTACCGATTAGTGATGTGGTAATTGATTCTTTTTCTAGTAATAATAAAGAGAACATGTTTACAAATATAGTTGCTAGCAATGATAATGCTCTTCTCTACTATGGTGATGTTATAACTCCTATCTATAGTGATTGTAAAGGTACCTATGACATAAGGAGAAATTATCCTTACGAAACTTTTCATAATCATGGAGGGAATTACTCCCTTACTGAACACCATCTTCCTAGTACATAATTAACCTATAGTGTTCAAGATGTTTACGATAGTCCTACTCCCACTATTACCAATGAGAATGATTATGCTTATGTGGAGAGTAAGAGTACCCTTTTGCATGTGGATCATGGTAACAATGTTTTATGTGATACTTATATTGTTGAGTTTATTCATGATCCCACTGAAAATTATTTTGAGAAGGGAACATATGCTTATAGATATGTTAATAATATCATGTTCCCTCTCTTTATGTTGAAGGTTTTGGAGCTGCACTTGTTTTTCCTTCCTATGCTTATTGCTTTGTTCTTAAATGAATTATTCTATTGCAATATTCCTATGCATAGGAAGCATGTTAGACTTAAATGTGTTTGGTATTTTCTTCTTGATGCTATCTTTTGTTATTCAACTCTTATTTCTACGAGAGAATCATTAAAATTTTAAGCCTATCTTTATGGCTATAAAGAAAGAGCTCTAGGGAGACAACCCTTGTTATCTTTACTTTGAGTTTTTAATTTCAGTTTTTGGTGGTCTTGATGATTGTTACTACTATAGAAACATCATTGTACCTTTATTTTCAAGCTTTGTGCCAAGTTTAGCCTCTGATTGCAAGAAAGTTCAAAAGTTGTGACATGCTGTCTAGAAAATAGATTTTGTCCTTGGACGGAAAAAAATTCACGATAAATCACCAAATCACCTTTTTTATCTGAATTGTTTTGACAGCATGCACTATACAATTAGCTTTCGGGCGTCTTTTCTGGGTTTTTTTATTTGAGTTGCAGAAGTACCCCAAAAAATTTATTTACTACGTGCTGGTCGTTTTTTCACAGATTCTGCCACGTTTCGCCTTTCCTCAGTTTTGCAAGTCTTGTGCTAGCTTTTTCTTTGCAAAAACTTTTTGGCAATCTTGAGAAATAGTAGCCCTTCAAGAAAATCTTTATTTCCAGTAGAGGCAAATTGTTTTATTGTGGGTACTAACCTCTCTAATTAGCTTATGATGAGTTATGTATGAAGGGAGTTTTCAAGTGTGCGAGGGTAGATGACGAAACAAGATCCGGGAGTGTCAAACACTCAAGCTTGGGGATGCCCCCGTGCATCCCTTTCTTCATCAACAATTATCAGTTCGTCATTCGTTCCACTATATTTTTATCACTTCTTGCGTTATGTGCTATGCTTGGAGCGTCTTGCTCTTTACTTTTTTTAGTTTTCTTTAGATTTTCTTGCTGTTCATAACAACTTAGAACCCATCTTTCTTTGTGTCGGAGAGAAACATGCTCCACTTTAAACTAGAACAAATCATAGGATTTTCATGCTTATCTTTCTTTTGTTGTTTGTTCTTAACCTTTTCGTAGCTACTGTCATGTTTAGCTCTTAGTTTTCATGCTTATCTTTTTAAGAGCTTTTGTTTAGTTTGTTGCTGGAACTCTCTTGAGTTTTCATGTTTATGTTGTTTAGAGAGTTGGCTTGTTGCACTGAGTTGTGTCTTTACTCGAAGTAGGTAATTGAGGTTGCTATTCAATTGTAGTAGTAACTTGCAATAGTTTTGAGGTATTGTTGTGAGTAATGTTTGAACTTTTTGTGTCAAGAGCTGTAGCCTATTAGTGATAGATGTCGTGTTTTTGGCAATCTGTGTTTATTGTCAAAAACTACAAAACTAGTTGAGAACTCTAGCTACTAGATGGATCAGTAATCTTTGAAGGGATCAGATATTAGAGTACACTCACGTACAATGAGTCGAGGATGCGCAAGGATAACCAAACCCCCATATATACACTCATCCTCGGGGTACTTGTCTCTTGGTGAACCTCCTGATTAGATTGAGAGTTACCGATAATAAGTGCATGATTTCTTCGGATTAATGTAATTATTCAAAAGTTGACACTTCCACCTCCTCATATTTCCTAGCCTCTTTGGTACCGTGCATTGCCGTCTTCTCACTCCGAGAGTTGCCTTCCACCTCGCCGGTGCATCTAAACCGTTGGCATGATACGCCCTGTCATCATAAACCTCCTTACATCTTTCCTCAAAACAGCCACCATACCTACCTATCAAGGCATTTCCATAGCCTTTTCGAGATATATTGTCATGCAACATCCACCTTCTCATGACTTGATATTCATGTCATACATGTTCCTGCTACACTAGAAGAGGCATACATTTTCATATATCATGATAGCTACATCTTCTTTATGTTGAGTACTTTTGTAAAGTGTGAAAGATCTTCTATCTCCTTGTAAAATAGAGTGTTGCCCCTAGTGAGGAAAATATCCCAAAGAGGTCAAATTTAAAAGATCCCAAAGAGGAAAAATAAGAGTTAAATAGAAAGAGCCATTGAGGCCACAAAAATACAAAAAATTAGAAAAAAGAGAAAAAGAAAATAAAAAGATAGAAGGGGGCAACACTACCATTCCATTTGAGAGATCCACACTCGTACTCCCTCTTATATCTTGTACTCCATAGAGATGATCATATGTGCATATAGCTATGTGGGGACCTTGACAATATAGAAATTTTCTTGTATATTTGAATGACGAGCCTCCTCAAATGAGCTCTAGGTCTTCTTTAGCAAGCAAGTTGGATGCACCCCCACTAGTTCCATTGGAGAGTTTACCTTATCTCGTATGTGCATCTTTTGCATGGAAATCCCTACTTCTCACATCATATCTATCATTTGGCTTTTTCTCGCCTATGACTGTCGTCATTGATGTGAGCCTTTCACACCTTTTTTGTCTTCCTCCCCCACTATCTCTCTCTTTGCCATCCTAAGTGCCAATTTTCTTTCTTACGCTCATCCATTGCATGAGTGCTAAAAATATCGAAAGGGAGTGGATCAGTTTGACTTGTACCTGGCTAGTGGTCTGGGGACGAGTCAAGATAAGATTCCAAAGAAGACTAAGTGTGAAACTTTAGTAGATTGAGTTCTCAACAAATAAATACTTTTTCTCTCTCGTATTCCCATCTCCCACTTCTAGCACGCAAACACCATTTGGAGACATTCAAGTCACGGACAGCGAGAGCTCTTGCACCTTTATGTTCTTATGTTGCTTATTTCAATGCTAATATAGACTCTTGCTTGTTATGACTTGAATTAAATTACATGCCTTGATTGCTTTACTTAAAAGTTCTTATATGGTTGGTAGCATGTCACCATAGAAATTATGCTTGTTATCATTTACCTACTCGAGGGAGAACATGAATTAAGCTTGGGGATGTTGATACGTCCCAAACATATATATAATTTCGGCTTGCTCCATGCATGTTTTGGGTGATATTTCTATGCTTTTGATATACTTTCATACACTTTTCATCATATTTGGACTAACCTATTAACTCAGTGCACCACGGTGCCAGTTCCTATTTTCTGCTGTTTTTGTATTTCAGGTTTTCCCCTTATATAAAAGTGCCCAAAAATTTCGGGAAAAATATACAAAAAATCAGCGTTCCAGAAGACTCCATACGCCCGAAGGAGAGCCGGAGGGGGGCCACCTGTCACCGAGGCGGACACCCGGCGCGGCCTAGGGGGAGGCCGCGCCCACAGGCCGCCTAGGCGGCTAGGACCACCCTTGACTGCCCCCCTTGGCCCTTATTTATTCTGCTGACGCAAAAACCTGATTCCAGAACCCTTTTCTCCATAAGCAATTCCGAGCTCCGCCACCATCGCCAACAAGCTTCGGGGGACCAGAATTCCTGTGTCGGCACCCTGCCGGGACGGGGAAGTGCCCTCGGATTCATATCCATCGACATTTCTTCCTCCCTCCATGATGCGGGTGTAGTTCCTCCTCGGAGCTGAGGTTTCTACCAGTAGCTATGTGGTCTTATCTCTCTCCCATGATGTGATCTTGATTGAGATCATAGGCTATGTTAATCTAGGATGATCCCATGATGTTTCTCCTTCTTCTATGTATTGTATTTGATGTACTCACTTGTATTTATCTAATATAATCTCCGAGACCATGGTGACAGCGGTCTATTGGACATGGGTTAGAATAATATTTTCATGAGTGATTTCCTCTTTTGTGTGTGGATATAAGATTGAGAGTCTCTTGGTGCTTGTCTTTGACTATCCTTGAGATATGTTGTGTTGATTGTGGTACTCTCTTTGGATGGCCGCGGTGACATTGGGAAATCCGTAGATGAGAACTTTGAACTCTAAGGTGTGCTTTTGTAGCCCTACACAATTCTCGTCCTCACTTGACCACAAAGGAATGACCTCCGAGTACGTCTCCATTGCATGTTTTATGGGAAATATCATGCGATTATACTATGTTCATGTTGTTGGGAGTTTCCACTAGTGAAAGTATGAATCCTAGGCCTTGTTTCCACCATTGCAATACCGTTTGTGCTCACGTTTACCACTTGTTTTCTTGCTGCACTTTTTATTACAGATTTATATTACTTTGTTTTGCCACACCTATCACCCATATTTTACCATCTATTCGCCGGACTAGTGGACCTATACAACTCCTAGTTGTATTAGGTGTGTTGGGGACACAAGAGACTTCTTGTATCTTAATTACAGGGTTCCTTGATAGAGACCATCTTCAACCTCTACTTCCCTGAGTTCGATAAACCTCAGGTCACCCACTTGAGAGAAATTGATGATGTCCTGCAAACCTCTGTGCTTGTCCATAAAATTCCATTCATTTCCAAGACCCCGTTGCGCCACACCGCTGACACTCGTCGTCGCTGATGCGATAGATGCAACATTGCTCCACCTCTTGGCCCCTCCATCTAGCACATATTCCAAAATGATGCTCCAGGAGGGAGAACAGTACTAAACATCCCCCCCTAGGGAAACCCAAGCGAGGTGAACCCCTAGGAAACCACTAGGACCCAACAGAGGTTTGTGTGAACCCACCTCCTCCTCCCCCCCTGAAAACCAGTGCCCAATACGGTCCCTCCAAGGAGGTGACAACGCCATAGTGTCGTCGCTGCCCATTAAATGGGAACTAAGGTTTTCACTCGTGAATATAGGACATGGGGGTGTTGTCCTCAATGTCGCCACCAAGGAGATAATGATGCCCGGAGCACTATCGATGTCGTGACCGCCACTGACGACCAAGGGTTTCCCCTGGACAAGTTCCCATCCCGACATCCTTCTGGCCAGCCGCCAGCACCTTCAAGCATATACGTCGGAGATCAGGGCCAGCTGAAGAAGGTGAAACTACTAGGATAATGGCCATAGGCAATTGAAAAACAGTTGTGCGGGGGCTAAGTAACCGTGCTTCATGCATGTAGGAGAAGAATGGGGTAGAGATACACGCTGCAGGAGAAAGGTCATTAGCAGCACAGTGCCTAGAAGGCCACGCTACTACAATGTGGTCCCCATAGTGGCTCCCGGGGCTAGCCATAGTAGCAGTGTGGTGCTCTAAGGATGTGTTTGGTTGGGTGTTCTAACTGCATGGGTTGGGGCCAACCAGATTTTGCCAGGCCGCCCCATTCATCCGAGTGTTTGGTTGTTTGGTTGGAGTGAATCGAGTTTCATGTTTGGTTTCCTGATTTGGAGTGAATGGAACTAACCACTCTCATGTTTGTTCGTTCGACTGTGAGTGAATGGTTAAAACCAGTTTTCGTGTTTGGTTGTTCGACTCCGAGTGAATGGTTCAAACCAGTTTTCATGTTTGGTTGTTCGACTCCGAGTGAAAGGTTCAAACAAGTTTTCATGTTTGGTTAATTGAGAGAACCAAAAAAAAGTGAGAATACAGTTTCCTTATTATTTCAAATTTTTACAAGGATACAATCATATCCCTGATACGCGAGAGATGATAATTGCTTCTCGCCCTTCGTTGGTTACCCCAAGTGGAAGGTGAGATGTAGCGTAGCGGCAAGTTTCCTTTGGTGAAGATTCCAAGGTTGAGATCGACCAGTAGGACTCCGATAATGATAAGTAGGTGGTGAAGCGAACAATGGCGCCGTTCACAACTCTCGGCTGCTTACTTCACCTGGACCTGCACACAGACACAAATAACTTTGCTCCCAACCAAGTTCAGAGAGGCTGTCAATCTCTTCGGTCTTGTTGTTTACAAAGGATCAAAACACAAGGGATAATGATAATGACGATAGCAATTGAAAGTAAAAGCGGAAAAGTAAATAAGCGTGTAAACAATGATGAGAATATGGACCGGGGTCCCGTGATGTTCACTAGTGATGTCTCTCTCCCAAAAGATGATAAAACTGCTATGCGAGGTGAACAAATTATAGATGGGCAATTGACAGGATTATAAATGCATCGCAATGCTAACTATGCTACAAAGAAAGGAAGAGGCTCAAAAGCATGGGCAGCATGCCAAAATAAGTAGTCCGAAATCCAACTGCATCTACTACCAATCATCCACCTTGAGATATCTATCCAGAACATCTCGTTGGTATTAAGTTGCGAGCCCCACCCAAAGTGTAAACCAAAAGCAACAGATAACTGCATTGAAAAGCACTTTTTGTAAAGTAAACAATCCTTGCAACCGCGGTTACAAGCACCGTTGTTTTCCCCCTTGTGGCAACAACACATCCCCTAGACTCATGTTTCTGTCACTCAAGCGTGTCATCGGGGGGCATGAACCCACAATCGATCATAACGTTCCCTCTTGGAGTCACTACCTACTACTTGGCCAAAGCAATAAACAGCAACGGAGAACATGCAAGAATTACTTAGGAACAAAAATATAGAAGATAAGAACCAAATATATTACTATATCACAATCTGAACATAATATCATAATCCATCAGATCCCATCAAACTCAACATAGCAACAGTAGAAAGATTACATATGGGCCTCGATCATGTAGGTTAGCTCACGAGGTCTAAACCATGAAGAACAAAGAGAGGAGGAGAACATCACATAGCTACTGATCACGGACCCATGGTCCAAAGGAAACTACTCACGGTACATCCGGGAAGCGTCCATGGTGGAGGGGAAGCTCGCGGAGGTCGATCCTGCCTCCGGCAGGGTGGCGAGAAGAGGTCTGCTAGCGCTCCCGATCTTGGAAGCGCGGTGGCGGCGGAACAGAGGCGAGATCGCGGATAAGGGTTCACTACTGGAAAAATAGCTATAGATAATATGGACACTAATGGCGCACCACATGTCCAGTGCGTCATTACTAAATAGCAATGGCGCACCATGTCCTGGTGCACCATTAGTGCCCTTGCTACTAATGGCGCACTTGAACAGTAGTGCGCCACCGCCCATTCTCTCCTGGAATAGCCCCTCTTCCCTGACTTAGCAATGGCGCACTTCTCGGAAGTGCGCCATAAGACACCAGGGATGCTAATGGAACACTCTGGTATGTGCGCCATTGCTAAGTCAGGGGAGGGGTGGGCCCAGGCCTGATGACACAACAACAGCGCATGTCTTGGAGGTGCGCCATTACTAAGTATGGAACAACAATGGCGCATTTATGCATGGTGCGCCATCACTGTTCTGGTCCCCCCTCTCTGGCCCCTGGTCCCCTCTCCCAGAGTTAGTAATGGCACACCTCTAGTTGGTGCGCCATTAGCTCCCATGCTTAGTAATGGCGCATATTGGTGAAGGTGCGCCATTACTAAGTCTGGGAGCAACTAGATGTTTTGGAGCCACCCTACCACACTCACTTTCTCCACCTCAAACTAGATTCTCTCGATTCCTTTCTTCTCCTCACCTTATTTACACCATAGATCTACCCAAAATAAGTAGTTGTATCTCCTTTTTTCATTGGTAAGTAAGGTATATCTCTTTATTGTTGTGTAGATCTAGTTAGCTCTCTCGAACACACTTTTTGTCGGCGTATATGTGTGGTGTGATGTGATGATCATTGGGTATATATATATGTGGTGTGATGTGATGATCATGGGGTATATATGTATGGGTGTGTGATGATTGTTTGCAGGTACCTCACATATGCGATAGTTGCCAATATTTTGCCAGAATGTTGATTCATTTCCGTTTCGGCGAAAATTTGGCACACTTTGCATTCTTTTTTGTCCTAATAATTAGGCAAGGTCATGCCAAATTTTTGTTTGGTTTTAAAAAATCGTTTTGCTCTATGCCCGCAGGCGACCATGGTTCGCAAGATGACCGAAGGCATCGTGGATAGTTTTTTGAGCTCCTCCAAGGTCGAGATGATTCAAAAGAACGAGACGGAGATAAGATGTCCGTGTCAAAGATGCAAGCTGAAGTGCCTTTTGGACCCGGATTCGAAAACCATAAAGGGGCACCTGCTCAGGCATGGTTTCATGGATGACTATCGGTGGCAAGGTGATGAATAATATTATGAATTCGTCCACGGTGGCCGGGCAACAGTAAGAAGAAATTGCGCCGAGGGCAGGCGAGAAGACTAAGAATCACCCGGACATGATCACGATGCAGGACACAATCATCATGTAGAAGATGTCGGACATGATCATGAGGAAGATCAAGACGAAGGGCATGATCATCATGAAGATAAAGACGCCGGAGAAGACGTCGATGGACCATCATAGATGGACTGGGTGCAGGACCCTCATCTTCAAGAGTTGCTTCTGAATGAGGCGAGTAATAACGCAAGAGCTGCCGCCCGAGAGAAAGCCAAGCTAAATCAACTTGAGATGGACGAGGTTACTCCATTGTATGAAGGATGTAATCCCAAGGATACCCGCCTAAAAGTAGCTCTAATGGCTCTGGATATGAAAGTAAAACACAAAATGACCGGCACATGCTTCGACGAAAACATGTCATTCTGGAAAAAACGTCTTCCCAAGGGGAACACGTGCCCGACCAGTTTCAATGAGGCAAAGAAAATCGTGTGTCCTCTGGATTTACCGCATGTTAGATACCATGTCTACGTTAACGATTGCATCATTTATCGGCATGAGTACGCGGAGTCCACCGTATGTCCGAAGTACGGCGCCAGTGGTACTTTCCGATCATTCCTCGTCTGCAGCGTTATTTCGCGGACCCTAAGAAAGCTAAGCTCATGCGCTGGCATGCGGAAAGGTAGCAGCAAAAGGAAGAAGCTGAAAAAAATGAGCAAGAAAAAGACAAGATGTTGAGTCACCCTTCTGATGTGACCCAGTGGGAGGCGTTGAACTTCGAGGAGGACTTTGGGAAGGATCCAAGGAACGTAGTGTTGGTGGCGAGCACCGATGGAGTCAATCCTTTCGGCAACCAGAGCAGCACACATAGTACCTGGCCATTGTTTGTGGGCATGTACAACACCCCCCCTGGGAGTGCATGAAGAGGAAGTACATGCACATGAGCGTACTAATTGAAGGGCCGAAACAACCAGGAAACGACCTCAATATGTATCTGGGACTCCTGAAAGAGGAGCTAGATACATTATGGAGAACGCCATTCAATAATTGGGACGCTGTAGAGGAAACATATTTCCCTACGAAAGCCGCACTGCTCACGACGGTGCACGACTATCTCGGTTTAGGATATGTTGCGGGCACGTGGTCCACGGACACTGTGGATGCGCTAGGTGCATGGACGACACAACATATAACCAGCTACGTAAGGATCCCGGGTCTTCAAAAACTGTGTTCATGGGACATCGAAGATGGCTTCCTCACAAGGAACCATGGAGAAAACACAAGGATCTGTTCAATGGAACAGCTGAACCCCGAAAGGCCCCACGTAGGAGGAGAGGCACCGAAATAGATATGATGTTGAAAAATTGGAAAGAGTGCCCACCGCCAGGAAAGATCAATTCTAAGAGAAAGGCGCCAGAGCCGCTGCTAAAGGTATGGAAAACGAGGTCTGTTTTCTGGGACTTGCCGTACTGGAACATTCTCGGTGTGCCGAACAACCTTGATGTCATGCATATCACGAAGAATGTGTGCGAGAGTCTGTTTGCTACCCTGCTCAACATGCCAGAAAAGACCAAAGATGGGCCGAAAGCAATGGCAGACTTGCTATCAATGGGCATCAGGGTGGAGCTTCACGCAAACCGCCCTAATGATGATGATGATGATGATGATGATGATGATGACGACGACGACGATGATGATGATGATGATGATGATGATGATGATGAGCCACCGGAGGACACGGAAAGTCGTCGCAAAGGCAAAAAGGCCAAGAAGCAGAGCGAACATTACTACCCCCCCGCCCCGCGTGCTTCACTTTAAGTCAGAAGGAGATCCAGCAGCTAATCAACTGCCTCCTAGGGATAAAACTTCCTTACGGTTTCGCGGGGAAGATCAACAGATACCTAGACTTAGCGAAGCAGAGGTTTAGCGGGATGAAGTCTCACGACTGTCACGTGCTGATGACGTAACTACTTCCGGTTGCAATCCGAGGGATCATGGACGAGCACGTCCGTGAAACGCTATTTGTCCTATGCAACTTTTTCGATGTCATCTCTCGAAAATCGGTTGGCGTGAGGCAACTCAGAAGGCTACAAGAAGAGATCATGGTAATACTATGCGAGCTCGAGATTTACTTCCCGCCCGCATTATTTTACGTCATGGTGCATCTCCTCGTCCATATCGTGGATGATATCATCCAACTCGGGCCGACGTTCCTGCACAGCATGATGCCGTTCGAAAGAATGAACGGTGTGATCAAATGATACGTTCGCAACAGGCCTCGTCCAGATGGAAGCATAGCCCAGGGCTTTCTGACCGACGAGTACATCTCCTTCTGCACAAATTATCTAGGCATCGATAAACCCGTTGGTCTGCCCGTCAACAGGCACCTCGACAGGCTCGCTGGATGTGGTCACCGCGAGGGTCGCCGCGAAATGCATGTCGACTTCCAGGATCGACTTGCCGACTTTGAAAGAGCAAACCTAGTCGCGCTGCAACACATTGACTTGGTCGATCCTTGGGTGGTACAGCACAAAACCTCAATTGAGAAGACGTACAATGACCGAGGCCAACAGTGGACGGACGGAGATGTACTCAAAGAGCACAACTCATGCTTCACGCGTTGGTTCAAGGACAAGCTCCTATCGTACCCTTCACATGAGGACTCTTCCGAGGAAGAAAAACTCGTATTCGCCTTGTCACAAGGCGCCGAGCACAACCTAATGACATATCAGGCGTACGATATCAACGGCTACACATTCTACACCGAGGAAAAGGACATGAAGAGCGATTATCAAAACTCCGGGGTAACGATGGAAGCCTACACCGGTAAAGTCAAAAAATGATACTACGGAAGGATCGAGGAGATCTGGGAGCTCAGCTACGCTGGACAGAAGGTGCCGATGTTCCGCGTCAGATGGGCCAAGAACATCGTAAAAGAAAGCTGGTATTTCACCACCATGGTTATACCCGAAGCCAAATCCAAGACCGCGGGCGCAAACGTCACCGCGAAAAATGAGCCATGGGTACTGGCTAGCCAAGTGGACCAATGCTTCTTCATTACCGACCCGTCAAAGCCCAGCTGTGTTGTCATGCGGAGAGGCAAAAGGAACATCATCGGAATTGATGGAGCCGCCAACGAGCAAGACTTCGACATGTACGGCGACCCGAAGATTGAAGATGACGACGACGATTATGCTAAATCAAGAAGAAGAAGAAGGACCACCCTACCTAAAGGCGTTCGCCCATTCAAGAGAAGAAATCAAGTGGTTTCGGGGCTAAATTATGCAAACGCGAAAAAGAAGGGCAAAAATATTGTGAAAAGATGATAACTAAGATCCAATCACGACGTGTCTGCCGCGTGTGTGTGTTTGTTTGTTAGTGCCAAGCTCAATCTTTGATGATTGTTATTTCATGTCACTTGATTTCAACCATGTCATTTATGAGCATGTAAATGATTCTATTGTGATTGAGTAAAGGAGATGGTTTAAGTGGTCTAATTAAAAGTATTTTTAAATCGAAATGGAGTAAACGAGATATTTTTATATTTAGGAATGGATGGAGTATTAAAATTGTGATGGGTTTATTTTAAAGTGTTTGGATGTTTATTATAAGGTTAATTTTTTTTAAAAGTGGGTTGCCAGGATTCGAACCTGGGTGGCTTGCTTAATGTATCCAGGTACCAACCAGCATGCTATGTAATAGGTTCTGTCCTTAAGCCCACACGCAATTTATTTAACCTATTCCTACTAACATTAATGGCGCACCCCTCAAAATTGCGCCATTGCTATCCCCGTGTTAATGGCGCACATCCTCAAAAGTGCGCTATTGTTATTGCCTTACCATACCGACCCCACTAGACCCACCACACATTCTCGTGAAAACCTAAATTGATCCCCTCTCCCGCACGCTCCTTCCCCGCACGCTCCTCTCGACCACCTCTTCGCCGCTGCCGTCGCCGGTCGATTCCTGCGAGCTCCAGCGCCAACGCTCTTGGGCCCGTCTCCCCCATCGGCCTCCTCTACAAATTTACCATCGCCGACCCGGCCTCCTCCCCCGCGCACGCCCCCTGCAGAGAACCCGTGCTCGCCGGTGCGCCGGTACTGTGGCCATATCCCGTGCCCCTTCTTCGCTTGTCTTGTGCGGGCTTCCTCCCCGTCTCCAGCGACCCCTCCCCCGGTGAGTCTCTCTCCCGCTCATCCCCATCCCCCTAGGGCATATCAGATTGCCTTCTCTTTCCAAGGGTTAGAGTAATTTAGAGAGCAGTACGTACTGATTTGGTCGTCTTGTTTAATTTAATCACAAGACAGAGTATCATTTTGTTGTGACTAATACCATGGTGACTATATGTAGTCCACCCAAAAAGGCAAAAAGCATGAGCATGCCTTAAACAGATCGAGCTATTTAGGTGTACTGTGTGCAGAGTCTTCTGGCTGAATTGATACATAGGTAAGTCTTACCAAACAAAGAAACATCACCCAACTATCTCTCTATAATAAACCATAAATTGTTATTACTTTTTAAGGAACCAATAAAGCTATTATCCAACCATCTCTCTACAATAAAATAGTTGATACAAATAGGTATTTGTCGCAACCAGGCGTACCCAATAGATAGCGTTATACTATAGCCTGTAGACAAATAGGTCTTGTGGGCATGCCAACAATCTTTTTGTAAGGGGACGGGAAACCACTTCCAGTATTGTGCCATAGTACATAAATACATGTCTTCATTTAATAAAGGATGGGTATGGAGAAATTTGACCCCGCGATATAATGCAATATAGGATAAGGATGGGAAGGTCTACATCATCCTCGTTTCCCATTATATTGCCAGTCTTAATCAGTGCTTCTCAAAACTTTTAGTTTTCATCTTATTACTATAATGTCCTTGGTGTTCATGCGTTCAACTCTTAATGATCCAGTTGATATCAAACATCTTCTTTAACCAGGAATGCAATGCCTAGTTTGCAAGTAATTAATAATGCTTGCTATTGATCCTAAAAGGAAATATTCTATGTATGGGTACATGTGTTGCAAAGTGTGCTCAAATAGCTACTCTCGAAATAGTTTGTAGGTACTTCATATGTGTAAGTCTACTTGATGATTACATTGTGCATATCCATGTCACTACTAGGGAATGCCTTTTTAGTGGCGTCCTTTTTTCTGTTTAGTGGCGTATTATGGATGCGCCACTAACTACAAGCCACTAATAAGGGCTTATAGGTGGCGCATTCTAGATGCGCCACCCCTAAGACCCTTAGGCGTGGCGCATCTCAGAATGCGCCACCTATATGCTCTTAGGGGTGGTGCATTCTGAAAATGCGCCACTATTAATTTTTTAAAATTTTGCATTTTGAATCTGGATCTGGAAAACAATATTTTTTTTTCTTAATCTCAGGTTAGTATGCTTAATGCCCGGTCACTATGCTTAATCTCAGGTCAAACTAACCTCCGTGGTCAAACTTCCCCGAGGGTCACTCATCCTAGCACTAGTCCAGCCCCAACACGCTTAATTTCTCGGTTCTATTCAACTCTCACTCCAGCTCCACTAGCAGGCACTTGTTGATATATCTAACATATAAATCCTATTAAACCATGTTGATGTGTAGGACCTTGTTAATGTTCATGGGTGTGCTAAAATTTTCAACATTTTTTTGAAACTTTCTCGATGGGACCATCAGCATATTTTGAACTTTTTTTAAAAAAAAATTGATTTTTTTTTAAATTTTTATTTTTTTTCAATTTTTTAATGTTACTATCTAAAATTTTCAACTTTTTTTAACTTCCCGATTTGTCCTCTAGCCTATTTTGAATTTTTAAAAAAATTTAAAAAAAATTTAAAAAAAATTTCAATTTTTTTTCTGTTACTAGTGGCGCATTTCATACAAAATGCGCCACTACTAAGTTCAAATTTTTTTTCAAAATTTTCTCTTTTTTTCGGCCTCCAGATCTTCAAACGCGCGTAACTTTTTTTATGTTAGGGTTTTGAGGATTCTAAAAATGTTCAACGGGTTACACCCAGTTGAATTTGGATATAACTTTTCGAGTAGATGATTTTTCATATAAAAAACTTTTTCATCGGAGGTCGTATGGGTGGCGCATTTTTTACCAGTGCGCCACCGCTTACAACATAGTTGCGCATTACATATAAAATGCGCCACTAATAAGCTTTTCATGTATAGCTATTTCCCTAGTAGTGTGTGGATCATGTAGATGATGTAATTATCATATGTCGCGGATTATTTGAGCCTTTGAGGTCTGTCCATGTGCATAAATTGTTTGAGCCTTTGAGGTCTGTAGATAGAACTAACTTTGTGTTCATTCGAGTAATGCACGGGATTGGCCATGGTCAGCAGATTTAGCAGAGCATAGAATGAGATTTTTTGAATTAAATTTGATTACTAATAGTTCCTAGTAATTTTCAGATTGTAGGCTTAAGTGCTGAAGTTAAGTAAGTTGTGTTATAGTGAAGGAATTGGCACCAATAGATCCACTGGAGAGGTCACGTTAGCTTCTGAAGAGTATTTTGTATTTTGATTACTTGCTGTTTAATCAATCCAGTTTTGCCTTCTGATATAAAATATGTTGCATGTTGCTCCTACTTATTCGTAGAACACTTCTTAGTATCTCAAACTCTTATTTGGAAAGATATGATCGATACTGCTGTTCTGCATTGTTTTCATGTAGCAACTAATTATTTTGATGTTCAAGCTCTTATCCTTGTTGATAGAGCATTCAGACACATGAAATGCAATGTTAATTTTTGTCATGCAACAAAAATATCACAATATCTGGGCCATAGAAATGTTAATTTTAAAGTTCTTTTGATGTACAGTAAATAAAGTTTCCTATTTAGCACTTGACGGTTCTGGAAGTACTACAACTAAAGATCCTGGTGAGCTCATGCTGCTATGAACATGATCCTTGCAGCACCAAAGGATGCCATCTGTACTTTCTTATATTTTCTAAGTTGACATCTTGACTTAATGGTTGGAAATCTCTCTGGGCATCCATACCTGACAGCTATATGCTGATGAGTGCAACATTTCATATACAATCGATCACTTGTTATTTTCAATAGAGTGACATCATGATGTAAGCCTAGATTAGATACCTGTGACGCTCCCAAAATCAGTCCGTGTACAGTAATCATACAAGCAAGGTACACGACCGAGATCAGGGACTCACGGTGAGATATCACAACACAACTCTACAATAAAATAATACAAGCTGTATAATACAAGCTAGGGGCCACGAGGGCTCGAATACAACAGCTCAAGAGCACAAAGTTAGCGGAATCAATAGTATCTGAGTACAGACACAAGGATACAAGGTTGCCTTAAGAAGGCTAGCACAAAATCAACACTCGATCGAAAAGGCAAGGCCTCCTGCCTGGGAACCTCCAAACTACTCCTGGTCAAAGGAGAACTCGACGTCTTAGAAGGCATCGGGGATCTCCACGTTGCGGGGGTCGGCATCGGGGATCTCCTGCTCCTAGACTCCAAGGCTCCAACGTCGACTGCAGCGGCCGATCGGGCAAAACAATAAAAGGGAAAAAATAAAGCAGGTGAGTATCTAGCATACCCGCGAGTCTTACGTCCGCTACTAAGCATTTATGCATTTCTATCAAATGGAAAGGGGAGGCTGTATATAGTGGACTGCACGATAGAAAACAGAACAAGGATAAGAAGCTACGCCTATCAAAGACTAGCATCTTCCGAGGAGTCTTGCAGCATGAGGAGAGAATAGCCACCAGTTTATATAAAGCATAAAGTAACAATGAAGCAGAAGTTGCTGCAGCATTGTATAATAGTAAGTTGTAATAATTCACAATGCCTCCGAGATCCCTTCCTCGACTACCCAGCAAGGAAGAGAGCCCGGAACCATACAGTTTAATAATAATAGTTTGTAGTGGTAAGATCCAGCTTCAGCATAAAGCGTCCTGTTACCGTGGACACGGCTATTCGAATAGATTAAACTCCCTGCAGAGGTGCACTACTGTTCAGCCTGCACGCTCGGATCTCTAGGGTGGCGGGAACCTTGTTAGGGAACGCTCCACCAAAGCTATCCGACACGTCGCATCCCATCCTAGGCTCAACAGAGAGGCCATCCGCGGGACTATATCCTATGCGCCAAGGGGTCTAGGTCCCTCACCCTTGCACGCTCCTGCACGGTGCGAGGCTGGCCGGTGAAGTAAAAGCAAATCCAAATACACCGCTCGAGCGAAGAAGACACACCGCTTCCCGGCAATCAGACCGCGATACTGCTGACGTCTGAAGAGCTTTCAGACAAACTACGACGCAGGGGAGCCCATAACTCCTTATCCCACGTGAAGGTAGTGCGTACAGACCAACGGGCCTCTCAAGTCATCCACCGAACCATTTAGCATTTTATTATTATCTGTCGGGACAACAGGGTTCGTTGCCCCTATTCGGGTGAGTCACGGACAACGACAGCAGCCAGGTCCACCAGTAACATCGATGCCTGCCCTGACGTCCCACTAACTCGTGCGGTTACCAACAAGGTGAACCGTCTCCTTACCTTGTCTCGCGTTTGCTCCAAAGAGCTCGACTTTCGTACAAGAGGATATCTGTCGGCCACGAACAGTACCAGGCCTGCCGCACAACGGTGGAATACACCTGGCCTGTCGTTCCGCTAAGATACCCTGGGCGGGCACCGTTGGGTCACCCGACTCCTTACCTGTAAGGACACCATTTGATTCGAGTGCCTACCATCAAGTGAAACCAGGAGGTATCACCCTCGATGGTACACTTAAAGAGGTTCGACAGAGACATCAGTGGAATGAACTAAAGAGGAATATTCTCATATCACCCCGGTGGTGCCGAGACACCAGCGGAATGAACTAAAGAGAAATACCCTCGTATCATCCCAGTGATGCTACGCTACTGAGCCGACGAGAGTGAAATACGAGTGCATTCCACTCGTAAGTCAAACTCGAAGCGACTCGGCAGAGTCTCGCCGTTTTAGGTTCCCTGGGGCATCTGCATTGATCCGTACCTGTTGCAGTTGTAATATATCGTTTCCGCGATCACTCCCAGAGTGATCACGACCCGCTATTCTAAACCTAGCTAACAATGCGCAGGGTTTACTGCTGAATAATGCATAAGTAATAATAGGCAGCATAGGATTAAAGGAAGGTACATCAAGGGGCGAAAAAAACAGACTATGCAATTGAATAGGATTTTAATCGTAGCAGCAGCAGTAACAATGCCTAGTGCAAGAAATGTACGGAAAGATAGGCGATATCTGGGGAAGGAAAATGGCTCTGCTTGCCTGGAAGCTCGACGGTAGGGGTACGGTCGTCGACGAAGTAGTCATACTCGGCAACGGTGTAGTCGGCGGCAGCAACATGGTCTATCGGAGAATAAAGGGGGGAGAAACAGTAAATAGACAGTAATAATAGCAATACAAATGCAAGATATAGCAGATACAAAGCAACGGGGCTCTAACGCGGTGTTAGGTGATTTGCTCGGAGCAGGAATTTATTCAGAGATGACTCACCAGTACCGGGTGATTACCGGACAGATGATTCGGAGGGGAAGGTTCCATGTCTGCAGTGTTAGAGACATCTGACAGACATGTGTATAGTGTATCCGTGCTCGTTGATCCATTCTGAACAACTTTCATGTTCAGAACATTTTCATCCGGAAAGTTTTACCGGCTCCGGTCGTCTGACAAACAGATGAACCGGAGGAGAAATGTTCCACGTTCGGTATGTTAGAGGGGTGCGGTGGGTATATTGGTAGCCTATTCCTACCCGTGGTATTTTTCTGATCAAGTTTAATGTATAAAGTTTCTTCAACAGAATTACGGTCTTAAAGATATTAATTTCTAATATATAAATGATTTTTGGAATTTATAGAATTATATTAATACAAAAATAAATGGTTAAACACTTTCATATTTAGACTGAGCCAGCCACAATGAATGACATGTGGGACCAGTGGGGCATAGTCAACAATTGACCTGTCAAGGTTGACTGATCAACAGGTCCATGTGGGGCCCGGGTGTCATTGTCTCATTCTTAGATTTCTCTGAAATTTGGCTAAGTCTGGAATTACCGGTGAAAATTATCCATTGGCCGCCTTCGGGGGCCTACGGTTTGGGGTTCCGCTCGTTCGCCGAATTAGTTTCATATATCAAGTTGAACAATTTTTTACGATTTCGAAACTGGTACGGAAGCCAAATTTATTAGGGTTCATTTGCCTAATTAAAACATTGCCTGAACAATGCTATCAATTTTTAATTACAGATTACTTTATTTTATTCATTGTTTGCAAGATAATAGCTATTGATCTATAGCTCAGATTGGGATACCTCCTATAGATAATTTATCACATATAAGGTCTACTAACATTTTATGAGTTTAATTTTCATAAAACATTTCCGTAAATTATATATTAACAACCCTAAAGTAGCTATCAAGTAATTCCGTTTTCTGTCATTTGTTCCATTAACAAAAAGTTGCAACTTGCGATTTTTGTAGGATTAAATAAATGCACCGAATGAAATTGGCCCAATGGAACAAATTGAAGTTGGTTATGTCTAGTATCTACACGTATAAATTTTTTTCAATTTTAAAACTCATTTTCTAGCTGTTTTTGTTCCTAAATTTGCAGCTGTTTTGGCTACTGCCTGTGGCTGAACAAGAAGCAAGTAGCAGCAACAAGCAGACAGCAGCAGCAACAACTTAAGCAGTAACAAGCCGAGTAGAAACTGAAGTTCGCAGTTGCGCAGCGGCGAGTGTAGCAGCCGCCGGAACGCACGCACGCACACAGCCGTTCTATCCAGGAGCACAACCAAGCCAATCCATCCACTCGTACGCACACACACACATGCACGCAGGCACACAATTCACATAGACGCTGCACACTCACACACAGAACATGCCAAGGCAGTTCATGGTCATCAGCAGCGAGCGGTATGGTTGCGACCAAGCGCGACTTGCGCGCACATCCAAGGAGCAGACGACGCGTGGGATGGGCGAGGGTGCGTCCAGAGGACAACCGGCGTGCGGTGAGTGCAGGCTCCGGCCATGGTGACCACGGCGAGCCCGGGGACTGCAGCCTACGGCCAGGTCGATAGCGGGGCGAGGGGATGGAAAAGGAGCTCACTGTGGGTCGCGTGGAAGTCGAGGGGAGTCTCAGGGAGGCTATGGAGTTTCTGGCGCAGCGGCGCATCGACGATGGACGCAGCAGCCGTGGAGAGGGTGATGGACGCGATCCGGCGATGCAAAGCGCTCCGGCACAAACTCCTCCTTGTAGACGATGAAGACGAAGGCGGCGCACCTCCTAGGCATCCTTCGGTGGCGCGGCGTGACTGGTGGCCGCGGGATCGACGACGGCACGTCGGCGACCGTGGCGGCTCTTATACGGGGAGGAGGCAGGGGGCGAGGGAGAGGAGGGGAACTGGCGGCAACTAGGGTGAGGGTTGGAGAGGGGGTCGGGGGTCTTCTTGTAGGCCTAGAGGAGGGGGCAGGTGGTGGCCATCCACGGCCATGGCACCATGGATGTGCTCCATGCACAGGGTGAACAGGGAGGGGAGGAGGAAGACCAGTGGGAGGTGGAAGCTGGGCCAGGTGTTGGGCCTTGCCTAGGTGAGGGGTAGTACTTTTGCATTTTTTTTTACTTTATTCTTTTTATTTGTATTTTATTTGGCTATTGTTTCATTTTTGTAAAATGTGAAACATGTACCAAAATTAGTGATGCACTTTATAATAGTGCCACAAAAAGTTTTGTGCCCATATAAAATCAATTGCATTTTTGTTCTATTTAAAAGGGGTCAATTGCTACTGTTTTGCTATCGTTTTAATTTGTTTAGTATATTTAAACCTTGTAATAAATGCCCACTATTATTTTAATATGACCTAATGATTATTATGCATTTAATAAAATTTTTTGCAACATTTTTGGTTTCACTTTTATTTCCACTTTGACTATTGAAATTCCAAGGGCAATTTAATAATTCCAAAATATTGATTAAAATGCTATAAGTGCTTATGGGTTATTTACAAAGTCATGGCCGTTTGTGTTTAACCACTTTTGAAAAGTTTCATCTTGACTGGCATTTGCAAACCTTAATTGGAGTTGAATTATATCCAATGCAAAGTTTTAACGAGGACGATTATGATGACAAGGCAATCAATTAGCTCAATGACAGGGTTATGTTTTGAGGGTGTTACAAATCTCCCCCACTACAAAGAATTCTCGTCCCGAGAATTAAAGTAGTGTAAGGGGTAAAGTTTTGGTTTCGCATTCTAACGATTCTTCGGGGGCTTGTTATCCTTTGCGAAGAAGCTAATCCTTCATGTTGTTGTCTTCATTTGTTTGCATCAGGGTATCTTGACGAGTTGTCATCCTTCCATCGGGGCTCCATCGTACTTACGAATATGTTGGGGGGTAAACTCAAGGGGTCGGATCGGTACAAGGTTATTCAACCAAGGATGTCCAAGGAAATGGGGTACAAAGTATCTCTCGAGTTGAAACACAGGGAAACACATCGAGGGAAGAAAAAGAAGGTATGAGAATCTTCCAGCAGATAGGCAAGCATTCGATGCCGATGACGAATGACGAAAAGGTGTCCAGAGCATCAGACATAAGTACTGTGTCTGGTATCGGACTGAATATCGCAAGGTATGTGACAAGAGTTAGGTTTCGATCCTGTGGAAAGTGCATCGAGGTGTTTTCATAAGCAGGGAATTATCACTGCTCAGATAAGACACATTACATGAAAGGTTAAATAGACCAATGGGAGGGAAAATGCGATTATACACAAGTACCAGGTGTATATCTTTCCCCAGGGAAAGCAGCGCACGATATACTCCACCAAGTCGTATTGGCAGAGAGTCAAGGGAGGTTGACGATGATAACACAATTCATCGAGGGCAAGTATGTTATTTCACATGATGAATCCAATCGACACATGGAAGAAGCCATGTAAGATTAGTCGGATAATAATCCACCAAAGGTCGGGTGGTTCGCAAAGAATCTGAAGTGAGTATCGGCACTCAACTAGAAGGAGAAAGAATGCAAAGGCATCGGATGGTAGATGCATCTGAATAATTCGACGCTTAAGTACAAGGAAATTATGATTTCCAGATCGAGAGGTGTATGTAATTATCCATACGGACTTATCGTGGCAGGGGATTGCAAAGGCGATGAACACGTAGGTTCTCGAAAATTTATCGGTGAGTAATCTTCGGAATCTTCAGGTGAAGCAAGCGATCATCTTGGGTGAAGGGCTCTCCGGGTAGATGCGACCACAAGATCCTAATGTCAGAGTTAGCAAAATTACCCGAAAGGATAAGAGATAGAATCCCAGAGTAAAGGTACGGAGAAAAAGTATGCTAATACCACCCAATTTGCGACGTGGGCCGATAAGCCACACGACACGGTTAGTAAAGTAGTTTTGAAAAAACTAGACTCGACTTCGACCAAGGAGTTGGAAGGGGGTGTCCTACAGACAGTCGGCTCTAATACCAACTTGTGAAGCCCCCAAAATCAGACCGTGTACAGTAATTATACACGCAAGGTACACGACCGAGATTAGGGACTCACGGTGAGATATCACAACACAACTCTACAAATAAAATAATACAAGATGTATAATACAAGCCAGGGGCCACGAGGGCTCGAATACAACAGCTCAAGAGCACAAAGTTAGCGGAAGCAATAGTATCTAAGTACAGACACAATAATACAAGGTTGCCTTAAGAAGGCTAGCACAAAATCAACACTCGATCGAAAAGGCAATGCCTCCTGCCTGGGAACCTCCAAACTACTCCTGGTCAAAGGGGAACTCGACGTCATAGAAGGCATCGGGGATCTTCACGTTGCGGTGGTCGGCATCGGGGATCTCCTGCTCCTAGACTCCAAGGCTCCAACGTCGACTGCAGCGGCCGATCAGGCAAAACAATAAAAGGGAAAAAATAAAGCAGGTGAGTATCTAGCATACCCGCGAGTCTTACGTCCGCTACTAAGCATTTATGCATTTGTATCAAATGGAAAGGGGAGGCTGTATATAGTGGACTGCAAGATAGAAATCAGAACACGGATAAGAAGCTAGGCCTATCGAAGACTAGCATCTTTCGACGAGTCTTGCAGCATGAGGAGAGAATAGCCACCAGTTTATATAAAGCATAAAGTAACAATGAAGCAGAAGTTGTTGCAGGATTGTATAATAGTAAGTTGTAATAATTAACAATGCCTCCGAGATCCCTTCCTCGACTACCCAGCAAGGAAGAGAACCCGGAACCATACAGTTTAATAATAATATTTTGTAGTGGTAAGATCTAGCTTCAGCATAAAGCGTCCTGTTACCGTGGACACGGCTATTCGAATAGATTAAACTCCCTGCTGGGGTGCACTACTGTTCAGCCTGCACGCTCGGATCTCCAGGGTGGCGGGAACCTTGTTAGGGAACGCTCCACCAAAGCTATCCGACACGTCGCAGCCCATCCTAGGCTCAACAGAGAGGCCATCCATCGGACTATATCCTATGCGCCAAGGGGTCTAGGTCCCTCACCCTTGCACGCTCCTACACGGTGCGAGGCTGGCCGGTGAAGTAAAAGCAAATCAAAATACACCGCTCGAGCGAAGAAGACACACCGCTTCCCGGCAATCAGAACGCGATACTGCTGACGTCTGAAGAGCTTTCGGACAAACTACGACGCAGGGGAGCCCATAACTCCTTATCCCACGTGAAGGTAGTGCGTACAGACCAACGGGCCTCTCAAGTCATCCACCGAACCATTTAGTATTTTATTATTATCTGTCGGGACAACCGTTATCGTTTCCCCTATTCGGGTGAGTCACAGACAACGACAGCAGCCAGGTCCACCAGTAACATCGGTGCCTGCATTGACGTCCCACCAACTCGTGCGGTTACCAACAAGGTGAACCGTCTCCTTACCTTGTCTCGCGTTTGCTCCGAAGAGCTCAACTTTCGTACAACAGGATATCTATCGGCCATGAACAGTACCAGGCCCGCCGCACACCGGTGGAATACACCTGACCAGTCGTTCCGCTAAGATACCCTGCGCGGGCACCGTTGGGTCACCCGACTCCTTACCTGTAAGGACACCAGTTGATTCGAGTGCCTACCATCAAGTGAAACCAGGAGGTATCACCCTCGATGGTACACTTAAAGAGGTTCGACAGAGACATCAGCGGAATGAACTAAAGAGGAATATTCTCATATCACCCCGGTGGTGCCGAGACACCAGCGGAATGAACTAAAGAGAAATACCCTCGTATCATCCCAGTGATGCTACGCTACTGAGCCGACGAGAGTGAAATACGAGTCCATTCCACTCGTAAGACAAACTCGAAGCGACTCGGCAGAGTCTCGCCGTTGTAGGTTCCCTGGGGCGTCTGCATTGATCCATACCTGTTGTAGTTGTAATATATCGTTTCCGCGATCACTCCCAGAGTGATCACAACCCGCTATTCTAAACCTAGCTAACAATGTGCAGGGTTTACTGTTGAATAATGCATAAGTAATAATAGGCAGCTTAGGATTAAAGGAAGGTACATCAAGGGGCGACAAAAACAGACTATGCAATTAAATAGGATTGTAATCGTATCAGCAGCGGTAACAATGCCTAGTGCAAGAAATGTACGGAAAGATAGGCGATATCTGGGGAAGGAAAATGGCTCTGCTTGCCTGGAAGCTCGACGGTAGGGGTACGGTCGTCGACGAAGTAGTCCTACTCGGCAACGGTGTAGTCGGCGGCAGCAACAGGGTCTGTCGGAGAATAAAGGGGGGAGAAACAATAAATAGACAGTAATAATAGCAATACAAATGCAAGACATAGCAGATACAAAGCAACGGGGCTCTAACGCGGTGTTCGGTGATTTACTCGGAGCAGGAATTTCTTTAGAGATGACTCATCAGTACCGGGTGATTACCGGACAGATGATCCGGAGGGGAAGGTTCCATGTCGGCAGTGTTAGAGACATCTGACAGACATGTGGATAGTGTATCCGTGCTCGTTGATCCATTCTGAACAACTTTCATGTTCAGAACATTTTCATCCGGAAAGTTTTACCGGCTCCGGTCGTCTGACAAACAGATGAATCGGAGGAGAAATGTTCCACGTTCGGTATGTTAGAGGGGTGCGGTGGGTATATGGGTAGCGTATTCCTACCCGTGGCATTTTTCTGATCAAGTTTAATGTATAAAGTTTCTTCAACAGAATTACGGTCTTAAAGATATTAATTTCTAATATATAAATGATTTTTGGAATTTCTAGAATTATATTAATACAAATATAAATGGTTAAACACTTTTATATTCAGACTGAGCCAGCCACAATCAATGACATGTGGGACCAGTGGGGCATAGTCAACAATTGACCTGTCAAGGTTGACTGATCAACATGTCCATGTGGGGCCCGGGTGTCATTGTCTCATTGTTAGATTTCTCTGAAATTTGGTTAAGTCTGGAATTACCGGTGAAAATTATCCATTGGCCGCCTTCGGGGGCCTACGGTTTGGGGTTCCGCTCGTTTGCCAAATTAGTGTCATATATCAAGTTGAACAATTTTCTACGATTTCGAAACTGGTACGGAAGCCAAATTTATTAGGGTTCATTTGCCTAATTAAAACATTGCCTGAACAATGCTATCAATTTTTAATTACAGATTACTTTATTTTATACATTGTTTGCAAGATACTAGCTGTTGATCTATAGCTCAAGATTGGGATACCTCCTATAGATAATTTATCACATATAAGGTCTACTAACATTCTATGAGTTTAATTTTCATAAAACATTTCTGTAAATTATATATTAACAACCCTAAAGTAGCTATCAAGTAATTCCGTTTTCTGTCATTTGTGCCATTAACAAAATGTTGCAACGAAATAAATTGGCCCAATGGAAAAAATTGAAGTTGGTTATGTCTAGTATCTACACGTATAATTTTTTTCCATTTTAAAACTCATTTTCTAGCTGTTTTTGTTGCTAAATTTGTAGCTGTTTTGGCTACTGCCTGTGGCTGAACAAGAAGCAAGCAGCAGCAACAAGCAGACAGCAGCAGCAACAACTTAAGCAGTAACAAGCCGAGTAGAAACTGAAGTTAGCAGTTGTGCAGCGGCGAGTGTAGCAGCCGCCGGAACGCACGCACGCACACAGCCGTTCTATCCAGGAGCACAACCCAGCCAATCCATCCACTCGTACGCACACACACATGCACGGAGGCACACAATTCACATAGACGCTGCACACTCACACACAGAACATGCCAAGGCAATTCATGGTCATCAGCAGCGAGCGGTATGGCTGCGACCAAGCGCGACGTGCGCGCACATCCAAGGAGCAGACGACGCGTGGGCTGGGCGAGGGTGCGTCCAGAGGACAACCGGCGCGCGGCGAGTGCAGGCTCCGGCCATGGTGACCACGGCGAGCCCGGGGACAGCAGCCTACGGCCAGGTCGATAGCGGGGCGAGGGGATGGAAAAGGAGCTCACTGTGGGTCGCGTGGCAGTCGGGGGGAGTCTCAGGGAGGCTGTGGAGTTGCCGGCGCAGCGGCGCATCGACGATGGACGCAACAGCCGTGGCGAGGGCGATGGACGCGATCCGGCGATGCAAAGCGCTCCGGCACGAACTCCTCCTTGTAGACGATGAAGACGAAGGCGGCGCACCTCCTAGGCATCCTTCGGTGGCGCGGCGTGACCGGTGGCCGCGGGATCGACGACGGCGCGTCGGCGACCGTGGCGGCTCTTATACGGGGAGGAGGCAGGGGGCGAGGGAGAGGAGGGGAACTAGCGGCAGCTAGGGTTAGGGTTGGAGAGGGGGTCAGGGGTCTTCTTGTAGGCCTAGAGGAGGGGGCAGGTGGTGGCCATCCATGGCCATGGCACCATGGATGTGCTCCATGCACAGGGTGAACAGGGAGGGGAGGAAGAAGACCAGTGGGAGGTGGAAGCTAGGCCAGGTGTTGAGCCTTGCCTAGGGCGAGGGGTAGTACTTTTGCATTTTTTTATTTTTTTTCTTTATTCTTTTTGTTTGTATTTTATTTGGCTATTGTTTCATTTTTGTAAAATGTGAAACATGTACCAAAATTAGTGATGCACTTTATAACAGTGGCACAAGAAGTTTTGTGCCCATATAAAATCAATTGCATTTTTGTTCTATTTAAAAGGGGTCAATTGCTACTGTTTTGCTATTGTTTTAATTTGTTTAGTATATTTAAACCTTTTAATAAATGCCCACTATTATTTTAATGTGACCTAATGATTATTATGCATTTAATAAAATTGTTTGCAACATTTTTGGTTTCACTTTTATTTCCACTTTGATTATTGAAATTCCAAGGGCAATTTAATAACTCCAAAATATTAATTAAAATGCTATAAGTGCTTATGGGTTATTTACAAAGTCATGGCCGTTTGTGTCCACTTTTGAAAAGTTTCATCTTGACTGGCATTTGCAAACCTTAATTGGAGTTGAATTATCTCCAATGCAAAGTTTTAACGAGGACGATTATGATGACAAGGCAATCAATTAGCTCAATGACAGGGTTATGTTCTGAGGGTGTTACAATACCCAACCCAGCTAACCAAGAAAATACTTCTCTGTTTTGTTTGAGGTACATCCTGACAAGTATTGCATTCTTTTGGGTGTTTAAGAATACTTCTCTGTTTCCGATACTTCTCTGTTTTGTATGAGGTACAAAGAAGCCACACTACTCGACGACCTGCGTGAAACCTTCGCGACGCTCAACAAATACAGAATCAAACTCAACCCAAAGAAGTGCGCATTCGGCGTACCGGCGGGAAAGCTTCTTGGCTATATGGTCTCTGCCCGAGGAATCGAGGCAAACCCTGAGAAAGTCCAAGCCATCACCCGCATGCAAGAACCAACCAATGTCAAAGGAGTACAGAAGCTCACTGGAAAACTCGAAGCCCTAAGCTGCTTCATCAGCAGGCTGGGAGAACGCACGCTGCCTTTCTATCAGCTGCTCAGGAAAGGAGAGAAATTCGAGTGGACGGAGGAAGCCCGCCAAGCATTCGCGGACCTGAAAAAGACACTCTCGACCCCACCAATCCTGGCGGTACACAAGGAACGAGAGAAGCTATACCTCTACGTGTCCGCACGTACCAGTGTAGTAAGCACAACACTCGTTGTCGAACGCGCAGAAGAAGGCAAGGTCTAGAGCATCCAGAGACCAATCTACTACCTCAGCATGCTCCTGACCAAATCCCAGCAGCGTTACCCGCACTATCAGAAGCTTCTACTGGCCATCGTCATGACCTCAAGAAAGGTGTCCCACTACTTCGACGAGCACCCTATCACAATCGTGAGCAGCGCACCACTCGCTGACATACTCAACAACCCTGGAGCACTGGAAGAGTCGCCGAGTGGAACATTGAGCTCAGCCCACGGGACCTGCAGTTCAAGCACCCAACAACCATCAAAGCCCAAGTACTCCCAGATTTCCTGGTCGAGTAGACGGAGGTTCAGACACCAGGCCCCCCAGACCTATCAAGTTCATGGTCAATGTTCTTCGATGGGTCCAAGAGACAAAAAGGAGCTGGGGCAGGAGTTGTGCTCATCTCCCCTAAAGGAACAAAGCTGAAATATGTCCTCCAGATCAACTCCAGTCACGCCTCCAACAACGAAGCAGAATACGAGGCACTCCTCCATGGCATGCGTATGGCCAAAACGTGCAGAGCCACTCGCCTCATAATTTACGGGGAATCCAATCTCGTCGTCCAGCAGACGATGAGAAACTGCAACGCAATAGCCGACAACATGGCGGCCTACCAAAATCTCTACAACGAACTCGAAGGAAGTTTCAATGGTTACGAGCTCAACTACATCACCAGGGACAACAACACAGAAGCTGACGAGCTCGCGAACATCGGTTCGACCCGGGGACCTGTACCACCCGGCGATTTTCTCGAAAGCATCAGCCGCAGATCCATCAAGGTACAGGCAGCAGCACCTGAAGCAGTTGCGGACGGCGAGGATGCAACAGACCTGGCGCAGGTGGCAGCAGCAACCCCATCAGAAGGCACAAGCGCCAGCACACCCGACATCACAGCTCCGACAGAGCTCGAAGGACCCGTCTGGACAAAACCGTTCCTCCGATTCCTAATCGAAGGTACCACAAGACGTGGCCGAAGCACGACGCATCAGCCAATGGTCCAAGGCATTCACGGTGATCAACAAACAACTATACAAGAGCAGCATCACCCAGATACTTCAAAGGTGCATCGACGAAGAGGACGGCAAAGCCCTACTGCTTGAAATCCACGAAGGCACCTGCGGGCACCATGCGAGTAGTCGAGTACTCGTGTCCAAAGAATTCCGAGCCGGGTTCTATTGGCCCACAGCCATGAAAAACGCAGAAGAAATCGTGCGACGTTGTGTCGCCTGCCAGAATTCGCAAACAGGCCACACGCTCCCGCATCAGAGCTCAAGACCATACCACTATCCTGGCCATTTGCCACCTGGGGACTCGACATGGTGGGACCACTCAAGAAATCATCAAAGGGCGGAAGGACACACCTGCTTGTCGTAGTCGACAAGTTCACTAAATGGATTGAAGCAGTGCCCATCACCAGCTCCACAGCCCTCACGGCTGTCAACTTCATCAAGTCGATCATCTTCAAATTCGGAGTGCCACACAACATCATCACGGACAACGGCATGAACTTCACAGCCGCAGAATTTCGGAACTTCTGCGAAGAACTGGGCATCAAAATCAATTATGCATCAGTCGCGCACCCGCAGTCCAACGGCCAAGTGGAAAAAGAAAACGGCCTTGTCTGCGGGGGAATCAAGAAACGGCTCCTCGCACCACTCGAGAAAGCCGCAGGCAACTGGGTAGAAGAGCTCCCCGCGGTCCTATGGAGCCTACGTAGTACACCAAACACTGCGACCCAGTACACACCCTTCTTCATGGTGTACGGGGCAGAGGCAGTCCTAACACATGACCTCAAGTTCGGAGCACCCCGGGTCACCGGATACGAAGCAGAAGAAGCAGAAGAAGCACTACAAGATGACAAAGATACGGCTGACAAAGCCAGAGACACAGCCCTGACAAAATCAGAGGGGTACCAAGACAAGCTACGCACCTACCAAAGCAGTCGCTTGCGCACTAGAACCTTCAACAAAGGTGACCTAGTCCTATGACTGATACAAGAGAAGGTCCATAAAATTTCCCCCCAATGGGAAGGACCATTCATAGTCTTATAAGTCATCGGAGGTGGTGCCTACAGGCTGAAGAACCCAAACACAGACGAAGACGTGGGCAACCCATGGAACGTAGCAAACTTGCGACTGTTCTATCCATAGTCCCCATCGGTCAGACATGACTGTCAACTCATGTAGCCGCTCGACCGCAATAAAATAAATGTTGCCCAAATACTGCAATCTCAAAGCACTCGGGGGCTTAAGAGCAAAATCCCCCCGAGCAACGCTATCGCCTACGCGATCTTAACCAAAGCACTCGGGTGCTTAAGAGCAAAATCCCCCCGAGAGACGCTATCGCCTATGCGATCTTAATCAAATCACTCGGGGGCTTAAGAGAAAAATCCCCTCGAGCAACGCTATCGCCTACGCGATCTTAACCAAAGCACCCGGGGGCTTAAGAGCAAAATACCCTCGAGAGACTCTATCGCCTACGCGATCTTAATCAAAGCACTTGGGGGCTTAAGAACAAAATCCCCCCGAGAGACGCTTTCGCCTATGCGATCTTAATCAAAGCACTCGGGGGCTTAAGAGCAAAATCCCCCCGAGCAACGCTATCGCCTACACGATCTTACACAAATCACTCGGGGGCTTAAGAGCAAAATTCCCCCGAGAGACGCTATCGCCTACGCGATCTTAATCAAAGCACTCGGGGGCTTAAGAGCACAATCCCCCCGAGCAACGCTATCGCCTACGCGATGTTAACCAAAGCACTCGGGGGCTTAAGAGAAAAATCCCCCCGAGAGACGCTATCGCCTACGCGATCTTAATCAAAGCACTCGGGGGCTTAAGAACAAAATCCCCCCCCCCCGAGAGACGCTATCGCCCACGCGATCCTAAACCAAAGCACTCGGGGGCTTACGCATAAATCCCCCCGAGAGTCGCTACCGCCACTTACGCGATCTTCATCAAAAGCACTCGGGGTCTCGAGTACAACCCCCATCTGAGAGACGACCATCGACGCTCACGTGACCTCTACCAAAAAAACACTCGGGGGCTCGAGCACAAGAACTCCCCCCGAAGGACGCTATTGTCACCCACGCGACCTCTACATCCAAGCACTCGGGAGCTCGAGGACCATCGCCTCCCGAAGACCGTTCGCGCAGTCTGAACCTTAAAAAATGCTCAAGCAAAAAATACCCGGCCAGCCCCACCTGCTGAAAACAAGGCTCGAAAGACATGGCCACAATCAGATGGAGCACCAAGTACTCTGAAGAAACTTTGGAGGAAGCACAGGACACAGGCTCATTTAGTCTTCACCCGATCGCCAACGATCACCTAAAGACCCGGGGGCTACTCCCATCGGGAGCGCTGCCGCGCACCCGATAAAAGACAGAAACTAACGACAAAGGAAACAAATTTTAGCCTACACTCGACCCTTCGACTCAAGCGTAGCCTCGGGGGCTACTCCCATCGGGAGCGCTGTCGCTCACCCGATAGAACCCACAGTGCAAAGTATTGGACGGACTCGAAGACAGCTCTCGGCCGCAAAGGAATCGAACACAACTCTCGGTTCCAAAAAAATCGAAGACAGCTCCTGGTCGTCAAGGACTCGAACACAGTTTTCGATTGCATAAAGGCCAAAATATAAATTCCATTGCAAAGGATCAAGCACAGTTTACATCATAAGTATCATCTTCAGTACAAAAAGGACTCAACTACATTTGGATAGAAGGCAGCTCCTGTTACAAGAGGGGAACACCCAAGGAATTAAGACTTCTACATGTGTGCTCAGGAGGAGCAATCGACCCTAGTAAAAGAGCATCACCACAGACAAAGGAAAAGCAAGATAGCTGAAGATGTCAATGACATAACAAAAGAGTGAAGCTCGACTTATTTGTCGATGCTCCACTAGCTTCTTCTCCTGCTCCACCGGCTTCTTCTCCAGCTGCGGCCGCATGCCTTCTTCTCCGGACGAACAACCTCCTCTCCGGGTTGCCAGCGAAGATGAGGCCGCCTCCAGTTCTACAAGGTCTCCTGGTGCACCCGCTTGATCGATGGCTTGACATCGAGGTCCTCTTCAGAGCCAGCGGAGGAAAAAGTTGAAGAAGGCTCACCACCACCACCTGAGGAGTCGCCAGAAGACGGAGCCGTAGATGACGCAGGCGAAGGACTCCCCGACCTTGTGGAGCTATCGATGCTCGACTCCTGCCAGTGAGGATCCATGATATTTCCGCTCAGATCGAACGCGCGGACAGTGACAGTGCTTTCGCCGTCAAAACGACAGCTGAGCATATCGCCAACTCGCAGGTTCAACCGCCGAGCAAACAAACTCCAACCAGAGCCAAGGAAAATCAAGCGGGAGCTATCAACCTCCAAATCAACATAAGAAGGAGATCGACAGCTCCCTTGAAGATGCAGAAACAAGCCATCCAAGGCACGTTCAGAGACAATGGCGGAAAAAGAAGAAGGAAGAAGCACGCAACTGGCGCCCCGACCACGGACATGCAAAAGAAAATCATAGCACCAGAAACCCTCTTCCAAGGGATAGGAAGAAGGCACTGGCGCCTCACCATGACGACCACCATGGCATGAGCGTGGTGCACGGCCACCACGGCCACGACGAACACGGTCACGACCAACACCCCACCTAGGAACCATGAGAAGAAGAAGAGATGAAGGAAGGGCAAAGGAGCAAGCTGGATGGAGGTGAAACGAAGTGGAAGAGAACGCCTTATTTATAGAACACAAAACCTCCCACGGAGAAGCCGAGACGACAGCAACAATTAATCCAAAGACCAAACGTCGCAGGCGTCTCAAATTCCAAGACCAAGATGCTTTCCCACAGGACGCACTATGCATGAGACGTGTCAGTTCACGTGCGTTCCCAACGCACATATCGGAAACCCAACCAGCGCCTGCTGCACGCCACAGCGGCCATCATTATGACCAGTCACGAAGACTTGACGGGTCACTGGCGAGGCATCCCTGACAGCCATCAAGAAGAGACATCGTCATCCTGACGAGCGGCAAAGAAAACCAACGGACATCAAGGCTCAGAGATTCCATCTTTCAGATCTTTTCCCCAAGGAAGAAAAACATTTTACTCCCATCGGGAGAGTACATCATAAAGAGTTCCGGGTGCTCCCTCACCTAAAGGTCAGCCATGTGCTCGAGTGACCACTCGCACTTATGCGAGTCTCGGGTGCTCCCTCAACCCGACATAAGACAAACATGCATTCGCCAAGATCATACGGCGCTAAGAGTCTCAGGTGCTCCCTCACGTGAAGAGCCGAAACGGCATTTGAGTGATTACTCGTGAACCCCCCCCCCCCCGACTGAGCATTCGAAACAAGCTCCTCGGGTGAATGAGTGAACAGCTCGCTTGATGTTTTGTTCCAAGCGGGTGCAATGCTATAAGGCTCCGCGCCTCAAAAACACACATTCCTGGAACACGATACACTGTGCCCAGATGCCACGCAAGATTAGCGTGTAGGTAAGACCCCGCCGTGAAGTTCGGCCGGGCTGGGACTTGCCGAAGAGCGATTTCACTCCCAACCTTTCCCATGCGCTGCGCATGATAGAAAAGCCGGGCGGACGCGCCTTAGGCTATGCACATTACTGGCGGCAAATGAACACCGTAAGACCTGAAGCGGCGGGACTTTTTCTCGACACCAGTGTTCCAAGCTCACGTCGAGAGATGTGGGTTTGATTGGGCTACTGCGGTATTTTCCCTAGTGCAATTCACCAAGGCTCGACTAGTCGAATCCATGGGCCCTTTCAGCTTAGCATCCCTCGAAACAGGTTTTGTCATGGCCACCAGACTGCCAGCGACCCGCGGATTTACCGCGCATACCAATGAACGACAAATGAATGTACTCGAGTCCCTGCGCGACTCTTCGAGTCCCCCAGGCACTCGGGGGCTACTGACGAAGGGGTGACCCCACGACTCCTACGGATAAGCCTACCTGGTGTCCATGAAGAAGAAGGCCCATAAAGATACAACCTCGGCCCGCTAGTTGGCACCGACGTAGGAATCCACGACTCACAAGGAAGGTGCGAAGACCTGCCGTACGGAGCAAGCTAGGGTTAGGAAAGCTTACCTGTAAACGTAGATGAACTCCCCGAGACCTAGCCCGGTATATAAGGGCTAGGAGGGGCGATGCCAAAGACATCTAATATCACTTGTAACCATAGCCTTGAGCACTCTAGCCTTGGCATCCACCGTAATCGCACCCCCCCATCAATAATATCAAGCAAGAGCGAGCCTTCCTGTTTGCCGATGAGCTATCGTCCAACCTGTGCCCCTCTTGACTAACCCAGGGTCCCTGACCATGGGATTTGCCGGGGTTGATCCCCGTCACTCATCATAGTATTTTGAATCCCACCTGATGAATACTAGTTATATATATATATATGCATAATATTCCAGCAAGATTAACTCACTGTAGCCCAGTATATAACTTCTCTTCCTTTATACTTTGCATGTAATGCAGACTGCATGCAGTAACTAGCGAACTTTCATTTTCATTGATCTTATAACTGAAGGTAACTCACTGATCTTATAACTCATCTTCCTCACTGTCAAGAGCAAAGTGCATGATCTTTACAAGTAACTAGCGAAGTTTATTTTGAATCTTGCCCAAAACAGTGGTAGTAAAATTGAATTAGATATGTTAGTATCATTGGCAGGTTGCAACTTTTAAATCTGAGCTTGAGTTTTGGACTTGTCCTCCCTATCAAATTATCTAAGTTTTATTGTAAAGGGTATATGATTCTAGGACGGCGATGCACATGTAGAAAATGATGGAAATATGCTTTTGTCACTTGTCCTTTGTGCACCTGTTTGGTCCTATATGTAGGACTTTTTTGTGCAGGTACAAATAATGACCGCATTCTCCCAAAATGTCGATTAATTTCCGTTTCGGTTGAGAATGGGGTCCTAGCTCAAGAAAAATTAGCAAAGGTCATGCCGAATTTTTCCGTGAATTCTTGCATGACATTTGTTAATTTTGTTGACCTAGAAGGTGCTTTGCATGCACTTTTTCTAGTTATTTATATTGACTAGTTATTTTCTGCTTGCACATCATTCAGTTGACCAATTTTTTTAAACGTACCTATCCTAAATTAGTGGGTGTAGATGGCTGACAACGATGAGGCCTCCGGTTCGCACCACCAGAAGAAATATTGGGAGATGAGCACGGACGATGATCCACAACCTCAACCCCGCTACGAAGGCATCGGGGATGACTCTACCGATCACGAGTACACAACCGCTAGCGGGGATGATTGTGGTGCTGCCGAGGACGATCCCGCCACTGAGGATGGCAACCAACTCATAGATGGCAGCCAATCTAAGAAGCAAAAAAGGAGAGGTGGCCGAGCAAGCTAGGCACCGTCAAGGAGGAATTTACCGAAGTGGCTAGAAACGGGCTTCCAACGGCGCCCGAACATTTAGTCCGTGGGTACTCCGGACAACTCGGGTGCATTCTCCGGAGCACCGTCTCGATCAACATCGAGAACATAAGGCAACCCGACTGAGCAAATTTGCGCAACCTCCTCTTCACGAAGCTGCACAACCGATACAAGTTCCCCGCTCAATTCGCAAACACAAACCTCTTAGGGAATAAATCGAACAGTTCCGCGCTCACGAAGATGGGCACATCCCTGGCTACTTGGCGAAACAAGGTGAAGAAAATGATTAGTAAGGGTGTTAGTAACGAGAAGATCAAGGAGGAAAATCCTACGATCAGCGAAACTAACTACGAGGAGTTCAAGCTCAAGTGCGAGGACACCTCAACTAGTGAATAGAGTCAATGTGGGAAAGGTATGCGGGAATTGAACTTAGGGGTCCACAGACTCGGTCCTGGCGGTTACAGAGTGGCGGAACCGAAATGGGACAAGGAGGACGCGGAGCGTGCCGTGCAAGGCCTACCGCCCCTCTTCAAAAAATACGGACATAAGCCTACCGATAACTATGTCAGGGCCCGGTACAAGAGGAACCCGATAACAGGGGAGCTTACGACGGATCCGAAGGTGGAGGAGCTTGAGCGTCTTCTGGTAAAGAATACCTCCCCCTATTTAATTAGCTTCATATGGTTGCATTTTAAAATTAGTGAAGCCAAGTTTTTGAATGGTCCCTGCATTCCTTGTGCAGGAAACTGAACAAGCAGCGTGGCGTCCCCGCTATCGCCCCTTGGGAAAAATCTTTAAATAGGGCGGTCAACACACTCAAGAAAAAGGTTAAGTTTAGTAAGCCTTCGTCAGCTGGTCGTGTGTCCGGCAAAGGCTGTTCCACAAAATGGTCGGACTACTATGACACTAGGAGAAAGGAGAAAAGCACTAGTGGCTCGGCGAACCAGACGGAGGCACAACTCCAGGAAAAAGTGGAGCAGATTCCACGCATTGTCGAAGAACAAGTTGGACAGGCGCTCAACAACATGATGTCTTCCTTGTTTGTGTTCATACGAGACTGACTTGCGAGTGGTCAACAGGGGATGCCCCCGATTCCCAGCTTCAAGGGCAGCAACTCTCACGACGCGAAGGCAATGGCCGCATCGGTGTCTCCAGCGGCGGCCGCAACGGTCTGCCCAGCGGCGAATGCATTTGTGACCCCGGCGGCGGCCACGACGGTCTGCCCAGCTGCGGCCGCGTTGGTGTCCCCGACGGCGGATGCGTTTGTGACCCCGGCGGCGGCGCCAGTATTGGAGTGTAAAACACCAACGCCCGGCACCTCAGGAGCAAGCGCCCCCTCCGTCACATGCCCGCACTCCGTTGGCGGTCCATCGACATTAGCCGAGCTCAACGCCATCACGGTAACTAAGCCTCAGCCGATGACTTCATATTATTTTTCCTTTGACTGGGCATCCTTGACGCCCTACATGTTTTCGCAGGGCGCCGCCAACGTTCCATGCACTCTCCTGCACATCGTGGACGAGGAGTTGGTTGATGTTGCCGTGGGAAGAATCGTTCAACCGGGCAACCGCGTGTTCCATGGTAATCCGATGCCAGCCAACTTGTAAAGGGTTCAACTGGTTCGGGTGCTGGATGGCTACGATTAATTGTTACCTCCCTATCGACCCCCTGGAGCCGACAACGAAGAAGTGATGGACCTCCGCAGTTGCTTGAGCTGGAACTTGCTTTGGCCGAAGTGCCAGATTCGTTTGGGGGTTGGGAACAACTCCACCCCATCACCAGTCGTGATGGCGCCAAGCCATGGCAAGACCGCTGCAACGCCGTGAGCTGATCCGGGCCACCACCCCACAGACATGGATGTGGCACAAGATCGGAGCAACACCAACATGAACACACTACTTGCCCGTGTCGATGAGTTCTTCCAGGAACATGGTGGGTGCGAGATGGACGAGCTTTTCCCTCCTGTGTAACGACCCAATTCACATAGAATTGAAGTCTCTGGGATCAAGTGCCAGTCCCTGGATCGACCTCGCTGGCACACACAGTATCATAGATGTGTATCAAAGTACAAGTGCATCATTATTACAACGTATGATCCAGAATAATATAAATAACAAGTTGCATAGCTCAAGGCTATCCTATTCAACATAAATATAGCGGAAGCAAAAGCAAATAACGAGGAGTCCCATCAGCATCCACAAGCGAACATGCTGAGTGAAGACCCGCGACCCTAAACGCACCTTACTGGTCGTCTGAAAAACCTGCAACACCGAAGGTTACAGCCCGACAACGGGTCAGTACATCTGATTTGTACGGCAAGTCACACGGAAAAGGATATAACAGACCTATCGCTACATGCAAGGATAAGTCAAAGGAAAGACTTATGGTTTTGTTTTGCAGAAAGCTGATTTTGCCCAATCTACCTAGTCAAAACTTTAGTTTAACCTACTACTTAAGATCGAACTGGGCACACCAGTTCCAAATCACAACCTTTATTAAATCTTGCCCACTCAAGTTATTATGGTGATTAATCTGTCAAGATCCTCCAGTAACAGTAATGTCTAGTAGCTCGAGGATGTCCATAACCGAGGACACGGCTAATCATGATTAGTTTTTACTCTGCAGAGGTTAGTACACTTTCCCCGCTGGACTCAACCCAAAGATTGAGACGAAGTCTTTCAGAAGAGGTCATCTACACTCAACGGCAAGCCGGTACCAGCTATCACATCTACATCTTCTATCTTTGCACGGGAGAGGCTTCCTACATCGTACTCAACTAAGCCAGAGCCCATATGGCCAGCGGCTGTACATGGAAGCTCCTAGTCACCAAGTATGTCTGATCTTTTTGAGCCTGGACGGTGCCCACTTACATTCAGAGGGTAGATACCATGACGTACTATCGACCACCAAAACCAACCATTAGTGGTACAACCTGGTCTCGCCTTAGATAAGGCACGAGCCCCCAGGAAGCACTCCCTGCCCGTCCAGAAGTGTATTCTAATTTAAAGGTTGCTAGTCAAGTCATTAAATCCTCACATAGCTCAATGAAATCTCAAACCAATCCACGTCTACAAGCATAGCAATTATATAGCAAGCACATGCTAGGTTGTCTAAGCAAACAGGATATGATCATATGGCTACCATACCAGGTTTGCAGCAATAATAATATAAAACTTCCTATACATTCATAGGGTGATATTTTCTACATGCATAAGTAAAAATATAGGTTGTGAAATGGTCAATGTATGACTTGCCTTGATCCTGTTCCTGACGATCACACTCTTCACAGAACGAAGTGTTGCACTCCGAACAGTCTACACGATCAAACAATATAGCATTCAATACACCATATAACACATAAACAATGCAACAGTAAAAGAACCAAATGAACTGCAAGAAAACCAACTAAACAGTAGCTAAAAGATAACTACAAGTCACCACGATCCCAACGCAACTAGAATCAGCGAAAACGGATACAGCGTACGGTCATCGGAAGTTTAAATTTAAATCTGTACAAATTCAAATTTCAAAACTTAAAACTTTTGAAAACTTAGGTCTACTGGATAGGATTTTTGTACCGATCACAATGCAAAAAGAATTAACTAAAACGAAGCTACGGTTTAAAAGATATTGCGATTACCGTTCCGGGGTCTTTTCTGCCAAAAAGGACTAACCCATAAATAAAATAACTTCGCTGCTGCGAACAGGTCCTCGGCTACGGAGCGAACAACGTCCCCTCCGGCGAACAATCCGGCGAACGTCCGCTGTTTAATAAAACCGCGGTTAACCGAAAAAAAAACCTAACCCAAATAAAAAATGGCCCGAGCTAATACGGACTGTTGGATCTAGATCCAACGGCCGTCGCGGCGGCGCGGCTAAACCGGCGAACCGGCCCGGTGGGCGGCGGCAGCCGGCGCGGCGCGCGGTGCGGCACGGCGAGGGGCGTGGCACCCATGGCGGCGCGAGGCGGCGGCGGAGCGGGTTCGGGCGGAAACTCTAATACCCGCGGGTCCGCGGGTATTTATGGACCCGCGCCCGGTAAGTTTTTTTTAATCCGCTTCGAAAACGGCTGGGCGCAGAAATAAAACAGAACATGCCCATTAGGCCCAAAAGAATTTTACAAAATTAACGGATAATTATTTTTAATTTCTGTTTTCACCAAAACTTTTGAAATAATAAAATTGAATTTTTGGCATTACCAAAATATTCAATAAAAATAAAAACTTTTGCAACTTATTTTTAAATACTTTTAAATACTTTTCCGGCAATTTAAAATTACCGAAAAACTCCAAAAAGGATTTTAAAATATCCCGGAGCATCAATAAATTCCCAAAATATTTTTAGTAATTATTTATAACCCCAAAATAAATTTGAAAAGTCTCCAGAAAATATTTTAAACTATTTTCCAACACTTCAAAAATGGGGATACGTCATATTATATCCTCTCCAATAAATTGCCATAAGTTGAAAAATGTTTAAAAAATATTCATAAAATCCAAATAAAGAAAAACTCCAGCATGACATGCGTATGATGATCTATTAACATCCGATTTTAGAAAATTGGGATGTTACATCCTGCTTCTCAAGAACCCAACCTTGGTGCAAACGATTCTCACCGCCCATCTCGTAGCACGGAGATAAATTGCAACAATAAGCGTCGACTGTTCAGTTCTCAGGAGACGCCTCCAGCTGCCGCCTTCACCGAGGCTGAGACGGCCGAGTCGCGAGATATTATTAGCCCCAACACACTCAGGAAGGCGGTCTCTGAGAAGGTAAAGGTCCCATTACATGAGAAGCCAAAGAAGGGACGGGCAAGAATGAAGAAGGGTCACACTACTGCGAGCTAGCGGGCACCCACGATCCGTGCTCAAGACGGGCCACCAAGACCCGACGGAATCATGTCGAGGGTGCATGTGGTGGGTAGGCCGATGCTATTTGCTGCAATGCTCGATGTTGCAACCGGTGCTATGAAGAGTCTGCATGACATTGTTCTGAATACAGAGACGTGGCGTCTCAGAGAGAATGATGTGGCATACCCGGTTTTCACCTCCAAGGTGCCAGAGGGAAAGGGCTTTGTTGCTTGAGACATCGGGCTTCGCTATGTTTCACTTTTTCTGTTGCACTACATATTCGTTCGGCTATTTGCGCTCAATATGGAGATGCAGATCATTAGAGACAAGACCCCGGGCATCGTTGTAGTCGACCCCTTCTACATGTGTGCCAAGCTCTTGACCAGCCCCGGGGACCGGCGACTCGCTAGTGATTACCTCCAAGACGTCATTCTGGCGAACAAGGATAAGGACAACTTCCTCGTGCCTTACTTTCCCAAGTAAGTCATCCCCTCACGTCCCCGTAACGTACACGAGGTTGCTTAGATTTCGGTTGTTCTTTTTCTCCTAACATCCGTGTTGTGTGAAGTGATGAAACAAAGTGCACACTCATTGCTCTAAGCCCGAAATGGTCCATGGCCACGTATTTCGACCCGGACCATGAGCCGAACAAAGACTACACAAATATCAAGAAAGTTCTCGGTGAGGCTCTCTCGCGCTACTCCAAATCTGGAGTCACCTTCAAGAAGGAAGTTGTTAGGTACGGCGCGCACATGTTCACTCACGTAACAAAGTTCGCCTGCGTCAAGCAGCCGCCTGGTGGTCAGAAGGATGCCTACTACGCCTTGCATCACATGCAGGCATTCGTACGGGACCAGCAGTAGCTTACACTGCCATATCATCTCAAGCACTGGGCCGAACGCTTGTCGGAAATCCAAGATGCCGACCTCAGACAAGAATTCTTTCGCATCGTGTCGGACTTGGTAGGAATCATCTCTGAAGATGTCCTTCGTAACACGGGGGAGTTTTACCTCAACAATCAACTGTCCAACCTTGAAATAGATACAATGCTAAGATTGCAGGCTGACGGCGATCGCTCATTCATGACCATCACGAAAGACGGCGGCTTCACCAACGCTCTAGCCCGTGAGCGGAGGAAAAAGTCTTGATGCCCGTGCGCCTGGCTATGTAGTTTCGGACTATCGACGAGACCTCGTGTGTTGTATAAACTTTTATGAACTTGTATGTACGTATGTCTCCTTAGTTTAAATAGTCGTCATTCAACTTATATGTAGTCGATGCTATTTATTACTGCGACCATGAACCGTGTGCTATTAATGTGTGTTGCTTTTCTCTTCCTTTGGTCCTTAATTTTGTTGTATAAGTATGTACTACTTAAATATTATCTGTAAGTTGCTCTTAACGTTTTGTTTGTCCAGTGCATAAAGCAGATGCGGTCGTATGTCGTGTACATTGGTAGGATTCCCGGAGTCTACGACGACTGGGAGGATTTTCGGAGACAGGTTCACCGTTTTAGCGGTAACAATTACAAAGGGTACCCCACAAGGGCCAAGGCGGAAGCTAGATACGCGTGCTATCTAGCGTGGGAGAGGAGGGAGCGGAGGAGGAACCGGATGAAGATCACTTTGGTCACGATGATGCTCATCGTGACCGCCACCCTCTTCGTCAATGTCATGGTAGTTTAGATATCGACTTGTAATGTGAAAACAAACTCGCTACTCGAGACTTGTAATGTTCTAACTTTGTTCGGTATTTTGAATTCGGAGATTAATATGGTGATTTGTAATCGGAGACTAATCTTCCGTTGTATTCGGAGACTAATCTTCTATTGTATTCGATAAATCTGTGTTGTTTATAAATATGTTGTTTATATATGTTTGTAACCTGTGCAAATACAGAAAAGCAAAAGAAAAAAATCCTCATATTCATAGTAATGGCGCACATAGAGTACATTAATGGCGCATGTACAGAAACACAACAATGGCGCACTTCCTAAAAGTGCGCCATTAGTGACCCAGATCACAATAGACACATGTGGTGGTAGCAGTAACAATAGTAGCCACCACTGGCATCAACAATGGCGCACTCAAGGTGCGCCATTAGTATCCAGGATAGTAATGGCGCACCGAATGTTCGCCATTACTATCACTTACTAATGGCCTGCTAGTAATGGCACACCTTAAGTGCGCCATTAGTAGAAAAATTAGGTGCGCCATTAGAGCCCTTTTTTCTAGTTGTGGTTCTCTCTCTGCAAGTTTCACGTCATGGGATATATATAGGCGAAGGGGGGCAGCCAGGGGGGCCACCAGGGGTCTAGGCGGCCCCCTGGTGCGACCAAGCCCTAGGCCGCGCCAGGTGGCCGCCTAGGGCCCTGGTAGGTCCCACCTGGTCCCCCTTCTGGAATCCAGAAGGTTCCTTCACGCTGATTTTTTATCTGATTTTCCCGAATTTTTGGAGCACTTTTAATATGGGGAAAAACGGAAATAGAAAAACAGCAGAAAACAGAAACTGGCACTTGGGTGCACTGAGTTACTAGGTTAGTCAAATATGATCAAAAGTGTATGAAAGTGTATCTGGATGAAAGCAATATCACACAAAACATGCATGGAGAAAGCAGAAATTATAGATATGTTTGGGACGTATCAACATCCCCAAGCTTAATTCCTGCTCGTCCTCGAGTAGGTAAATGATAAGAAGAATAATTTTTTGCTCACATGCTAGCAACCATATAAGAACTTTGAAAAGTAAAGAAATAAAGGTATGTGATTCAATTCAATTCATAACATGCAAGAGTCTATATTAGCATTGAAACAGGTAACAAAAGAACATTAGGTGCAAGAGCTCTCGCTGTCCGTGACTCAAATGTCTCCAAATGGTGTTTGCGTGCAAGAAGAGGGATCGGGAATACGAGAAAAAAGGTATTTTTGTTGAGAACTCAATCTACTAAAGTTTCACACTTGGTCTTCTTTGGAATCTTATCTCGACTCGTCCCCAGACCACTAGCCAGGTACAAGTCAATTTGATCCACTCCTTTTCGATATTTCGAGCACTCATGCAATGGATGAGCGTAAGCACGAGAGTTGACACTTAGGATGTCAAAGAGATAAATATGGTGGAGGAGGAAGACAAAAAGGAAGAGAAAGGCTCATATCAATGAGGACAATCATAGGCAAGAAGGCCAAATGATAGATATGATGTGAGGAGTAGGGATTTCCATGCAACGGATGCACATATGAGCTAAGAAAGCTCTCCAATGGAACTTGTGGGGTGCATCTAACTTGGTCGCTCATGGAGACCTAGAGCTCTTTTGAGGAGGCTCATCCTTGGAATATGCAAGCCAAGTTCTATAGTGTGAAGGTCCCCACATAGCTATATGCATGTATGATCATCTCTATGGATTACAAGGATAAGAGGGTGTACTAGTGTGGATCTTTCAAAACGATAGTAGTGTTTCCCCTTTCTCTTTTTTTATTTTATTTTTCTATTTTTTCTATTTTTTGTATTTTTTTGGTGGCCTCAATGGATCTTTCTATTTAACTCTCATTTGTCCTCTTTGTGATCTTTATTTTGTCCACTTTGGGATCTTTTCCTCACTTAAGGGCAACACTCTAATTTACAAGAGGGTATAGAAGATCTTTCACACTTTACAAGGTACTCAAATCATAAAGAAGATGTAGCTATGATGATGTATGCAATGTATGCCTCTGCCAGTGTAGCAGGAACATGTATGAAATGAAGATCAAGTCATGAAGAGGTGGATGTTGCATGGAAATATATCTCGGAAAGGCTATGTAAATGCCTTGATAGGTACCTATGGTGGCTGTTTTGAGGAAAGATATAAGGAAGTTTATTATGATAGAGCGTATCATGCCAAGGGATTGGATGTACCGCGAAGGTGGACGCCAACTCTTGGAGTAAGAAGAAGGAAATGCACGGCACGGGAGAGGCTAGCAAATATGAGGAGGTGGAAGTGTCAACTTTCAATACTTACATTAGTCTGAAGAACTCTTGCACTTATTATCGGTAACTCTCAATCTAATAAGAGGTTCACAAAGAGACAAGTACCCACAGGAGTAGTGTATGGGGGTTTGGTTATCCTTGCACATCCTCTACTCATGGTACGTGAGTGTACTCTAATATCCGAACCCTCCAAAGATTAGCGATCCATCTAGTAGCTAGAGTTCTCAACTAGTTTTGTAGCTTTTGAAAATAAACACGAATTTCCCAAAATACGACACCTTTCACTAATAGCTAGAGCTCTTGACACCAAAAGTTCAAACATTACTCACATCAATACCTCAAAACTATTGCAAGTTACAACTAAAATTAAATAGCAACCTACCTACTTTCAAGACAAGACACAACTCAGTGCAACAACCAACTCTCTTAACAAGATAAACATGAGAACTAAAGAGACTTCCAGCAACAAACTAAACAAAATCCAAGGCTATTGCTAAAGACAAACTAAGACTAAAACAAAACATGGCAGTAGCTACGAAAAGATAAAGAACACATAACAACAAAAAGATAAGCATGAAAAATCCTATGATGTGTTCTAGATTGGAGTGGAGCGTGTTTCTCTCCCACACAAAGTAAGCTGGGGTCTAACTTGTTATGAACAGCACGTAAAGCTAAAGAAAACTAAAAAAAGTAAACCTAAGAGCGAGATGCTCCAAGCATAGCACATAACACATGAAGTGATAAAAATATAGTGAGACGAAGGACGAACTGATGATTGTTGATGGAGAAGGGAATGCACGGGGGCATCCCCAAGCTTAGACTCTTGAGTATCCTTGAATATTTATTGGGGATGCATGGGGTCATCCCCAAGCTTGAGCACTTGACACTCCAGGATCTTCTTTCATCATCTTCCATCGCACACTTGAAAACTCCCTTCATACATAACTCATCATAAGCTGATTAGAGGGGTTAGTACCCTTAATATAATAATTTTTCCCCACTGGATATAAATATATTCTTGAAGAGCTACTGTTTCTCAAGATTTCCAAAAGGTTTTTGCAAATAAAAATAAAGCTTAAGGTTTGCAAAACTAAGGAGAGGCAAAACGTGGCAGAATCTGTGAAAAACAGAACAGCAGGTAGTAAGGAATTTTTTTGGGGCACTTCTTCAACTCAAATAAAAAAACTCAGAACATACGAAAGTTTCACAATCTTATAGAGCATGCTGTGTAAAAAAATAAGCTCAAAAATATAAACTAGTGATTTGTTCCGATGTTTTCCGTCAAGAAGACAGAATCTGTTTTCTTGACAGCATGTCACAACTTTTGCTTCCCTTATCATAAGAGGCTATAACTTGGCACAAAGCTTGAAGATAAAGATACAATGATGTTGCTACAGTAGTAACAATCATGAAGACCACTAAAAACAGAAGTAAAAACATCTTGGGTTGCCTCCCAACAAGCACATTTTTTACGCCTTTAAGCTAGGCATAAGGCAAAAGAAGAATCAAGTTTTACCAAGAGAAAGAGAATAGCTAGCCCGTGTAACGGACTCAAAAGGTAACTTTATTTTCTTTCTAGGGAAGTGTTCCATCCCCTTTTTGAGAGGGAATTGAAATTTTATATTCCCCTCTTTCATGTCAATAACGGCACCAACGGTGCGAAGAAAAGGACGTCCCAAAATAATTGGACATAAAGGTTCACACTCTATATCCATAATAATAAAATCAACGGGAACATAGTTGTCATTGACAATGATAAGAACATCGTATATCTTCCCCAAAGGTTTCTTTACGAAAGAATCAACGAGACAAACACCAAAAGAACAAGAATCAAAAGGTTTCAATTCAAGCATGTCATACATTCTTTTGGCCATGACGGAGGTACTAGCTCCAACGTCACATAAAGCATAGCAAGAGAAGTTATTTAATTTAATTTTAATCATAGCGTCCCAACCATCATCTAGCTTCCTAGGTATGGAGGCTTCTATCCTAAGCTTCTCCTCCCTAGCTTTGATGAAAGCATTTGTGATATGCTCCATGAAGGAAAGATTGAGTGTGCTAGTGTGGGGGTCTCTAGACATTTTCTGTAGCAAGCTAATAACTTCTGAGAGGGTGCAACTATAAAAATCAATATCACTACTATCAAAGGTGGTAGTAATGTCATCTAGGCTCACTTGTTTGAAACCCTCTATGTTCATAGGAGTTTCTTCTTCTACGGTTGAGGTAGTAGTATCACCATTAATAGGTCCAATGGGACTAGGAGTGCATTGGGTGCTAATAGTTTGGGTGTCCTCAACAATTTGGACAGTGGCGACTGTGTGGTGTATAGGAAGGCTCTTAATTTTATCATCTTCCTCTTTTTCTCTAGCCCATCTTTCTTTAAGTTTAGCCATCATCCTAATATTTTCATTAATTTTCAATTGGATAATATTAATAGGGGTGGCTTTCCTCTCCTCAAGGGGAGAAGTTCTAATTTTTAGCATCTCAACATCAAGGGCTAAGCTATCTACCTTCAAATAGAGATTATCTAACTTAATTAATTTCTCTTCTACATTCTTGTTGAAGGCTTTTTGGGTAGTGATAAAGTCTCTAAGCATATTTTCTAGTTCAGAAGTGGGGTTCTTGTTGCTATAATAAGTGTTGGTGTTCCCATAGTTGGAGGGAAACGGTATAGGATTGCTAGCAAAATTGCCCCTATAAGCATTATTGTTGAAGTTCTTTCTAGCAATAAAGTTCACATCTACTTGTTCCTGAGCAACCAAAGAATTTAAAGGAACATCATGAGGATCAATAGAGGGTTGCTTGGTAAGTAGAGACATAATTAAGTCAACTTTTTCATTTAGGGAGGCAATCTCCTCGACAGAGTTTACCTTCCTACCTGTTGGAGCACGTTCGGTGTGCCATTGGGAATAGTTGTTCATCATCTCATCGAGATGTTTTGTGGCAGCACCAAGTGTAGTTGACATAAAGGTTCCTCCAGCGGCCGAATCTAACAGGTTCCGCGAGGTAAAGTTCAAGCCTGCATAAAAAGTCTCGTAACCATCCAGGTAGTCAAACCATGTGTAGGGAATTTCTTAACAAGAGATTTCATACGTTCCCAAGCTTGGGCAACGTGTTCATTAACCAATTGCTTAAAATTCATAATGTTACTTCTCAATTGGATAATTTTAGCAGGTGGGTAATACTTCCCAATAAAAGCATCTTTGCACTTATCCCAAGAATCTGTGCTATTCCTAGGCAAAGATTGAAAATAGATTTTAGCTCCTTCCCTCCAAGAGAAAGGAAAAAGCTTGAGCTTAACAACATCACCTTCTACTTATTTATACTTTTGCATATCACATAACTCAACAAAATTATTTAAGTGTAAAGCAGCATCATCTCGAGCACCAGAGAATTGATCTCTCATAACAAGGTTTATCAAAGAAGGTTTAATTTCATAAGAGGTAGCTGAAGTGGCAGGTGTGGAAATAGGAGTGCAGATAAAGTCATTGTTGTTGTGACTAATGAAGTCACAAAACTTGGTGTTTTCAGTGGAACCCATAGTAGCAGCAAGTGTGGCAGGGTTTTTTTTGTAATTTTTGATATAAGACACATGGATAAAAACTGAAAGATAAACTAACAAGACTAAAAAGTAAAGGTAAAAGGTAGTGGGCAACTCCCCTATCTTAGCACTCGGAGTCCCAAGCAACGGCGCCAGAAATTTGCTTGATACGCGAGTGATGATAATTGCTTCTCGCCCTTCTTTGGTTACCCCAAGTGGAAGGTGAGATGCAGTGTAGCGGCAAGTTTTCCTTGGTGAAGATACCAAGGTTGAGATCGACCAGTAGGTCTCCGATAATGATAAGTAGGTGGTGAAGCGAAAAATGCCGCCGTTCACAACTCTCAGTTGCTTACTTCACCTGGACCTGCACACAGACACAAATAACTTTGCTCCCAACGAAGTTCAGAGAGGTTGTCAATCTCTCTGGTCTTGTTGTTTACAAAGGATCAAAACACAAGGGATAACGATAATGATGATTGCAACTGAAATTCAAAGCGGAATAGTAAATAAGCATGTATACAATGATGAGAATATGGACCGAGGTCCCGTGATGTTCACTAGTGATGTCTCTCTCCCAAAAGACGATAAAACTACAATGCGATGTGATCAAATTACAGATGGGCAATTGACATGATTATAAACGCACCGCAATGCTAACTATACTACAAATAAAGGAAGAGTCTCAAAATCATGGGCAGTATGCCAAAATAAGTAGACCGAAATCCAACTGCATCTACTACTAATCATCCACCTTGAGATATCTATCCAGAAAATCTCGCTGGTATTAAGTTGGGAGCCCCACCCAAAGTGTAAACCCAAAGCAACAGAAAACTGCATTAAAAAGCACTTTGCGTAAAGTAAACAATCCTTGCACCCGCGGTTACAAGCACGTTGTTTTCCCCCTTGTGGCAACAACACATCCCATAGACTCATGTTTCTGTCACTCAAGCATGAACCCACAATCAAGCATAACGTTCCCTCTTGGAGTCACTACCTACTACTTGGCCAAAGCAATAAACAACAACCGAGAACATGCAAGAATTACTTAGGAACAAAAATATAAAGATAAGAACCAAATATATTACTCTATCACAATCTGAACTTAATCTCATAATCCATCAGATCCCATCAAACTCAGCATAGCGACAGCAGAAATATTACGTATGTTCCTCGATCATGTAGGTCAGCTCACGAGGTCTAAACCATGAAGAACAAAGAGGGGAGGAGAACATCACATAGATACTGATCAAGGACCCATGGTCCAAAGGAAACTACTCATGGCAGATCCAGGAAGCGTCCATGATGGAGGGGAAGCTCCCGGAGGTCGATCCTCCCTCCGGCAGGATGCCGGGAAGAGGTCTGCTGGCGCTCCCGATCTTGGAAGCGCGGCGGCGGCGGAACAGAGGCGAGATCGCGGAAAAGGGTTCTCTCTCTGGAAGTTTCACGTCACTGGAAATATATAGGCGAAGAGGGGTAGCCAGGGTGGCCACCAGGGGTCCAGGCGCCCCCCTAGCGCGGCCAAGCCCTAGGCCACGCCAGGTGGCCGCCTGGGTCCCTGGTGGGTCCCACCTGGCCCCCTTCGTGACTCCGGAAGGTTCCTTCACGCTGATTTTTTATCTGATTTTTCCCGAATTTTTTGAGAACTTTTAATATGGGGGAAAACTGAAATAGAAAAACAGCAGAAAACTGAAATTGGCACTAGGGTGCACTGAGTTAGTAGGTTAGTACAAATATGATCAAAAGTGTATGTAAGTGTATCGAGATCAAAGCAATATCACACAAAACATGCGTGGAGCAAGCAGAATTATAGATTCGTTTGGGACGTATCAATCCCTTTGAGTACATTCAAACCATAACAGATTAGCAACCGAATATATAAAAGTATTTAAGATCATTCAACACATACACACGACACACATAATAAGATCATTCATATAAAAATAGATTAGCGACGAATTTTTCGACAAACAAGATCATTCGACATACATAAGTTTGGAAACACATATTCGTTCGACACATAGAAGGTTCGACACACATAATATCATTCGACACACATAAGGTTTGACACACATATTCATACTCTTGACATAATAGTCATTAACCTTATCTAATCTTTCCACTCTTTGTTGATGTACCTAGCCATCCAAGTCTGCTGACCTATGTGTCCCATCTTCATGAAAGCTTTGCCACTTTTAGGATTCTCAGTCAGAAAGGCAAAATAGTGAGCAATTTTAGCCTCACTAAAGCCTTCCATAACCAACAATATTTCATGTAGATCATCAAGGATTTCCTCAAGAGGTGGTTGAGGGGCAGATATCTCACCGGCTATGACGACGGCAGCCGCAAGCTCAGATCCTACACGACTAAGAATGAAAATGAGGCCTTCTTCTTCATTAGGATCCTTCTTTTCACTAGTACCGAGCGAAGCTATGCACACGATTTTTTTACTCCCTCCGCATACGATTTTTAGAACCATGTGCTCTCGTGGGTGTGCGATGAGAGATGCCATCGCACATGATATAGAAATTGTTTTCTTATATTGTGCTTGTTGTTTAACTGGTCTTAACTAGTTCATCCTTGCAATTGTTAGGCTCATCTTTACCTTTCGCATTATTGCCTAAAATTGCTAAGTATTGTTAAATTTTTTAATATAACCTGTTAACCCCCCTCTAGGTCTATCTCGATCCTTTCAATTGGTATCAGAGCCTCGTGCTCTAATCTTGTGGCTTAACCGCACTAGAGCAAGATGACCAAGGACGGCAACCCCGAAAGTTCGGGTGCTGACGTGGAGGTGATCGTAGTTGCTACGGATGCCGCTCGTTTGGAAGCCGAGAGATTGGCTGCCGAACGAATAGCCTCCGCAACACTTGTGGTTCCCCCCTCCGTGGGGAATGTTTCCGTTGATATTGAGGATCCTAATTTTTTCACTTCAAATGCTTAAGTACAAGCTCTAGAAAAACAAAAATGGGATATGGAATCCGCCTTTGCAAAGATGAAGGCTACGGCATCGGAGTCACAAACATCAAGTGGTGCGGCTCCAAGGTCCCCACAAGCGGCCTTTGTGTACCCCGGTTCCGAGCTTCCTTTTCAAAGAGGTGGTCCCTACCAATGGGACTATCCTACCCCCAAGCTTGAGGAACCTAAGTATAATTTCAATGGAAATCCGCCGGTACTAACCGAGACTACTAACTTTTTGGATTGGAAAATTCTTATGGAAGATTATCTTAGGTTCGTGTGGGAACCAATGTGGAACCTCAGCGACTCCGGGAAAGGTTACTATCCGGTTAATCTAAACAACCTTACACCCAGTGAAGTGTTTGACAGACACCTCAACTTTGCTTCCATTGGGTTCTTTAAAATAGGAATGGATGAGTTGACTCGAGCACCGTTTCTCCATATCACAAATGCCAAGGAACTTTGGGATACTATTCTCATCGCCAAGTCTGTCTCCAGATCTCTACAAATGACAAGATATGAGACCGCTAATAATGCCTTGCATAATCTCCACATGGAGAAAGACGAGACTCCCCAACAACTCCATATGCGTCTCAAAGTTCTCTCTGCACATGTCCAATCCTTCACTTGTGAGAAATCCTTGGATGGATATCAAATCACCAACTGTTACCTCGTGGACAAGATGTTGAATGCTCTCATGGTATATTCACATCAAATGGTGTGGAAATTGAGGCCTATGTCTGACTTCTTCAAAATGACACCGGATGATGCGATTGCCACCTTCTTGCAACATTAAGAACACCTAAAGGAGTCCAAGAGACTACTCACCACATATGGTGGTCCAACCTCAGCCCTATTGGAAATATGCCCTAGAGGCAATAATAAAATGTTATTATATATATATTTCCACGTTCGTAATTAATGTTTATATTTCTGTGCTATAATTACAATGACCATAACTGTGAGATTCAGAAGAAAACTCATTAGCATGTGTGGAAATGTAAACACCAAGAGTTCATGGTTTAGCCTCTAAGACCATCTCCTGTGCTAACTGATGATTACGTTTTCTTAATCACAAACATTGTTCTTGTAACAAGGATGTCAGTAGCAATGAGAACATATTTTTAGCAGAACAATGATGTTGAACCGACCCCAGTATTGAATGATATACTTAGAGATTACATCGTAACAGCGTTATAAGTCATATCATGAAATGTTATCATGTACGTAATTCCTTAGACCATGAGAGTATCAAGTTGCTTCACAGAGGAAGATGTACTTTGGTTCTTAGATGAATCTTGCCGTTACTGGGAAGTAGTAAAATAAGGTCTAGGTATATCGGATAGTGTGTCTAGTAATTGGGATAGTTCAAGACTGGGATTTTCTCCTTCACGATGAAGAAGATATTCACTTCGGGCGCACTCGGTATGACGGTATCCATTATAGTCTGGCCAGATGTATTGTGATTTAGTCACGGGGATACCAGAATACGATAACGAGAAAAGGGACAAACAAGCAAAGAGGATAATGAGTGGCTTGTGTTCAAGAAGTTGTTACACATGGGTTCCAAACTTCTCTCCTCTTACTTTGTCATATATCTTGAAGCAAAGGTTATGGTACATGACTAAACATAATGGTTCACTCGAAGTTTCTTCGTGTATGTGCGGGAGTCAACATGGTTATCCATGGCTCCGCTGTTGATTATTGGCTGTTGACAAAAGGCTGTTGACCTATGTCCAGAAGATATTCTAAGGTATGTATGCATAATACCGAACCTATTGGGTCACACACTTAACGAGCAGTAGTCTGTTAGAATACTGGAATGGTAGAAGGTCTAGTGGAAGCAAAGATGAATAGTTCATACAGGCACCGGAAGTAGTTCTGGATATTTATGGAATTGTTCATAAGGGCACTAGAAGAAGTTCTGGGTATTTAAGGATATGTCCGGATCACTTTGGAATAGTCCCAGGTGGTTCCGGAACATATGAGAATGGTACTGGGGAAGTCCTGGATCGACCGGAATAGTTTCGGGTTAATCGGTGGACGTCCTGACAAACGTACGCGGTCATCGGATTTCTTAGACTGTTACTCTGATGGTCTCGGAACCTATCCAGATAGTTCCAGAATGTCCAAAAACGGTTCTGAATGTCTTGGAAGTGTTCCAGAAGGTTCCGGAATGTCGCAAAACCATCCCGAAAGTTCCCGGAATAGTCGAGAATGGTCCCGGAGGGTCCTGGAAGGTTTTGAAAGCTTCTGGAAGGTTCCACAAGTTTCCGGACAGTACCATATGCGCCCCACCACCCTTAGCCTTGGGGTCAACGCACCCCAAGGGGGCTAGGCCAAAATATGGTGGTGGGGGCGCCCTACATGGGGAGGAGTCCTCCTTGGACTCAGACTCCCCGGTGTGAAGGACTCCCTTTGGGAGTAGGAGTCCCAGGGGGACTTCACAACCCCTAGGTCGGCCAGGACACCCCCCTGGCCACCTATATAATGTGGGGGAGGGATGGGGGCGCAACACAACTAAACCCTAGCCCCCCTCCCTCCTCTAAACCCCGTTGCTCCACAATTAGACCCCAATTTAGACGTTGTTCTAGATTGGAATCCATTAGGGTTTTCTTCCTCTAGTTTTCTCGGTGGTGTTCTTCTCTGGACGGCGGAGCGCTGCTGGATTACTGCTACGGGATGTGTGGATACTAATGGAGGGGTCGTGCCTTTGACCCTTCTTCAAGGAGCTTGTTCGTGGGACTTATCCGCGCACTAGATCGCGGGACGGTTCGAGGGATCGATATCCTCGCGGCTGGGGGGTTATTGAAATTCCTAGTTGCGGGGATCTACACCGACGGTATTCACCAAATCTACTTCCGCTACATCGGTTGGTGAGCCATGACCTAAAACCTTGTATGCAATCTTCATAGATGATCTTGGGTGATTGCTACGTAGGCCGATTTTTTTTGTTTTCTACTGTGTTTCCCAGCAGTAGTATCATGAGCGATCTATGAGTTGATGCATGTTTAGGTCTAGATCATATGTTGATATGAGGCATTGATTTTCTTGTTGCTTGCCTGTCATGTTATTTTTTCTGTGCTTGATGGCAAGTTGAGATTTTGCTACAAGGATTGAGTTTTCCATCGATCCCTCTATGCTGCTTTCATTATGTTGGTTGCCTTGATCATGGTCTACATCAAACTCCTTGGATCTCATCTTAATCTCGCAACAGAAGATTTAACATGGAGGGCTTGTGTATTTTATGAATTCAAATCCACACGGGGGTCACGCGTTGAACGAAGTTTGGCTTGTGCCATTAGTTGCTACACGCACCCCGATCGTTAAACTAGCAACAATGAAGTGTCGTGTTTGGTTTGTATAGGGAACAAAGTTTGCATGTAACCTGCTAATCAACCACGATAAAATTTACAACAACCCGTGTAGATTGCGATCTAACTTGTTTTTGCAGAGTATGCATGTGATGTGGTATAGCCTTCAAGATTTGCAATGTGTTTGTATGAGAAGCTATATGTTATGTAATATTTATTCGCGGCCTGCGTGCCATGGTACGACATGATGATTGGATTCATATGATTGTCACTAAATTATGGCGTGCGTGCCAGAACTTTTTATTAGCTTGAGGCAAGGCAATAGATGGAGACAAGGGGATGATCAAAGATGCGGAGGTGGACCCCGACGAACATGCCCGAAACCGTGGTGATGTTCCCGGCGCCAAGGACATTGTTGGTGGACACGGTGACTTCTACCACGAAGACAACAAATACTTCACGAAGCAAAGGGCTATACTATATCACATAATTTCATGAACTGCCTGTGATGTTTCTCCCTTTGATGCACCCTTGTTTGATGCGCAGTAGTCGTATTTTATTAGGGCGATCTCTCGCTAAACAATATCAAGTTGATAGTGTTCTTCCAACTGTAGCACCGTCTATACTATGTTTCACATCGGAGCAGGTCATGTCACATGGGTGCACACGATGTGACGCATAAAAGACGGGTGTGTTAAAAGAACACACAACACATTACACTTGGTTGTCTTGACGGTGTGGATAAAAGTTTGCTATCGGAACACGCCCATCGAAAGAGCAACAAGAATCACCTTTGGCATGATTGGCAATTTGGCCTTCCGGTCCAGTCTAAGTCATCAGTGATGTCACATCAATGGAGGACGATTGGGTCAGATCTTGAATCACTCCAGCATCAATTACGAGAGATATTGATCTGAGTGGGAGCGCACTTAGTAATTAAATTGATTAATCACAAGTGCAACTTAATTATGAACAAAGTCTTAGTATTTGCATTATCGTTATAGAATAATGGCTCGCGTTACCACCTTCCCAAGTGAGTTTGATTAACTATATTATCTGGTAAAAACTTTATGATTGGTACCGTATTGTGAGGACTATCCTCAATAGTGTCGAGAAGGAGCTTGTCCTATCGCAAATTTTTTATGCTCTACGACTAATGCTATGGATGATGTGTCTTACGTCCATCAATACAAAAGACTAGAATTCCACCACAACTAAGTGTATTGTCTTCATCACCATGAAACCCGAACATCAAAACGTTTGGGATAGTTATGTTATATTCATGGAACTGAAAAATTGTTTTCAGTGATAATGCAATTGATGTAGGATATAAGATATCTAGTACAATGTATGATTGTAAGCATTAGTGAAAATGTTCATTATGCGGAAACAAAACTGATAAGTGTGGGATCCAGAAGAACACTGATCATATAATGATGAGAATTAAGGGAAAGGAAGTTCCATAGGGTGTTAGTAAGACTTACACGCCGGAAATTCCATGGCGTACGCCACCCTTGATCATGAGTGAGCTTCTGTGAGTAGGAGTGACATTGGAAATAGAACTATGATACGTATAAAGGCAAAAAGAAAGAATACTGGAATAACCAGCTCAGAAATGAAAATCATACGAAGTAATAGATGAATTCATTACTAGTCAAAAGATGTAATTCTTGGGAATCATGATTAAGTAGTTAATTGTTGATTCTAGGTATTGCGATTGAACAAGTTGATCACTGGAATATCACGTTGATTGCATATTGTTGCAACTCGATGCAAGAAATACTATGGCCTTTATGACTAGCTAATGATAAGTTTGGCACGCACGGGAACACGGTAAAAGGTTTACTATACTGTGTGTTGACTCTATGGTTATCTTCATAATTCATTTTAGAGTTGAATAAATTGTTACTACACTTTAGCCTTGTTGCATAACATCATTTTGAATCATGTTTTGTTCCAAGAAAGTTGTTCAAAGTTATGATTCACATAAAGGCCATACGTCTATTGTGAATAGATTGTATGTTATGAATCTTGATAATAATACTTAAACATCCATAAAACTGACGCTAAACGTCGCAAGACTGACAGAAATACCACATAGATGTGGCACTGTTGTTTATCACAAGTGACATAACATGCATGAAGAGTTTCCATAAGTGACGGACTTTCGAGTCATATGATTATGAATCACTTGACGCTTGCGATCTTTGTTTCGAAGTAATGTGACTAAAAACACCGTTGATAGGCCATACATGAACGGACAACTAAACTATTGGAAATCATACAGGCAGATGTGTGTAGTCCAATAAATGTAGTTGTGTGCAGTGGATTTTCTATCTTCACTCATGAGTTGAAATAGATATGTGGATATCTGCTCAATGGAGACATACGTCTGAAATCTTTGAATTGTTCATGGAATTTTAGAATGAAATAGAAATTCATTGTAACAAGAAAATAATGCTTCTGCAAATTAGATTGTAGAATGTAATATTTGAGTTACAAGTTTAGCGAACGTCTGATGTGTTGTGAAGAAGTATCATAACTTGTGCCTCCCAAAACACCAATATGAGTAAAGTGTTCGAGAGACATAATCAAGCCATGTATGACACGGTAAGATCAAATATGACGTTTATCAATTTTCCATTATATTTATTAAAGTTATGTGTTAGTGACTACGGCTTTTACACTGAAAATAGCACCATCAAATCTGTTGAAATGACACCTATTAGATGTGGTATGGACTGTTAAAAACATGTTGTCTTTTCTTAAAATTTGGCTATATGAGGCATATATTTGACATACTCAAAACCCCAAATCAGATAAGTGCTACTTTGTTAAGGTTATGCCAAAAGTTTTGGTATTCCTATATCACTACACAAAAGCAAAACTGTTTGTTTTTAAGAACAATGTGTTTTGAAGAAAAAAGTTTCTTGCAAAAGAATGAGAAAAACTGAGTGGGAGGACAGTGCAACTTGTCAAGATTGTTGAATCTTCAGAGAAGTGCGCAGCTGAACCACACAGGTTAGGCAAAACTCGTATAAACATTTATGTTATGTAAACGAGATATTGTTGTTTGACAATGATAAACCTGTGATATACAAAGAAGCGTTGATGGGCCTAACCCTGAGATTTGGCTAAATGTCGAATAATCCGAGATAGTATCCATGGAAGTAAGTCAAGTTTTGAACTTGGTAGACTCTCCGAAAGACTAAGATTCTGAATAATAATATATATGGATCTATAATTGATTCATATGAAATTGTTTATCCATAAAGCTCAACTCGTTGGAAAGATGTTTTCTAGAAAGTTCAAAGGTTGACTATGGCGAAGTAATGTTGACCATAGAAATGCTTTAGTCAATTCGGGTTATACTAGAAATTACTACATATCTCATTTATAGGATATGGTAGAATGAACGTCAAAACAAAGTTCCTAGATGGAAATATAACAAAGGACGTATATCTGATACGACCGGAATGTTTTGTCTATTCAAAGAATGCTAGAAGAGATGCAAGCCTTGGATATCTAGTAATGGACTAAAGCTAGAATAATGGAGTAGGAATTTTCATTGTGATGAAATTGCCAAAAGAGTTTGTTTTTATCAGGAATAACGAAGATGCTTGAATATTCAAGAAAGTAAGTGGGAGCTGAATAATATTTCTAAAACCTTATGTAGATGACATATTGTTGATTAGAAATGATATAAATTTCATGACACGAATAAGTACTTCATTGAAAATAGTTTTTAGCTGAAGTACTTGGGCTAATATAGAATTTTTATTGAGCACAACGATCTATACAGATAGTAAGTGACTGATTATGCTAAAGCCAACGTTACATGTTGACATGATACTAAAGTAGTGTAGTATGAAAATGCCATGTGTTTGGATTAATCATGTACACCATAATATGTAAAATGACCAGATATGTCCACTGCTCCAAAAGGTTGTGAGCAAGATACCAAAGTGATCAATATGTTGATCATTGGAAAAATAGTGAAAAGTTAAACTTATGATAGATAAGATATGTTTCTCGGAAAATGGAGATAATGAAGAGCTCGTTTGAATAAGTTACAGCAACTGAAGTTGGATGTAAATAGTTACACCAATTCAGTCTTCATACTTACTCCAACCGATTTTCGATTTTGATTGGGATTATGTGTTTCACACGTAAGAGTGGCACTGTATTGTTAAGTTAGATATTGTGTCGAATTCTATAACAGAGGCTAAGTATAATGTTGCTTAAAAGAAGTAACAAGGAGGGTATTTTGAATCATAAGTTCATTTATGAACGTGGTATGGTTTCCTAGATGCTTCAAGCTCATGGAACATTGATGAATGATTTCTTGACTTATTCTAAGGAACCAAGGTCCTGCCAAATGATTCAAACATATACAAAGCTAAACTGATAAAATTAGTGAATTTAATGATAGCGTGAAAATGCGAAGATATGCAAGATACAAACGGGTCTGAAACGTCAGATCCGAAGATGAAGTCTATACCACAAATGAAGCATGCATTACACCGGTATGCCATAGGTGTAAATTTCTCAAGCAATGACAATATTATTGACTCTAGTGCAAGTGGGAGACTGTTGGAAATATGCCCTAGAGGCAATAATAAAATGTTATTATATATATATATATTTCCACGTTCGTAATTAATGTTTATATTTCTATGCTATAATTGCAATGACCCTGACTGTGAGATTCATAAGAAAACTCATTAGCATGTGTGGAAACGTAAACACCAAGAGTTCCTGGTTTAGCCTCTAAGACCAGCTCCTGTGATAACTGATGATTACGTTTTCTTCATCATGGGCATTGTTCTTGTAATAAGGATGTCAGTAGCAATGAGAACATATTGTTAGCAGAACAATGATGTTGAACTGACCCCAGTATTGAATAATATACTTAGAGATCACATCGTAACAACGTTATAAGTCATATCATGAAATGTTATCATGTACATAATTCCTTAGACCATGAGAGTATCGAGTTGCTTCACACAGGAAGATGTACCTTGGTTCTTAGATGAATCTTCCCGTTACTGGGAAGTAGTAAAATAAGTTCTGGGTATATCGGATAGCGTGTCTACTAGTTGCGATAGTTCAAGACTGGGATTTGCTCCTTCACGATGAAGAAGATATTCACTTCGGTCCCACTCGGTATGACGGTATCCATTATAGTCTGGCCAGACGCATTGTGATTTAGTCACGGGGATACCGGAATACGATAACGAGAAAAGGGACAAACGAGAAAAGAGGATAACGAGTGGCTTGTGTTCAACAAGTTGTTATACATGGGTGCCAAACTTCTCTCCTCTAACTTTGTGATATATCGCAAAGCAAAGGGAATGGTACATGACTAAACATAATGGTTCACTCGAAGTATCTTCGTGTATGTGCGGGAGTCAACATGGGTGTCCATGGTTCCGCTGTTGATTATTGGCTGTTGACAAAAGGTTGTTGACCTATGTCCATAAGATGTTCTGAGTCATGTATTCATAATACCGAACCTATTGTGTCACACACTTAATGAGCAGTAGTCTGTTAGAATAATAGAATGGTACAAGGTCTAGTGGAAGCAAAGCGGAATAGTTCATATGGGCACCCGAAGTAGTTCCGGGTATTTATGGAATTGTTCATAAGGGCACCAGAAGAAGTTCTGGGTATTTAAGGATATGTCCGGATCACTTTGGAATAGTTCCAGGTGGTTCCGGAACATATGATAATTGTACTGGGGAAGTCCTGGATCGACCGGAATAGTTTCCGGTTAATCGGTGGATATCCCGACAAACTTACGCGGTCAACGGATTTCTTAGACTGTAACTCAGTTGGTCTCGGAACCTATCCAGATAGTTCCGGAATGTCCAAAAACGATCCCGGAAGGTCTTGGAAGTGTTCCAGAAGGTTCCGGAATGTCCCAAGACCATCCCGGAAGGTCCCGGAATGGCCGAGAATGGTCCCAGAGGGTCCTGGAAGGTCTTGGAAGGTTTTGGAAGCTTCTGGAAGGTTCCACAAGTTTCCGGACAGTACCATATGCGCCCCACCACCCTTATCCTTGGGGGGCCAAGGAACCCTAAGGGGGCTGTCCGAAATATGGTGGTGGGGGCGCCCTACTTGGGGAGGAGTCCTCCTTGGACTCAGACTCCCCGGTGGGAAGGGCTCCCTTTGGGAGTAGGAGTCCCACGGGGACTCCACAACCCCTAGGTCGGCCAGGAAAGCCCCCTGGCCACCTATATAATGTGGGGGAGGGGTGGGGGCGCAACACAACTTAACCCTAGCTCCCCTGCGCCACCCTCCCTCCTCTAAACCCCGTTGCTCCACAATTAGACCCCGGTTTAGACACTTTCTAGATCGGAATCCGTTAGGGTTTTCTTCCTCTAGTTTTCTCGGTAGAGTTCTTATCTGACCGGCGGAGCGCTGCTGGATTGCTACTACGGGATGCGTGGATACTAATGGAGGGGTCGTGCCTTCGACCCTTCTTCGAGGAGCTTGTTCGTGGGACTTATCCGCGCACTAGATCGCGGGACGGTTCGAGGGATTGATATCCTCGCGGTTGGGAGGTTATTGAAAATCCTAGCTACGTGGATCTACACCGACGGTCTTCACCAACTCTACTTCTTCTACATCGGTTGGTGAGCCATGACCTAAAACCTTGTATGCAATCTTCATAGATGATCTTGGGTGATTTCTACGTAGGCAGAATTATTATTTTTCTACTTCGTTTGCCAACACAACCTTGCTCTCAAGGCTAGGATTGAGGAGATTGATGATGATGAGGAAGATTACGAGTACGAATATGATGATAACTCCGATGAAACACCATCATATGAAGATAAGGCTCTCTGTGTGAAGAGGTTATCCAAAGGGTACTTCAAGCGAAGATTCCAAAAGAATAAGACAAGAGCGTGCTACAACTGTGAGAGGCCGGGACACTTTGCGGAGGATTGTCCATATGAGAAGAGAGAAGACAAGCCTCATTTTCCTAGGAAGGAAGTTGGCAAGAAGCTCCCAAATCCTCTCAACAACAAGCTTAGGAATAAAGCCTTGTTCGCTCTAGAAGGGTCAGATCCCGAGGATGTTGGTGGTGTGGCCAGAGTTGCTCAATTTACACAAAAGACATTGAAGCTTCTCAACAAGGAAGGTGAATTTGTCAACTACAACTACATGAGTGACTACACCGGTAATGCACACAAGTGTCTCATGGCCAAGTTGGTCGATGACGATACTCCCTCCACCTCGTCCAAGATAGGGGTAACTCCTATTGATGAGTCCTTCATTCTCTCTTGCGAAACACCTAATGATGAATTTCATGATGCGGCAGGAGATGATGCAAATGTTACATGTGAAGATTTGTTGTTTGTTAAAATGAACAAAATGATGTGCTCTCTCAAAGGCAATAAGCTCAAAATGTTTTAATTCCTTATGGATGTTGTGGGTAAGCACTCCACAACCATTAAGGATCTTGAAATCCTCCTCACCGAGGAAAAAGAGAACTATGTTCTTCTTGAGTGGAAGGTATACTTTGAGGAGGCTCGAAATGATAAATTTTGCAAAGTTGTTCAAACAACAAATGATTTAAATGACAAACATGTGGCGTCCTTGAAAAAGGCTAATGATATTTGTAAGGAACTTGCTAATGATATGGGAAAGCTTGTTGAGCTAAACACCTCTCTTTCTAAGGATGTTGAGCTACTCACCATGTCTCTCAAGACAAAAGATGATGAACTCAGCATCCTTAAGAAGAGCCTTGCGTCTCACAAGTTTTATCACATAAAAACCCTTACTAGGATTTCTCCTCCTACCATTGTAAATTTTGCTAACTCTACTATTGATAAAACATCTCTTATTGAGGAGAACTTATCCCTTCATGCTCAACTAAAGAAGGGACTCATAACTTGTGCCCAAGGCGAGAAGAACCTAAATGATGTACTAAGTCATCACAAGGAGTCTTTTGCTAAGGAAGGACTTGGTGTTGACCCAAGTACGAGTTTGACAAAGGATGTCACCCTTAGCAAGGGATGAACTCCTCAAAAGGTGATCTTTGTTCGCGAAGGGCACAAGGACAAAGGAAAGAAGAAGGTTGATGAGGTTGGTGTTGTGAGTGGGAAGGCCACTTGGAAAGACCACTGCCAAAAAGAAGAAAGACAATATGAATCCATCCTATGTGCTCCGTAAGGAAAAGGATGGAGATGTGTTTGTCAAATTTATTGGTCCCTGTAATTATTTTCGTTTATATGCTATTTTGGTTCCAAAGACCCTTGTTACTAACCTTAGAGGTCCCATTGAAAAATGGGCGCCTCTATCCAAAGCCTAAATATATGGGTAGGATTCTCTCTCTGGTGGAGTCCAATGGGTGACTGATAGTGGATGCACCAATCATATGACCGGAGAAATCCGTTTGCTCAAGGACTTCATGGATGCAATACAAACATATATGAGCATTGTCTTAGGTAGTGGTTCCAAGGGAAAGGTACTTCGGTTGGGCAAGGTGGCTATTACTAATGACATGTCTCTTGACAATGTCATGCTTTTCCAATCCCTCCAATACAATTTGCTTTCCGTTCGTCAATTAGCTCCCGTTGGTTATGATACACTAGTTGATCTAACAAGTGTGAAAGTATTTAGTAGAGATACTCTCAAAGTGGCCTTTGTTGGAGAGTTGCATGGCAACCTCTATGCGGTTGATTTCTCGAAAGAGAGAACGTACCATGCAACTTTTCTAATGGCCAAGGCCGACAAGGGGTTGATGTCTACGCATGCTTCTATTCTTGTAGACTATGTTGGGCCTCCAAGCGCAGAGGTTTGTAGGACAGCAGCAATTTCCCTCAAGTGGATGACCTAAGGTTTATCGAACTCAGGGAAGTAGAGGTTGAAGATGGTCTCTCTCAAGCAACCCTGCAATTAAGATACAAGAAGTCTCTTGTGTCCCCAACACACCTAATACAACTAGGAGTTGTATAGGTGCACTAGTTCGGCGAAGAGATGGTAAAATATGGGTGATAGGTGTGATAAAACGAAGTAATATAAATCTGTAATAAAAAGTGCAGCAAAGAAACAAGTAACAAAAGTGAGTGCAAATGGTGTAACAATGATGGAAACAAGGCCTAGGCTTCATACTTTCACTAGTGGCAACTCCCAACAACATTAACATAGTCTAATGACATGATATTTCCCATACAACATGCAATGGAGACGTACTCGGAGGTCATTCCTTTGTGGTCAAGAGAGGACGAGAATTGTGTAGGACTACAAAAGCACACCTCAAAGTTCGTAGTTCTCAATCTATGGATTTCCCAATGTCACCGCGGCCATCCAAAGAGAGTACCACAATCACCACATGTAAGTGCATCAAGTGCCTTCCCCTTGAGGTTTTGGAGTTTGATGACAAAACGGTTAAGGGACTGATGTGTTTGTGAGTATACACAGGAGAACAGTCCCTGATGAGGTGTTTAACCACCAATGTCGACCCCCCAAAATGTTGAGGAACATTGGAGAAATCGGTGTGTTTCCTGAAGAATGAAGTTGCGCGAAATCCTGAGGAAGTAGGATCCTGAAGCGTTCGGTTGAAGCTGAAGCTGAAGACGATCCTGAGGAAGTTCGCGCTGAAGACGAAGTTGAAGCGTAGTCTTCGCTAAGACTTTTTATACTTCTTGAGTAATGAAGTTGCGCGAAATCCTGAGGAAGTAGGATCCTGAAGCGTTCGGTTGAAGCTGAAGCTGAAGACGATCCTGAGGAAGTTCGCGCTGAAGACGAAGTTGAAGCGTAGTCTTCGCTAAGATTTTTTATACTTCTTGAGTCATAGGAAAACACCGCACTGTTGGAGGGGTTGAAGAAAACGAGTTCCGAAGGTCTGAGGAAGTGCTCAGTTAGGAATCCTGAAGAAAAACCCTGAGGAAATCTCCTGCAGTAGAAGTTCAGTTCCTCGGGTGTCTGAGACGTTGTTCTTCAGGACACTGAGGAATCTGTCTTCGGTTGAGGAGTCTGGAGACTGCGAGTGCAGTTCTCCTGAAGAGAGAGAAATCTCCTGCAGTAGAAGTTCAGTTCCTCGGGTGTCTGAGACGTTGTTCTTCAGGACACTGAGGAATTTGTCTTCCGTTGAGGAGTCTGGAGACTGCGAGTGTAGTTCTCCTGAAGAGAGTGAGATCTCCTGCAGTAGAAGTTCAGTCCTCATGTGTCTGAGACGTTGTTCTTCAGGACACTGAGGTAACTAACTTCGGTTGAGGAATCTGGAGAGATAATACTTTGACCGTGCCACGTGTTGCGTGGTGAGAGGCTAGAACTTGTCTAGCAACGGTCATTTCCGAGGGCATGAGAGTAATTGCATGCACGGGCATTTATGTCCTTTCACCTCGGGTTGCTCCGCGGCTATAAATGGCCACCCCCAGCCCCATTTGTGGGTTGGCTGCTCCGACAGAAAAACTGACACTTGTCATTTGAGAGCAACCCACCTCTGAGGAAACTGAAGAACCTATGTGAGGAAAACCACCAGCCTGAGTAGTTGAGCATTTCTGAGGAAGTCGGTTCGAGTGATCCGAAGCTTTTTACTTTTGAAGACTGTGATCTTCCAGCCGGTGTAGAAGTCTTCATTCTGAGGAAGTCAAGATGCAATTGTGACTTCCCGAAGTGACTGAGTCTGTAAAGGTTTCGGGAGTCTACCTTGAAGACTCACCTGAGTTATTGGACGGAGTCTGAGGACTTTAGTTCAAGGAGAACAAGGTGAAGACTATGTCTTCTGAGTTGAATCTCAGCCTCTCCAACCAGACGTAGAGTTGTCACAGCAACTTGAACTGGTCTACCAAACCAATGTCTTCAATCTCTGGTGCTATCTCTTCAACCTCTTAAGCTTCAGTATTTGATATGATATGCTTTAGCTCTCCCTCTGCTATTTGTCTTCATACTATGCATCTGAAGCACTTCTGCTTATCTGAATTAATTTATTTCTGTTGCATTATGATGAGCTGCCCTAATGATTACATTCTGTGAAGTTTTATTTCTTCATGATTTTGGTTACTTCTTCAGCTTCATGATTTTCTTCAGCTTCATGATTGCTTCAGTCCTGAAGAAAACCAAAATCTGGTAGTAAAATTGAAAATCTCCCATTCACCCCCCCTCTGGTCGATATAGTGCACTTTCAATTGGTATCAGAGCTAGGTACTCCCTTGTTCTGTGTGATTCGGTTTAACCACCTGGAGTTTTAGTTATGTCGACCTCAGGTACAATGAGTGTTGCCTCAAACTGCCCCATCTTCGACGGGACAGACTATCCATATTGGAAGAAAAAGATGAGGATGCATCTTGAAGCCATTGACAAGGATCTGTGGGATATTGTTGATCAAGGCATTCCTGAAGCAAATCTGATGACTGCTCCTGAAGTTGTCAAGAGGAACTGGCAGCTTGATGCAAAAGCTCGAAGCATCATTGGTGGTCATCTCAACAAGGCTCAATTCAACCGTATCAGTGGTCTGGATACTGCAAAGAAGATATGGACAAGACTGTCTAAAGTCAATGAAGGAGTCTCTGCTCAACGAGACTCTCGGGTTGATACACTCCGCAGTCTCTTCAACAGGTTCAAGAGGCTGGACAATGAGCACGTGCAACAAACCTTTGACAGACTCACTGACATATCCAATGAACTTCAAGCACTGGGTGCCGCTGACATCACAGATCATGAAGTTGTGAAGAAACTACTGAGGTCACTGGATGACTCATTTGAGTTCCTATCACTGATGATTCAAGAAAGGCCTAACTTCAAGACTCTGGATCCAGCGGACATTCTCGAGCGCCTCAATGCTCATGAACTGAAGCTCTCTGAAAAACGAGATTTATAAAGCTCCACGCCTAAGGTCCGCGCGCTAAAAGCTAGAGCACGAAGAGTGTCCTCTGATGAAGAGTCTGAGGCTGATACTGATGATCCTGAAACCCTCAGCCGTGAACTTGCTCTCCTCACCAGAAAGTTTCAAAGATTCACGAAGAAGAATCGCTTCGGAAATTCCTCAAGATCGTCCTCAAGAAAAAGCAAAGATGATGACTCTGTCGAAGCAAGAAAGAGAGTCTGCCACAAGTGCAAGAAACTTGGGCATTACATCGCTGAGTGTCCTCTGTGGGAAAAGGAAGCTAGACTGAAGAAGAAGAAGAAAGGGAAAGATGAAAGTTCTGATGAAATGACTAAGAAGAAATCCTGAAGATCCTCAAAGCCTGCTGGATACAGGAATAGCAGTTCCCATAAGGCTCGTGCATATCTCGGAAAAGAATTGGACTCGGAAGAATCTGGTTCCAACCCTGATGCTGAGGAAGAAGAATCCGAAGAATCTGAGGGTGTGGCTGGTTTGGCTCTTGCCACGACACTTATCTCAAAGTCAATCTTCAGCACTGAGGAATCTGGTATATCACATGCTAATGATGAAGTTGAAGACACAACTCCTTCCTTTTGCTTCATGGCCAAGTCCTCCAAGGTATCTTCTTACTCATCATCAGATGAACCCTCTGATGAAGAACCTGATGAAAACTATGCTAAACCTGCTAAACATGCATCTAAGCAACAACGTGCACTTGAAAAGACTCAGATCTCACTAAACAAAAGTGATGATATGTTGGTTGAGGAAATGACGAAGACTCAAAAGTTGACTGATGAATCAAAAATTCTTCAGTCAAAGTTTGATGACTTGTTCAATCGTCATGAGGCACTTCTTACCGATCATGAAAAGCTATCTCATGAGTTCCTCATGAGGAAACAAGAACTTGAACGTGTAAGGATGTCTCATGATGATCTGAGGAAAGAAAATGATTCACTCCTCTCCCAACAGATCATCATGCCACAAGAAGGATTCAATCCTCCCTGTTTAAAATGCATTGAACATGATCAAATCATCTCTGTGTCTAGTTCCTCAATGTCTTCAGACTCTGTTATTTCTGTTACTTCTGTGGTATCTAACCCCTCGTCTCAGGATACCATAGACATTGCTGAAGAAAATGCTAGGTTGAAGAGTCTACTGGAAACAGGCATGTTCAAGAGTCTGAAAGGACATCAGACCCTTTGTGACATCCTCAAGAAACAGATCCTCAACAGGAACCCGAGGAAAGAAGGTGTCGCACTCACTCAAAAACTCAACCCTGATGGGTCTTACTGGAAACCTGAACAATATCCAGATACCACTTGGGTTCGGGCAAAGACGCCTCCTCCTGATCCCTATACTTTATCTGGTTATGATACTGTTTCTTCAGTTGTGATGAATGAGTCTTTTGACTCAAACTATAAACTGTTTAAGAATGGTAATGGTGAGGTATTCGCCAGATACATCGGAACTAACTGCAGGAACGGTCCTTCAGTCAAGCAGATCTGGGTTCAGAAGGACCTCATCACTAACCTTCTTGTGAATGCAGATGAAAATGAGTAGAGGATGTCCTCAGTGGACAATTCTTCAAAAAGTCATGAATATGAGCATGTTTCATCTAATCACTTTGTTCACAGGGAAGCTCAGAACAAGAATGCTTACTCCTATGATTATCCTGATACCTCACGCATGAGGCAATACTCTCCTAGTCGTTCCTCAAATGCTTCAAAACCACCCGTGCGAATGTGGGTGGTTAAGAAGAACTAATCTCTTCTATAGGAACACGTCCTGAGGAAAACTAACCATATTGCAAATCCTATGCCCAGGACGAAAATTATGTGTCAGCTGAAGAATATAGTTATACTGAAATCCTGAGGCTTAAAATCCTGAGGAATACAGTCCTGAAGAATACACGAATTCTTCAAACTGATGCTGGCTCATAACTTGTTGTGTGAGATACTAACTCTTCTGTAGGAAAACTCTTCGGGGAGAACTGAATGGATTATGGATAGTGTGTCAGATCCCTCTATTAGGTATGTGCTAGGGTTAGCTAGTGCCTTTGCATCATGTCAAATTTCCAAAAAAAGAAATCTTGGAAATCAAATTCAAAATCAAAATGGGAGAAGGAATACCCCCCAGATGAATTAATTAAAAAGGCCAGATAAAAATATTTTCCAAAAATTCATGTTAGAGTTTTGAAAAGTCTTATAAATGAGTGTGATCACATATCAAGTGATGTGGGACCCACCCCATGCTCATAGATTTTTCAAATATTCAAAAAGTACCTTGGAATTAAAGAAATACCCCTTTTTGATTTAAAATTCAAATCATTTGAATTTTACAAATGTTGAAAGTTTATGAGTGGCTAGTTTATTTTATTATGAGGCCACATAAAAATTTTCAGCATTTAATAAAATGTTTAGCTATTTATTTTAGCTAAACAGAACAAATGACAGAAGGAAAACCAGAAAACAGAAAAGGAAAAGAGGGCTTACCTCAAATGGGCCCAACTCACCGAGGCAGCCCGGCCCAGGGACAGGGGCGTCTTCTTCCTCGCGCCAGGAAGGCTGCTGCCGCCGTGGCGAGCATGCCGTCGTCGCTAGCCACCTCCTGCTTCCCTCCCCGCCCACGTAATCGCCTCCAGAAGCGTCCTGGAGCCGCCCCGGTTCAGTTCTCCCCCTCCACGAGCTCCCTCCTCTCCTGTTCCACCCGATTCGTCGCCGCCCGAGGAACACGCCGGAGCACCGTCGAGCATACGCTTGGCCAGTGACACCGAGAAGCCCCAGGACGGTGTCCAAGCGCTTCGTCGTCGTCGTCTTCACCGACTTGCAGAAGGAATCGAGCCCGAAGCCCCCGTAGACGCCGAATTCTTCCTCGAGTCCCCGCCGGCCGCCGTGAAGGACTTCATCGATTACGCCACCGTTGAGCAACCCCAGCCCTCGCCACCACCTCTGCTAAGTTCCTAGTGAGCTTGCGAGTGAAACCTCTCTGTTTTCCCCCTGGATTACTCGCTCTAGCCGGATCCGCCATGGTAGCCGAAGCTTCTCGCCGCCGGGATCGATGGAGCCGTTCATCCGCTAAGCAATTGAGCCAACCGTGATGTCCATCGTGTTCGTCGTGTTCTTCCTCGTCGAACCAGCCCAACCTCGCCTCAAGCCGTGCCCTGGAGCCAAATCTCGATGGTAGCCGTAGCTAGGTCGCCGCGAAAGTTGACGCCGGCGAGCGTACGGTGCACCCCAGCGCATGGTTTTGGTCCCGTTCGACGCGCGCGAGTGAGAGCTTCAATTTGGTGGTTGTCGCGCTCCAAATGGTGGACGTAATCGAGCTCCCGTGCTGCGCCGCCGTGGCCAGGCCGCCGGCGTGTCAGTGCTAAAGCCCCCCTGTTTTTACCAGTTAAGTGACCCCTGGGTCACTGACCAGTGGGCCCAGTGGCTTAATTAAGCCACTGGATTAACTTAACCCACGGGTTAAGTGAACCAAGCCACTGCAGGTGGGACCCCCTTGTCAGCCCCCCCCCTGACGTCAGCACTTGCGCAATAAATCGTTTTATGAATTTCCAGAAAATCAAAATGATTCAAAGAATTCCAGAAATTCCAGAAAATACCCCAAACTTTGGAAATTCATAGAAAATTCATATTAACTCCAAATTGGACAAATAATATATGAAAAATGATCAGGAGAAAATTGTCTTTCCAAATATGCAACTTTCAACTCTGTTTGAGTTGAATTTAAAATGTGATTAGTAGCATTTGCTATTTGATTTAAATGAAATTAAATCAAATTCAAATCAAATATTTTTGCAACTTGAACCATGGCAACATGCTACTTTTCAATCACACATCAGAGGCATATCATACACATTTGAAATAATTCAAAATGATCAAACTATATCACATACAACTTGGCTAAATTGAATTCAAATGTGGATTTTGAATTTGCATTTCAAATGCAATATACTCCACTTAAATGGAATTGCCTCACACATCAAAACTTATACTTCAAGTTTCAACATTCATTCATGTGCTTGAGCATTGCATTCATATTGATTGCTACTTCGTGCTTTGTTGTCGAGTAGAGGTGGAACCAGAGCAAGAGGTCACCCCCTTCGCTGAAGATCCAGAACCCGAACCTCGTCAGCAAGGCAAGCAAACCCCCATTGATCATGTCGATAAAATCCCACTTCCCTCTCATGTCTCGCTTATGCATTGTTTAGGATGATCACCATGTTACGATTCTACCGCATAGATGAACCCATTCCTTTGCATGACCTATCATTTTGTCACAGTAGTAAGCAAACCACAATCCTAGCAACTGTAGGAGTTGTTTGATATCATGTGGCCCCTGCAATGTTACCGCTTATTGCATGCTTAGTATGATACCATGTTGTTACTGTGATGTGAGTCGGGATGGGAATGATCATGTTGATGATGGTAGAAAAGTGTTGGTGAATCGACCCTAATACAAGGTGAACGATGAGAGGCTGTGTAGGAGTACACGGTGGGTTGTCTCGTTGAACACCGCCCTAGTACGAGTTCTTGTGTGGTAATCCAAGATGAAGAGTACAACCACACATTGGGCTCACTGACCCCTCTCAACCTATTAACTCATCCTTGTCGATGTCCAGATGTCGCAGTAGTTCGGAGTTCTGGTAGGCTTGTGGCCTGGATGCTAAGTGAGAGAACGGCTCACCCGAGACCGGCTTATGCACCACGCACACATCGCTTGGGTCCACTTCGGTAAACCGGCCGGGTTCACGATAGTGGTAGCCAACCCAAGTAGGCGGCTTTCTTGGACTAGATAGGCTATGAGGTAACAGTTGTGGTGAGCATCCTCGCTGGCACCCCTTGAATGGTGTCGAGATCAAAGGCGGTAAATGATGGTCATGTGTGTGTAGCGGTACACCCTTGCAAGGTTAACAAAACTATTCGAATAGCCGCGTCCGCGGTTATGGACTGCTTGGAAAGCTTAGCTTGATTATTAGATAACTTGAACCGGATACTTCTAAAACACACCAAGATAAGTGTGAGTGCTATGGCGTGATTTCTCGTGGGGAAGTCGAGGAAGGCACCATAGTGGTGTATTGGTTGGAGAAAGTAGTGGACTCGTGTACGCTTCTTACCTCAAAGTCTGGTACTCGTAGTTCAGGATTAGCCAAGTCAAAGCTGGCATTTCTGCAAGTGAAACCCCACCTCCCTTTACCTTGATACATGTGCATGAGTAGTATAGCTCCCATGTAAGTCTTGCTGAGTACGCCTTTGTACTCACGTTTGCTTAATCTATGTTTTAGATGACGCCACTGACCCCGAAGGTGGCTTCTTCATCGAGCTGGACGACTGAAGTTAAGCTAGTCTAGTCCCAGTCAGCAGACTGGTTCCCTCGTGGAGGGCTTTGTGTTTGAATAAGGCTTCTTAAGCCATTTTTTAAACTTGTCTGTACTCAGACATAATTTGCTTCCGTTCTGTGTTGTAATGTTGGATCACATGTATGTGATCTCTGTGTGTACTCTATAAGAGTTATAAATAAAATGTACACTTTGTAGAGAATTGCAATGGTACCTGCTGTTCATACAAGGCATGTGTGCTGCGTGTATGTTTATAACATGCATGTTTTGTATGGGTTTTCGAGACCTTAGTTGTGTTCTGGCTGGCGGTCTTTCATACATCAAGTGGCCCTTAGATGTGCGCATCTTGGGGCATCGCGATGCGATTGCTCGAGACTCCGTCTCGTGCACACTTTGTGGTATGATCGAGCCCGCCCTAGACCCCGACTAAGTGATCGGGCTGGAGTAAGTCTATGTAAGAGTTTTGAGATAGTCGATAATATGGTTGAGGCGACTTGTCTTTGAATATGGGAGTTCACCACCCATATCTTTAGACTTGTGTGCGGACGATGAGGACCCATCTCAGTTGATCATCCGACCTGGATGGGATGCCCCTCACGTACGATGCTTTCCGAGAATGTTCAGTGCTTGGCCTTGTCTGCTTAGACAAGTGGGTGCGGTTCTCGGCTCTCCATATGACTATGTCTTAGCTGTACTTGCATACGCTAACCCCGGGTCCCGACAGACTTGGTATCAGAGCAGGACTGACTGTAGGACTAGTAGCCTTGGCCGAAGTTGATTCTAGCTTGCTATAGTTATATAGTTACTCTGGGTATATAAGGGAACAACGTAAGGCTTCTTTTTTTCTCCTTACCCCCTTCGTTCTGAGTTCTGAGTCACCTCATCTTATTCTACGGGAAGATAGGACTAGGCTCTCCTCTGTCTGATTAGAACATCTCGTTGTTTGCTTCCTTATAGCTGTAGGAAAGTTGTGTCAGGTTTTCCTAGCATTGTTATAATGCTGATTTCTTACATCGTATTATGTAAGTGCTGTTTTTCGTGATTGAAAGAAATTGTCATTTCTTACAATTACATCCATTATGCTGTCCGAGTCATTCCAGGTTTATCTCATAATCTGATGCATTTGCAAACTCCTTTATGTTTCAGATGGCAGATCTTCCCCCTCGGCAGATTGTTCGTTTGACCAGGTGCCTCGGTGTGCGTGGCCATCCCGCCACGTTGATCGAGATGATGTCCTATGTGGGATATCGATGGTACCCTGAGTACACCATCGAGGAGCAGTTCCACGACTTCAACCAAACGCAGTTCCACTGCATTGTCCGGATCTACCCGCACCACGTTGGAGTCACCCAGCCTATCCACTTTGGACATGGCATAGGCGTTACCGAGAACATGGCTGTGCAGGATGCTGCATATTCATGTATTACACTGCTGAGAGAGGAGCACACTTTGCTGAGAGAGACTTCTTTCCGTTATATCCCAGCTGCACTTCCAGGAGAAGAGGGATATTACACCGGACTCTACTCAGATCACTCTGCAGAGGATCCAGCACTCCAGGTGACTGCTAGGTTTGCTAGTGACAGAGACCGTGATGCACGCGCTCTCCGTTTCGAGCTCCACGCCACTCATGTTCGTTTGTACCGAGCACTGACGCTCTTGGCACCCTTTGTGAGCGTGGGATCAGTTGAGTATGATGCGATCTATCCAGTGAGGACTCAGATGCCTTCTCGAGTTGCTTGGCCCGAGATTGGAGGAATTTTTCCACCCCGTGGTCCTTTGCTTCCACCCTACACTGGACCTAGGCCCCATCCTTGCCCAAATGGATATCAGGGTCCACAGGCCTCCGTGTTTTCCGATGGTCACCTCCAGCTACCGGGATACGCGGGTAACTTTTATGAGGATTACTATGGAGATGGAGATGAGTGAGACCGCCTGTGGTCTTACTTAGTGAGGATGTAGTAGTATCTTAGTATATTGTAAGCAAGGTGTCTAAGTTCCAGAGGCTTAGATAAATAATGTATAGGAAGTCAGAGTGCCTCTGAAGGATGTATCATCTTCATCACGTTTGTATTAGCTTAGTGCTTGTACTAAAACGATGTATGGTTTGTATGACAGCTTGTGTATATATGGCTTGTATGCTTTTATCACCATGTTGTTAAGATGATTACTTCCTTTGCTCTGTAATCCTTCCAGTACTTCAATACCTTGATTAGACTCTTCAATCAACTCTGTTTGACTTTGGTTTTTCCTTCAGGATGTCTCAAGGAACCCGTGGCCAGGTTGGTCGTAACCAAGGTCGTGGGAATGACCAGGAGAAAGGAAACCTTTCACCCCCACCCACGATGGCACAGGTTCTGATGGAGGTCTAGAGGAACCGCCGTGAGTCTCACCACCTGCTGGAAGTCATCGCACACAACACCACTCAGCAGCGCAATGAGCTGGTGTCCCTGAACGACTTCATCCGGCTTCGTCCCCCAGTTTTTAGTTACTCCACTGAGCGCGTTGACGCCGATGACTGGCTCCGCAGCATCGAGAGGAAGCTCCAAGCCGGTCATGTTGCAGATGGCGACAAGGTCAGCTACGCCACCTATCACCTCGAAGGTGCAGCAAGCTCTTGGTGGGAGAACTTTCTAAATATGCGTCCCGTTGGACCACCTGCATCTTGGGAGGAATTTTGCACGTCTTTCCGCGAGCACCACATTCCCAAGGGTCTTATGGACCGCAAGCGTGAGGAGTTCTGCAACCTCACTCAAGGCAGAAGAACCGTGGACGAGTTTAGTCGTGAGTTCAACCGACTTGCTCGTTATGCAACTGAAGAAGTCTCCACCGACTCCAAGAAACAAGAGAGGTTCCGTCGTGGCCTCAACAGTGGACTCCGTCGCGAGCTCAACCTTCATGAATTTTCCACCTTTCAGGTCCTTGTCAACAAGGCCATCAAGGCAGAGGACATGAACACCCCCAATGATTTCCGCAAATCCCCTAGAGATGACAGTTCATCCAGTTCTGGCTCCCAGAAGCGCAAGATCTGGATCCCCAATAGCATGTTCCGCCAGAACAACCCACCGAGGCCATCCTATTCGGCGCCTCGTCCAACCACCCAGTTCCACCCAGCTCCACCAAACAACCCAGCTCGACGCACTGTTTTCGGAGCTTGCTACAAGTGTGGTCAGGCAGGCCACTACTCTGGCGAGTGTCCCCAGAACCAGCTCCAGCATCAGAATGCTCCACCACGTGCCGGAGGCAACAACAACAACAATGGTCGTGGCAAGCCACCCCAGAAGGTCTTCACCGCCAAACCCGCTCCTTCCGCCACTCGTAGACGTCTGAACCAGATCGCCGCCGAAGAGACTGATGACACCACTGACGTCATTCTTGGTACGCTCCCAGTCAATTTTGTTCCTACTTCCGTTCTTTTCGACCCAGGAGCATCTCATTCATTCATGTCGGAAAGTTATGCACTTCGTCATGAGTTACCTTTTGTTGAATTGTCCACCCCAATGGTTATTCAAACTCCAGGGTCAAGATGGCAAACTAATAGAGTAAGCCATGGTAATCAAATTGCAATTGAGGGTTTAGTATTCCTTGCTTCACTCATAGCCCTCAAATCTTCAGACATTGATGTCATCCTTGGCATGGATTGGCTATCAAGACAGAATGCCTATCTGGATTGCAAGGGTAAATCCGTGAAACTCACCCACCCTTCAGGCACAACCATTAAATATACCTCACCCAGAACAAGAAACCAAGTGCATTCCTTGAATGTACTTCCCCTTCCCGAACTTGAAGATATTTCGGTGGTTCGTGACTTCCCGGATGTCTTTCCTGAAGAGCTGCCGGGCATGCCACCCGACAGGTGTGTAGAGTTTATAGTGGATCTTGTTCTCGGAACCGCACCAATTTCCAAACGCCCATATAAAATGGCCCCACATGAGTTAGCTGAGCTAAAAACCCAACTTGATGCTTCGTTGGCAAAAGGCTTCATCCGCCCTAGCTCATCGCGATGGGGTTGCCCCGTTCTGTTCGTAAAGAAGAAAGATGGAACAGAAAGGATGTGCGTAGACTATCGCCCGCTAAATTTAGCGATGATAAAGAACAAATACCCACTACCCAGGATCAATGATCTTTATGATCAACTTGCAGGATCCTCTGTCTTCTCCAAGATGGATTTGAGATTAGGTTATCATCAGATCAGAATCCGAAACGAGGACATTCCAAAAACGGCTTTTACTACTCGTTATGGTCTTTACGAGTACACTGTCATGTCCTTTGGTTTAACCAATGCCCCCGCCACATTCTCACGCTTGATGAATTCGATCTTCATGGAGTACCTAGATAAATTTGTTGTAGTTTATCTCGATGATATTCTCATCTACTCGAAGAACGAAGGAGATCATACCGAACACTTAAGGTTGGCATTGATGAAACTTAGAGAGCATTGCCTGTACGCTAAATTCTCCAAGTGTGAATTCTGGCTACCAGAAGTGACCTACTTAGGCCACGTGATTTCTGCAAAAGGCATTGCTGTGAATCCCGAGAGAGTTCAGGTCGTCCTTGACTGGACTCCACCTGAATCGGTTAAGCAAGTTAGAAGTTTTCTTGGCCTAGCCAGCTATTGCCGTCGCTTCGTCGAGAACTTTTCTAAAGTTGCAAAGCCTCTAACTGAACTCCTCAAGAAAGATAAGAAATTCTTATGGACTCCCAAGTGCGAGGAAAGCTTTCAAGAGCTAAAAAGAAGATTGACTTCTGCACCCGTGCTTGCACCTCCAGACACCAAAAGGGATTTCGAAATCTATTGTGACGCCTCACGGCAAGGGTTAGGATGCATACTTCTGCAAGATCGACATGTGGTAGCTTATGCTTCACGCCAGTTGCGGCCACATGAAGAGAATTATCCTACCTATGACCTTGAACTCGCTGCCGTAGTTCATGCTCTAACAACTTGGCGACATTACCTCCTTGGTAATCGTTGTGAGATTTATTCTGACCACCAAAGCCTCAAATACATTTTCACCCAGCCAGATCTTAATCTCAGGCAAAGACGCTGGATTGAGTTGATAAAAGATTACGACGTAGGAATTTCTTACACCCCAGGCAAAGCCAATGTCATGGCTGATGCACTAAGTCGTAAGTCGTACTATAACAACCTCATGTTACAGCAGTATCAACCACTTCTTCATGAGGACTTTCGCAAGCTCAACCTTGAGATCGTTCCTCATGGCTATCTTTCAACCTTGGTGGCGAAACCAACTCTTGAGGATCAAATCATAGTTGCCCAAAGGCGTGCACGAGGTGTTCGCAGGATCAAGGAGAACATTGCTAGCGGAGTTGCTAAATGTTTCTCCACAGATAGCAAAGGAACGGTATTCTTTGAAAATCGTTTGGTAGTACCTAAGAATAAGGAACTAAGGCAACTCATCCTCAAAGAAGTCCATGACACACCCCTCTCAATTCAACCCGGTAGCACGAAAATGTACCGAGATCTACGCCAGAGATTTTGGTGGACTAGGATGAAGAGAGACATTGCTCAATTTGTTGCCGAATGTGATGTTTGTCATCGCATTAAGGCAGAACATCAAAGACCTGCTGGTACACTTCAACCTTTGTCTATTCCCGATTGGAAATGGGACAAAGTCGGTATGGATTTCATCACCGGCTTTCCAAGAACCCAGAAAGGAAAAAATGCCATCTTCGTTGTCATAGATAGGCTTTCCAAAGTTGCTCACTTTCTTCCGGTTCGCGAGTCTATAACTGCTAGCCAGTTAGCGGACTTGTACATATCCAGAGTTGTATCCCTTCACGGTGTTCCTTTGGAAATCAATTCTGATCGCGGTAGCCTTTTTACCTCTAGATTTTGGGGAAGCTTTCAGAATGCTATGGGAACTCATCTCTCCTTTAGTATAGCTTTCCATCCTCAGTCTAGCGGTCAAGTCGAAAGGGTTAACCAAATTCTTGAAGACATGCTCAGAGCTTGTGTTATCTCATTCGGAAAGAATTGGGAGAATTCTCTTCCATTTGCCGAATTTGCTTATAACAATAGTTTTCAATCTAGTCTGAACATGGCTCCTTTTGAACTCCTTTATGGACGACGATGTCGAACACCACTAAACTGGTCTGAAACCGGTGAAATACAATTCTTTGGACCGGATATGATCAAGGAAGCAGAAGAGCAAGTTCGCATTGTTCGTGATCAATTGAAAGCAGCCCAGTCTCGTCAGAAAAGCTACTATGATCGTCATCATAGGCAAGAGAGCTACAATCTGGATGAGAAGGCTTACCTTCGGGTTACTCCTCTGAAGGGAACCCAACATTTCGGTATCAAAGGCAAGTTGGCCCCACCTTACATCGGACCTTTCCGCATTTTAGCAAAACGTGGAGAAGTTGCCTACCAACTTGAACTACCCCCGCACCTCTCCCGAGTACATGATGTATTCCAAGGACCCCATCCGCGAAGTCGACCATGAAACGCTTGATTTCCAAGATGACCTTTCTTATCGAGAATACCCCGTTCGTATTCTTGATTCCGCAGAGCGTGTCAATCGTCGTCAGAAGATTAGGTTTCTGAAAGTGCAATGGTCACACCACTCTGAAAGAGAAGCTACGTGGGAAAGAGAAGACCGTCTCAGTGCCGAGTACCCCACCTTCCTCCCGCAGACTTCTGAATCTCGGGACGAGATTCTTTTGAGTGGGGGCGAGTTGTCAGATCCCTCTGTTAGGTATGTGCTAGGGTTAGCTAGTGCCTTTGCATCATGTCAAATTTCCAAAAAAAGAAATCTTGGAAATCAAATTCAAAATCAAAATGGGAGAAGGAACACCCCCCAGATGAATTAATTCAAAAGGCCAGATAAAAATATTTTCCAAAAATTCATGTTAGAGTTTTGAAAAGTCTTATAAATGAGTGTGATCACATATCAAGTGATGTAGAACCCACCCCATGCTCATAGATTTTTCAAATATTCAAACAGTACCTTGGAATTAAAGAAATACCCCTTTTTGATTTAAAATTCAAATCATTTCAATTTTAAAAATGTTGAAAGTTTATGAGTGGCTAGTTTATTTTATTATGAGGCCACATAAAAGTTGTCAGCATTTAATAAAATCTTTAGCTATTTATTTTAGCTAAACAGAACAAATGACAGAAGGAAAACCAGAAAACAGAAAAGGAAAAGAGGGCTTACCTCAAATGGGCCCAACTCACCGAGGCTGCCCGGCCCAGGGACAGGGGCGTCTTCTTCCTCGCGCCAGGCAGGCTGCTGCCGCCGTGGCGAGCATGCCGTCGTCGCTAGCCACCTCCTGCTTCCCTCCCCGCCCACGTAATCGCCTCCAGAAGCGTCCTGGAGCCGCCCCGGTTCAGTTCCCCCCCTCCACGAGCTCCCTCCTCTCCTGTTCCACCCGATTCATCGCCGCCCGAGGAACACGCCGGAGCACCGTCGAGCATACGCTTGGCCAGTGACGCCGAGAAGCCCCAGGACGGTGTCCGAGTGCTTCGTCCTCGTCGTATTCACCGACTTGCAGAAGGAATCGAGCCCGAAGCCCCCGTAGACGCCGAATTCTTCCTCGAGTCCCCGCCGGCCGCCGTGAAGGACTTCATCGACTACGCCGCCGTTGAGCCACCCCAGCCCTCGCCACCACCTCTGCTAAGCTCCTGGTGAGCTTGCGAGTGAAACCCCTCTGTTGTCCCCCTGGATTACTCGCTCTAGCCGGATCCGCCATGGTAGCCGAAGCTTCTTGCCGCCGGGATCGATGGAGCCGTTCATCCGCTAAGCAATCGAGCCAACCGTGATGTCCATCGTGTTCGCCGTGTTCTTCCTCGTCGAACCAGCCCAACCTCGCCTCAAGCCGTGCCCTGGAGCCAAATCTCGATGGTGGCCGTAGCTAGGTCGCCGCAAAATTTGACGCCGGCGAGCGTACGGTGCACCCCAGCGCATGGTTTTGGTCCCGTTCGACGCGCGCGAGTGAGAGCTTCAATTTGGTGGTTGTCGCGCTCCAAATGGTGGACGGAATCGAGCTCCCGTGCTGCGCCGCCGTGGCCAGGCCGCCGGCGTGTCAGTGCTAAACCCCCCCCCCCCCCCTGTTTTCACCAGTTAAGTGACCCCTGGGTCACTGACCAGTGGGCCTAGTGGCTTAATTAAGCCACTGGATTAACTTAACCCACGGGTTAAGTGAACCCAGCCACTGACAGGTGGGACCCCCTTGTCAGCCCCCCCCTGACGTCAGCACTTGCGCAATAAATCGTTTTATGAATTTCCAGAAAATCAAAATGATTAAAAGAATTCCAGAAATTCCAGAAAATACCCCAAACTTTGGAAATTCATAGAAAATTCATATTAACTCCAAATTGGACAAATAATATATGAAAAATAATCAGGAGAAAATTATCTTTCCAAATATGCAACTTTCAACTATGTTTGAGTTGAATTTAAAATGTGATCAGTAGCATTTGCTATTTGATTTAAATGAAATTAAATCAAATTCAAATCAAATATTTTTGCAACTTGAACCATGGCAACTTGAACCATGGCAACATGCTACATTTCAATCACATACAACTTAGCTAAGTTGAATTCAAATGTGGATTTTGAATTTGCATTTCAAATGCAATATACTCCACTTAAATGGAATTGCCTCACACATCAAAACTTATACTTCAAGTTTCAACATTCATTCATGTGCTTGAGCATTGCATTCATATTGATTGCTACTTCGTGCTTTGTTGTCGAGTAGAGGTGGAACCGGAGCAAGAGGTCACCCCCTTCGCTGAAGATCCAGAACCCGAACCTCGTCAGCAAGGCAAGCAAACCCCCATTGATCATGTCGATAAAATCCCACTTCCCTCTCATGTCTCGCTTATGCATTGTTTAGGATGATCACCATGTTACGATTCTACCGCATAGATGAACCCATTCCTTTGCATGACCTATCATTTTGTCACAGTAGTAAGAAAACCACAATCCTAGCAACTGTAGGAGTTGTTTGATATCATGTGGCCCCTGCAATGTTACCGCTTATTGCATGCTTAGTATGATACCATGTTGTTACTGTGATGTGAGTCGGGATGGGAATGATCATGTTGATGATGGTAGAAAAGTGTTGGTGAATCGACCCTAATACAAGGTGAACGATGAGAGGCTGTGTAGGAGTACACGGTGGGTTGTCTCGTTGAACACCGCCCTAGTACGAGTTCTTGTGTGGTAATCCAAGATGAAGAGTACAACCACACATTGGGCTCACTGACCCCTCTCAACCTATTAACTCATCCTTGTCGATGTCCAGATGTCGCAGTAGTTCGGAGTTCTGGTAGGCTTGTGGCCTGGATGCTAAGTGAGATAACGGCTCACCCGAGACCGGCTTATGCACCACGCACACATCGCTTGGGTCCACTTCGGTAAACCGGCCAGGTTCACGATAGTGGTAGCCAACCCAAGTAGGCGGCTTTCTTGGACTAGATAGGCTATGAGGTAACAGTTGTGGTGAGCATCCTCGCTGGCTCCCCTTGAATGGTGTCGAGATCAAAGGGGGTAAATGATGGTCATGTGTGTGTAGCGGTACACCCTTGCAAGGTTACCAAAACTATTCGAATAGCCGAGTCCGCGGTTATGGACTGCTTGGAAAGCTTAGCGTGATTATTAGATAACTTGAACCGGATACTTCTAAAACACACCAAGATAAGTGTGAGTGCTATGGCGTGCTTTCTCGTGGGAAAGTCGAGGAAGGCACCATAGTGGTGTATTGGTTGGAGAAAGTAGTGGACTCGTATACGCTTCTTACCTCAAAGTCTGGTACTCGTAGTTCAGGATTAGCCAAGTCAAAGCTGGCATTTCTGCAAGTGAAACCCCACCTCCCTTTACCTTGATACATGTGCATGAGTAGTATAGCTCCCATGTAAGTCTTGCTGAGTACGCCTTTGTACTCACGTTTGCTTAATCTATGTTTTAGATGACGCCACTGACCCCGAAGGTGGCTTCTTCATCGAGCTGGACGACTGAAGTTAAGCTAGTCTAGTCCCAGTCAGCAGACTGGTTCCCTCGTGGAGGGCTTTGTGTTTGAATAAGGCTTCTTAAGCCATTTGTTAAACTTGTCTGTACTCAGACATAATTTGCTTCCGTTCTGTGTTGTAATGTTGGATCACATGTATGTGATCTCTGTGTGTACTCTATAAGAGTTATAAATAAAATGTACACTTTGTAGAGAATTGCAATGGTACCTGCTGTTCATACAAGGCATGTGTGCTGCGTGTATGTTTATAACATGCATGTTTTGTATGGGTTTTCGAGACCTTAGTTGTGTTCTGGCTGGCGGTCTTTCATACATCAAGTGGCCCTTAGATGTGCGCAGCTTGGGGCATCGCGATGCGATTGCTCGAGACTCCGTCTCATCCACACTTTGTGGTATGATCGAGCCCGCCCTAGACCCCGACTAAGTGATCGGGCTGGAGTAAGTCTATGTAAGAGTTTTGAGATAGTCGATAATATGGTTGAGGCGACTTGTCTTTGAATATGGGAGTTCACCACCCATATCTTTAGACTTGTGTGCGGACGATGAGGACCCATCCCAGTTGATCATCCGGCCTGGATGGGATGCCCCTCACGTACGATGCTTTCCGAGAATATTCAGTGCTTGGCCTTGTCTGCTTAGACAAGTGGGTGCGGTTCTCGGCTCTCCATATGACTATGTCTTAGCTGTACTTGCATACGCTAACCCCGGGTCCCGACATAGTGGATGCACGAATCATATGACTGGTGACATAAATCTTCTCATGGAATCTTCTCTGAGCCCTTCATCAAAGAAATCAATTGCATTCACTAACCATCATAATCACAAGCTATATCAAATGGATGTAAAAAGTGCATTCCTCAATGGTAATGTCGAGGAAGAAGTATATGTTGCTCAACCTCCAGGTTTTGAAGACGCAAAGAAGCCTGATATGGTGTACAGATTGAAGAAAGCTCTGTATGGACTGAAGCAAGCCCCATGGGCTTGGTATGACACATTGCGTGACTACCTCATCAGCAAGGGCTTCAAATTCGCCAGAAACGCAATTGCACCTTCATCTCTCAAGAAAAGTACCTCAAGGAATGCCTCAGGAAATTCGGGATGCAAGACTGCAAAGGTATCAAGACCCCGATGCCTACAAACGGATGCCTCGGTCCTGATGAAAATGGAAAGGAATACGATCAGAAGGTATACCGCTCCATGACTGGTTCTCTGCTATACTTATGTGCTTCAAGACCTGACTCCTGAAGCACAACACACGATGCGTCGTACTTCTCAACTCATGAGGAACTACCTTGCTAAGTGTGAAGAAATTAACGTGGAATTGACTCAAGATCCATACCACAATTGTATGGTATCAAGTGTCACATTCCCTATAAGGTGGGTAGCGCCACCGCCCAAACACCTCAGGATTTGGTGTTCCTCAACTTCCTCAGGATGTGTTGTTACTCAGCTTCCTCAGGATTCGAAGTCTTCATTTCTGATGATTACCGTGTTTGTCCTCAACAGCGTTCACCTATAGTTATTGATCTTCAGCTTTTTGCTTCTTCATCTAGGTGAACGTGATCGGACCCGTCCCTCTGTGCTCACTTATCTAATCTGTCTATCTCATATGCGTTCATCCGGAAATCATGTATTCCTCAGATTGAGACCATTTGTCTTCATCCTCAGCCCATGTCCTCAAGTTCCTCAAATCACGGATTTTCTGTTACAACTGTATTCAATTTCTTGCGATTTTACCGCACGTCGTGCTTATCCACCATCAACATATCCACTGAGGATCCCAACAATCAGGGGAAATCTGGTACACAAATTTCGCAACCCCTCAGCTTTTACCCCTCTATAAATAGCCTTCTACCCCCTCCTCCGGTCATTTACCCCCCAACGCCTCCCTCACTCTCGCACCGCCGTCCTTGAGCTCCTCAAGCTCGAGCGCTAACGTCGTCGGAATTCGCCGTCGCCGGGGACGAAGACTCATTGTTCCTCAGCATTCGCCTCAAGTCTGGTATGCTTATTCCTCAGTGGTTTATTCCTCAGCGTCTTATTCCTCAGTACTGTTGTGTCCTCAAACCAGTTAATCCTCCACTGTACTGCTAGCTTTCTGAGACCTATACCTATGCCTCATTCCTTTGTTTTCCTCAACCTATTCCTCATGAACGCATATAACCATACCCCACTTCCCTCGCAACTTAATTCTGTCAGAGGTACATGTCTGCTCAGGAATCGTATGGTTCTCATAGTCTCACTTCATTTTCAGCTCAGCTTGAACGCACAATTCCTCAGACACCTCAGCTGAAGAAAATGGCTCCTCGGCGTAAGCATACTGATACCGCTAAAGACCTGCCTCCTGAACTCTATGAGAAGCTGAAGACTCCCGAAAGAGAAACTACTGGTGAACGAAAGAAACGGGTACAGAAGATCACGAGGGAATGGGCCAAGCGTTGGGTGGCCTATCAATGGCTTAATCCTCAGCATGAGGAAATGTTTGCAGTAAATCCGCCACTAAAGACCTTGGGTATCAAGGCTCGACCTCCACCAGCTCCTGGAGTCATTCCTGATCCCACAACACTACATACTCCTGAAGACTTTCCTGCTGCACATGAACAGTACCTCAAGCGCACTCGCAGCCGTGTCAAGAATCTGGTCCGTGACTTGACTGCTTCAATACAGATTCCGCCTCAAGATCAGTCTCAACCCAGACAACAACCACCGCCTCAGCACCGCAAAAAGGCTCCTGGCATGAAACCTTCTCAGAAGACCTCAGCTAAGCCTCAAGTTGTTGGCTCCTCATGTCAACACACGGATGGGGCTGCCCCCTCCTCAAGGACACGCACTGATGAATCAGGTCATACTCCTGAGGCCTCAACCACAATGCCTCAGCCTCAGCTGAAGACCAAAACTGTTCTTCAACGCGGCCCTCGCCCCTCACCAAAGAAAACTGCTATGCATGGCGCCATTCATCATACTCCTCAATCTTCTGATGATGAAGATGAATTTGAGGATTTGGCCAGCTTCGTCGCCACTGAAGCTGATAAGATTGAATACGTGCGTGCTGCGGCCAGACGCCAAGCTGAAGCAACGGGTTCAGAAATCCCGCTTCTCATTGATTCCAAGAAGATCTTGGAGTACATTGAAATTTGGTCTGTTAAGCCTGACACTCCGCTTGATGATTTGGACATCCCGAAAGACATCAAATTCTATGTTCAACAATTCCTCATAAACGAGATTCATCAACGAGATCTTCAGAAACAGTTGAAGGCCAAACTGAAGAAAGTCCTCAGTGACTTCAAAAAGAAACCTATCACTGATGTTACTCCTCAGGAGTTTATAGAGCATCAATGTGAATTTCAACACCTCAACATTGAGTTCGCTGCCAACCGTACTTATATTGGCAAATCCAAAGAACGAATCTCTCAACAGGTGGCAAAGTTGATGAAGCTTCGACAGCCTGCTTCCTCAGTACCCACAGATGCCACTGCTAAAAGCCTCAAGCGCCTGCCTGAAGCCCAACCCTCTACTCCACCTGCTGCGAAGAAGCCTACTGTTGAAGAACCCATTGATGCTACACCACTTTCCTCAGCTCCTCCGACCAAACAGGCCGCTGATACCACCGTTCATATTACTGCTGCCTCAACTCCACCTCAAAATCCTCAGTGCAGCTTAATCGTCTTCACTCGACCCCCTACTGCAACACCCATTGTTCCAACTTCACCGTCCCCACCGCCACCAACTATCACTGAAGTTGAAGACATGGACGTCGACATTATGGATGATGGAACTCCTCGTGTCCATGATGATGACTATGGGCTGACACACTCACCCACTCATACCGTCTTCTCACCTGAGCCTCACTCCGACACCGTAACCGAGGTGCTTCCTGACACTTCTCTGCAGTCTGAAGACTCTGTTGGTGCATCGTCCTTAGCGTCTGATGCTGATGACCCCGAAGCTTCCAGTGCTCCAACAAATTCTGCTGCTAATACTGATGCTGCAGCAAACACCATCACTGATACTGATGCAGCTGACACTACAACTGCTGATCCTCAGCCAGACCCACCTGCTGCTGAAACTGAAGCTGAAGCCGACCAAAGCACAACTGCCCCTCCTGAAGCAGAAACCTGTACAAATGCTGAAGCTTCAAAGGATGGCTCTGAAGATAAACAGGCCACATTGCCTCGTCTCCCCAAGGACATCAACACATCTGTGCCTGATGCATCTGCAGCGACTCTGCCTCAGCCTCAAGCTAATCTTCAGATTGAAGTGCCTCAAGCGCCTTCCCCACCTCAAGGCCCAGTTCAAGCTCGGTCCTTATGTCCGATGAAGAAGCGACCATTCTTCCGTGACCTTGAAGCTGATGATACTCCAAGCTTTGATGCTACTGATTTCTTCAATGCCATGAGTTTCTTTCAAGAGGGGATTCAAAATCCGTATCACTCTGCTCCACCTCGAAAGCTGTTGAGGTTCTGGACTACCACTCAGAAGAACTACTATGCTTCAGTGCTCTACAAGAAAAACAAACTGTTTCCTCACAAGCACATCCCTCTGATGGATATGGAAGCCCTTCCTTGCTTCAACAATGTGCTTCAGGATCTGCATCATGCCAAGCTGCTTCAGTTCTGCTCTGAATGCATACACTGGAATGAAGAGCTTGTGCTTCAGTTTTATGCCACGTTGTATGTTTCAGGAAATCCTCTGGATATCAACACCTGGGTCCTCGAGTGGATGACTGAGCATCATCACTACACCATCACTGTTCCTGAAGCAATTGACATTCTTGAGTTGCCTCAGTGCACTTCCCCTGCTGCCTGCTCCTATGGGTCTCACATACTTCGAGATGACCTGATGAACATGCTCATGAAGCCTCAGGCCCCTGAAGCCCCAGCTCGCACAAAGTTTCCAGTATCTGAGCTTCAGTATCTGTCGAGTACAATGTATCAGATTCTGGCGAAGACCTTCTGCCCCATCAAAGGCTATGAATCCACTGCTGAAGAAGTCATTGGTATCATGAAGAACATACTTCACAACCTCTGCATGTCTGGGCCAATCAATGTTCCTGACTTCTTCTTCAGAACTCTAGTTGATGCTGCACAGAATCCTCATATCCTGAAGCCATACGCACCTTGGATCATGAAGCTAATCCGAGCAGTGACTGGAATTGGTTTCCAACTTGATCACCCGAATCACAGGACTTATCTGCCGCCTGTCGAAGTGCTTCAGCATACTATTGCTTCAAATGACAAAGGCAAAGGCATCTTCTATGAAGAAGTTCTCCCGACCAATTCCCTCGGTGGAAATATTCGTCATCCTTAGTCTCGCACAACTGATGAAACAAGAACTCATGCCTCAACTGAGGATACAACTCAGGCTCGAGTGATGACTGATTGAGAGCTTCTGATTAGTCTTCATCAGAAAGTTGATAGAAATCATGACTGGGTACAGCGTCAGTTCTCTGAGATTCTCAGCTATATGGCTCACACGCATTCTTCTGTGAAGAAAGTGCATCAGTATGCGCATCATACATATCAACATCTTGATGCACTAATGCGAGAAGTAATCACCCCTGAAGACCTTGCCAAGTTGGAGCTTCAACAACCTCCAATCCCTGCCATCAGACCCCCAAGGCAATTCAGACGATGCACGACTCCTCCTCCGGCCATGGATTCTTATTCCTCAAACCAGGAGATGACTGCTGAAGAGGCTGAAGACACTGATGCCTGCCCTCACACAGCAACGGACTGCCTCAGGCGTGACTCACCTCAGCCTTGAAGCAATTTCAAAGGGGCGTTAGCTTCAGTTTTTCCCTTTTTTTGTTCATTTTATGACAAAGGGGGAGAAATCTGTTAGTCTTCAAGCGGGTCTTAGTTATGGGGTTCTTCAGTTACAACTCTCGTTCTTCAGATTTTTTTGTAACGAGTTGTAAACTGTAATTTTGGTGTTTTCCTGATACTATTCCTCAGTTACCTCATGCTATTTCCTCACGTTTATCATATATGCATGTGATTATCTCTCCAAACATCTCTATCAGTGCGTTGTTTAATTCATCAAACACTTCATAACATGCACTGCTACAAAAATGCTTGGATATAGGGGGAGCTCCTCATATACCTCAAAATGCTTTAGATATTAAACATTCTTCAACTTATATGCATATCCTCAGGGGGAGCTTCACTATATTCAGCTTAATGTTAAAAATGTTCTTCAAAGTTTTTTTTATTCTTCAAATTCATAATTTTATCCCCGTTGAAGCTTAACCTGATTGTCATCAAATCACCAAAAAGGGGGAGATTGTAAGTGCATCAAGTGCCTTCCCCTTGAGGTTTTGGAATTTGATGAAAAAACGGTTAAGGGACTGATGTGTTTGTGAGTATACACAGGAGAACAGTCCCTGATGAGGTGTTTAACCACCAATGTCGACCCCCCAAAATGTTGAGGAACATTGGAGAAATCCGTGTGTTTCCTGAAGAATGAAGTTGCGCGAAATCCTGAGGAAGTAGGATCCTGAAGCGTTCGGTTGAAGCTGAAGCTGAAGACGATCCTAAGGAAGTTCGCGCTGAAGACGAAGTTGAAGTTCGCGCTGAAGACGAAGTTGAAGCGTAGTCTTCGCTAAGACTTTTTATACTTCTTGAGTAATGAAGTTGCGCGAAATCCTGAGGAAGTAGGATCCTGAAGCGTTCGGTTGAAGCTGAAGCTGAAGACGATCCTGAGGAAGTTCGTGCTGAAGACGAAGTTGAAGCGTAGTCTTCGCTAAGATTTTTTATACTTCTTGAGTCATAGGAAAACACCGCACTGTTGGAGGGGTTGAAGAAAACGAGTTCCGAAGGTCTGAGGAAGTGCTCAGTTAGGAATCCTGAAGAAAAACCCTGAGGAAATCTCCTGCAGTAGAAGTTCAGTTCCTCGGGTGTCTGAGACGTTGTTCTTCAGGACACTGAGGAATCTGTCTTCGGTTGAGGAGTCTGGAGACTGCGAGTGCAGTTCTCCTAAAGAGAGAGAAATCTCCTGCAGTAGAAGTTCAGTTCCTCGGGTGTCTGAGACGTTTCTCTTCAGGACACTGAGGAATTTGTCTTCGGTTGAGGAGTCTGGAGACTGCGAGTGCAGTTCTCCTGAAGAGAGTGAGATCTCCTGTAGTAGAAGTTCAGTCCTCATGTGTCTGAGACGTTGTTCTTCAGGACACTGAGGTAACTAACTTCGGTTGAGGAATCTGGAGAGAGAATACTTTGACCGTGCCACGTGTTGCGTGGTGAGAGGTTAGAACTTGTCTAGCAACGGTCATTTCCGAGGGCATGAGAGTAATTGCATGCATGGGCATTTATGTCCTTTCACCTCGGGTTGCTCCGCGGCTATAAATAGCCACCCCCAGCCCCATTGGTGGGTTGGCTGCTCCGACAGAAAAACTGACACTTGTCATTTGAGAGCAACCCACCTCTGAGGAAACTGAAGAACCTATGTGAGGAAAACCACCAGCCTGAGTAGTTGAGCATTTCTGAGGAAGTCGGTTTGAGTGATCCGAAGCTTTTTACTTTTGAAGACTGTGATCTTCCAGCCGGTGTAGAAGTCTTCATTCTGAGGAAGTCAAGATGCAATTGTGACTTCCCGAAGTGACTGAGTCTGTAAAGGTTTCGGGAGTCTACCTTGAAGACTCACCTGAGTTATTGGACGGAGTCTGAGGACTTTAGTTCAAGGAGAACAAGGTGAAGACTATGTCTTCTGAGTTGAATCTCAGCCTCTCCAACCAGACGTAGAGTTGTCACAGCAACTTGAACTGGTCTACCAAACCAATGTCTTCAATCTCTGGTGCTATCTCTTTAACCTCTTAAGCTTCAGTATTTGATATGATATGCTTCAGCTCTCCCTCTGCTCTTTGTCTTCATACTATACATCTGAAGCACTTCTGCTTATCTGAATTAATTTATTTCTGTTGCATTATGATGAGCTGCCCTAATGATTACATTCTGTGAAGTTTTATTTCTTCATGATCTTGGTTACTTCTTCAGCTTCATGATTTTCTTCAGCTTCATGATTGCTTCAGTCCTGAAGAAAACCAAAATCTGGTAGTAAAATTGAAAATCTCCCATTCACCCCCCCTCTGGTCGATATATTGCACTTTCACCACAACATATCTAAAGGATAGTCAAAGACAAGCACCAAAAGACTCTGAATCTTCAATCCACACAAAAAAAGAGGAAATCACTCATGATAATATTCTTCTAACCCATGTCCAATAGACCGCTGTCACCTTGGTCTCGGAGATTATACTAGATAAGATCAATTGAGTGCATCAATCCAATACATAGAGGAAGGGGAAATATCATGGGATCACCCTAGATTAACAGAGCCTATGATCACAACAAAGATCACATCATGGGAGAGAGAGAAGAACACATAGCTACTGGTAGAAACCTCAGCCCCTAGGGAGAACTACTGCCACTTCATGGAGGAGGGAAGCAACGGCGATGGAGATGAATCCGGGGGCACTTCCCCGTCCCGGCAGGGTGCCGGCACAGGAATTCTGTCCCCCCAAAACTTGATGGCGATGGCGGCGGAGATCGGAATTTCTTCTGGAGAGAAGGGGTCTGGAATCAGGGTTTTCGTGACGCGAGTAAAAATAAGGGCCAAGGGGGGCAACCAAGGGAGGTCCCAGTCGCCCAGGCGGCCTGGTGGCGCGGCCTACCCCTAGGCCGCGCGGGGTGGCCGCCTCGGTGACTGGTTGCCCCCCTCCGGCTCTCCTTCGATGATTCTGGAAGGTTCCTTCACGCTGATTTTTTATATATTTTCCCGGAATTTATTGGGCACTTTAAGTAATGGGAAAACCTAAAATACAAAAATAGCAGAAAATAGAAACTGGCACTGGGGTGCACTGAGTTAATAGGTTAGTCCAAATATGATCAAAAGTGTATGAAAGTGTATCTAAAACATAGAAATATCACACAAAACATGCATGGAGCAAGCAGAAATTATAGATACGTTTTGGACGTATCGAACTCCCCAAGCTTAATTCCTTCTCGTCCTCGAGTAGGTAAATGATAACAAGCATAATTTCTGTGGTGACATGCTACCAACTATATAAGAACTTTTAAGTAAAGCAATCAAGGCATGTAATTGAATTCAAGTCATAACAGGCAAGAGTCTATATTAGCATTGAAAGAAGTAACAAAAGAACAAAGGGTGCAAGAGCTCTCGCTGTCCGTGACTCGAATGTCTCCAAATGGTGTTTGCGTGCAAGAAAGGGGATAGGGATATACGAGAATTTTTTTTTTGAGAAATCAATCTACTAAAGGTTCACACTTGGTCTTCTTTCGAATCTTATCTTGACTCATCCCCAGAACACTAGCCAGGTACAAGTCAAAATGATCCACTCCTTTTCGACATTTTGAGCACTCATGCAATGGATGAGCGTAAGCACGAGAGTTGACACTTTGGATTGCAAAGAGAGAAATATGGTGGAGGAGGAACACAAAAAGGGTGAGAAAGGCTCACATGAATGAGGACAACCATAGGCGAGAGAAGGCCATATGATAGATATGATATGAGGAGTAGGGATTGCCATGCAACGGATGCACATAAGAGCTAAGAACAGCTCTCCAATGGAACTAGTGGAGGTGCATCCAACTTGCTTTCTCAAGAAGACCTAGATCTCATTTGAGGAGACTCATCATTGGAATATACAAGCCAAGTTTTATAGTGTGAAGGGTCCCCACATAGCTATATGCATGATGATGATCTCTATGGAGTACAAGGGATAGAGGATGAAGTACTAGTGTGGATCTCTCAAAAGGAATAGTAGTGTGCCCCCTTCTCTCTTATTATTTTTCTTTTTCTATTTTTTCTATTTTTTGTATTTTTTTGGTGGCCTCAATGGCTCTTTCTATTTAACTCTCATTTGTCCTCTTTGGGATCTTTTGATTTTGTCCTCTTTGGGATCTGTTCCTCACTTTAGGGGCAACACTCTATATTTTACAAGAATATAGGAGATCTTTCACACTTTACAAAGGTACTCAAAGCATAAAGAAGATGTAGCTATCATGATGTATGCAATGTATGTCGCTGCCAGTCTAGGAGGAACATGTATGAAGATCAAGTCATGAAGAGGTGGATGTTCCATGGAAATATATCTCGGAAAGGCTATGGAAATGCCTTCATAGGTAGGTATGGTGGCTGTTTTGAGGAAAGATATAAGGAGGTTTATGATGACAGAGCGTATCATGCCAAGGGTTTGAATGTACCGGCGAAGGTGGACGCCAACTCTCGGAGTGAGAAGAAAGCAATGCACGGCACATGAGAGGCTAGCAAATATGAGGAGGTGGAAGTGTCAACTTTCAATACTTACATTAGTCCGAAGAACTCATGCACTTATTATCGGTAACTCTCAATATAGTAAGGAGGTTCACAAAGAGAAAAGTACCCCGAGGAGGAGTGAATGGGGGCTTGGTTATCCTTGCGCATCCTCGACTCATGGTACGTGAGTGTACTCTAATATCCGACCCCTCAGAAGAGTAGTGATCCATCTAGTAGCTAGAGTTCTCAACTAGTTTTGTAGGTTTTGAAAATAAACACGGATTGCCCAAAATACGACACCTATCACTAATAGGCTAGAGCTCTTGACACCAAAAGTTCAAACATTACTCACATCAATACCTCAATACCATTGCAAGTTACTACTAAAATTAAATAGCAACCTCATTACCTACTTTCAAGACAAGACACAACTCAGTGCAACAACCAACTCTCTTAACAAGATAAACACGAAAACTAAAGAGAGTTCCAGCAATAAACTAAACAAAACCCAAGGCTCTTGCTAAAGACAAACTAAGACTAAAACTAAACATGGTAGTAGCTACGAAAAGATAAAGAACACATAACAGCAAAAAGATAGGCGTGAAGAATCCTATGATGTGTTCTAGATTTTGAAAGTGGAGCGTGTTTCTCTCCCACACAAAGTAAGACAGGATCTAACTTGTTATGAACAGCAAGCAAAGCTAAAGAAAACTAAAAATAAAACCTAAGAGCGAGACGCTCCAAGCATAGCACATAACGCATGAAGTGATAAAAATATAGTGAGACGAAGGACGAACTGATGATTGTTGATGGAGAAGGAGATGCACGGGTGCATCCCCAAGCTTAGATGCTTGAGTCTCCTTGAATATTTATTGGGGATGCATGGGGGCATCCCCAAGCTTGAGCGCTTGACACTCCTGTATCTTCTTTCATCATCTTCCATTGCACACTTGAAAACTCCCTTCATACACAACTCATCATAAGATGATTAGAGAGGTTAGTACCCTTAATAAATAATTTTTACCCACTGGATATAAATATATTCTTGAAGAGCTACTGTTTCTCAAGATTCCCAAAAAAAAATTGCAAAGAAAAAGCAAGCTTAAGGTTTGCAAAAGTTAGGAGAGACAAAACGTGGCAGAATCTTTGAAAAACAGAACAACAGGTAGTAAAGAATTTTTTAGGGGTACTTCTGCAACTCGAATCAAAAAACTCAGAACATACGAAAGTTCCGTGATTGTATAGAGCACGCTGTGTAAATAATTCAGATCAAAAAGATGAACTGGGATTTTTCTATGATTTTTCCCGTCACGAGGACAGAATCTGTTTTCTGGACAACATGTCACAACTTTCACTTCCCTTGTCATATGAGGCTATAACTTGGCACAAAGCTTGAAAATAAAGATACAGTGATGTTGCTACAGTAGTAACAATCATCAAGACCACTAAAAACAAAAAGTAAAAACTCAAAGTAAAGATAACAAGGGTTGTCTCCCTAGAGCTCTTTCTTTATAGCCATAAAGATAGGCTTAAGATTTTAATGATGCTCTCGTAGAAATAAGAGTTGAAGAACAAAAGAGAGCATGAAGAAGAAAATACCAAAAAAATTTAAGCCTAACATGCTTCCTATGCAAAGGGATCTTGTAGAGAAATAACTCATGGGAGAATAAATATATTAGCATAGGAAGCCAAAATAAGTGCAACTTCAAAACCTTCAACATAAAGAGAGGGAACTTGATATTATTGAAATATCTATAAGCATATGTTCCCCTCTCATAATAATTTTCAGTGGGATCATGAATAAACTCAACAATATAAGTATCACATAAAAAATTCTTATCATGATCCACAAGCATAGAAAATTAATTTTACTCTCCACATAAGAAAAATCCTTCTCATAAGTAATAGTGGGAGCAAACTTAAGAAAATAGTTATCACATGAATCTTTCTTATCATGATACACTTCCAAACATTTATTCTTTATAGCATAAGTGTCATCACAATAATCATCATAGATAGGAGGCAAAGTATCATCAAAATAAATTTCCTCATCAAAACTTGGGGGGCTAAACAAATCATCTCCATAAAACGTAGCATCCCCAAGCTTATAGCTTTGCATAATATTAGCATCAAAAGTATTCAAATAAGACATGCAAATAACATTACTACTATCATGAGTGTTATGCAAATAATAAAGCTCCATAGGCTTTTTGATTTTCTCTTCAAACACTTCATGTCCCAACTCAAGGTAGAGCTCATAAAGCTCTCTCATAATATTTTTGTTGTTTTCCATAAAGCCTAACTAGTGAAAATAAAAACAAGAAACAAAAAGAATTAATTGCAAGATCTAAAGATATACCTTCAAGCACTCACCTCCCCGGCAACGGCGCCAGAAATAGCTTGATGTCTACGCACGCTTCTATTCTTGTAGACTATGTTGGGCCTCCAAGCGCAGAGGTTTGTAGGACAGCAGCAATTTCCCTCAAGTGGATGACCTAAGGTTTATCGAACTTAGGGAAGTAGAGGTTGAAGATGGTCTCTCTCAAGCAACCCTGCAATTAAGATACAAGAAGTCTCTTGTGTCCCCAACACACCTAATACAACTAGGAGTTGTATAGGTGCACTAGTTCGGCGAAGAGATGGTAAAATATGGGTGATAGGTGTGATAAAACGAAGTAATATAAATCTGTAATAAAAAGTGCAGAAAAGAAACAAGTAACAAAAGTGAGTGCAAAAGGTGTAACAATGATGGAAACAAGGCCTAGGCTTCATACTTTCACTAGTGGCAACTCCCAACAACATTAACACAGTCTAATCACATGATATTTCCCATACAACATGCAATGGAGACGTACTCGGAGGTCATTCCTTTGTGGTCAAGAGCGGACGAGAATTGTGTAGGGCTACAAAAGCACACCTCAAAGTTTGTAGTTCTCAATCTATGGATTTCCCAATGTCACCGCGGCCATCCAAAGAGAGTACCACAATCACCACAACATATCTAAAGGAAAGTCAAAGACAAGCACCAAAAGACTCTCAATCTTCAATCCATACACAAAAGAGGAAATCACTCATGATAATATTCTTCTAACCCATGTCCAATAGACCGCTGTCACCTTGGTCTTGGAGATTATACTAGATAAGATCAATTGAGTACATCAATCCAATACATAGAGGAAGGGGAAATATCATGGGATCACCCTATATTAACATAGCCTATGATCACAACAAAGATCACATCATGGGACAGAGAGAAGAACACATAGCTACTGGTAGAAACCTCAGCCCCGAGGGAGAACTACTTCCGCTTCATGAAGGAGGGAAGCAACGGCGATGGAGATGAATCCGGGGGCACCTTCCCGTCCCGGCAGGGTGCCGGCATAGGAATTCTGTCCCCCCGAAACTTGATGGCGATGGCGGCGGAGATCGGAATTGCTTCTGGAGAGAAGGGGTCTGGAATCAGGGTTTTTGCGACGCGAGTAAAAATAAGGGCCAAGGGGGGCCACCAGCGGAGGTCCCAGTCGCCCAAGCGGCCTGGTGGCGCGGCCTACCCCTAGGCCGCGCGGGGTGGCCCCCTCGGTGACTGGTGTCCCCCCTCCGGATCTCCTTCGGTGATTCTGGAAGGTTCCTTCACACTGATTTTTTATATATTTTTCCAGTAATGGGAAAACCTAAAATACAAAAATAGCAGAAAACAGAAACTGGCACTGTGGTGCACTGAGTTAATAGGTTAGTACAAATATGATCAAAAGTGTATGAAAGTGTATCTAAAACATAGCAATATCACACAAAACATGCATGGAGCAAGAAGAAATTATAGATATGTTTTGGACGTATCAGGGGTGGCTATGGCATCGCCGGCTATCCCATGTCGGCATGAGAAATCTAAAAGATCTCCTAAAGGGTGAACACATCCTCAGACTAACAAACGTGTCTTTCGAGAAAGATCGTGTGTGTAGTGCATGCATTACCGGGAAGAAACATCAAGCAAAGAACACCCCTAAGAATGTTGTGTCAACTTCAAGGCCCTTGGAGCTCCTTCATGTGGATCTCTTCGGGCCTCCATCATGGGATAGTCTTGGTGGGAAGAAATATGATATTGTTATTGTTAATGATTACTCAAGATATACGTGGGTGCTCTTCCTGAAGTCCAAGGATGAGACGAAGTCCACCTTCATCGATTTTGCCAAGCAAGCCCAAAGGAAATACAACATGGATATCTTGTAAATTAGAAGTGACAATGGCTCCGAATTGAAGAATTACACCTTGGAATAATTCTTGAGTGATGAGGGGATTGAGCATCAATATTCCGCACCATACACACCTCAACCAAATGGTGCAGCCGAGAGGAAGAACCGTACCCTTGTGGAGATGGCCAGGTCCATGTTGGATGAGTACAAGTCACCATATATAGCTTTTGGGCTGAAGCCATCAACACCAAATTTCATGCATCAAACCGTCTCTTCCTCCGCAAGATCTTGATGAAGACCCCCTATGAACTTCTAACCGGGCACAAGCCAAACATCAAATACTTCCGAGTATTCGGTTGTAAGTGTTTCTTTCTCAAAAAGAAAGATCGGTTAGCTAAGTTTCAATCCAAAACAATTGAGGGTATATTTGTTGGGTATGCTTCAAACTCTCACGCCTATAGAGTCTACAACAAATCCACCGGATGTGTTGTGGATACTTGTGACGTGGAGTTTGATGAATTAAATGGCTCCCATGGGGATAAATTTGATCTAAGTGATGTAGGTAATAATGAAGATTCTTCTCAAGAAATTTTGGTTATGGGCATTGGAGATCTTGTGCCATTGCTCAAGTGCCTAGAGATGATGAGGTGGGTGATGGGCCAAGTGCTCCACCACCACAAGCACCTCCTCCTACCAGTCAAGATCCAATTGCTCATGATGAGCCCGTTATCCAAGAACAAGAAAAAGACCCTCCAAAATCCGAGGTGGTGGTACAACCACACGTTGATGATGTGATTGAACCACATGAAGATCATCTTGATCGCATCTGATTTGGAGAAATTATGCTATTGATGATGGCTCCTCCCTTGATAATGAACCAAATGTATATCTTTAGCCCGAATGGGTGGAGCCTCTTGAAACTCCAACATCTACCATGCCCTTGGTGTCAAGACGTGTTGAATTAGACAAGATTCTCACGGGATTGGTGCAAGGTATAGTTACTCATAGTCAACTAATCAACTTTTGCGCTCACTTCTCGTTTGTGTCTAGCATTGAACCACTTAGGGTTGAACAAGCACTTGAGGATGCGGATTGGCTCATTGCAATGCAAGATGAACTTACTAGTTTCACCCGGAATGAGGTGTGGTCTCTCATGGAGAGGCCTTCCTGTCAATATCATAACATCATTGGAACTAAGTGGATTTTCAAGAACAAACAAGATGAACATGGTACTATCATCCGTAACAAGGCAAGGTTAGTGGCTCAAAGGTGCTCCCAAGTTGAAGGCTTGGATTTTTATGAGACCTTTGCCCCCGTTGCCCGTCTTGAATCTATACACATGTTTCTTGCTTATGCCGCATTAAATGGCTTTCCATTATTTCAAATGGATGGGCAGAGTTCTTTCCTTAATGGCCCGCTAGAAGAGAATGTATATGTAGCACAACCACCCGGATTTTGTGACCCCCATCACAAGGACCATGTGTATAAACTTCATAAGGAATTATATGGTATTAATCAAGACCCTCGGGCTTGGTATGATCATCTGAGGAAGTTTCTACTCGAGGAAGGATTTGAGAGGGGTGTCATTGATGCCACTCTTTTTACCAAGAGAACCAATGGTGAGTTGCTCATATGCCAAATCTATGTAGATGACATAATATTTGGTTCTCCTAATCCATCTATGTGCAAGTGATTCTCGGAAACCATGACCAAGAATTTTGAGATGTCTATGATGGGGAGCTTGAAGTATTTCCTTGGCCTCCATATCAAGAAATTTGCCGAAGGAACCTTCATCTCTCAAACAAAGTATATTCAAGACATGCTCGTCAAGTTTGGTATGAAAGATGCCAAGCCATGTGTAACGCCCCGGCCACTCCCAACAAGTTAACCACCGATTCCATGGTCGGTGCACCTGGGATCTAGACTGTCCTCACAAACCAACACTAGTCTATTGTGCACACTTTGTCCGCATTCATGCGCACCGAGGATCAACTTCCCGGTCGGTCACCCATCACAAGACTACTCAAAGCCAAGCACGCTTAACCTAGTAGTTCTTTCCCGATGGGCTCCCAAAAAATAAGTTGCACCTTGTTGATATGAGTAGTCTATCATTCCTATTGAGATCGTGGGATGTTACATACACCACCCCTCAAAGGAACCGACGTCCTCGTCGGCCCAGCAGGAATGTTCCCCTTTGGCACACGTTTGTGTGCGCCAGGTGCAGGCATCCAACATGTACCCAATGTAAGCCTCACCGACCGACACACACACACATCGCGTAACCGCAAGGGTCGGCTCAAATACCAACTGTAACGCCCTGGCCACTCCCAACCGGTTAACCACCGATTCCATGGTCGGTGCGCCTGGCATCTAGACTGTCCTCACAAACCAACACTAGTCTTTTCTACACACTTTGTCCTCACTCGTGCGCACCCGGGATCAACTTCCCGGACGGTCACTGATAACCCTCAACTGTAGGGGATTGAGATAGTCTTCGCGGGCAAGATAAACCAATTTATTGATTTGACACTTGGGGACACAAAGAATACGTACAGCCTTTGACAATTGAGTTGTCAGTTCAACCGCACCTGGAATAAACACTTCCTTGCACAAAAGTATTAGTAGCAATGGTAATATGGTAGTGGTAGTGTAGGTGATAATAGTGATGATAGTGGTGGTGAAACAGCAAAAGTAAAACTGCGAAAGTAAAAACTAGTAACAAGCGGAAAGAAACACTGTAGGCTAAGGAGATGGATGGTTGGGCGCTGCTTGGATGAGAACAAACATGTAATAGATTCTAACACGGGTAAGTCTCACAGAAAAGAAAGGATCATCTAGGAAAATATCAAACATCAACAATGTATCCCAAGGTAGTTGTACGTGCTTGCAATAAGAACTTTGCACAACATCTTTTGTCCTAGCCTCCCGCTACGAATGGGGCCAAAAGGAACTTAGGGAGATTAAGGTACTGCTGTCAAAGAGCACCGGAACAAAGCATTAACACTTCGTGGATACACGGAATCCTCAAATTATAGTCCATCCCCTTTGGTGTCCCAAGCTGTCACTATTGGGATAGGATCAAGAACACCTCAAACTCAAGAAACAAAAGGGTGATCAGATATGAAATCATGGCACTCGGGCCCAAAGTGGCAAGCATTAAGAGCAACAAGTTGTAACAGAGATGATAAACACCAAGTAAATGATAGGAAACATGCCCCCAATAATCTGATGAACTATTACATGATCTAACTCATCCAATCCCTACCATCCCCTTTGCCTACAATAAGGAATTACTCACACATGAGAGAAGAAGTCATGGAGGGGTGAAGGAGAGGCGATGATGATGACGATGGCGATGATTTCCCCTCACCGGAGGCCAAAACAGCCTCTAGATTAGCTCTCCCGGAGAAGAACGGAGGGTGGCGGCGGCTCCGGGACGTAGATTGGAAAAGCGACTTCTGTTTCAGAGTTTCCTCGTCACGAGAATAAATAGAGGCCAAGGTAGGTCACCAGGGGGTGTGGGACCCACCCAGGAGGGTGTGTGGCGCGGCCAGGGGCTGGGCCGCGCCATGCACCCTTCTGGGTGCCCCCTGGCTGTCCTGTGGCCCCCCTTTGGCATCGTCGAAGCTTCAGGAACGCTGATTTTTTATATAATTTTTGTGGATTTTTCCAGCGTACCTAAATATCCAAAAACCTCCACAATATAAAACAACACTGGTAGCTCTGCTGAAAACAGCGTCAGTCCGGGTTAGTTTCGGCCAAATTATGCAAGAATGAAGCCAAAACAATAGCAAAAGTTTTTGGAAAAGTAGATACGTTTGAGACGTATCAACTCCCCCAAGCTTAGCTATTGCTTCTCCTCAAGAAATTCAGTTCAACGAACTGGATGCGACAAAGTAAACTTTGACAAACTCTTTTGCTTCAATAGATGTATATAAGCATGTAGTACGAAAGAGTTTAACAAGTTTTGACACCATGCTATAAATACAATGCATGAAGCAATCCTTCTTTCATGTGATCAGTCACAAACACACAAAAGTAAATAATATGCTGCTGAAAATCAATTCAAGATCATAATGCACATAGCATGAACATACTAGAGTGGTATCTCGCTAGCCTCCATGAGTGAAGAAAAACATAAATTCTGAAACTCCTCCGGAGTTTTAAAGGAGACTAGAACTAAGAATTTCAGACTAGCAAGCATGCAGAAGACAATGTAGTACTTTGGAACAATGCATGTTACACTAAGAATGAAAATTATGCTCTCAATAGTTGTTTCTTTGAAGAAAGAAAGTGAGACTCTCGAACCGTGGATTTTTTTATCGCAAGGTTGAAAACCCGTGAAAGGAAGCATAGACGAAACATGTGCCAGAGCTCTTGGTTTTGAAAATAGAGTTAAAACTCTTTTGAGAAGTGCAACTTTCCAGTCAACGGTGAACGGTAAAGGTCTCACAATATCTCCCATGTCAACCATTTTAATGCCTTTTGCTTACACATGTTCCCTTATCCATAAATCCTTTGATGGCCTACGGAACCTTTTATTTGGCCTCAAGGATGGAAGGAGGGTATCGTTCCACCTATCATAAGCAGCATTTGGTCCATCTCATTCCATCATCAAGTATGGGGGCGGTGTAACTCTCATATTTTTATTGACTAGTTAAAACTTCCGTGAAAATATTTTTGGCATGAAAGATACTGATTTTGCCTCACCGCACCATGAGCTTGTACGGTTACAAAGGGGGAGCTTTTGAATAAATTTCGAGATGGCACAAGAAAGTCTAAGTTAGGATTGGCCGGTAAATACCACATATAGGTAGGTATGGTGGACTCAAATGGAACAACTGGTTTTGAAAAGAAGTTTGGATGCACAAGAAGAATTCCGCTTGGTGCGAGTGAAGGCTAGCAAAAGACTTGGAAGCGACCAACTGGAGAGCAATAATTGTCATAATCATGGAGAGCAACAAAGTAACATTGAATCGAGCATGAAAGTGATATAACTATTCTGAAATAAAAAGGTCATCAAGGCAGAATAGACTCTTTAGTCTTAACATGCGTGAACATGTGCCAAGTCGATCCAAGAATTCCCCGGAGGGAAATACCACTTCCATATGCCAAACCATGAACAATGCAATGCATGTCAATCATTTCAAGCAACACATTATGAACTCTATCTATTTGAGATTAACCACAAATAAAGCATGAGCCACTGGGAAAACATTGTAAACATAGCACTATGTCGCTACAAGCTGGTCTCTAAGCATAAGTACATGCATATGTACAAAAGTAGAAACAAAAAGAGTTCATACCGGCTTTCCTTGTTGCATCCCTTTCGTTGATCTTCGTCATTACTGCCTTGTCACTTGCACGACCGAACGTAGGAAATATATAATCAAATTCCATCACGGACTTGAGCTGAACTATAAAAACAAAGCAAACTAAAGAGAGGAAGAAAATATTTTTGGGGTTTTTCAAAGGCTAAAATAAAAGAAAAAAAAGGAAAGAAGAAATCTTTTTGGGTTTTTTTTGAAAAATGAAAGAACAAAGAAGAACATGCAAAGACTTCAAAAAGATCAAAGCGAACAAAACGGAAGATACAATGGAAGGGGAGGAAGTACGTACTCCCCCAAGCTTAGGCTTTTGGCCAAAGTTGGGCTCGTCTAATGTGGTCCCGAGGAGCCTCCTGCTCCAGGGTAATGGTAAGTCTGAGGGTTGTGTGAGCCCTCCGGTGCGTACACTGAAGTCCTCGGATCCTCCCATGAGGAAGGTCCCTCATCCCAACCAGATGAAGACCCTCCGTCCCATGGGGAGACGGTCTGCTCCAGGACGGGTGGATACACCATGTGCTCCTCCTTATATGGCGCAACCCCCTCCGTGGGGTTGTGAAACTAGTATCTGATACGTCCAAAACGTATCGATAATTTCTGCTTGCTCCATGCAAGTTTTGTGTGATATTGCTATGATCAAGATACACCTTTATACATTTTTTTAATCATATTTGGACTAACCTATTAACTCAGTGCACCCCAGTGCCAGTTCCTGTTTTCTGCTGTTTTTCTATTTCCGTTTTCCCCCATATAAAAAGTGCCACAAAAATTCGGGAAAATTCAGATAAAAAATCAGCGTGACGGAAGCTTCGAGAAGATCCCGGGAGGGGCCAGAGGGGAGCCAGGGGGCCCAGGCGGCCACCCGGCGCGGCCCCACCCCTGGCCACGCCAGGGGGGCGCCTGGGGCCCCTGGCCCACCTCTGGCTTCCCCCATTCGCCTATTTATCCCCCGTCACGGGAAAACTCCAGAAGCAGAACCCTATTCTGCGAACTCGCCTCTGTTCCGCCGCCGCCGCGCTTCCAAGATCGGGAGCACCAGAAGACCTCTTTCCGACACCCTGCCGGAGGGAGGATTGACCTCCGGGAGTCTCCTCTCCACCATGGATGCTCCCCGGATGTCTCGTGAGTAGTTTTCCTTGGACCATGGGTCCGTGATCAGTAGCTATGTGATGTTCTCCTCCCCTCTTTGATCTTCATTGTTTAGACCTCGTGAGCTGCCCTACATGATCGAGGCCCCTTTGTAATATTTCTGCTATTGCTATGTTGATTTTGATCGGATCTGATGGATTATGAGATTATGTTCAGATTGTGATAGAGTAATATATTTAGTTTTTATCTCTTATATTTTTGTTCCTAAGTAATTCTTGCATGTTCTCGGTTGCTGTTTATTGCTTTGGCCAAGTAGTAGGTAGTGACTCCAAGAGGGAGCGTTGTGCTAGATTGTGGGTTCATGCCTCCCTGATGACACGCTTGAGTGACAGAAACATGAGTCTAGGGGATGTGTTGTTGCCACAACGGTGCTTGTAACCGCGGTTGCAAGGATTTTTTACTTTACGCAAAGTTCTTTTTAATGCAGTTGTCTGTTGCTTTGGGTTTACACTTTGGGTGGGGCTCGCAACTTAATACCAGCGAGATGTTCTGGATAGATATCTCAAGGTGGATGATTAGTAGTAGATGAAGATAGATTTCGGTCTACTTACTTTGGCGTACTTCCCGTGCTTTTGAACCTCTTCCTTTCTTTTGTAGCATAGTTAGCATTGCGGTGCGTTCATAATCCTGTCAATTGCCTTTCTTTAATTTGTTTACCTTGCATAGCAATTTTATCGTCTTTTGGGAGAGAGACATCACTAGCGAACATCACGTATCCCGGTCCATATCCTTATCACTGTTTCCACTCTACATTTACTTAACCTCTTTTATTTGCTCTCATTATCCCTTGCGTTTTATCCTTTGTAAACAACAAGACCGGAGAGATTGACAACCTCTCTGAACTTCGTTGGTAACAAAGTTATCTGTGTCTGTGTGCAGGTCCGCGTCAGTTGCGCCTCTGACACCTACTTATCATCTCTGGAGTCCTGCTGGAGACAAACCTTGGTATCTTCACCGAGGGAAAACTGCTGCTGCACTATATCTCAACCTTACACTTGGGGAAACAAATGAAGGGGCGAGAAGCCATCAAGCAAGTTTTCTGGCGCCGTTGCCGGGGACTCCAAGTGCTAAGATAGGGGAGTTGCACACTACCCTTTACCTTTGTTTTTTAGTCTTGTTAGTTTACCTTTCTGTTTTTATCTTTGTGTCCTTTATCAAAAATCAAAAAAAAATATAGTATGTCTAGTTCCTTACTTGCCAATCAATGTCTAACTTCTTTGAAACTAGATCTTATTGGCATGGAGGATTCACCGAGGATCAACAAGGGATACACTTATGGAGACTCATACATCAATCGTATGAGTATGCTAAAAACTTGTGCTCAATATATAATATATCTTTCTGCAGGGATGAATCTTGTTGCGTTATGAGGCAAAAACACCTTGCTTTCCAATGTGAGTACAATGAGGATGAAACCTTAGCTTCTTATGCTAAGGGAAATTATGATTTTTATGATGCAGAACAAATAGAAGAATTTGTTGCTTTTAAGGGTGCCTATGAAATTACTTATTTTCTTGAAAATATTGATGACTTAACTATTAAAAATCTGAGAGTCTTGCTATACTTAACTATTGCTTGGAAAATTATGATGCAAATTATTATATTACTGATCATCTTGAGAGAATCTCTCCCCCAAAGGAAGAGACTAATGTTTTGCAGGACTCTATAGAAGAAGAAATTACTGAACCTGAAAGCTCTTTGGATGAAGAAGAGGACGAGAGTGACGAACAAAAGGAGGAAGAATGGAGCCATCCATGTCTACCTTCTAATGAGAGTAACTCTTTAACTCTTACCTTATATGAGTATTATGATCCTTTGGATTCTTTTGAAATATCCCTTTTTGATGAAAGTTGATGCCTCCTATGCTTATGGCCGTGATGCCACTATTGATGATGCTTACAGAGATGAACTTTCTATAGTTCCTCATGTTAAGCATGAAATTTTTTTCTATCGCACCCACACTTGAGTGTCCTATTATCCTTTTGAAATCTCCAACTCTGGAGAATTTTCCTCTTATAAAAGCTCAATGTGATGGGTTGCATTTATCTTATGATCCTAAAGACCATGTTGAAAACTATACACGTGTGCTTGTAGGTCATGAACAACATGATTTATGTGATAGTTATATTCTTGATGTTGTTCATGATACTACTGAAAATTATTTCGAGAGAGGGAAGCTTGGTTGTAGAAACTTCCATATTACTAAAATACCTCTCTTCATGTTGGAAGTTTTGAAGTTGTTCTTTTTCCACCTTTCTATGCATGTCACTTTGTGCTTCTTTGATTTATTTTCTTACAAGATGCCTATGCATAGAAAGTGGGTTAGGCTTAAATGTGTTTCATATTTTCTTCTTGATGCTCTCTTTTGCTTCAAAAAATTCTTATTCTTGTGAGAGCATCTTCTATAATCTTTATGCCTAGCTAATGACTTTAAAGAAGCGCTTTCGGGAGGCAGCCCGCAACGAATTTAGGTTTCTTTTTGCTTTTTTTTGTGTCTTGATGTTTTTTACTGCTGTAGAAACATCATTGTATCTTTATTTTTCAGCTTTGTGCCAAGTTATAGCATCTTATGATAAGGGAAGCAAAAGTTGTGACATGCTGTCCAGAAAACAGATTCTGTCCCTTGACAGAAAAATTCGAATCAAATCACCAGATCATCTTTTTGATCTGAATTTTTTTGACAGCGCGCTCTATACAATTTTGAAACTTTCGTATGTTCTGCGTTTTTTTATTTGAGTTGCAGAAGTGCCCCAAAAAAATTCTTTACTACCTGTTCTTCTGTTTTTCATAGACTCTGCCACGTTTTGTCTCTCCTAACTTTTGCAAACCTTAAGCTTGATTTTTCTTTGCAAAAACTTTTTGGACTCTTGAGAAACAGTAGCTCTTAAAGAAATATCTTTATATACAGTGGGAAAAATTATTTTATTAAGGGTACTAACATCTCTAATCAGCTTATGATGAGTTATGTATGAAGGGAGTTTTCAAGTGTGCGATGGAAGATGATGAAAGAAGATGCAGGAGTGTCAAGCGCTCAAGCTTGGGGATGCGCCCATGCATCCCCAATAAATATTCAAGGAGACTCAAGCGTCTAAGCTTGGGGATGCCCCCGTGCATCCCCTTCTCCATCAACAATCATCAGTTCTTCCTTTGTCTCACTATATTTTTATCACTTCATGCGTTATGTGCTATGCTTGGAGCGTCTCGCTCTTAGGTTTTGTTTTTAGTTTTCTTTAGCTTTTCTTGCTGTCCATAACAAGTTAGATCCTTTCTTACTTTGTGTGGGAGAGAAACATGCTCCACTTTCAAAATCTAGAACACATCATAGGATTTTTCCTGCCTATCTTTTTGCTGTTGTGTGTTCTTTTTCTTTTCATAGCTACTGCCATGTTTAGTTTTAGTCTTAGTTTGTCTTTAGCAAGAGCCTTGGCTTTTGTTTAGTTTGTTGCTGCAACTCTTTTTAGTTTTCATGTTTATCTTGTTGAGAGAGTTGGTTGTTGCACTGAGTTGTGTCTTGTCTTGAAAGTAGGTAATTGAGGTTGCTATTTAATTTTAGTAGTAGCTTGATATAGTTTTGAGGCATTGTTGTGAGTAATGTTTGGACTTTTGGTGTCAAGAGCTCTTGCCTATTACTGATAAGTGTCGTATTTTGGGCAATCTGTGTTTATTTTCAAAACCTACAAAACTAGTTGAGAACTCTAGCTACTAGATGGATCACTACTCTTCTGAGGGGTCGAATATTAGAGTACACTCACGTACCATGAGTCTTGGATGCGCAAGGATAACCAAACCCCCATACACTCCTCCTCGGGGTACTTGTCTCTTTGTGAACCTCCTCATTAGATTGAGAGTTACCGATAATAAGTGCATGAGTTCTTTGGACTAATGTAAGTATTGAGAGTTAACACTTCCACCTTCCCATATTTTGCTAGCCTTCCCGTGCCGTGCATTGCCTTCTTCTCACTCCGAGAGTTGGTGTCCACCTTCGCCGGTGCATCCAAACCCTTGGCATGATACGCTCTGTCATCATAAGCCTCCCTTTATCCTTCCTCAAAACAGCCACCATACCTACCTATCAAGGCATTTCCATAGCCTTTCCGAGTTATATTGCCATGCAACTTCCACATCTTCATGACTTGATCTTCATGGCATACATGTTCCTGCTACACTGGCAGCGACATACATTGCATACATCATGTTAGTTACATCTTCTTTATGATTTTGAGTACCTTGTACAGTGTGAAAGATCTCCTTTACCTTCTTGTAAAATAGAGTGTTGCCCTTAAGTGAGGAAAAGATCCCAAAGTGGACACAATAAAAGATCCCAAAGAGGAGAAATGAGAGTTAAATAGAAAGAGCCATTGAGGCCACCAAAAAAATACAAAAAAAAAGAAAAAAGAAAAAAAAGAGAAAGGGGCAACACTACTATCCTTTTGAGAGATCCACACTAGTACTCCCTGTATATCCTTGTACTCCATAGAGATGATCTCTATGCATATGGTTTGGAGAGCTTCCTAGCTCGTATGTGCACCCGTTGCATGGCAATCCCTACTCCTCACATCATATATATCATTTGGCATCTCTTGCCTATGATTTTCCTCATTGATGTGAGCCTTTCTCATCCTTTTTGTCTTCCTCCTCCACCATTTTTCTCTCTTTGCCATTCTAAGTGTCAACTCTCGTGCTTACGCTCATCCATTGCATGAGTGCTCAAAATATCGAAAAGGAGTGGATCAAATTGACATGTACCTGGCTAGTGGTCTGGGGACGAGTCAAGATAAGACTCCAAAGAGGACCAAGTGTGAAACTTTAGTAGATTGAGTTCTCAACAAAAATACTTTTTTCTCTCGTATTCCCTATCCCCTTTCTTGCACGCAAACACCATTTGGAGACATTCGAGTCACGGACAACGAGAGCTCTTGCACCTTTTGTTCTTTTGTTACTTGTTTTAATGCTAATATAGACTCTTGCCTGTTATGACTTGAATTGAATCTCCAACCTTGCTTGCTTTAATTTTCAAAGTTCTTATATGGTTGCTAGCATGTCACCACAGAAATTATCCTTGTTATCATTTACCTACTCAAGGACGAGCAGGAATTAAGCTTGGGGATGTTGATACGTCCAAAACGTATCGATAATTTCTGCTTGCTCCATGCATGTTTTGTGTGATATTTCTATGATCTAGATACACTTTTATACATTTTCGATCATATTTGGACTAACCTATTAACTCAGTGCACCCCAGTGCCAGTTCCTGTTTTCTGCTGTTTTTCTATTTCAGTTTTCCCCCATATAAAAAGTGCCAGAAAAATTCGGGAAAATTCGGATAAAAAATCAGCGTGACGGAAACTTCGAGAAGAGCCCGGGAGGGGCCAGAGGGGAGCCAGGGGGCCCAGGCGGCCACCCGGCGCGGCCCCACCCCTGGCCGCGCCAGGGGGGCGCCTGGGGCCCCTGGCCCACCTCTGGCTTCCCCCATTCGCCTATTTATCCCCCGTCACGGGAAAACTCCAGAAGCAGAACCCTATTCCGCGAACTCGCCTCTGTTCCGCCGCCGCCGCGCTTCCAAGATCGGTAGCACCAGAAGACCTCTTCCCGACACCCTGCCGGAGGGAGGATTGACCTCCGGGAGTCTCCTCTCCACCATGGATGCTCCCCGGATGTCTCGTCATTAGTTTTCCTTGGACCATGGGTCCGTGATCAGTAGCTATGTGATGTTCTCCTCCCCTCTTTGATCTTCATTGTTTAGACCTCGTGAGCTGCCCTACATGATCGAGGCACCTTTGTAATATTTCTACTGTTGCTATGTTGAGTTTGATCGGATCTGATGGATTATGAGATTATGTTCAGATTGTGATAGAGTAATATATTTGGTTTTTATCTCTTATATTTTTGTTCCTAAGTAATTCTTGCATGTTCTCCGTTGTTGTTTATTTCTTTGGCCAAGTAGTAGGTAATGACTCCAAGAGGGAGCGTTGTGCTAGATTGTGGGTTCATGCCTCCCTGATGACACGCTTGAGTGACAGAAACATGAGTCTAGGGGATGTCTTGTTGCCACAAGGGGGAAAAACGGTGCTTGTAACCGCGGTTGCAAGGATTGTTTACTTTACGCAAAGTTCTTTTTAATGTAGTTGTCTGTTGCTTTGGGTTTACACTTTCGGTGGGGCTCACAACTTAATACCAGCGAGATGTTCTGGATAGATATCTCCAGGTGGATGATTAGTAGTAGATGCAGATGGATTTCGGTCTACTTACTTTGGTGTACTGCTCATGCTTTTGAACCTCTTCCTTTCTTTTGTAGCATAGTTAGCATTGCGGTGCGTTCATAATCCTATCAATTGCCTTTCTGTAATTTGTTTACCTTGCATTGCAATTTTATCGTCTTTTGGGAGAGAGACATCACTAGCGAACATCACGTATCCCGGTCCATATCCTTATCACTGTTTCCACTCTACATTTACTTTACCGCTTTTATTTGCTATCATTATCCCTTGCTTTTTATCCTTTGTAAACAACAAGACCGGAGAGATTGACAACCTCTCTGAACTTGGTTGGGAACAAAGTTATCTGTGTTTGTGTGCAGGTCTGCGTCAGTTGCGCCGCTGACACCTACTTATCATCTCTGGAGTCCTGCTGGAGACAAACCTTGGTATCTTCACCGAGGGAAAACTGCTGTTGCACTACATCTCAACCTTACACTTGGGGAAACCAACGAAGGGGAGAGAAGCCATCAGTATCTTCCCATGATCTCATCAAACTGGGTATCTGAAAAGCGGTATCCGTTCCTGCAAGAAAAGTCAAACACAAGTGGTGCAGGTAGACGGATGATGCGTTCCACATCGCCCTTAAACCGTAAAATATAATCAAGTGCATACCGGTCAGAGGCCCTAGTAACAAAGAAATGCCCCTTCATGGCAGCCAAATCAAGACTAACAAAAGGGAAAACTGTATCATCTGGGCGCGGTTCTCCTCGGAGAAACTGCAAAAGAAGTGTGGCATAAAGAAGTATCAGGCGAAGAAGTGCTGCTCATGTTGTCTCGATCCAACACCCCTCTAGCAATATAATACGCGAAATACCTGAGATGAGGAAACAAAATATTGGAGATCTTCTGACGGTTAGTGTTCCTCGCTTCATTGTTGCACAACGAGTCGTGAAGGGTCTTGAGTGCAGCAGTTTGAGAAAAAAAATTCCTCATCTTCTCTCCTCTGTCGGGAAAACCTAAAGCTTCACAAAAGTACTCATAGGTGATACGCCCAAAACGTATCTATAATTTCCGCTTGCTCCATGCCTCTTTTGTGTGATATTGCTATGATATTGATGAACTTCCATACACTTTTGATCATATTTGGACTAACCTATTAACTCAGTCCACCCCAGTGCCAGTTCCTGTTTTCTGCTATTTTTCTATTTCCGGTTTCCCCCATATTAAAATTGCTCCAAAAATTCGGGAAAATCCAATAAAAAATCAGCGTAGAAGAAGCTTCAGGAATCACCGAGGGGGGGGGTATAGGGGACCAACCAGGGCCCAGACGCCCTCCCGGCGCGCCCTAGGGTGGGGCCGCGCCAGGGGGCCTCCTGGACCCCTGGTGGCCCCCCTGTCTACCCCCCTTCGCCTATTTATTCCCCGTGACGAGAAACCCCCATGACGGGAACCCTTTTTCGCGACCTCTCCTCTGTTCCGCCGCCGCCGCGCTTCCAAGATTGGGAGCACCAGAAGACCTCTTCCCGGCACCCTGCCGGAGGGAGGAACCACCTCCGGGAGCTTCTCCACCACCATGGATGCTTCCCGGATGAACCGTGAGTAGTCCACCTTGGACCATGGGTATATGATCAGTAGCTATGTGATGTTCTCCTCCCCTCTTTGTTCTTCATGGATTAGACCTCGTGAGCTGCCCTACATGATCGAGGCACATATGTAATATTTCTGCTGTTGCTATGCTGAGTTTGCTGGGATCCGATGGATTATGAGATTATGTTCAGATTGTGTTTGAGTAATATATTTGATTCTCCTCTTTTATATTGATCTTCTAGAGTAATTCTCGCATGTTCTACGTTGTTGTTTATTGCTTTGGCCAAGTAGTAGGTAGTGACTCCAAGAGGGAGCGTTATGCATGATTGTGGGTTCATGCGCCCCGATGACTAGCTTGAGTGAAAGAAACATGAGTCTAGGGGATGTGCTATTGCCACAAGGGGGAAAACAACGGTGCTTGTACTTGCGGGTGCAAGGATTGTTTACTTTACGCAAAGTTCTTTAATGCAGTTGTCTCTTGCTTTGAGTTTATACTTTGGGTGGGATTCGCAACTTAATACCAGCGAGATGTTCTGGATAGATATCTCAAGGTGGATGATTAGTAGGTAGATGCAGATGGATTTCGGTCTACTTGTCTTGGCGTACCGCCCATGCTTTTGAGCCTCTTCCTTTCTTTATAGCATAATTAGCATTAGTTTGTGCACATAATCCTGTCAATTTCCCAGCTGTAATTTGTTTACCTCGCATGGTTATTTTATCGTCTTTTGGGAGAGAGACATCACTAGTGAACATCATAGGACCCTGGTCCATATTTCCAATACTGTTTACACCCACTATCAATTTACTGCTTTATTTACTTTTCCATTGCTATCACTATCACTATTATCTCGTGCGTTTTATCCTTTGTAAACAATAAGGCCGGAGGAATTGACAACTCCTCTGTACTCATTTGGAAGCAAAGTTATTTTCTGTGTGTGCAGGTCCAGGTCAAGGAAGCAACTTTTGTCTAAAACGGTGCCATTGTTTCTTTGCCACCTTCTTGTATCTGTTGGAGTCCTACTGGTCGATCCTAAACCTTAGCATCTTCGCTAAGGGAAATTGCCGCTGTCTACATCTCAACCTTCCACTTGGGGTAACCAACGAGGGGGGCGTTAATTCGTACCATCAAAAGCAATTTCTGGTGCCATTGCCGGGGACTCCACTCTTCAAGATAGGGGAGTTGCACACTATATTTTATCTTTTCTTTTTAGTCTTGTTAGTTTACCTTTCATTTTTGGCTTCAGTGTCCTTTATCAAAAATCAAAAAAATAGTTATCTTGCTTGCTGCTACTATGGGTTCCTCTGAGAACACCAAGTTGTCTGACTTCACTAGTCACAACAACAGTGACTTTATCTGCACTCCTATTGCTACATCTGCTACTTTAGCACCTTCTTATGAGATTAAACCTGCTTTGCTGAACCTTGTTATGAAAGATCAATTCTCCGATGCTAGAGATGCTGCTGCTTTGCACTTAAATAATTTTATTGAGCTCTGTGATATGCAAAAGTACAAAGAAGTAGATGGTGATATTGTTAAGCTTAATCTTTTTTCCTTTCTCCTTGAGAGATGAAGCTAAAATCTGGTTTCAATCCTTGCCTAGGAATAGCATAGATTCTTGGGATAAGTGCAAGGATGCTTTTATTGGGAAGTACTACCCCCCTGCTAAGATTATCCAATTGAGGAGTTTTAATATGAATTTTAAGAAATTGGATAATGAACACGTTGCCCAAGCTTGGGAACGCATGAAATCTCTTGTTATGAATTTCCCTACGCATGGTTTGACTACTTGGATGGTTATCCAAACTTGTTATGCAGGCTTGAACTTTACCTCGCGGAACTTGCTAGATTCGTCCGCGGGAGGAACCTTTATGTCAACTAATCTTGGTGCTGCCACAAAACTTCTCGATGAGATGATGACCAACTATTCCTAATGGCACACCGAAAGAGCTCCAACAGGTAGGAAGGTAAACTCTGTCGAGGAGATTTCCTCCCTAAATGAAAAAGTTGACTTGATTATGTCTCTACTTACCAAGCAATCTCCTATTGATCCTCATGATGTTCCTTTAAATTCTGTGATTGCTCAAGATCAAGTAGAGGTGAATTTTATCACTAGAAACAACTTCAATAACAATGCTTATAGGAGTAACTTTGGTAGCAATCCTAGACCGTTCCCCTCCAACTACGGGAACAACAACACTTATCCTAGCACCAAAAACTCCACTCCTGAATTAGAGAGTATACTTAAAGGCTTTATCACTACCCAAAAAGCCTTCAACAAGAGTGTAGAGGAAAAACTAGAAAAATTAGATAATCTCTCGTCGAAGGTAGACAATTTAGCCCATGAAGTAGAATTGCTTAAAATTAGAAGTTCTCCCCTTGAGGATAGGAAGGTCACTCCTATGAATGCCATCCAAATGCAAATTAATGAAAACATTAGGATGATGGCTAAACTTAAAGAGAGATGGGCTAGAGAAAAGGAGGAAGATGATAGAATTAAGAGCCTTCCTACACACCATACCATTTCTACTATTCAAGTGGTTGAGGATATCCAAACTCTTAGCACCCAATGCACCCCTAGTCCCATAGGACCTATTAATGGTGATGCTATGACCTCAACCGTAGAAGAAGAAAATCCTATGAATATAGAAGCTACCAAACAAGTGAGCCTAAAGGACACCACTAGTACTTTTCTTGATAGTAGTGACCTTGATTTTGATAATTGCACCCTTTCTGAAGTTATTCGTTTCCTTCACAAGATGTCTAGAGACCCCCACACTAGCACACTTAATCTTTCCTTCACGAAGCATATCTCTAATGCACTCATCAAATCTAAGGAGGAGAAGCTTAGGGTAGAAGCCTCCATACCTAGAAAGCTAGAACATTGTTCGGATCCTATGATTAAAATTAAGTTGAATAACTTTTCTTGCTATTCTTGATGTGATGTTGGAGCTAGTACCTCCGTTGTGCCTAAAAGAATGTATGATATATTTGAAATGAAACCTTTTGATCCTTGTTCTTTTGGTGTTCGTCTTGTCGATTCTTCCATAAAGAAACCTTTTGGGAAGATCGATGATGTTCTTATCATTGTCAATGACAATTATGTTCCCGTTGATTTTACTATTATGGACATTGAATGTGAACCTTCTTGTCCAATTATTTTGGGACGTCCTTTTCTTCGCACCGTGGGTGCTGTTATTGATATGAAAGAATGCATTACAAAGTTCCAATTCCCTCTCAAACAAGGGATGGAACACTTCCGTAGGAAAAATATTAAGTTTCCTTTTGAGTCCGTCACACGGGCTAGCTATTTTCTTGAATAGAATTAATCTATTTGTATTAAGCCTAGCAAATGGCTTTACAGAAGCGCTTTCGGGAGGCAGCCCGCAACGAATTTAGGATTTCCTTTTTTTCTTCTGTTTTTAGTGGTCTTGATGATTGTTACTACTGTATCAATATCATTGTATTTTTACTTTTCTAGCTTTGTGCCATTTATAGCCTCATATGACAAGGGAAGTGAAAGTTGTGACATGCTTTCCAGAAAACAGATTATGTCCTCGTGACTAGAAAAATCATGGAAAAATCCTAGTTCATCTATTTGAGCTGAATTATTTACACAGAGTGCTCTATACAATTATGGAACTTTCGTATGTTCTGATTTGTTCGATTTGAGGTTCAGAAGTATCCCTAAAAAATTATTTACTACCTGCTGGTATGTTTTTCACAGATTCTGTCCTGTTTGGCCTTTTTCTTCGTTTTTCAAACCATAAGCTTGCTTTTTCTTTGCAAAAACTATTTGGAAATCTTGAGAAACAGTAGCTCTACAAGAATATCCTTATTTCCAGTAGAGAATTTTTTTATTATGGGTACTAACCTCGCTAATCAGATTATGTTGAGTTATGTATGAAGGGAGTTTTCAAGTGTGCGAGGGAAGATGATGAAAGAAGATTTAGGAGTGTCAAGCGCTCAAGCTTGGGGATGCCCCCATGCATCCCCAAGGTATATTCAAGGAGACTCAAGCGTCTAAGCTTGGGGATTCCCCCGTGCATCCCCTTCTCCATCAACAATTATCAGTTCGTCTCTCGTTTCACTATATTTTTATCACTTCATGCGTTATGTCCTATGCTTGGAGCGTCTCGCTCTTAGGTTTTATTTTTAGTTTTCTTTAGCTTTTCTTGCTTTTCATAACAAGTTAGAACCCAGTTTTCTTTGTGTGGGAGAGAACCACGCTCCACTTCGAAATTTAGAACACAACATAGGATTTTTCATGCTTATCTTTGTTGTGTGTGTTCTTTATCTTTTTCATAGCTACTGTCATGTTTTTCTCTTAGTTTCCATGCTTATCTTTTCACAGAGCTTTTGTTTAGTTTGTTGCTGGAACTCTCTTGAGTTTTCATATTTATCTTGTTTAGAAATTTTGCATGTTGCACTGAGTTTTGTGTCTTGACTTGAAGTAGGTAATTGAGGTTGCCATTCTTTTATAGTAGTAACTTGCAATAGTTTTGAGGTATTGTTTTGAGTAATGTTTGGACTTTTGGTGTCAAGATCTTTAGCCTATTAGTGATAGATGTCGTATTTTGGTCAATCCATGTTTATTTTCAAAACTTACAAAATCAGTTGAGAACTTTAGCTACTAGATGGATCACTACTCTTCTGAGGGGTCGAATATTAGAGTACACTCACGTACCATGAGTCGAGGATGCGCAAGGATAACCAAACCCCCATACACTCCTCGTCGGGGTACTTGTCTCTTTGTGAACCTCCTTATTAGATTGAGAGTTACCGATAATAAGTGCATGAGTTCTTTGGACTAATGTGAGTATTCGAAAGTTGACACTTCCATCTTCCCATATTTTTCTAGCCTCTCATGTGCCGTGCATTGCTTTCTTCTCACTCCGAGATTTGGCGTCTACCTTCGCCGGTACATCCAAACCCTTGGCATGATACGCTCTGTCATCATAAATCTCCTTATATCCTTCCTCAAAACAGCCACCATACCTACCTATCAAGGCATTTCCATAGCCTTTCCGAGATATATTTCCATGCAACATCCACCTTCTCATGACTTGACCTTCATGTCATACATGCTACTGGCTTGATCGATGAGTCGCATGCTAGTTGGGACCTTCCCTAATCATTGCTACATGACGCGCTAGTATCATTGCATATCCTGCTACACTGGCAGAGGCATACATTTGCATACATCATGATAGTTACATCTTCTTTATGATTTGAGTACTTTTGTAAAGTGTGAAAAATCTTTTATACTTTTTGTAATATATAGAGTGTTGCCCCTAAAGTGAGGAAAAGACCCCAAAGTGGACAAATTAAAAGATCCCAAAGAGGACAAAATTAAAAGATCCCAAAGAGGACAAATGAGAGAAATAGAAAGAGCCATTGAGGCCACCAAAAAATATAAAAAAATAGAAAAAGGAGAAAAAGAAAATAAAAAGAGAGAAGGGGGCACACTACTATTCCTTTTGAGAGATGCACACTCATACTCCCCCTTATATCTTGTACTCCATTGAGATTATCATTCATGCATATAGCTATGTGGGGACCTTCACACTATAGAACTTGGCTTGTATATTCCAATGATGAGCCTCCACAAATGAGCTCTAGGTCTTCTTGAGCAAGCAAGTTGGATGCACCCCCACTAGATCCGTTGGAGAGATTTTTAGCTAATATGTGCATCCGTTGCATGGAAATCCCTACTCCTCACATCATATCTATGATTTGGATTTCTCTCGCCTATGATTCTCCTCATTGATGTGAGCTTTTCACACCCTTTTTGTCTTCCTCCACCATATTCTCTCTTTTACATCCTAAGTGTCAACTTTCTTTCTTACGCTCATCCATTGCATGAGTGCTCAAAATGTCGAAAAGGAGTGGATCATTTTGACTTGTACCTGGCTAGTGGTCTGGGGATGAGTCAAGATAAGATTCCAAAGAAGACCAAGTGTGAAACATTAGTAGATTGAGTTCTACACAAAAAAATACTTTTTCTCGTATATCCCTATCCCCTTTCTTGCACGTAAACACCATTTGGAGACATTCGAGTCACGGACAGAGAGAGCTCTTACACCTTTATTTTCTTATGTTGCTTGTTTCAGTACTAAATATAGACTCTTTCCTGTTATGACTTGAATTGAATTACATGCCTTTATTGCTTTACTTAAAAGTTCTTATATGGTTGTTAGCATGTCACCACAGAAATTATTCTTTTATCATTTACCTACTCGAGGACGAGCAGGAATTAAGCTTGGGCATGTTGATACGTCCAAAACGTATCTATTATTTCTGCTTGCTCCATGCCTCTTTTGTGTGATATTGCTATGATATTGATGAACTTCCATACACTTTTGATCATATTTGGACTAACCTATTAACTCAGTGCACCCTAGTGCCAGTTCCTGTTTTCTGCTGTTTTCTATTTCAGGTTTCCCCCATATTAAAAGTGCTCCAAAAATTCGGGAAAATCCAATAAAAAATCAGTGTAGAGGAAGCTTCGGGAATCACCGAGGGGGGGGCAGAGGGGACCCACCAGGGCCCCAGGCGTCCTCCCGGCGCGCCCTAGGGTGGGGCCGCGCAAGGGGGCCTCCTGGACCTCTGGTGGCCCCCCTGGCTGCCCCCCTTGCCTATTTATTCCCCGTGACGGGAACCCTTTTTCGCGACCTCTCCTCTGTTCCGCTGCCGCCGCGCTTCCAAGATTGGGAGCACCAGAAGACCTCTTCCCGGCACCCTTCCGAAGGGAGGAACCACCTCCGGGAGCTTCTCCACCACCATGGATGCTTCCCGGATGAACCGTGAGTAGTCCCCCTTGGACCATGGGTCTATGATCAGTAGTTATGTGATGTTCTCCTCCCCTCTTTGTTCTTCATGGATTAGACCTCGTGAGCTGCCCTACATGATCTAGGCACTATGTAATCTTTCTGTTGTTGCTATGCTGAGTTTGCTGGGATCCGATGGATCATGAGATTATGTTCAGATTGTGTTTGAGTAATATATTCGATTCTCCACTTTTATATTTATGTTCTAGAGTAATTCTTGTATGTTCTTCGTTGTTTTTTATTGCTTTCTCCAAGTAGTAGGTAGTGACTCCAAGAGGGAGCGTTATGCATGATTGTGGGTTCATCCCCCCCGATGACTAGCTTGAGTGACAGAAACATGAGTCTAGGGTATGTGTTGTTGCCACAAGGGGGAAAACAACGGTGCTTGTACTTGCGGGTGCAAGGATTGTTTACTTTACGCAAAGTTCTTTAATGACGTTGTCCGTTGCTTTGAATTTACACTTTGGGTGGGATTCGCAACTTAATACCAGCGAGATGTTCTGGATAGATATCTCAAGGTGGATGATTAGTAGGTAGATGCAGATGGATTTCGGTCTACTTGTCTTGGCGTACCGCCCATGCTTTGGAGCCTCTTCCTTTCTTTATAGCATAATTAGCATTGGTTTGCGCACATAATCCTGTCAATTGCCCAGCTGTAATTTGTTTACCTCGCATGGTTATTTTATCGTCTTTTGGGAGAGAGACATCACTAGTGAACATCATAGGACCCCGGTCCATATTTCCAATACTGTTTAGACCCACTATCAATTTACTGCTTTATTTACTTTTCCGTTGCTATCACTATCACTATTATCCTGTGTGTTTTATCCTTTGTAAACAACAAGGCCGGAGGAATTGACAACTCCTCTGTACTCGTTGGGAAGCAAAGTTATTTGCTGTGTGTGCAGGTCCAGGTCAAGGAAGCAACTTTTGTCTAAAATGGTTCCATTGTTTCTTTGCCACCTTCTTGTATCCGTTGGAGTCCTAATGGTCGATCCTAAACCTTAGCATCTTCGCTAAGGGAAATTGCCGCTGTCTACTTCTCAACCTTCCACTTTGGGTAACTAACGAGGGGGCGTTAATTCGTACCATCAATAGGCATGGTTAGTAACGTTTCATAAATTGTGGCACACGGCTCGTCACAAGCCGTGTGAAACCTGCTCTGGCACACAGGGCATCGAACTCCTCCTGTATGCTGGCATCCGCCATGAAATCTCTACATGGGAATGCCATGGCCTTTGCGGGTGATGCGTCCAACAACTCCAAGGGTACGATTTCTTTGTTATAGCTCACCCTCGTAGCCGAAGGTGAAGCTGTGGACCGCGTAACATGGCTAGAGCGCTCGGGTTTCTTCTTCCCAAGCCATCTTCCTAGCCTATCCATTTCTGAAATTTTTTGACAAATCACAGAAATGAAGGTTTAAGCAAAACTAGTTTGGGCAAAATATTCTACTTACTTTACCAAGGCTCATACTAGTAACAAAAATTGGAAAATAAATTTCTACACAAACATTTAAGCTCAACTAAACATCACCAAGAACTACTAAATACTCACTAATGAAGCCACCAACTAGAACACTAATTGGAGGGGTGAGGGAGTCACATACCAAGGAGTATTTGTTCCAAATTGTCAGCTCAAACGAGTGGCTGTAGATGGAGATCGAAGTTCCGTGCTCAAGAACAGCAAGAACACGAAACCAGAGCAAGAACACGAGTTTTTTAGAAGAGAGAGAGTGGAAGAAGAGATGCCAGCAGGGGGTGCTTGTGGGCCCCAGGAGGGTGTGTGGCGCAGCCAGGGGCTGGGCCGCGCCACTTGGCCTCCTAGGCCAAGGGTGGACCCCCTGGTCAGCCACAGGTACTCCCCGATGGATTTTTACCTGGAAATTTTTATTTTGAATTTTCTGGAATTTTCTGGGCAACTTCACTGTAGAGAATTTTTCAAAGTTCAAAAAGCTGCAAAAAACTTTCGTGAACTAGAGACAAAACTTAGAACAACTGAAGCTTTAAACAAAAAATTTGGGTACAACAAGGAGAATAAAAGCTAAAGGAAATGAAAACATAACAAGCTCATCTTTTTACCTATATAAAACATGATAGTTAGCAAGGTTGATCAAGTCTTACCAACAAACCGGTGATATATAGAGCAGAAAGTCTCGCCTCTTATGAAGTGATCATTGCACTCTCACTTTGATGGACATTGTCCCCACCATAATTGTTTTGTATTTGTGGTACACATGTAGTGGACAATCCCATTCTCCAATCTTCACGGTCTCGATATTCTCAAAGAGTTAAGGCCATGCCTTTTGTCGATATTTTTTGGAAAATACACCGTGTGTTCTTTGTCTTTCACGTTGAAGGTAACCTTCCCTTTATTGCAATCAATAATGGCACCTGCGGTGTTAAGAAAAGGTCTACCAAGAATAATGGATATGCTCCCATCCTCGGGCATGTCAAGCACAACAAAATCAGTAAGAATTAAGCAATTGGCAACTTCAACAGGGACATCCTCACAAAGACCAATCGGGGCGGATGTTGACTTGTCAGCCATCTGAAGGGAGATATCTGTAGGAATTAATTTCTCTAAACAAAGCCTTTTGTAGAGAGAAAAGGGCATAACACTCACTCCTGCACCAAGATCACATAAGGCAGTTCTAACATAGTTATTCTTTATGGAGCAAGGAATGGTGGGTATACCTGGATCACCGAGCATCTCAGGAATCTTACCACTGAAAGAGTAGTTAGCAAGCATAGTAGATATTGCCTCATTAGGAACTTTTCTTTTATTAGTAACAATATCTTTCGTATATTTAGAGTAAGGAGGTAACTTAATAGAATCATTCAAAGGAATTTTAAGAGAAAGAGGTTTCATCCACTCACAAAACTTGTTGTAGTGCTCTTCTTCTTTGGTTTTGACTGACTTGCTTGGAAAGGGCATGGATTTATGTACCCATGGTTCTCGTTCCTTCCCGTGTCTCCTTGCAAGGAAGTCTTCTCTAGTGTACATCTTGCGCTTATCAGGTGCTTCTTCTTCTCGAACCTCAGGTGCATCATTCTGTTCAACATCTTTTTCAGGTTCAGCACCGTCTTCAGTCTCAGCATCGGAGGTAGATATGCTGTTTGGGTCAACAGCATGTTCTTCTTCTTCTATAGGATCATTGGAATTGTCAGCTTCCATGTGTTTCTTTTTCTTCTTCTTCTTCTTATTCTTCTTCGGAGAGCTACCAATTTCTTCTTCCTGCACTTGAGAATCTTGCTTAGTCCTCTTCGGATGTCCTTCTGGATAGAGAGGGTCCTGGGTGTGTGTTCCACCCCGGGTCTTTATACCATAAGCATGTAAATTGTCCTGTTTGGCATTGTTAGCAAGCAAATCTTTTTGCACATTAGAAATTTGTTCAAGTTGAGTTTGAACCATATGAAAATGCTTAACAAGACATTTAACATCATTAATTGTTCTTCCTAGAACATCAAGCAAACTTTTGATAGCAAGAGTATTATCATGCAAGTGACCTTGTATCTTCTCATTGAAGTGACTTTGCTTCATAATAAAATTATCAAGCTCATCCAAACATTGGTCAGGAGGCTTACCTTTAGGAATGTCACTTGCATTGAAATCTAAAAGAGAGTGTACCTCTACCATAGGTGGGTGAGTGGTAGGCTCACACAGCTTCTCAATTGTAGGTAGATTCTTCACGTCTTTAGCTTTAATACCTTTCTCTTTTATAGACTTCTTTGCTTCTTGCATATCTTCGGGGTTTAGGACAAGCATGCCCCTCTTCTTTGGTGGTGGAGGTGGTTCACGGACGGACCAATCTTCGTGGTTTTTGGAAATAATTCCCATCAATTCTTCTGCATCGTCCGGTGTTCTTTGCCTGAAAACACAACCAGCACAACTATCTAGATAGGATTTAGATTTATGGGTTAGACCAGCATAAAATATATCAAGTAATTCATTCTTAGGGATCTCATGTCCCGGTCTAGCCTTCAGCAAACTTCAAAATCTTCCCCAAGCTTTAGGGAGATGCTCATCCTGCAACTGTTTAAAGTTATAAATTCTTTGTAAAGCAGCATGTTGCATATGATTAGGAAAATACTTATCAACGAAAGATATAGCCATGTCTTGAGGACTTTGAATGGAACCTCCTTTTCAAGGAAAAGGAAGAAGCTTGGTTACATAAAAGTTCTGGATCCTTTCATTAGTAGTAAACAAGCTACCCAACTCAGTGAGTTTGGTCAGGTGCTCGATAGCATCATCATTTTATCTGCCATAAAAGGGATCATCTTCAACTATGGATATAAGTGAAAGGTCAACAGAGAAATCATAATCAGGATCAGTGACGCATATAGGAGACGTAGAAAAAGTAGGATCAGGAGTAAACTTGTTCTTCAAGGAGTGCTTTGCTAGAAACTTCTTTATAGTGGCAGGGTCGGAATCAGCACATTCATTAAGCTCCCTGCATAAATCATCATCAAGTATAACATAATCGCCCTCAAGGAGTTTCTCCTTAAGGCCAGTAAAATCATGAATTTTTCTAATAGGTTTTTGGTAATAGGAATTTCAACTCGCGAGAATTGGGCAGCAGCAGCAATCTGTTCTTCAATAAAGAACCAAGTGAACCAGTAGTTTCAAAGGTAGTAGAAGAATCATCAAAATCGTCTGACATATTGCCAGACTCAGCAGAGGTAGCATGTAGCTGAGGTGAATCAAACTTACTCATAACTGAAGGTGAATCAAGTTTAGCACTAGTGCTAAGAGTAGTTCCTCGTCTCGTACGGGATGGTAGGATCGGAACCTTGGGGTCTCCTTTATTACCCATAGTGTATAACGTGCAGCAGGTAGGATACTTCGAGTAGACCTATAAATGAAGATATGGTACCCGGCAACGGCGCCAGAAAACAGTACTTCATAACCCTCAACTTCAGGGGATCGAGATAGTCTTCGCGGGCAAGATAACCCAATTTATAGATTCGACACTTGGGGACACAAAGAATACGTACAGGCTTTGAAAATTGAGTTGTCAGTTCAACCGCACCTGAAATAAACACTTGCTTGCACAAAAGTATTAGTAGCAACGGTAATATGGTAGTGGTAGTGTAGGTGATAATAGTGATGATAGTGGTGGTGAAACAGCAAAAGTAAAACAGCGAAAGTAAACAACTAGTAACCAGCGGAAAGAAACACTGTTGGCTAGGGAGATGGATGGTTGGGCGCTGCTTGGATGAGAACAAACATGTAATAGATTCCAACACGGGCAAGGCTCACAGAAAATAAAGGATCATCTAGGAAAATATCAAACATCAGGCATGTATCCCAAGGTAGTTGTACGTGCTTGCAATAAGAACTTTGCACAACATCTTTTGTCCTACCCTCCCTCTACGAACGGGGCCAAAAGGAACTTAGGGAGATTAAGGTACTCCTGTCAAAGAGCACCGGAACAAAGCATTAACACTTTATGGATACACAGAATCCTCAAATTATAGTCCATCCCCTTTGGTGTCCCAAGTTGTCACCATTGGGATGGCTGGTTCCGGACTATAATAGGTGCATACAAGTCATAGATAGATTCAAGAACAACTCAAACTCAAGAAACAAAAGGGTGATTAGATCTGAAATCATGGCACTCGGGCCCAAAGTGGCAAGCATTAAGAGCAACAAGTTGTAACAGAAATGATAAACACCAAGTAAATGATAGGAAACATGCCCCCAAGAATCTGATGAACTATTACATGATCTAACTCATCCAATCCCTACCATCCCCTTTTCCTATAGCAGGGAATTAATCACACATGAGAGAAGAAGTCATGGAGGGGTGATGGAGAGGCGATGATGATGACGATGGCGATGATTTCCCTCACCGAAGGCCGAAACAGCCTCCAGATTAGCTATCCCGGAGAAGAACAGAGGGTGGCGGCGGCTCCGCGACGTAGATTGGAAAATCTACCTATGTTTCGGAGTTTCCTGGTCACGGGAATAAATCGAGGCCAAGGTAGGTCACCAGGGGGTGTGGGACCCACCCAAGAGGGTGTCTGGCGCGGCCAGGGGCTGGGCCGCGCCATGCACCCTTCTCGGTGCCCCCTGGATGCCCTGTGGCCCCCCTTTGGCATTGTCGAAGCTTTGGGAACGCTGATTTTTTATATAATTTTTGTGGATTTATCCAGCGTACCTAAATATCTAGAAACTTGCACAATATAAAACAGCACTGGTAGCTCTGCTGAAAGCAGCGTCAGTTCGGGTTAGTTTCGTCCAAATTATGCAAGAATGAAGCCAAAACAATAGCAAAAGTGTTTGGAAAAGTAGATACGTTTGAGACGTATCAGTCACCCATCTCAAGACTACTCCAAGCCAAGCACGCTTAACCTGGTAGTTCTTTCCCAATGGGCTCCCAAAAAAGAAGGTGCACCTTGTTGATATGAGTAGTTTATCATTCCTATTGAGATCCTGGGATGTTACACCATGCAAGACACCCATGCCAACCACGGGATATCTTGATCAAGACCTTTCTAGTATTCCATTTCATGCTAATCTCGATCGTTCTATGATAGGTTCATTGCTTTACCTTTGTGCATCTAGACCGGATATTATGCTTAGCGTAGGAATGTGTGCAAGATATCAAGCCTCTCCTATGGAGAGTCGTCTTTTGGCGGTTAAGCGTATTCTTAGATACCTTGTTCACACTCCAATGTTGGGCCTTGGGTACCCCAAGGAAGCCAAGTTTGATCTCTTGGGGTACATGGATGCGGATTGGGCCGGAGACAAGGTGGATCGGAAGTCAACCTCCGGTTCATGCCAATTTCTTGGGCGCTCATTAGTAAGTTGGCACTCCAAGAAGAAAATTGTGTCTCCCTCTCCACCGCTGAAGCCGAGCATGTTTCCGCCGCAAGTTGTGCCACTCAAATCCTATGGATGAGACAAACTTTGAAGGATTATGGACTCATCTATAAGAAGGTACCCATCTTATGTGATAATGAAAGTGCTATCAAGATTGCCAACAACCCTTGTCAACATCCTCGCACTAAGCATATTGACATTCGTCATCACTTCATAGAGGATCATATTCAAAAGGGTGATATTGTTCTTGCACATGTGGACACCGACAAGCAAGTTGCCGATATCTTCACCAAGCCATTGGAACGTTATAGTTGTACGGCTTAGAAGTATCTTGCTCTCATTCATGCACATAGAAAATAACTTGTCTAGATATAGGCATGTATGTAGGGGGAGAAACTCAATTAATGAGTTCTCAAATCCGTATGTGATGCATAAATAGAACCAAACATTAACAATATGCATGCTCACCTCGGTGAATCCATGTGTAGCGGTAAATATGGTGTCCTGACTGTTGGACCCAAGGTACATCTTCACGGTGTCAATGTCAAATACACTCAAATATGGTGGCCATGGCCACCGCCTACCCCTTCATAGACACCTTATGACAGATGGTTCTTTTATGATCTTGTTATCGATTGTGTTACTATGATATCCCTACATACATCTATCTAAATATATATGTCATTCCGTTAGATCACCAACCAACTACTGTCGCATCTCCCGTATTGTCCGGCCTGTTTTTGAACGCACACAACATGTCAGACGGTCCGGACTCTGTCCCAGACGGTCCAAAAAGCCGGAAAATACCCTCATATTGCTACTGGTTTCCTACACCCATTTTCGAAGGATCCGACATTGTGTCTGGACGATCCGGGCACAGCTTGGATTGTTCGACATACTGCCCGGTCGTCCGACCCCTCACGATAGATGTGCTTTCCTGTTAACCGATGTGGGTTTTCCGACTTCCCATTCGGACCGCCCAACCAGCCCGACGTATATATCCCCCCCCCCCCCCCCGTGCGGCCCGAACCCTACAACTAACAAACTTGGGCAGTTTTTCCTCGCCGCCCTGCCCACTTGTAGCCGCCGCTGCACCCCTCGCGGCCATTCCCGGCCGGCCTGGTTCTCCAGTGATTTCCTCCCTCACATCCCCGGATTCCCCTCCTCCCGATCTACATTTTGACCAAACCAATCTTGCTTTCAGGCAAATTTCTTCTTGGAGGAGGGCCCTTCTGTGCATCTCGGATCTGTGCGTCATGCCTCCTAGTGAGTCTCATCTCCCATTTTCTTGGTTCTCTTCCCCATGTGCGTCCCGTGGTAGATTTTTGCCTTGTCAGGTTAAGATTGTTTTCAAGTACGGTTGGTTTCCATGGTTCCCCCAAATGGATTTGACATATCCATTTATTTCCGGACATTCGGTTGTGTATTTGGCCATCCGGGTGTTGTCCCGTGTGCATCCCCTACTTTGAGATAATCTTATGGGTACACACGTTGTTGGTATCACTATGGTTTCTCTTCATCCCATGCACAGACACCCGCCGCCAGGGATCTGAAAACTCTCAGGAGGACCTAAGTCCTCGTCACCATCCTTGCCGCGGTGATGGGGTCGGAAGTAGTGAAGTTAACTACACTGGCCTTGACAATGACTAAAACAAAGATCTTGAGGACGAAGAGCTGGTGCCTACACGGGCCAAGCCTAACACCCGGAAGAAGTATTTGCCTAACCGGCAGAGAGAGGACACTACCTCACCACCTGCTCCTCGTCGTGCACCACCTGCACGGAAGGAACAACTTCAGGGCTTAGGCATCTCGGTGTTGCCCCCTTAAAGGCGTGAAAGTGCTCCGATTAACTACTACCACATGGATTCCAAAGCCTACTCCAAGTTGCGGTGTGAGGTTAATCAGTTTCATCTTGCTGCCAATGCTATGGATCCTCGCTGCCACACCCTTGTGCAGCAAGACATATTTGCGACTGTCCGCCTAGAGCTCAATGCCACGACCCCTCAGAAGTTCGTCAACATGAGCTACTTTGAGCGCAGACCTTCTGTGTTTGGTGACCTCTTGTGTCTCATTGATGCAATGGGTCCTCTCCATGCACTGACTTTCAAGTGCGACTGGAACCATGCTGCTATCCTCCAATTTTATTCCACATGTTTCTTTGGTGGCGATGACACACTCACTTGGAGGACTCACCACCAGACTTTTATGATAACCTATGATCAGTGGTGTCAGGCTCTTGGGATGCCAACTCATTCTGTGGGGCTTCATCGGATTCACGCTCGCACCTCGGAGTTCATGTCTATGACCCTTGCGGCTTGCATGGGTTGTCTCATGCGCACTGAGGATATGCCTCCGGGAACCAATGTGGATGCCAAAAATGTACCCATCTTTCTGCCTTAGTACCGACGGTTGTATCTTTGTCTCCTCCAGACCATTGTTCCCAAGCACGAAGACAAGGCCATGGTACATGGTACGCTCCTTTAATGTTGATCTCATGTCATATGCTAAACATGTGTACAACTGCTTCGAGACTGTCCAGGCTCCTCCTCCTGTCGATGTGGAAGATTTCTTATGGCACGAGGTGTGGTTGTTCTCCATCCAGAAGGTGGGCCATTTTCCCCTCGCTCCATAGAGAGGTTGTCAATCTCTCCGGACTTGATATTTTCACTAGTAGTGTCTCTCTCCCAAAAGACGGTAGACAACTATGCTAGGTGAAAAAATTACAGCTAGGAAATTGACAAAATTATAAACGCACTGCAATGGTAATTATGCTACTAGAAAAGTAAAAGGTCAATTGTATGGGCATTACACCAAGACAAGTACAAGTAGTTTATTCATCAGCATCTACTCACTAATCATCTACCGTGAGGTATCTATCCAGAACATATCGTTAGTATTAAGTTGTGAGCCACAACTTTAACACTCTATGCGTAATGTAAGAAATCCTTATGACACGCAGTCATAGGCACCGTTTTTTTACCACTAATGGCAACAACACATTCCCTATTCTCATGTTTCTGTCACTCAAGCTAGAATCGGGAGGCATGAATCCATCATCTAGCATAACGATCTCTCTTGGAGTTGCATTCTACTAATTGGCCAAAGTAACAAACTACAACAGAGAACATGCAAGACTACTCAAAACAAAAGATATATAGGGCAAACCAAATATATTACTCTCAAAAATCTGAACATAATCTCATAATCCATTAGATCCCAACAAATTCAACATAGCAAAACAGGAATTCATACATAGATGCCTTGATCATGATAGGCATCTCACAAGGGCTAAACATTGAAGCGCAAGATTGGAGAGAAGACACCTACTAGCTACTGATCATGGACCTATGGTCCAAGGGGGACTACTCACGACGCATCCTGGAGGCGAGCATGGTGGTGGAGGAACCTCCGGAGATCAATCCTCCCTCTAGCAGGGTTCCGGGACAGGACCTTCTGGCGATCCCGAGATTGGAATCGCGACGGCGATGGAACAATGGGTTATTTCGCGGAACGGAGACCTCCTCAAGGGATTATGGAATAGAGATAACTTTAGGCCAAAGGGGAGCATCGAGGGTGGCCCCCTGGCCCAGGCGGCCAGAGGGCGCGACCCCCCTAGGAGCGTCGTGGGGCCGCCTGGACGGGGGGTGGCCCCCTTCCGGCTCCCTTTCGGGCTTCTAGAGTCTTCCGTAATAAAAGATTATTAGGAATGTTTCTGCAATTTTCCGAGCACTTTGATTTTTAACCTTTTTTTCTGCAATGCACATACAAGAACAGACAGAAACTGGCATTGGGCACTAAGTTAATAGGTTAGTCCAAATAAGTTGTAAATGATATGAAAGTGCATCAAAACATATAGTATTATCACCAAAATAATCAAGGAACAAAAAAAAATTATAGATACGTTTGGGACGTATTAGTTGCCAAGCGATCACCATATATGATCTGCATCTCCTGGTAGTTCTCTATTGGTTTGTTGATGAATTCAGCTGCAGTCTTGTGCTTCTGAAATTAACAAAAAACAACAATTTCAGCAAGTAAAACAATAGTTTCAGCAAGTAATACAAGAATTTCATCAATTAAAACAATAAATTTAGCAAGTAATACAACAATTTCAGTAAGTTTTACAACAATTTCAGCAAGTAAAACAACAATTTCCGCAAAAAATCAGCAAGAATATGAAAAAGGAACATACCACAATATAGTTTAAATCCATCTCATGCTCCAGCCTTATGGTGCATGTTTCATCATCCCACTGTGCACCACTGATTGTGTCTTTGATTTTGGTGATTATGGCAAACTTCTTTTTAATAACTCTATGATGGTTGCTTATCTACGATCCAATAAAGGATTCGAAAAAGTGTTCATTCAATGCCCTTGCAAAGCCATTGTAGTGCATCATCTTAAATCTTGTAGATGTCCTTGCACCACCATCGACAAGTGCACACAGGTGCTTCAACATGAAAGTTGACATGTAAGATGTCCTGGACACCCTTGACCTACCCTCTGAACCTACTGCCAGCTCATCCATTCCCAAAATCCTTTACACAGATTGTTGACAATATTGCATAAATATTACAAAGATTGTTCAAAACAACATTATAGAAATACTTAAAAATATTACAGAAAAAATATTCTAAATGTTACACAAACTGGACTAAGTATTTTGATTCGCAAGGTATTGTGATCGCCCTTCCCACATTACATTGGCTCTATTATTCATAAGATTAAAAATGGCTTGATGTTCTCTAGCTTGGCCTCGTGTAGCTGTAGCATTTACAACATACGTTGGGGCTTCAGGTGGGTCATTTTGTGCTTCAGATTGATCATTTGTGCTTGTACAAATATATCATCAGCCCCATCAGTGAGCATCACCACGGGATGCAGGCGCCCCCCCTGGCGCGACCTTGGGTGGGGTCGCGCCCCCTAGCCGCCTAGGCACAGGGTCCCCCCCCCCCCCGGGGCCCTCCTTTGGGGCTCCGGAAGCTTCCGTTGCGCTGATTTTTTATTGGATTTTTCCAGAATTTTTCTGGCTTTTTACATAATGGAAAAACCTAAAATAAAAAGGCAACAGAAAACAGGAACTGGCACTGGGGTCAACTGAGTTAATAGGTTAGTCCAAATATGATCAAAAGTGTGTGAAAGTGTATCTAAAACATAGCAATATCACACAAAACGTCCATGGAGAAAGCAGGAATTATAGATACGTTTGAGACGTATCAGCTGCCAAACCAATAGACAGTGAACTTACATTATCCATTGGTATGCAAGGTCCAGTGAACAACTCTGTTGCATCTGCTGAGGATAACTCACCCAACCTGATTGATTTGGATGTGATTCTCCCTATTGATCCTCCCAGCATGCCCATCCTCCCAATGCACATGATTGATCTGAATGAACCTGCAGCAGTTATCCACCAGGAGACAGACAACCTGTTACCGCTCTTTAGCCTGCAAGTACAGCCAGACCTGCAAGAACACAACAAGACAGCAGAGGTTCCTAATACAAAAGAAATGATATGCTACACATGAGGAATGTGACTGCTGCAACACAAGATATTGCTCCAATCCATGAGCATGGTGGGTTGCAAGTGGATGATGATGTGTTGCAAGCTGCCATGAACCTCCAAGGTAATGCAACATATTATGATTCTCTCAAGTCTGAAATTTCCTTATTCCTTGAAATTGATCATTGCAACATTCCAGCCATTGCTCACATGGTTGCTGCTGATCCCATTTTGGAAGAGGATGTCACTGAAGCTATCCAGGAGGTGCCACCAAAAATGGCAGTACCTACACATCCAGAAGTGCAGACCACTGTTGCACAAGAGAGAGGTACTGGTTCCATGGAAGGTAACTCATATGCACCACCTGGTTTTCCTTTTCCTGTTTTCATACAAGACTGCATACTAATTCCCATGTTAATCCAGTGGGAGAGGAAACCAGCATGAGGAAAGATGCACTGAATCAACAGGGGATGGAGTTATGGAAAGATCACTTTGCCCCTCCACAGGACAATCCAGAGATTCAGATGCCTATCCAAGGTTTAACTTCATTATACTTCCCCTAGCATCACCTGATAGCTTTGAATGGTGTATAGAGGTTCTGAAATCACAAATGTGGAACATCATTGCTGATAAGTCAATTCATAATGATTTCATTACCTTTCACCTGCCTGATAACTGCCCATTATCATAGGCACCATCCTGCCAGAACATTGAGAAAGATAGTGAAGAAACTGCAGGCAGTGCTTCCACCAATAAACTGGAAACCTCACCTATGGAAACCATGTTGGAACCACTCACCATTCAGTATAGAAGGATGAGAAAGGACAAGGGCTCAATTTTAGAATTTGAGGTAAGAAGGAGCTGCGGGATTAAGGGACTACATAAATGATTTAAACAAAATTACTCTGACAATATTCATTGCATCACATGTAATACAGTCCCACCTGAACTGCCTTCATAAATTGTTAAAAAACTGTCTGTTTCCTTCTGCAAGGTGGCAGAGAAGAAATGTCAAGAGGAAGCTCTGAAGAAGTCCAAGAAGAAGAAGACAGGACTAACTGCAAGCAAGATTGCAGAGAAAAAATGAGAGGAGCAGAAGCATCCATCTACATCATTTTGAGTGTTATGATGTATCTAGTGATCCCCAACACTATGTTTAGCTTACCTCCTCATGTCATCTCCATGTTGCAAGACTGTTATCCACTAGGTTTTATGTGGCATGTAATAAGTATGACATATCAGTTGAGATAGTATGTATGCATCAGTTATTTTCAGTGTTCTAGGCCTTCCTCTGTTCGACTTGTGATGGATATGGATGAATTTACAGTGCAATCATTTCAAAATGAATAGAAACTAGAATATCATCAATTGGAATATCAGAGGTATTAATGACAGTGATAAATGGCTTTCCCTTAGGGATAAAATCAAAGAATCTAGCACTGACATCATTTTCATTCAGGAAACCAAAAGAGAACATTTTGATAGTAAATATATGAGTAACTTCTACCCCAAACAGCTCAATAAATTTGATTATGTCCCATCTGTGGGTGCTTCAGGTGGTATCTTGACAGCATGGAATAATAGTCTCTTTATTGGTGAGACTCTTTTCAAAAATGCTTTTTCATTATCAATCAGATTCATATCCAACCTGACTGGAGATTCTTGGATTCTCACAAACATTTATGGGCCATGTTTTGAGCACACTAGAAATGAATTCTTAAACCGGTTTCAGAACATTGATATGCCTGAAGATACAAGAAGGATGATCATGGGGGATATCAACTACATCAGGTATCCTCACAACAGAAGTAGAGCTGGAGGAAACTTTCAGGATATGCTTAAATTTAATGAGTCCATCAGCACTTTGGGATTAGTTGAGATCCCTCTCAAAGGTAGAGAATTCACCCGGAGTGACATGCAAGAAGATCCCCTACTTCAGAAACTAGACTGGGTTTTTACATCTGAATCATGGACTAATTCATTCCCCAGTACATTGGCATTCCCACTTGCTAGGCCCATATCTGATCACTCCCCTTGTCTAGTTCAGATTGGTACAACCATCCCTAAAGCTGCCATATTTAGATTTGAGAACTACTAGCTGAAGACAAAAGGATTTAAAGAATTTGCAAAAGAGAACTGGAATCAAGCCACACACATCAAGGAAAGTGCCAAAAGAATCACTGCTAAATTTCAAGGGTTAATTGGATCTATGCCACTCCAATTTTCATCACTTGGAGATATGCCATTAGAAAAATGAGACTTGGAGATATGCCACTCAAACTTTCCAATACTTCTACCTATGCCATTTTCTAGACTTAAAGAGAATGACGGTTCCAAAATATGTGTATTTCAGTGTATACCACCCTATTTACCATAATTCCCCTGTTTCTTGTTTCGACAGCATTTTGGGTGTTCCAGGTGCCAAAAAAAAAGTTCCTTCAGCACAAATGCTTGAACAACAAGTTCTAAGCTAAACGTATTTGTGAGCTCAAGCCTACATATTACAGGAAACGTGAGCGAAATCAAAAGAATGTGTATCTCCCAGTATGTTGACCTACGCTTTGAGGTGGGGGATCCAGGAACTCACGCGTAAGTAGGGTCTGGGATGGCCATCTTCTTGCAGATGTGTCGCCCACTCGCCCTCTTCCAGCAACCCAGCGTCCTCTAGCCTCGCGCCGCCCTCGTCCAACAGAACGACTGAGGCAGCGCCATCGCCCTCGTCCAGCAGCCGCATCGGGCGCGAGCGGGCGCCTCCAGATGAGGGCTCCACGGAAGCTGGCACCAGCGGAGGCGGCGTGTAACATCCCAAAATTCCCCGAAATTTGGAATGTTAATAAATTAAATAGATAATGATTGTTTTCTTGATGTGTTTGATTTTCTCTAGGATTTAAAACTTTTTGGAGTTTATTGAATATTAAAAAGAGAGGGAATAAAAGGACTTTCCCTAATATTCATAGTTGGTGTTTTTGGAATTTATTATTTAAAACAAAACGAACAAAATAAAATGAGAGAAGGTAATATGAATCCTTCCATAAAAAAATAAAAAAATTTGGAAAATGTTATTATTATTATTTTTGTTTGGAGTTCAAAAAAAAATATTTTGGGAATTATTGATAACCCTAAATACATTTTAGGGAATATTGATAGAACCCAAAATAATATTATAAACAAATATTGTTTGAAATTAATTTATTGAGGGTTGATAATAATTATTTTTGTGATATGTTATTACTAATAAATATTTGTATGTTTGGTTGATTTTAAAATTTTCTTTACTTTGGTTTAGCAAAATATATCTTTTGTATTTCTTTATTTTGAGCAGTGCAAAATATATCTTCTATAAAAATAGAAAAAAAGAAAAAAAAAGAAACTGCAGCACAAACCAGCGCAGCAGCCCAGCTCTCTCATTTCTTGCTCCCGCGCGTGGGGAGCGCAGCCACGCCTGTAACAGGCCGGCCCAGCCGAGCAACCTACCAATCAACCTTTCTTTTCTGGTTCGTTATCTGCTGCCAGTACGTGTTCTTCTCGAACACGAAAATTACCAGATCGTAACCGATTCAAACCATTGATTCGATCTATCTCTGGAGTTCGCAAGTTGCCCTGGACATTTATTTACGTACGCTGCCCCTTCTTTACACTTCTTTTTCCTTTTGACCAAGATAGACCGCAGCCGCTAGAAAATCAATCTCATTGACAAAAGTGTACGGCTGCCGCCTTCCGTCCTCCGTTGCGTCACTGCCGGTCCATCTCCTCCGCTCCCATGAACACCTCTTGAATCTATGGTGGAAGCCGCACACGATTGACAAGGTTTCGATGGCTACGTCGCAACTTCGCAGGTCGCCGAAGTTCATCGGGAGCACCGTGTTCACGTCACTACCGCGGCCGAACGGAAATCCGGCCTTCGCTTCTGCCAGCACCATCGCGTTTCCCTACGTACGGCACATGCGCTAGACATCTTTTCTTCGCCGGATAGTCACCGGAGCCGTCGCCATCGACATCCGAAGGCACACGTGTCCTAGTTCTGTACTGACCTTTTCCCGTACGAGGTGAGCCTCACGTTTTTTTTTCTTTTCATCTACTGTCAACGTGGCCTATTTTGTCATCCTTTTTCACTTGATCTAATTGCGTATCTGTTTAGAAATTTTTTGCTAAGTGACAGTATCAAAAACATTAGCTCAACTAATATAATATATTTATTTGGGTAATTCTTTTTTTCAAAATTCCTTTAGCTATATCGTTTGAACCATAAATTCGGGATTAGAAGATTCTTTTTCCTATGTGTTTATATTGATTTTTAGATTAATGTAAAATTTATTTTGTACACTTTTGAACTATTTGAATTTGAATTTATTCATATTCGAATTCAACCTTTCGGAGGCCGTATCTTTTGAACCGTTGACCCAACTCAATTAATTCTTTTTCTGTAGGGTCACTCATATCATGCACTTGTTGTCCATATCATTTATACACCACCTTCAAATACTTTTTGATCTGTTTGAGTTTAAATTTAATTCAAACTTCGATCTACTATGACTTGTGTTGTGGTATTCCTTTTCACTTGATTTTTTTTGCATATCGGATCATTTAAAACATTCTATCGGCTATATCCACACACCTTTCATATTGGCATGATATTCACCTTGAATTCATGATGTCCATGATCACAATTATTTACCCATAGTTCTTTACCGTTGACTCTCTCGAGTTCACGTTCCACCGATCACCTTCGAGCACATCGACACCTTTGCACTTCAAAGCTTTTTGTTTTGTTGCTAAAGCCTTTGTGTTTGTTTTGTTGATCTTTTGTTTTGTCCTTGTGGTGTGATTGCTTATTCGAGTTCATTCGTTTGCGATATATTTCTCGGATTGTGACGAGTAGAGTTGACTGGACCGTGAGAGCGAAGAACTTCACCGATTGGAAAAGGCAAGTTACACTTTGACCATACCTCAACCTATATTTTTTTATTTTTTTTATTATGCATGTAGCAAATTATCACTCTATGCATTTGTAGGACTATATATTAGTTATGATTTAAACCTAGTAGGATAGCCATATGTTCTGACCTTATAATTCATTATCACCCTAGGATCGTGGTTGTTATATACTGCTATTGCTTTGTAGACGGGGATTGGTTGTGTTATCATTGAGCTATGTGAGGATTAATGACTTGACTAGAAAACTTAAATAGAAATCACCTCTAGACGGGCAGGGAATGCATCCTAGGTCTCGTGCCGGACCAGGGCTAAATGCTTCCCGAATGGTTGTTTTGGTGGTGAACCGGGTGTGTCATGGCGAGTACCCTCTGACGCAGTGGGCGCCGTCCAAGCTCAAAAAGATCGGACAGACAGTGTGACTAGTAGCTTCCATGTACAACCACTGGCTATATGGGCTCTGGCTTAGATGAGTAAGTTGTGGGGAACCTGGCCATGGTAGCTAGCTGATGTAGATATGATAGGTGTACCGGCTACCAAAGGGTGTAGGCAACCTCTTCCGAAAGACTATGTCTCAATCTTCGGGTTGAGTCCAGTGGGAAAAGTGTACAAACCTCTGCAGAGTGTAAAAACTGATCATGATTGGCCGTGTCCATGGTTACGGACAACTTTGAGCAACTAGGCATTATTGTTGTTGGATGGTCTTGACAAATATTTCACCTTAATAAGAATTTGAGTGGGAACTTTTAATAAAGGGATGGTTGGAATTGGTGTAGCCCGATTCAACCATACTTAGGACTAGCAAGATAAATTAAAATTTGATTAGTTGTAGTATGTGAGGGAAAAACTGGCTTTCTGCAAAACTAAACCATAACCCTTTCCTTTGACTTATCCTTGCATGTAGCGATAGGTCTGTTATATACTTTTTCGTGTGACTTGCCGTACAAATCAGATGTACTGACCCGTTGTCGGGCTGTAACCTTCGGTGTTGCAGGATTGTTTACGACGAGTAAGTGGTACGATGTAGGGTTACGATGTCTATACTCAACTTGCCGGTGGAGTTGATGGACGCCACGAAGCTTATATTTTTTTCCGCTGTATTTTATTTATAAGCTAGCCTTGAGCTATGCAGGTATGTTTTATTGTAATACTGGATCTTCGATGTAATATATATGACATGTGGTTTATTCTTGATATTACATCATGTACTGTGTGTGCTAGATATTGATCCAGGGACTAGCACAGAATGCACAGAGACTTGGATTCTTAGTGAATCGGGTCGTTACAGATGGTATCAGAGCCCATGTTGACTGTAGGTCGTGACCCTAGAAAATGGATAGAAAAAGCCATAGGAACAAGAATATTTTATCACTCTTTGATTACTTACTCTCTCCACCAGTATCTCTCATCTATTATTCATCTTCTAAACCTCTTATCTTGTTTTAATACCCCTTCGAGTTGCTTACCCCTGAAGACAAGAGATTTGAGAAGTACATCATCAACCTCGTGGATCAATTGAAGTTACGTCTGCCAGAATTAGGAGGATTATCCTATGTATTCAATAAGGATTAGTTTTGACACTACGAAAGGATCTTCAAGATCATCTTAGCTGAGAAGGATGAAGTTTAGAATCAGACCACCACCTTTTAGGTGAAGTTAGATGAACGAATTGCGTGTAGTATGATGAGATCGTATGTCTTGCACATATGACCTTACTCTAGGAGTTGATTGTGTGGTGTGACTTTTTGAGTGATTTATTGTCTGTTGTTATGTGTGGCCGTTGAACGTAGGTGTTTTTGCCTCTTTCTTGTTTGAGTGCATATGTTTGGTGTTATCTTTAGTTGTTGTCTTGTCGGTGTTATAGTTTTTCCCTAACCCTTGCCATATGGGTTTAATAGATGGAGTATGGAGTAGGACTCACCTTTTCTGGGGCGATGTCGAGACTAAAGGTGGAGCAATGGATTCATAATATGGAGGAGCACATGGAGAATAACAAGGTTGGAAGAGAGGACATGGTCCCCTATGCAGTTAAGTACTTGGTAGAAGAGGCTGCTACTTGGTGGAGAATGCACCAAGCGATTGACGAATCACGAAGGAAGATTACTTGGAAGGAGTTCACAAGGATTTTTATGGGATCCCGCCTTGTCACCCCGACGCAAAGGACGGTAAACCTTAAGAGGCCTCGTGCCTGCAAAATTTGCGGGGAAGTAGGACACTCCTATGAAGGACACTAAGATGGATGTCCCTATTGTGAAGAAATTCACGGGGGTGAAGAATGTCCCACTGCTCAAGTCACATGTCTTGTGTGTGAAGGAACCGATCATTATCCCGTTCAGTGTCACCTTTACACCATGACACAACAAGTGATTCAACAACAAAAGAAATGGATAAAGAAGATTATCCAGGAGTTCAAGGAAGCACTTGTGGAGGAGGAAAGGAAAAATCTTAGCGAAATTCAGTGTTACCGGTGCAGGAATATGGGACATTACGCCAACATGTGTCCAGAATTAAAGGAAGAACCCGTGAGGAAGAAGAAACAAAAGGACCTTAGCCAAATTGAGTGCTATCGGTGCAGGAACATGGGACACTACAGCAACATGTGTCCAGAATTGAAGGGGAAGGAGAAGTTGTGAACGTGGAAGCAAGGATGCTGACTCGAAGAAGCTTATGTTGGGAAATTGGAGGACGTACGTAGGTGTGCACTAAGTGTACGTTGTTACCATTTCATGTTAGTTGGAGATGTGGAACGATGCATGTTTTGCTATTGATTAACTAGATGTTTTATGTCATGATTGTTTTGTTAAGTTTTGCTTGTGGCCTTGACCCTGTTATTTCTTGTTTTGATGTGATGTGTTGTGCTTTGTGGTTCTTCTTTGCATGTAGAATAAGTTTACGTTACCTTAGACCCCTTATCTAATTAGTATGCTTCGAGACTGAAGAAGACACAACCAAAAGAAGAATAAATTGGCAAGTGACTCAACGATACGAATATTACTTCAACAACGCGAAACTGAAGCTACCGTCATTGAAGACCTGAAGACTTGAAGACCTGTAAGATTCAAGTTTTTACCGTTCGGTCGTTTCTGTGAGCTGTCATTTCTTGTTTTACCGACAACTACACATCAAAACTTGTATTTTCAAAAACTAGTGTGATGTTTGTATGGGTATCTCTCTCTATCTCTCTCTCTACCTCGCTATCTACATTCTATTCCCCCTCATCCTCACCCCTAAATTGAAGGAGTTACTACAATGGATGCTAATGTCAAGATTGGAATAAAGATGATGCAACCAATGCCAAGTTCAAATTTAACCCCGTGAGCCAGGATCTTACAACAATCAAGCAAAATCTTGCTGAAGGAAGGACCCTAGAGCAAGTTGTAGTTCACCAGTGCTCGTTTTATAGCAGTTTGCGCAAACCTGAGAGTTGTGAAGGAACGATAGATGTTTTGTTTGGCTTGCAGAACCATGGATTTTTCTGAACCCAGTTCAAGATAAGAAGGACTTCTACAATGCTTGTGAGGATGACCGAGTGATAGATTGCGAAATTCACTAAACCATGTACAAGGTAATGATCTGGGTGCGGAATGGATTGACCCCCATGACGACTACCCTTCTTCTTCGCTCTTGCTATGCGGGATAGTAAATCTTGAGTGACTTACCTATAGCAGAGAGACGGCGATGTTAAGCCTGAGCCATAGGATGGTACGATATGTGACCCCTGTAGGAGATTACGAATTGTGTTATACGGTGAGTATATGCCAAGACCATTTCCTGCAGGTATCCTATAAAAGTATTCTTGATGACCACCAAGAGAGAAATCGAGAGTTGTTTAGTAGTGGCTTCTGACCTGTCAGCCATGAAGTATCAGTACTTGGAAGACCACTCTCTTGCTAAGGAATGGAAACCTCAAAGGAGGAATTCGTGAAACCTCTAAGACCGAAGGTGGGATCTTTACGAAGAATGTCATCGATGGATTAAGATAATGGAAGCTCACACTTGTGATGAAGAATTCAATGCCCCAACGGAGTATGAAGATTATGAATGAGGATCTCACTGAAGGAGCACGCCTTTGAAAACCACGTCGCATTCCTTTTAAGGGTGGTAGCACCCTGGACCATCGGAGGATCGATGGACTGTTATGAAGACCCTAACCCTAGCCTTTCTTTCTAGCCTTCTCGAATCTCGAGGACGAGATTCCTTTTAAGGGTGGTAGTGTGTAACATCCCAAAATTCCCCGAAATTTGGAATGTTAATAAATTAAATAGATAATGATTGTTTTCTTGATGTGTTTGATTTTCTCTAGGATTTAAAACTTTTTGGAGTTTATTGAATATTAAAAAGAGATGGAATAAAATGACTTTCCCTAATATTCATAGTTGGTGTTTTTGGAATTTATTATTTAAAACAAACCAACAAAATAAAATGAGAGAAGGTAATATGACTCCTTCCATTAAAAAAATAAAAAAATTTGGAAAATGTTTTTATTTTTATTTTTGTTTGGAGTACAAAAAAAATATTTTGGGAATTATTGATAACCCTAAATACATTTTAGGGAATATTGATAGAACCCAAAATAATATTATAAACAAATATTGTTTGAAATTAATTTATTGAGGGTTGATAATAATTGTTTTTGTGATATGTTATTACTAATAAATTTTTGTATGTTTGGATGATTTTAAAATTTTCTTTACTTTGGTTTAGCAAAATATATCTTTTGTATTTCTTTATTTTGAGCAGTGCAAAATATATCTTCTATAAAAAAAGAAAAAAAAAGAAAAAAAAGAAACTGCAGCACAGACCAGCGCAGCAGCCCAGCTCTCTCATTTCTTGCTCCCGCGCGTGGGGAGCGCAGCCACGGCCGTAACAGGCCGGCCCAGCCGAGCAACCTACCAATTAACCTTTCTTTTCTGGTTCGTTATCTGCTGCCAGTACGTGTTCTTCTCGAACACGAAAATTACCAGATCGTAACCGATTCAAACCATTGATTCGATCTATCTCTGGAGTTCGCACGTTGCCCTGGACATTTATTTACGTACGCTGCCCCTTTTATACACTTCTTTTTCCTTTTGACCAAGATAGATCGCAGCCGCTAGAAAATCAATCTCATTGACAAAAGTGTACGGCTGCCGCCTTCCGTCCTCCGTTGCGTCGCTGCCGGTCCATCTCCTTCGCTCCCATGAACACCTCGTGAATCTATAGTGAAAGCCGCACCCGATTGACAAGGTTTCGATGGCTACTTCGCAGGTCGCCGAAGTTCACCGGGAGCACCGTGTTCATGTCACTACCGCGGCCGAACGGAAATCCGGCCTTCGCTTCTGCCAGCACCATCGCGTTTCCCTACGTACGACACATGCTCTAGACATCTTTTCTTCACCGGATAGTCACCGAAGCCGTCGCCATCTACATCCGAAGGCACACGTGTCCTAGTTCTATACCGACCTTTTCCTGTACGAGGTGAGCCTCACGGTTTTTCTTTTTTTTTCTTTTTCTTTTCATCTACTGTCAACGTGGCCTATTTTTTTCATCCTTTAGCACTTGATCTAATTGTGTATCTTTTTAGAAATTTTTTGCTAAGTGACAGCATCAAAAACATTAGCTCAACTAATATAATATATTTATTTGGGTAATTCTTTTTTTCAAAATACCTTTAGCTATATCGTTTGAACCATAAATTCGGGATTAGACGATTCTTTTTCCTATGTGTTTGTATTGATTTGTAGATTAATGTAAAATTTATTTTGTACACTTCTGAACTATTTGAATTTGAATTTATTCATACTCGAATTCAACCTTTCGGAGGCCGTATCTTTTGAACCGTTGACCCAACTCAATTAATTCTTTTTCTGTAGGGTCACTCATATCATGCACTTGTTGTCCATATCATTTATACACACCCTTCAAATACTTTTTGATATTTTTGAGTTTAAATTTAATTCAAACTTCGATCTACTATGACTTGTGTTGTGGTATTCCTTTTCACTTGATTCTTTTTGCATATCGGATCAGTTAAAACATTCTATCGGCTATATCCACACACCTTTCATATTGACATGATATTCACCTTGAATTCATGATGTCCATGATCACAATTATTTTGCCCATAGTTCTTTACCGTTGAGTCTCTCGAGTTCACGTTCCACCGATCACCTTCGAGCACATCGACACCTTTGCACTTCAAAGCTTTTTGTTTTGTTGCTAAAGCCTTTTGTGTTTGTTTTGTTGATCTTTTTTTTTGTCCTTGTGGTGTGATTGCTTATTCGAGTTCATTCGTTTGCGATAGATTTCTTGGAGTGTGACGAGTAGAGTTGACTGGACCGTGAGAGCGAAGAACTTCACCGATTGGAAAGGGCAAGTTACACTTTGACCATACCTCAACCTATATTTTTTTTTATTATGCGTGTAGCAAATATCATTCCATGCATTTGTAGGACTATATATTAGTTATGATTTAAACCTAGTAGGATAGGCATATGTTCTGACCTTATAATTCATTGTCGCCCTAGGATCGTGGTTGTTATATACTACTATTGCTTTGTAGACGGGGATTGGTTGTGTTATCATTGAGCTATGTGAGGATTAATGACTTGACTAGCAAACTTAAATAGAAATCACCTCTGGACGGGCAGGGAATGCATCCTGGGGCTCGTGCCGGACCACGGCTAAATGCTTCCCGAATGGTTGTTTTGGTGGTGAACCGGGTGCGTCATGGCGAGTACCCTCTGACGCAGTGGGCGCCGTCCAGGCTCAAAAAGATCGGACAGACAGTGTGACTAGTAGCTTCCATGTACAACCACTAGCTATATGGGCTCTGGCTTAGATGAGTAAGTTGTGGGGAACCTGGCCCTGGTAGCTAGCTGATGTAGATATGATAGGTGTACCGGCTACCAAAGGGTGGAGGCAACCTCTTCTGAAAGACTATGTCTCAATCTTCGGGTTGAGTCCAGTGGGGAAAGTGTACAAACCTCTGCAGAGTGTAAAAATTGATCATGATTAGCCGTGTCCACGGTTACGGACAACTTTGAGCAACTGGGCATTATTGTTGTTGGATGGTCTTGACAGATATTTCACCTTAATAAGAATTTGAGTGGGAACTTTTAATAAAGGGATGGTTGGAATTGGTGTAGCCCGATTCAACCATACTTAGGACTAGCAAGATAAATTAAAATTTGATTAGTTGTAGTATGTGAGGGAAAAACTGGCTTTCTGCAAAACTAAACCATAACCCTTTCCTTTGACTTATCCTTGCATGTAGCGAAAGGTCTGTTATATACTTTTTCGTGTGACTTGCCGTACAAATCAGATGTACTGACCCGTTGTCGGGCTGTAACCTTCGGTGTTGCAGGATTGTTTACGACGAGTAAGTGGTACGATGTAGGGTTACGATGTCTATACTCAACTTGCCGGTGGAGTTGATGGACGCCACGAAGCTTATATTGTTTTTCGCAGTATTTTATTTATAAGCTAGCCTTGAGCTATGCAGGTATGTTTTATTGTAATACTGGATCTTCGATGTAATTAATATGACATGTGGTTTATTCTTGATATTACATCATGTACTGTGTGTGCTAGCTATTGATCCAGGGACTAGCACATAATGCACAGAGACTTGGATTCTTAGTGAATCGGGTCGTTACACGGCGTCACGCGGGCTCCTTTGGACGCGTCCGCCAGTAGCCGCCGCACGACTCCGACCGTCGCCGCCTCCTCTTTAGGTCTCGTTTGGTGGAGAGACGGCGTGGAATTTTGACGAGGCTTCAACCCGTAGGAGTCGGGCGGGGGATTTAGGTGGGGGTCGCTCGACACGTGCGTTCGTATGTTAGTATTTCAATACGTATGTAAGTATAAGAGCTGTGTATTGCAGAAAATGGCATAGGTAGAAGTATTGGAAAGTTGGAGTGGCATATCTCCAAGTCTTATTTTTGTAATGGCATATTTCCAAGTGATGAAAATTGGAGTGGCATAGATCCAATTAACCCAAATTTAAAAGACTGAGTCATGGTTCAAAAATCTGAGCAAAGAATTTTTCCAAGCTAAGCAACACCATCAAATGCTCCAATACACTTCTCTCATTTTGGGACAAGATCGAAGAATACAAAGACCTGACAATTGCTGAGGATAATGGCAGAGACATAATCAAAGCTCATATACTCAAGCTTCTTCAATAACAGATGATTTACTGGAAACAAAGAGCCACTATCATATGGGTTAAATTTGGTGAGGCTAACTCTAAATACTTCCAGGCCAAAGGTAAAATCAAACACAGACTAAACTTCATTGCCACTTTACAAGATAGCAATGGGACCGCTTTCAAAGATCACCAGAGCAAAGCCATTCTATTGTGGCACACATTCAAAGATAGACTCAGTACCAATATTACAACTGTCAACTCCCTCCAGGTGGATGACCTCCTCCCCAGCTTTGATGATACGTCAGCAATGGAAGCACCTTTCACTAAGCAAGAAATTAATTTGGTTATTAAAAATCTGCCTATGGACAAATCACCTGGACCTGATGGTTTCACCAATAAATTTTTGAAGGAATGCTGGGATTTTCTCGCTGCTGATTTTTATGAAATGATAGATGACTTTTACAAAGGCAGAGTAACACTACAAAGAATCAATGGGTCATTTATTGCACTCATTCCCAAGAAGGATCCCCCAATTAATCCTAATGACTTCAGACCCATTTCTCTCCTCAACTGATCCATCAAGATCATCACCAAGCTACTGGACAACAGATTGCAAAATATCATGTTAAAAATGGTACATGCTAATCAATATGGTTTTCTAAACAATAGATCTATTCAAGATTGCTTAGCATGGGCATATGAGTTTCTCCACCAGTGTCACACATCACAGAAAGAATTGACCATTCTAAAACTAGATTTTGAGAAATCTTTTGACATGCTGGAACACAAGGCCATTCTGGACATTCTCAAAGCCAGAGGCTTTGGACCTAAATGGATTATGGGGATAGAAATGATTCTGGAGTCTGGACATTCATCCATCTTACTTAATGGTGTCCCTGGAAAACAGTTTCCCTGCAAATGGGGTGTCAGACAAGGAGATCCACTGTCACCCCTCCTATTTGTGCTGGCCGCAGACCTTTTGCAAACTATCCTGAATGAAGCCATGATCAATGGGTTGATTGAGCACTGATAACCCACAACTGCAGGGGATTGAGATAGTCTTCGCGGGTAAGAATAACCCAATTTATAGATTCGACTCAAGGGGAGCCAAAGAATACCCACAAGCTTTGACAGTGGAGTTGTCAATTCAACCGCACCTGAGATACACTTACTTGCAACAATATGTTAATAGTAACTGCGATACGGAAGTGATGGTGGAAAACGAAATAGTGGCGGTGAAACAGTGAAAGTAAAACAGCAAAAGCAAACAACTAGTAACCAGCAGAATTAAAAACACTGTAGGCTAGGGAGTTGGATGGTTGGGTGTTGCATGGATGAGATGTATCATGTATTTAACTTGGGGCAAGGCACACAGAAAAGCAATGATCATCTAGGCATATATCAAACATTAGGCATGTACCCCATAGGTAGTTGTACGTGCTTGCAATAAGAACTTGCACAACATCTTTTTTCCTACCATTCCGCTACGAACGGGGCCAAAAGGAACTTATGGAGATTAAGGTGCTCCCGTCAAAGAGCACCGGAACAAAGAATTAACAATCAATGGATACAAGGAATCCTCAAACTATAGTCCTTCCCCTTTGGTGTCCCAAGCTGTCACCTTTGGGATCGCCGGTTCCGGACTATAACAGGTGCATACAACTCGTAGATAGGATCAAGAACACAAATATATTCATGCAAACACACAGGGTTCAGATATGAAAACATGGCACTCGGGCCCAAAGTGACAAGCATTAAGATAACAAAGTTGAATCAAAGATGATAAACACCAATCTAGATGATAGGCAACATGCCCCCAACAATCTGATAAACTATTACATCATCTAACTCATCCAATCCCTACCATCCCCTTTGCCTACAGCAGGGAATTACTCACACATGGAAGGAGAAGTCATGGAGGGAGGATGGAGTTGTGATGATGATGACGATGGCGATGATTTCCCCTCACTGGAGGCCAAACAACCTCCAGATTAGCCCTCCCGGAGAAGAACAGAGGGTGGCGGCGGCTCCGCGGTGAGAATTGGGAAAACGACTTCTGTTCTGGGGTTTTCTCGCCACGGGAATAAATAGGAGGCAAAGTAGGGCACCCGAGGGGGGAGGACCCTCCCAGGCGGCCCTGGCGCGTCTAGGGGTGGGGCCGCGCCAGCAGGGCGCCTGGGGCCCCCCTGGCTGCCCTCTGGCCCCACTTCTGGTATATTGGTCCTTTGGGTGCGTGGATTTTCTGTGATTTTTTCTGGAATTTTCTGAGACACCTAAAAATCCATTTTCCTGCACACAATAAAACCATACAGACAGCTCTGCTGAAAACATTGTTAGTCCGGGTTAGTTTCGTCCAAATCATGCAAGAATGAGAGAAAAACAATAGCAAAAGTGTTTGGAAAAGTAAATACGTTTGAGACGTATCAAGCACCCCATCCCAAATCACCCTTGTCCAGATTTTCCTGTGATTCAATATGCAGATGACACTTTGATGATTATGTCTGCGTCACACATTCAACTCTCATAACTCAGCAACCTACTCACGCACTTCAGTTCCTTCACAAGTCTCAAAGTGAATTTTACCAAATCACTGATGATCCCCATCAATATCAGAAGCAATCAGATGGACAATTTGACCAGACAATTTGGGTACACAATGGGGAGTTTTACTTTCACATACTTGGGTTTACCACTGAGAGTCAACAAGCCTAGAATGGAAGATTTTGCAGCTATCCTCAACAGAATTGACAGAATATTAGTTGGTTTCTCCACACTTTTATCTCTAGGGGAGAAGCTTACACTCATCAAATTTTTTTTTACCAGCCTTCCTACATTTTACATGAGCATCCTCACTCCCCCTAAAGGAATCATTAAGCAAATCAATAAAAACTTAAAACATTGCTTCTGGAGGAAATATGGTATGGAAGAAAGAGGTACCGCTCTGATCAAATGGGACAGAGTGTGTAAACCCAAGAAATATGGTGGACCTGGAGTTCTCAATTTACAACTACAAAATAAATGCCTTCAGATGAAGTTTATTCATAAACTCATAAATAATCACAATCTGCCATGGGTTCACCTGATTTGGCAATCATATTATACTGAAGGCATCATTCATGACAGACCAGTGGGCTCTTTCTGGTGGAGATAGACATTTGGAAATATATGGCAAAATTGAAGAGCATGGCTATTGGAAAGTTTGGTATGGGAGATAACATCTTACTATGGGAAGACAATTGGGGTTCTGGCCATATGCAAACTAGATACCCTGACCTCTTTTCATATTCAAAGCAACACAAGATCAGGTTGAACCAGTTTTGTCACAACCAAGAACTGGATCTCATTTTTCATCTCCCTCTTTCACAAATTGCATATGCTCGGTTACTTGAGATAAGACAAGACCTTGAAGGCATCCAATTCAGCAATGATTATGTCACATGTGTCAGGACCCGGGGTTTGCATATGTAATTCCTGCTACAACTCAATCATATGAAGATCCGAGAGCCATACCCACTTGTCTAAGCAGACAAGGCCAAGCACAGAACACTCTCGGAAAGCTCGAACGTGAGGGGCATCCCATCCAGACCGGATGATCAAATGAGATGGGTCCTCATCATCCGCTCACAAGTCTAAATGATTATGGGTGGTGAAATCCCATACTCATAGACAAGTCGCCTCAACCATATTATCGATTGAATCATAACACTTACATAAACAGACTCCAGCCCGATCACTTAGTCGGGGTCTCGGGCGGGCTCAATCATACAACAAAGTGTGCCACGTGACAGAGTCACGAGCAATCGCATCGCGATGCCCCAAGCTGCGCACATCTAAGGGCCACTTGGTGTATGAAAGACCGCCTGCAAGATCACAACCAAGCTATCGTACCCCACGCTAAGACATGCACGTTATAATCATACACACAACATATATGTCTAGTGTAAACAACAGGTAACACAACATGAACTCTACAAACTCATAGCTTTATTGCATCTGCTAAACAGAGCAGATATATTAGTGTTACAAGAAGAGATCACATGATTGTGATCCAACATTACATCAAACAACAACGGAAGCAAATTATGTCTTAGTAAAGACAAGGTTAACAAATGGCGTAAGAAGCCTTGAAGAAAACGCAACGACCCTCCAGAGGGACCAGGCTGTTGTCTGGAACTACATGACTTCGTCGACGTCGAGCTTGAGGGGGAGTTCACCATCAAGGTCAGTGGTCTCGTCTCTAAAACATAGAATAAGCAAACGTGAGTACAAAGTCGTACTCAGCAAGACTTACATCAGAACTATACTACTTATGCTCACGTATCAAGGTAAAGGCAAGTGGGGTTGTAATGCAGAAAGCTTTGACTTGGCTATCATGTACTACGACTACATAGAGTTGAGATGAGAGGCGCACACGAGTCCATCTAATCTTGCTCACCACATCAATACACCACCATGGATTCTTCCTCGACTTCCCCATGAGGAAGCAACCCAAAGCACTCACACTTATCTTGGAAGTTTTAGAGTATCCATTTAAGTTGTCTAATAATCAAGTATAGGTCTCCAAGTAGTCCATCACCGCGGTCACGGCTATTCGAATAGATCATTAGCCTATAGGGGTGTACGCTTCACACACGTGTCATCACTTAGCGCCCGTGACTCGTCATGTTAATTGAAGTTGATTTGAAATAGAAATTCAAATTCAAACTCCAAATGAATATTCAAAATTTTCCAACTTGTATTTGCTACTATTTGATCTTTGTAAACTATTTTGTCATGCATGAAAGTTTCATATTTGGATTCCTTACATTTTTCTGATAATTTTTCATCTATTATTTATTTAATTTGGAATTGTGGTTTAAAAGTTATTGAATTTACAAGATTTAACTACTTTCTGGAATTTATATTAATTAGAGAAATTGGATTGTTGATTTACTGCGTCATAACGACATCATCATGACGTCAGTGGAGTTGACTGGTCAAGCTGACTAGTGGGCCAACCATGTAAGTGGGACTGGGGTTAATCCCTGATTAAGTTAAAGTGACAGGGGTTATTAGGGCATCGGGTCCACCTGTCATTGAGTGATTAGGGGGGATTAGGCCCTAATCACATGGCCACGTGTCGGGACCCGGGGTTAGCGTATGTAATTCCGGTCACAATGCAATCACATGGAGAGCCGAGAGCCGTACCCACTTGTCTAAGCAGACAAGGCCAAGCACAGATCACTCTCGGTAAGCATCGAACGTGCGGGGCATCCCATCCAGGCCGGATGATCAACTGAGATGGGTCCTCATCGTCCGCTCACAAGTCTAAATGCTTATGGGTGGTGAATCCCATACTAATAGACAAGTCGCCTCAACCATGTTATCGATTGAATCATAAACCTTACATAGACTTACTCCAGCCTGATCACTTAGTCGGGATCTCGGGCGGGCTCAATCATACAACAAAGTGTGCCACGTGACAGAGTCACGAGCAATCGCATCGCGATGCCCCAAGCTGCGCACATCTAAGGGCCACTTGGTGTATAAAAGACCGCCGGCAAGAACACAACTAAGCTATCGAACCCCACACTAAGACATGCATGTTATAATCATACACGCATCATACATGTCCAGTGTAAACAGCAGGTAATCACAACATGAACTCTACAAACTCGGTCTTTATAAATTCTGCTAAACAGAACAGACATAGTAGTTGTATTACAAGCAGAGATCACATGACTGTGATCCAGCATTACATCAAACATCAACGGAAGCAAATTATGTCTTAGTAAAGACAAGTTTAACAAATGGCTTAAGAAGCGTGAAAGAAAATACAACGACCCTCCAGAGGGCACACGCTGCCGCCTGGAACTATACGACCTGGTCCACGTCGGGCTCGAGGTAGAGGCCACCATCGGGGTCAGTGGTCTCGTCTCTAAAACATAGAATAAGCAAACGCGAGTACAAAGTCGTACTCAGCAAGACTTACATAGGAACTATACTACTCATGCACATGTATCAAGGCAAAGGGAGGTGGGGTTTCACTTGCAGAAAAACCAGCTTTGACTTGGCTAGTCCTGTACTACGAATACCAGAATGCGGTAAGAAGCGTACATGAGTCCAAGTAACAGTCTCCAACCAATACTCCACTATGGTGCCTTCCTCGACTTCCCCACGAGGAAGCACGCCATAGCACTCACACTTATCTTGGTGTGTTTTAGAAGTATCCAGTTCAAGTTATCTATGATCAAGTAAAGGTCTCCAAGTAGTCAATAACCGCGGACACGACTATTCGAATAGTTCATTAACCCTGCAGGGGTGTACTGCTACAAACACGCCTCATCATTTACCGCCTGGGGATGGACCCTTCAAGTGAGTACCGGCGAGGATGCTGCCACAACACTTCACTCACGGCACCATCTCTAGTCCTAGGGAGTCGCCTATTTGAGTTGGGACCACAATCGGAATCCGGCCGATTGTTCCGATGCGGACTCAAACGTTGTGTGACCGCCATCAAGCTCAACTCGATCATGATCACTTGATTCAACGTGCCCACAACCTACGTCCACCACTTACCTTGGTGTACCTGCTTGAGATCGTTAAAGAGCGAACTACTTGCGACTCCTGGACAGGTCCGGGGTGAGGTACTAGGCCGAGAGGGGTCAGTGAGCCCAATGTGTGGTCGTACTATTTGTCTTGGATAACAACACAAGAACTCGGGCTTAAGGTAGTGTTCAACGAGACAATCCACTGTGTACTCCTACACAGCCTCTCATCGTTCACCTTTGTTTAGGGTAGATTCACCAACACGTTACCACCATCATTCACACGATCACTACCATCCCGACTCACATCAAAGTAGCCTCAGGTAACAACTCTAAGCATGCAATAAGCTGTAACAGTTGCAGGGGCCACATGATATCAACCAACTCCTACATCTGCTAGTATTGTGGTTTGCTTACTACTTTGACAAAATGATAGGTCATGCAAAGGAATGGGTTCAACTAGCGGTAGAACGTATCATGGTGACATCCTAAACATGCATTCGCGAGAATGAGAGGGAACTGGGATTTTATAGACATGATTAAAAGAGGGGGCTGCTTGCCTTTCTGACGATCACGATGTAACACTCTTCTGACGTGAGGTTGAACTCGTCTCCGAGATCAACTCTACCGAGAAGATGCAATCACCGAAGCACTGGAATTAAAGCACAATCAGGATAATACAATGCACATTCAATATGCAAAACCATAGCATGGAAATGTGCTGATGTGACCTATGTTTGAATTGCCACATGTTAATTGAAGTTGATTTGAAAAGTGAATTCAAATTCAAACTCCAAGTGTTATTCAAATTTGGTCAACTTGCATTTGCTAAAGTTTGTTCATTGTAAACCAATTGGTCATGTGTATGAAATGCTCCTGAAGTGTAAGTGACCACCTTTGCATTGCATTGGTTGAATCTAGAATGATCATTGTAATTTATTTGATTTAATACAAAAGAGCCAAATAGCAAAATGCTACTGATCCCTTATTGTAAACATTTCAAACATGGTTGAAAGTTGGTTATTTGGATAGAGAATTTTATTCTGATAATTTTTCATATATTACACTTTGAATTTGGAGTTATAGTTTAAAAGATATTCAATTTCAAAGTTTAGAACATTTTCTGGAATTTACTGAATAATTAAATTGATTTCTTTTACTGCATCAGCATTGCATCATGCTGACGTCAGGGGGTTTGACCAGTCAACTGACAGTGTGGCCCCACCTGTCAGCCTCACTGGGGTTAATTAACTCTGTTTAATTTTAAACCAAAATGATTAGGGCTCTAGGCCCAGCGTCAGTGAGAGGAGAGAGGGGATTAGCAGTGGGTTAGCTGGGGCTAATGGCGCGGTTCGCCGGAGCTCACAGTAGCTCGTCGGAGTTCACGCCGGAAGCCGCTGCAGAGCACGGGGGTGGAGGGGAAGAGCACCAGAAGCTAGCCCGCGGCCTCCCGCACCCGTTGGTGCCAACAGGGGTCTCGGGGGCGCTTGTGGTCACGTCCTCGACCAATGAGGCGGTGGCCGGAGCTACTGATCATGGCCAAAGGCGTCAGAAGGAGCGGGGAGATCCATGGATGGGGGGAAAGGAGCTGGGAGCTCACCAGATCGTGATGGAGCACTCGGGGAGGTCGGAGGAAAGCTGGGCGCGACGAATTTCTCGCCGGAGTTGGCGGCGGCCGGCGGCGAGGAATTGAGGTGGGCGTCGTCCCTGGGGCGCCTCGGGCTCGATTGACTGCGGGATTCGACGGAGAAGACCTTGGCGCAGCTCCTAGACAAGGTGATTTAGCTCAGGGAGGCTTGTGGCCGCGTCGGCTCGCGTCGGCGGCGAGGTCTTCATCTCTAACTTGCGCGAAACAGACACGACAGAGAGAGGAAAAGAAGCTGGGTGAGGGGGAAGAAGAACCTGGGCCTTCCAGGCGCCTCCAGCGCGAGAGTGATAGAGGGGGGAGGCTCTGCGCTGGCGAGGAGGTGGAGGTGGCGGCCATGCCCACAGCGCACGGCTCGGCCAGCGCTCCTACTGGCGAGGAGGAAGATGACAAGGGTTAAGATGGGCCGGGCCAGGTGGGCTTCGCCCTGTGCGAAAGGTAAGGCTTTTCCCCTGTTTTTCTTTTTAATTCTTTCTGTTATTTGTTTTGCCCATTTAAAATAAATACTAGGGCATTTTATAAAAAACCCCCAAATAATTTTATAAACTCTAGGTGACTTAGTACTAGTCAAACCCAAGTTTTGGGAATTTTTGAAATTCAAATTATTTGAATTCCAATTCAAATAGGCATTTAATTTAATTTCCAAGACCCTTTTGGACTTTTTGAAAAATCCATGAGCATGGGATTAATCCCAAATCACTTTTAAAATGATCACACTCATTTTTAGGATTTTTCAACACATCCAAAAGAATTTTGGAAAAAGATTTATTTCTGGCCTTTTTATTTAAAATGCTTTGGGGCTTTTCTTTTCCCCAATTCCTTTTTCTTTTGCAATTTTTTTCAAGATGCAAAAATGCAAGTTTAGAAAAGCACAAACCTAATTAGGGTTCTGACAACTCGCCCCCACTCAAAAGAATCTCGTCCCAAAATTCAGAAGTCGTCGGGAAGAGGGTGGGGTACTCAGCTCGTAGACGATCCTCTCGTTCCCAGGTGGCTTCCTTCTCTGAATGATGCGACCACTGCACTTTGAAGAATCTTATCTTCTGACGTCTGGTGCTACGCTCGGCTTCATCAAGAATACGAACAGGGTACTCTCGATATGATAGGTTATCTTGGAGGTCAAGCGTTTCATGGTCTACTTCGCGGACGGGGCCCTTGAAGCAACGCCTGAGTTGAGAGACGTGGAAGACATCATGAACCTGGGAGAGGTGAGGGGGTAGTTCCAATTGGTAGGCAACTTCTCCATGTTTAACGAGAATGCGAAAGGGACCGATGTAACGTGGGGCCAACTTGCCTTTGATACCGAAGCGATGGGTACCCTTCAGAGGAGTAACCCGAAGGTAAGCCTTCTCATCCAGATTATAGTTTTCTTCCCTATGATGACGATCATAATAGCTTTTCTGACGAGACTGGGCTGTTTTCAATTTCTCATGAACAATGCGAACCTGCTCTTCTGCATCCTGAATCATATCCGGTCCAAAGAATTGTCTTTCACCGGTTTCTGACCAGTTTAGGGGTGTTCGACATTTCCGTCCATAGAGAAATTCAAAAGGAGCCATGCCCAAACTAGATTGGAAGCTATTGTTATAAGCAAATTCGGCAAAAGGAAGAGAATTCTCCCATTTCTCTCCGAAAGAGATAACACAAGCTCTGAGCATGTCGTCAAGAATTTGATTGACCCTTTCTACTTGACCACTAGACTGCGGGTGATAAGCAGTGCTAAAGGAGAGGTGGGTTCCCATAGCATTCTGGAAACTTTCCCAAAATCGAGAAGTGAAAAGACTACCACGGTCTGAATTGATTTCCAAAGGAACACCATGAAGTGACACGATTCGGGAGACATACAAGTCCGCTAACTGGCTAGCAGTTATAGACTCACGAACGGGAAGGAAGTGGGAAACTTTGGAAAGTCTATCTATGACAACGAAGATGGCATCATTTCCTTTCTGGGTTTTTGGAAAGCCAGTGATGAAGTCCATACTGACTTTATCCCACTTCCACTCGGGGATAGGCAAGGGTCTTAGAGTACCAGCAGGTCTTTAATGTTCTGCCTTAATTCGACGACAAACATCACATTCAGCAATGAACTGAGCAATTTCTCTCTTCATCCTAGTCCACCAAAATCTCTGGCGTAGATCTCGGTACATTTTTGTGCTACCGGGATGAATCGAGAGGGGTGTATCATGGGCTTCTTTGAGGATGAGTTGCCTTAGTTCCCTATTCTTAGGTACTACCAAATGATTTTCAAAGAATACCGTTCCCTTACTATCCTTGGAGAAACATTTAGCGCCTCCGCTAGCAATGTTCTCCTTGATCCGGCGAACACCTTGTGCACGCCTTTGGGCAACTATGATTTGATCCTCAAGGGTTGGTTTCGCCACCAAGTTGAAAAGAGATCCACGAGGAACAATCTCGAGGTTGAGCTTTCGAAATTCCTCATGAAGAAGTGGTTGATACTGTTGTAACATGAGGTTGTTACAATACGACTTACGACTTAGTGCATCAGCCATGACATTGGCTTTTCCTGGGGTGTAAGAAATTCCTAAGTCATAATATTTTATCAACTCAATCCAGCGTCTTTGCCTGAGATTAAGATCTGGCTGGGTGAAAATGTATTTGAGGCTTTGGTGGTCGGAATAGATCTCACAACGATTACCAAGGAGGTAATGTCGCCAAGTTGTCGGGGCATGAACTACGACAGCGAGTTCAAGATCATGGGTAGGATAGTTCTGTTCATGTGGCCGCAATTGGCGTGAAGCATAAGCTACCACATGTCGATCTTGCATAAGTATGCATCCTAACCCTTGCCGTGAGGCATCACAAAAGATCTCGAAATCCTTTTTGGTGTCTGGAGGCGCAAGTACGGGTGCATAAGTAAATCTTCTTTTTAGCTCTTGAAAGCTTTCCTCGCACTTGAGAGTCCATTCGAATTTCTTCTCTTTCTTGAGGAGTTCAGTTAGAGGCTTTGCAACTTTAGAAAAGTTCTCGACGAAGCGACGGTAATAGCTGGCTAGGCCAAGAAAACTCCTAACTTGCTTAACCGATTCAGGTGGAGTCCAATCAAGGACGGCCTGAACCCTCTCGGGATTGACAGCAATGCCTTTTGCAGAAATCACGTGGCCTAAGTAGGTCACTTCTGGTAGCCAGAATTCACACTTGGAGAATTTAGCATACAGGCGATGCTCTCTAAGTTTCATCAATACCAACCTAAGATGTTCTGCGTGCTCTTCTTCGTTCTTCGAGTAGATGAGAATGTCATCAAGATAAACTACAACAAATTTATCTAGGTACACCATGAAGATCAAATTCATCAAGCGCTAGAATGTGGCGAGGGCATTGGTTAAACCGAAGGACATAACAGTGTACTCATAAAGACCATAACGAGTAGTAAAAGCCGTTTTTGGGATGTCCTCGTTTCGGATTTTGATTTGATGATAACCTAATCTCAAATCCATCTTGGAGAAGACAGAGGATCCAGCAAGTTGATCATAAAGATCATTGATCCTGGGCAGTGGGTACTTGTTCTTTATCGTCGCTAGATTTAGCGGGCGATAGTCTACACACATCCTTTCTGTTCCATCTTTCTTCGTTACGAACAGAACGGGGCAACCCCATGGCGATGAGCTAGGGCGGACGAAGCCTTTTGCCAACGAAGCTTCAAGTTGGATTTTGAGCTCAGCTAACTCACGTGGGGCCATTCTATATGGGTGTCTGGATATTGGTGCGGTTCCTGGGATAAGATCTACAACAAACTCTAGAGATCTGTCAGGTGGTATGCCTGGCAGCTCTTCTGGAAAGACATCCGGAAAGTCACGAACCACCGGAATATCTTCAAGGTCTGGAAGAGGAAGCACATTCAAAGAATGCACCTGGTTTTTAGAGCTTGGTGAGGTGTACTTGATTGTCTGGCCTGATGGATGGGTTAGCTTCACTTACTTGGCTTTACAATCAAGGACATCATTCTGTCTTGATAACCAATCCATTCCTAGGATGACATCAATGTCTGAAGACTTGAGGGCTATAAGTGATGCAAGGAATACTAAACCCTCAATAGCAACTTCATTTTCATGACTCACCATGGTGGTGTGCCATCTAGATCCAGGGGCTTGCACAACTAAAGGGGTGGATAACATCGAAAAAGAGATATCATGTGACAGTGCAAAGTCCTGGGATATGAATGAGTGAGATGCTCCTGGGTCAAAAAGAACCGAAGCTGGGGTGGAATTGACAGGAAGGGTTCCGAGTAAAACATCGATTGACTTGTGGGAATCTAGAATGGATACATGATTCACATAACCATGTTCATAAACAGGAGGCTTGACATTGGAAGTCTTGGGTGGTGGCTTACCACGACGAAAAGCTTGCTTTGGATTAGGTGTGGTGGCTACATGATTTTGGGGACACTCTCGAACATTGTGGCCTGATTGTCCACATTGGAAACAAACACCACGTGGAATGAAAGGAACGTGAGAACTTGATTGTCCAACAAAATTCCAAGGAGGAATATTGGGTTGAGGTGGACGATATATGGTGGTGGGTGGTCTAGAAGCACTTACAGCACTACTGACGTCATTGAAGGGAATCCATACACAGCGTTTTCGAGAAACTGGGCCAGAAGATTGGGCAAACTCACGATCACGCTTGCGAGACTCTTCATACAACTCATTTCCATACTCAGCCTTGAAGGATTTGTCGACAAAGTCCCTGAAGTTGATGAACTCGTGAAGATTCAGGTCATGACGAAGGACGGGGCTAAGTCCCTTGCGGAACCTTGCTTGTTTCTTGGCATCGGTGGATACTTCTTCTTGGGCATAACGTGCTAGACGAGTGAACTCAGTCCTATACTCATGAACAGTCATCTTTCCTTCGGTCATATTGCAAAACTCTTCTTTCTTGCGCTCCATCAGCTGATCCGGAATATGGTAACCTCGGAAGTCATCACAGAACTCTTGCCAAGTCACCACGTGACCAACTGGTTGCATTGCCACGAAGTTCTCCCACCACTGAAGAGCAGCACCTTCCAGAAAGTATGCCGCGAATAGCACACGATCACCTGGAGCAACATGGGTTGTCTCAAGCTTACGCTCGAGGGAACGAAGCCAATCATCGGCATCAAGGGGCTCGGAAGGACATCGGAATACTAGCGGGTTCAGGAGAATGAAGTCCTGGATGGTGACAACACTAAGATGCTGACGAGAAGTGTTCTGCTCAATACGCTCGAGAAGACGTGTCTGATCACGACGATTCTGCTCAGCCTCCATCATGATTTCTGCCGTTGAGGTTGGTGGTGGAGGTTCTTCACCGTCTATGTTACCGGAACTGGGATCAACACCTTGATTTGCACCCGACATTCTGTGTGATAAGAATCAACAATCAGAATAGGATTTAGGACACAATTCTATGCTAAGATAGAAGACTATAATGCAATAGTATGAAACTCACAAACGGACAGCATAACGGCTGTACCGGGATGGAAATTGAGACAACCTACAGAATAATGGACATCACTTCCACAGAAACACTATGGAATGATGGCTCAGAAGGACCACAACACTCCTACAGCTACAAAGAAGCAATCAACGAGATGTTCTAGTAAAGACATAGATGAGCCTAGTCCTATCTTCCCGTAGAATAAGATGAGGATGACTCAGAACTCAGATCGATGAGGATAAGGAGAAAAAAGAAGTCTTACGTTGTTCCCTTATACCCAAAGTAACTATATAACTATTGAATGCTAGACTCGACATCGGCCAATGGTTTGATAATCCTACAGGCAGTCCTGCTCTGATATCAAGTCTGTCGGGACCCGGGGTTAGCGTATGTAATTCCGGTCATAATGCAATCACATGGAGAGCCGAGAGCCGTACCCACTTGTCTAAGCAGACAAGGCCAAGCACAGATCACTCTCGGTAAGCATCGAACGTGAGGGGCATCCCATCCAGGCCGGATGATCAACTGAGATGGGTCCTCATCGTCCGCTCACAAGTCTAAATGCTTATGGGTGGTGAATCCCATACTCATAGACAAGTCACCTCAACCATGTTATCGATTGAATCATAACCCTTACATAGACTTACTCCAGCCCGATCACTTAGTCGGGATCTCGGTCGGGCTCAATCATACAACAAAGTGTGCCATGTGACAGAGTCACGAGCAATCGCATCGCGATGCCCCAAGCTGCGCACATCTAAGTGCCACTTGGTGTATAAAAGACCGCCGGCAAGAACACAACTAAGCTATCGAACCCCACACTAAGACATGCATGTTATAATCATACACGCATCATACATGTCCAGTGTAAACAATAGGTAATCACAACATGAACTCTACAAACTCAGTCTTTATAACTTCTGCTAAACAGAGCAGACATAGTAGTTGTATTACAAGCAGAGATCACATGACTGTGATCCAACATTACATCAAACATCAATGGAAGCAAATTATGTCTTAGTAAAGACAAGTTTAACAAATGGCTTAAGAAGCCTGAAAGAAAATACAACGACCCTCCTGAGGGCACAGGCTGCCACCTGGAACTATACGACCTGGTCCACGTCGAGCTCGAGGTAGAGGCCACCATCAGGGTCAGTGGTCTCGTCTCTAAAACATAGAATAAGAAAACGTGAGTACAAAGTCGTACTCAGCAAGACTTACATAGGAACTACACTACTCATGCACATGTATCAAGGCAAAGGGAGGTGGGGTTTCACATGCAGAAAAGCCAGCTTTGACTTGGCTAGTCCTGTACTACGAATACCAGAATGAGGTAAGAAGCATACACGAGTCCAAGTAATAGTCTCCAACCAATACTCCACTATGGTGCCTTCCTCGACTTCCCCACGAGGAAGCACGCCATAGCACTCACACTTATCTTGGTGTGTTTTAGAAGTATCCAGTTCAAGTTATCTATGATCAAGTAAAGGTCTCCAAGTAGTCCATAACTGCGGACACGGCTATTCGAATAGTTCATTAACCCTGCAGGGGTGTACTGCTACACACACGCCTCATCATTTACCGCCTGGGGATGGACCCTTCAAGTGAGTACCGGCTAGGATGCTGCCACGACACTTCACTCACGGCACCATCTCTAGTCCTATGGAGTCGCCTATTTGAGTTGGGACCACAATCGGAATCCGGCCGATTGTTCCGATGCGGACTCAAACGTTGTGTGACCGCCATCAAGCTCAACTCGATCATGATCACTTGATTCAACGTGCCCACAACCTACGTCCACCACTTACCTTGGTGTACCTGCTTGAGATCGTTAAAGGGTGAACTACTTGCGACTCCTGGACAGGTCCGGGGTGAGGTACTAGGCCGAGAGGGGTCAGTGAGCCCAATGTGTGGTCGTACTCTTTGTCTTGGATAACAACACAAGAACTCGGGCTTAAGGCAATGTTCAACGAGACAACCCACTGTGTACTCCTACACAACCTCTCATCGTTCACCTTTGTTTAGGGTAGATTCACCAACACGTTACCACCATCATTCACATGATCACTACCATCCCGACTCACATCAAAGTAGCCTCAGGTAACAACTCTAAGCATGCAATAAGCTATAACAGTTGCAGGGGCCACATGATATCAACCAACTCCTACATCTGCTAGGATTATGGTTTGCTTACTACTGTGACAAAATGATAGGTCATGCAAAGGAATGGGTTCAACTAGTGGTAGAACGTATCATGGTGACATCCTAAACATGCATTTGCGAGAATGAGAGGGAACTGGGATTTTATACACATGATCAAAGAGGGGGCTGCTTTCCTTGCTGACGATCACGATGTAACACTCTTCTGACGTGAGGTTGAACTCGTCTCCGAGATCAACTCTACCGAGAAGATGCAATCACCGAAGCACTGGAAGTAAAGCACAATCAGGATAATACAATGCACATTCAATATGCAAAACCATAGCATGGCAATGTGCTGATGTGACCTATGTTTGAATTGCCACATGTTAATTGAAGTTGATTTGAAAAGGGAATTCAAATTCAAACTCCAAGTGTTATTCAAATTTGGTCAACTTGCATTTGCTAAAGTTTGTTCATTGTAAACCAATTGGTCATGTGTGTGAAATGCTCCTGAAGTGTAAGTGATCACCTTTGCATTGCATTGGTTGAATCTAGAATGATCATTGTAATTTATTTGATTTAATACAAAAGAGCCAAATAGAAAAATGCTACTGATACCTTATTGTAAACATTTCATACATGGTTGAAAGTTGGTTATTTGGATAGAGAATTTTATTCTGATAATTTTTCATATATTACACTTTGAATTTGGACTTATAGTTTAAAAGATATTCAATTTCGAACTTTAGGTCATTTTCTGGAATTTACTGAATAATTAAATTGATTTCTTTTACTGCATCAGCATTGCATCATGCTGACGTCAGGGGGTTTGACCAGTCAACTGACAGTGTGGCCCCACCTGTCAGCCTCACTGGGGTTAATTAACTCTGTTTAATTTTAAACCAAAATGATTAGGGCTCTTGGCCCAGCGTCAGTGAGAGGAGAGAGGGGATTAGCAGTGGGTTAGCTGGGGCTAATGGCGTGGTTCGCCGGACCTCACTGTAGCTCGCCGCAGTTCACGCCGGAAGCCGCTGCAGAGCACGGGGGTGGAGGGGAAGAGCACCAGAAGCTAGCCCGCGGCCTCTCGCACCCGTTGGTGCCAACAGGGGGTCTCGGGGGCGCTTGTGGTCACGTCCTCGACCAATGAGGCGGTGGCCGGAGCTACTGATCATGGCCAAAGGCGTCAGAAGGAACGGGGAGATCCATGGATGGGGGGGAAAGGAGCTGGGAGCTCACCAGATCGTGATGGAGCACTCGGGGAGGTCGGAGGAAAGCTGGGCGCGACGAATTTCTCGCCGGAGTTGGCGGCGGCCGGCGGCGAGGAATTGAGGCGGGCGTCGTCCCTGGGGCCCCTCGGGCTCGATTGACTGCGGGATTCGACGGAGAAGACCTTGGCGCAGCTCCTAGACAAGGTGATGCAGCTCGGGGAGGCTTGTGGCCGCGTCGGCTCGCGTCGGCGGCGAGGTCTTCATCTCGTACTTGCGTGAAACAGACACGAGAGAGAGAGAGGAAAAGAAGCTGGGTGAGGGGGAAGAAGAACCTGGGCCTTCCAGGCGCCTCCAGCGCGAGAGTGATAGAGGGGGGAGGCTCTGCGCTGGCGAGGAGGTGGAGGTGGCGGCCATGCCCACAGCGCACGGCTCGGCCAGCGCTCCTACTGGCGAGGAGGAAGATGACAAGGGTTAAGATGGGCCGGGCCAGGTGGGCTTCGCCCTGTGCGAAAGGTAAGGCTTTTCCCCTGTTTTTCTTTTTAATTCTTTCTGTTATTTGTTTTGCCCATTTAAAATAAATACTAGGGCATTTTATAAAAAACCCCCAAATAATTTTATAAACTCTAGGTGACTTAGTACTAGTCAAACCCAAGTTTTGGGAATTTTTGAAATTCAAATTATTTGAATTCCAATTCAAATAGGCATTTAATTTAATTTCCAAGACTCTTTTGGACTTTTTGAAAAATCCATGAGCATGGGATTAATCCCCAATCACTTTTAAAATGATCACACTCATTTTTAGGATTTTTCAACACATCCAAAAGAATTTTGGAAAAAGATTTATTTCTGGCCTTTTTATTTAAAATGCTTTGGGGCTTTTCTTTTACCCAATTCCTTTTTCTTTTGCAATTTTTTTCAAGATGCAAAAATGCAAGTTTAGAAAAGCACAAATCTAAATAGGGTTCTGACACGACGTAGGCGGGCTGCCGGCATTGAGCCGCCGGTGGCCTACAGTCGCGGCGGCGCTCCACTGGAACGGTGAATCGGGCACCATTTTCCACGCCGCGACCCCCAGGAGGAAGAGCACGAAGGCGCGCATCCCCCTGACTAGCTTTGCGATCACAGGAGGCACTGGAGGCATGACGGCGACCTCGCCGGCAGCGACCCGTGCTCGGTTGAGAGGAAGACGGCTACTCCGAGCGCCAAATCGATCGCGACTAGGGGGAAACGGACCGTGAGCTCACCGTGATTCACCGGAGCAGACAGGGGGGGCAGAGTAGTTGCGGTGGTGGCGAATTTGACGGAGGAAGCTATGGCGGCCGGTGGGGAGTTATTGACGTGGGCGTCGTCCTTGGGGCTCCTCGGCTCAAATTGATGGCGCGGGGTGACGAAGTCGGCCACGGCGAGGTGAACAGGGCACGGTGTCCACGCTTGCGCACGGACGGCGGCGACATTGCTCTCGGGTGGGGCTCAGAAATGGGGAGCAGAGCGAGGGAAGGCGACCAGCGAGAGAGGGGAAAGGCAGGGGGCTTCGAGGGGCTTCTCCTTGCGAGGAGATAGGCTCGGGGGCAAGCAGGAGGTGGCCAGCGGCGTCGGCATGGTCGCCATGCACCACTGCCCCTGCCTTCTTGAGGAAGAAGACAAGAAGGAGGTGGGTCGGGCCAGGCTACAGGGCCAGGTGGGCCAGAAGGTGAGGAGGTAAGCTTCTCTTTTTCTTTCTGTTTTTCTTTTTGTTATTTGTTTTTCTTTGCTAAAATAAATAGCTAGGCATTTTCTAAAATTCCCAAAACTTTTATGTGGCCTTACATGGCATATAGCTAACCACTCACAACTTTTGGATATTTTTGAAATTCAAATAATTTGAATTTCAAATTAAATAGGGTTATTATTAAATTTCCAAGCGCTTCTCTGAATTTTTGAAAAATCTTGGAGCATGCAGTGGGACCTACAACACATTTTTCGGGTTCGCAGCAGAAAACACAATTTTTTCTAACTAGCGTTCCCATAACCCAAGATCTAGCTAGCCGTATTACCGTAATGGAAAGTAGTGCGCAAATAACATACCTCGGGGTGTAGTCAGTTGCGCGGGAAACGTTCCCGCAAACGTGGTTGATGTAGCCGATCAAGTTTCACAGCCCCCTGGCTGTGTTGAGCACCGGGATGGGGGTAGTGCCACACGTGTAGCACCTGGTAGTACTCGCACACATACGAGACTCGATGACGACCTCCGTTCTCCGATCCAGCGGAGGTGGCGGAAGCAGACCTCCGGACGGAGCTTCGGCAGCACGACGGCCTCCGATACTAGCAGAGAAGCCTCAATTCCACTATAGGCTCACACTAGGGAGCCCAGAGTGAAAGAGACAAGGGAGGGGAGAAGACCGGAGAAAACCGATCTCAATTCGGAGTAATATTTATTTTCTCACGAATTTCTGTGTATTAAATATATGCACCCTGCCCATCTATATATAGGCAGAGGGGAGGGAGTCAACCCCTCTCCCTTAGAAATGTGGGACTAAAGTCCCTTTGCTAAGGGGAGGTGGCCGGCGAAGGGGGGGAGGGGGTGCACCCCTCATGGGCCCTAGGGCCCATGGCGCCTCCCCCCTCTTTTTTCTTTTTCTTTTTCCCTTTTATTTCCCCTAATGGGCATTTTTCTCCACTAAGGCCCATTGCACATATTAATTAGAAATAAAATTATTTTAATTATTAATTCAATTAATTAATACTAAAACATAATATTCCATCTCCAGGTGCTCCGGAACACCTTCCAGTTCACTCCGAACTTGTTTCGGTTCAACACGGTACTTCTCCGATATTGTTTCCTTTATTCTCTGGTTACTCCGATGGTTCCGAAAAGGTCTCCGATTTCATCGAGCCCTTAAGTGTGTTACCCTACGGTCCGAGAACACTCCAGTCATGACCGAGATGAGGCTACGGTCAATGATCATCAGCGGGACCTGGATGCCCATAATGACCCCTGTGCATTCCGGATATCAAACACCGATTGGAGCTTACACCGTATAGCATTCCCTTTGTCAGCGATACTGGATTGTTCCGAGATTCGATCAATGACATCCTATGTCTGGTTCAACCTCGTTCCGAACTAATCCTCATTCACTCGTTCCCGTGATATTCATCCCCGTGACCTAGTCACACGCTGCAGCTTTATGGATGGAATCTCACCGAGTGGGCCCCGAGTATCTATCCATTATATGGATTGACAAATCCCGCTCTTGTAACAATACTCCTCAACATATCTCCACGGAATACCTAAGATACAACCGTTATGACCCGCGTATTTCAGTCAGGTGGTGGGATGTAAGTCAAAGCATCCGGGAAGATAGTAATTATGCACGTACTCACGGTCAAAGGAACGGTCTACCACGTTCTGTAATTACAACACCGAACCTTCATAAGATTTGATCATGCTGTAATGCTTACTTTGGGTAATGTTCATCACGTCAATTAACCAGTGAAGTGACCTCATAGTCAAGAGACTTAATTGTCCATGATCGCGAAACCACGATCATCATGTTGACCATGAACTAGTTATCGATGTAGAGGCTAACTAGGAACTCTGGGGGTTTCTATACCACACCTGCATCATTGTTTCACTGACACAGTTCTAGCACGGTATGAAACTGGTTATGAACTTTGCTTAGATATATTGGAATAATCATATATTATTTGCCTCTAGAGCATATATCCAACAGTCTCCCACTTGCACTAGAGTGCTAATAATCTAGCCACATTTTTCTGATCATAATCATCTTATCACATAAGTGTTCATTGATCATGCATGCCCATGGAAGAGGATTCGTCAACGAACTGCACCAATTCAGATTCATATGTTTCCTTTGCAACTGGTACAGGTCAAAAGCTCTTTTGACATACCACTCATTATCATATAATGGTTGGATATAAGTTTCGCGGGAGAGTGAGACTATTATTTCACAGTATCCTCCAATGATCTCTTGGTTCAGTCTTTAGAAGACTCATCCTTAGTCATATATACTGGGAAATACACTCAACCAGAATTCCAATACTTCTAACGCTAAACTCTTATCCATACGTCTACTTTCTTAAGTAGTATTATGTTTGTAGTGCCGTGAATTTTGCTCACATTTCTTTCATGTCTTTGGTGATGTCTCTAATTCCATATAGACCCATAATATGGCTTGAAATTGTAATCTTGCATTACATTCAAGTCTATTATCCTCTCTATATTTTAGAGTACAGTCCTCAGTATTCCTCATATACTGAAATCATGGACTTTATTCAGATTCTGTGTTTTACTCCTAAAGCACATCGGAATCTGTTCTTCTTCCAAGAACTTTTGAGTCATTTTGTTGTTGGATTCACAATGCATGTTATATGGTAGAATCATATGTCAAGAACATATAAGATCACATGTCCAGTACATGGTGCATCTCTATTTTTCCATCAAGACATTGCTTGTGATATTTGGATTTCATCCATTATATAATTTCTAGCCACAAGAACATGTTTCTTGTCTAGAAGATTATTCCAACCTTCACTTCGTTTCATTATCCGTATCTTAATCTACTCATATAGATTTCAACGTGTAATGTGTTGGTATTTCACATAAAAGAAGATTCTTGCAATCTTGTATTTTATTTGCCTTATGCTCTATATATATATCATAATGCACATATGTATATAAGACGATTCTCTATATACACAATCAATGCATATCCATATATATACATATGAGATCATTCTTCACACATATCAATGCATATATGTTTGAGACAATGATCATGCTCCCACTCAAATATATCCATCATATACTCATATATTTCAGCTTTCATCAAGTCATTTTATTGTTTCACTATGTCTCACATAATGACAAAGCTTCCAAAGCTCCCACTCAGAAAATGCCCTCTTCATTCCAAGTTTCCGGGAAGTCTTCAAAGCTCCCACTCAGTTTCATGAAACTACGGGCCCACTCAATATTTTGGTCATCACAAAATCACTTGATCAAATCAAGGTTGAGGGTTCCTGTCTTGAGGTACTATAGTCCATCCTTTTAACGAAGTAACCTTCGTCATGCCCATTGCAATTCTCTTTAAAATCCCAAATTTGACTGAGATGCAATTTCAGGCTATGGTCCATCGTAGTGTAAATGAAATATTTTATTGATTAAAGCATTCCTACATTTCCGTAGTCAATCACCATTGAATTTTGGTCATAACCAAATAATGCCTTATGCCCATTACATTATTCTCAATGACTCTCCAGTTTGTCGAGAATATGAAATAACCGATTTATTTCACGGGACGTGAGCCATCCTATATGTAACTCAATATTATTTCATTTCTCCTCTTGTTCTAGGCTACCATCATTCCTTTGTGTTTCAAGCAAAGTTATTCCCTATTGTTTTATTAAGAAGACTCATGATTATTGTTCTGTACAGAACGTATTCATGACAACCTTCTAAATTCAACAATGGCTTCAACTCATATACCAAGATCAATCATCTTTGGCATATCCTTCCTTATATAGCGTCATTACAGCGGAACATGCTTCCTTTGCAATACTCTGATATTCTGAAGGCAAGGTCCAATACCCCGGTCAAAGTTTCCATTATCTCCCATTGGATCCGTGTCGAGAGACTTTTCTCGTATTACCAATTAAGCAACACAAATTTTGCTATTCGGGGAGAATATGTAATTTCAATTGCTCGTAGTTTTATTACAAAGAAATTCTTTCTTTTAAGAAACCTTATAACACCATCAGTTATGGAGCTATCATGTCTCGTTAGATTCAGGATGGTTTCCTATTCATGAAGTGGGTATTTTAACTTAATGAATTAAACAATCTTATTCGACAATAACTATAGTGCTCGGGGAAAGAACGTTTAGACCATACTACGGTTTAGTATGACTACAAATGGTTTAAGTAGTCTAGTACTTTCAACTTCCATTGTAGTTTGTGGTACAACTTCCACAAGTCTCCCATTATGTCAATATCAATACTTATCACTTCGGATCGTAGCGTAGTGATATGTATCCTTGTATTCTCACTTCTCACTGTGATTCCTGAATCTCAGTTTTATGATCACAATTGAATACAACTTTCAATTAATCATATGAAGTTTTTAATGATAACTCACATGCCCATTCTACATCATTTATGTATAATGATTGGCACAAGTTCTACTTGCTAGAACCTTGTCATGGTTATATTCATTGTAGAGGTTCATAGATCGTGTATCTAATCCATCTCATGCAATCAAGTTATGATTTTTCATTCGATAATGAACTCACAAGTTAATAGATCATACATTTAATGAATTCATCAGTTATGAAGTCACCTCATGCAATCAAATCTTTGACTTGTTATAATCAAGACAACTTTATCATTAAACATTGAATATTTCTTGACAATAATAGTAGTATTATAAATGCTTTCTATCATATCATAAATCAAGACGTAATCAAAATATAATCACTCTTTTATTCATAAAGATGAAACAACTGACTTGTCTCATTACATGAATAACTTTGTCTCGCGAGATGCAAGACACACAACTAAGTGTTCATACTATAATGATTACATAAGATTTATCTAATACTCTAAGTATCTCCTATGATAGATGTCTCGGCGGAATCCATGCTGGCCATCAACTGACTTGATATCCATCAATCCTCGATTTCACCTCTTCCCGTCCATGCAATGGCAGGTCCTGTTTTCATAAAACAGAACAAGTATCACATACTCATTTACTGCAAATGTTGTATAAGGGAATAAACATTTATAAAGTATATCAAATATATACCTTCTCCATCCACGACTTCTGCATCCTCGATAGGAGCAATGTCCGCGGCCAAGAGATCAGTCATGAAGTTCTAGAGACTCATATTAGCTCCTCTTTCGACATAGCTATGAACATAATCACCATAACTCGGAGGGAGTGAGTGCAATAACGTATTTATTGCAAACTCTTCCGTGGTGCTTTCATTCATTGTCCAATATTCATAGTCCTCCACCAAGGTCAGGTACATCTCATGCATTCTTCCCAAGTGATCACCAAGGCTTGTGTGTTCTTCCATCTTTGTAGATAGAAACTTGCTTTCTAACTCAAATCTGGCAATTCTAAACTCACGTACGAACATTGTCTTTAGCGTGTCCATCATGTCATATGAGCCAGTGTCCTGAAACTGTATGCCCAAAACCTCTGACATGTTGAAGATCATGACATTCCTGACTACGGAGCATTTCTGTCGGCGAGCATAATGATCAAGTATCTATTGATCGCCAACATGATCGTCCGGATGTTCTTCCACATGCACTTCTATTGTAAACAAGATGTCTGCTCTCTTGAGCGACGTCCTAAGGCGTGAGTACCAATTAGCAAAGTTTGACCCATTTTCTCTAAGTCTTTCACCTTCCATGAAGAAAGATAGTTCACGTTGCTCTAGTGCATTCATTTTCTACAAACATAATTGCAAGGAACACAATTAAGACTAGTTCACAACAATGAGTTCATATAATCATATTATAAATGAGCTCGCACTAAAACAATTCATCCCTAGGAAGTTTTAGTGATTACATGATCCAGATTCACTGCCCGACCTCGAATATCACACGACCGACGGGTCAGTTTCAAAGGTAGACAACAACTTGTGCGATCACATTATCTTATATGTACTGTGACTCATGCTCGATCTTTCGATCTCTAGTATTCCTAGGCCATATCTGCATATGCTAGGTTCGCCAAATTAACCTCCATGTTATATGCTGCTCAGCAAGGCCATATCTGCATATGCCAGGCTTGCCGAACCCAACCTCATGCGAACTCCATTTAATATGTAGGACAACTCCGGTATGTACGGAGCATCAAGCCATATGGGAGAACCTTCCAGGCGGTGCACACTTCGGTAGAATACTTGTGTTTGGCTTTGTTAAGGGATCATCTTATCACATGCTACCGTCGTGTATCCTATACTAGCAAGTTTTAAGATGTCTGAGCTATGGCAACACTAAGTCTACAGTGTCTCCATTTTAGTTTGTTTTATGATGACGATTACTACTTACTAGTAACACATAGCAAAGCTATCACTACATCACAAACAAACGAATGATAGCCCCCACTTAGCAATACAAGGTTTAGACGGTCTAGTTGTATATTGCAAGTTTTACATGGCTGCTAGGGCTTTCATAGTTAAACAGGTTTTAACCTACGAGTCAACCAAACTTCAACCATACGATTGTCTCTATTACACCCCGCACGGGGCCCTCCGTTGCAAATGCCACATCCGCTAAAGTAGAGAGACAGACACCCCCCAACCACTTTATACGGTACAAGCCGTATGTCAAGCGTGGAACCAGTCTCGCGTAAGTGTACGCGTAAAGTCGGTCGGGGGCCGCTTCATCAAACAATGCCGCAGATGTGAACAAGTACACGTGGGAGGGTAACAATCATACAATCAACGCCCACATCCCCGATGTGTTCTATCCGTACAGTAATACTAAGCATACACCTAGCTCATGATACCACTGTTGGGGTTCGCAGCAGAAAACACAAATTTTTCTAACTAGCGTTCCCATAACCCAAGATCTAGCTAGCCGTATTACCGTAACGGAAAGTAGTGCGGAAATAACATACCTCGGGGTGTAGTCCGTTGCGCGGGAAACGTTCCCGCAAACGTGGTTGATGTAGCCGATCAAGTTTCACAGCCCCCTGGCTGTGTTGAGCACCCGGATGGGTGTAGTGCCACACGTGTAGCACCTCGTAGTACTCGCACACATACGAGACTCGATGACGACCTCCGTTCTCCGATCCAGCGGAGGTGGCGGAAGCAGACCTCCGGACGGAGCTTCGGTAGCACGGCGGCCTCCGATTCTAGCAGAGAAGCCTCAATTCCACTATAGGCTCACACTAGGGAGCCCACCGTGAAAAAGACAAGGGAGGGGAGAAGACCGGAGAAAACCGATCTCAATTCGGAGTAATATTTAATTTCTCACGAATTTCTGTGTATTAAATATATGCACCCTTCCCATCTATATATAGGCAGAGGGGAGGGAGTCAACCCCTCTCCCTTAGCAATGTGGGACTAAAGTCCCTTTGCTAAGGGGAGGTGGCCGGCCAAGGGGGGGGGGAGGGGGCGCACCCCTCATGGGCCCTAGGGCCCATGGCGCCTCCCCCCTCTTTTTTCTTTTTCTTTTTCCCTTTTATTTCCCCTAATGGGCCTTTTTCTCCACTAAGGCCCATTGCACATATTAATTAGAAATAAAATGATTTTAAATATTAATTCAATTAATTAATAACTAAAACATAATATTCCATCTCCCGGTGCTCCGGAATACCTTCCGGTTCACTCCGAACTTGTTTCGGTTCAACACGGTACTTCTCCGATATTGTTTCCTTTATTCTCTGGTTACTCCGATGGTTCCGAAAAGGTCTCTGATTTCGTCGAGCCCTTAAGTGTGTTACCCTACGGTCCGAGAACACTCCAGTCATGACCGATATGAGGCTACGGTCAATGCTCATCAGCGGGACCTGGATGCCCATAATGACCCCTGTGCATTCCGCATATCAAACACCGATTGGACCTTACGCCGTATAGCATTCCCTTTGTCAGCGATATTGGATTGTTCCGAGATTCGATCAATGACATCCTATGTCTGGTTCAACCTCGTTCCTAACTAATCCTCATTCACTCGTTCCCGTGATATTCATCCCCGTGACCTAGTCACACGCTGCAGCTTTATGGATGGAATCTCACCGAGTGGGCCCCGAGTATCTATCCATTATATGTATTGACAAATCCCGCTCTTGTAACAATACTCCTCAACATATCCCCACGGAATACCTAAGATACAACCGTTATGACCCACGTATTTCAGTCAGGTGGTGGGATGTAAGTCAAAGCATCTGGGAAGATAGTAATTATGCACGTACTCACGGTCAAAGGAACGGTCTACCACGTTCTGTAATTACAACACTGAACCTTCATAAGATTTGATCATGCTGTAATGCTTACTTTGGGTAATGTTCATCACGTCACTTAACCAGTGAGGTGACCTCATAGTCAAGAGACTTAATTGTCCATGATCGCGAAACCACGATCATTATGTTGACCATGAACTAGTTATCGATGTAGAGGCTAACTAGGAACTCTGGGGGTTTCTATACCACACCTGCATCATTGTTTCACTGACACAGTTCTAGCACGGTATGAAACTGGTTATGAACTTTGCTTAGATATATTGGAATAATCATATATTATTTTCCTCTAAAGCATATATCCAACACACATGAGATGTGATCATGCCCATTTATAGGACTTTTAAAAAACTTCAGAAGATTTTTGGAAAAATATTTTGGTCTGGCCATTTATTTAAATTCATTTTGAGGCTTTTCCAACATCCCCAATTATTAAAAAGGAAATTTAAACATGATGCCTTAATTCTATAAATGAAAAGCACATACCAAACTAGGGTTGTGACAACTCGCCCCCACTCAAAAGAATCTCATCCCGAGATTCAGAAGTGGTCGGAAAGAGGGTGGGGTACTCGACTCGAAGATGATCTTCTCGTTCCCAGGTGGCTTCCTTCTCAGAATTGTTGGACCACTGCACTTTGAGGAACTTGATCTTTTGACGTCGGGTGGTACTCTCAGCTTCATCGAGGATACAGACAGGATAATCTCGATAAGACAGGTTTTCTTGGAGATCAAGCGTTTCGTGGTTTACTTCGCGAATGAGATCCTTGAAGCAACGTCTGAGTTGAGATACGTGGAAGACTCCATGAACCTGAGAAAGATGCGGGGGTAGTTCAAGTTGGTAGGCAACTTCTCCACTATTAGCTAGAATGCGAAAGGGACCGATGTAACGTGGGGCCAATTTGCCTTTGATACCGAAGCGATCGGTTCCCTTCAGATGAGTAACCCGGAGGTAAGCCTTCTCGTCCAGCTCGTAGCTTTCTGGCCTATGATGACGATCATAGTAGCTTTTCTGACAAGACTGGGCTGTTTTCAATTTCTCACGAACAATGCGAACCTTCTCTTCTGCTTCCTGGATCATATCCGGTCCAAAGAATTGTCTTTCACCGGCTTCTGACCAGTTCAATGGTGTTCGACATTTTCTTCCATATAGAAATTCAAAAGGTCCCATGCCCAAGCTAGATTGGAAGCTGTTGTTATAAGCAAACTCGGCGAATGGAAGAGATTTCTCCCAACTCTTTCCGAATGAGATAACACAGGCTCTGAGCATGTCTTCGAGAACTTAATTGACTCTTTCTACTTGACCACTTGACGGGGGATGAAAGGCGGTGCTAAAGGAGAGATGGGTTCCCATAGCATTTTGAAAACTTTCCCAAAACCGAGAGGTGAAAAGACTTCCACGGTCTGAATTAATTTCCAAAGGAACACCATGGAGAGAGACGATCCGGGAGACATATAAATCCGCTAATTGGCTAGAAGTTATACTCTCGCGAACAGGTATAAAATGGGCAACTTTGGAAAGACGGTCAATGACCACGAAGATGGCATTGTTTCCATTTTGAGACTTTGGAAAGCCGGTGATGAAATCCATACTCACTTTATCCCATTTCCACTCAGGGATAGGAAAAGGTTGAAGAGTACCAACAGTTCTTTGGTGCTCTGCCTTAATGCGACGACAAACATCACATTCAACAACAAATTGAGCGATTTCTCGCTTCATACTGGTCCACCAAAATCTCTGGCGTAGATCTCGGTACATTTTTGTAATACCGGGATGAATCGAGAGAGGTGTGTCATGAGCTTCCTGAAGGATCATCTGTTTTAGGTTTTGGTTTTCTGGCACTACGAAACGACTCTCAAAGAATACTGTTCCTTGATCATTTACAGAGAAACATTTAGCACTTTTGCTAGCAAGGTTCTTCTTGATCTCTTGAATACCACTATCATGTTTTTGGGTAGCTACGATTTGAACCTCAAGAGTTGGTTTCACTATCAAGGTGGAAAGGAATCCTTGAGGAACTATCTCCAGGTTAAGCTTTCAAAATTCCTCATAGAGAAGTGGTTGATACTGTTGTAACATGAGGTTGTTACAATACGACTTACGACTTACTGCATCAGCCATGACATTGGCTTTGCCTGGGGTGTAAGAAATACTTAAGTGATAATCTTTTATCAACTCTATCCAGCGTCTTTGCCTGAGATTAAGATCTGGCTGGGTAAATATGTATTTGAGGCTTTGGTGATCGGTATAGATTTCACAACGATTACCAATGAGGTAATGTCGCCAAGTCTTCAAGGCATGAACTACGGCAGCGAGTTCAAGATCATGGGTAGGATAGTTCTCTTCATGTGGAAGCAACTGGCGTGAAGCGTATGCTACCACATGTAGATCTTGCATAAGTATGCATCCTAACCCTCGCCGTGAAGCATCACAATAGATTTCGAAATCCCTTTTGGTGTCTGGAGGCGCAAGTACGGGTGCATAAGTAAATCTTCTTTTTAGCTCTTGAAAGCTTTCCTCGCACTTGGGGGTCCATTCAAATTTGTTATCTTTCTTGAGGAGTTCAGTTAGAGGCTTTGCAACTTTGGAGAAGTTCTCAACGAAGCAGCGACAATAGCTTGCTAATCCAAGAAAACTCCTAACTTGCTTGACCGATTCAGGTGGAGTCCAGTCAAGGACGGCCTGAACTCTCTCGGGGTTGACAGCAATGCCTTTTGCAGAAATCACGTGGCCTAGGTAGGTCACTTATGGTAACCAGAATTCACACTTGGAGAATTTGGCATATAGGCGATGCTCTCGAAGTTTCATCTCAATACCAGCCTTAGATGCTCAACATGTTCTTCTTCGTTCTTCAAATATATAAGGATATCATCGAGGTAAACCATGACGAACTTGTCCAAATACTCCATGAAGATCTAATTCATTAAGCGTGAAAAAGTGGCTGGGCATTGGTTAAACCGAAGGACATGACGGTGTACTCATAAAGACCATAACGAGTAGTGAAAGCCGTTTTGGGAATGTCCTCGTTTCTGATTTTAATTTGATGATAACCTAATCTCAAATACAATTGGGAGAAGACAGAGGATCCATCAAGTTGATCATAAAGATCATTGATCCTGGGAAGTGGGTACTTGTTCTTTATCGTCGCTAGATTAAGCGGGTGATAATCTACGCACATCCTTTCTGTTCCATCTTTCTTCGTTACGAACAGAACGGGGCAACCCCATGGCGATGAGCTAGGGCGGATGAAGCTTTTTTCCAACGAAGCTTCGAGTTGGATTTTAAGCTCAACTAACTCATGTGGGGCCATTCTATATGGGCGCCTGGAAATTGGGGCGGTTCCTGGGGCAAGATCTACAATGAATTCTACACATCTGTCAGGAGGCATTCCTGGCAGCTCTTTTGGAAAGACATCCGGAAAGTCACAAACTATCGGAATATCTTCAAGGTTAGGAAGGGGATGTTCATTCAACGAATATGGCTGGGTTTCTGAACCTTGAGATGCGAAATGGACTATCTTGCCAGAAGGATGAGTGAGTTGGACTGATTTAGTGGCACAATCAATCTTGGCACGGTGTTTAGACAACCAATCCATACCGAAGATGATATCGATATCTGAAGATTTGAGGGCTATGAGAGAAGCAAGGAATACAAGATCCTCAACAACAATTTAATTGTCATGACTTACCCTACTGGTACGCCATATGGATCCTGGAGTTTTAATCATGAAAGAGGTAGGAAAATCCTCCCATGAAATGTCATGCAGGAGTGCGAGCTTTTCAGACAAAAAGGAATGAGAAGCTCCAAAATTAAATAGAACAGAAGCAGGTTTGGAGTTAATAGGAAGTGTACCAAGTACAACCTTCGTATCCTCTTGGGCTTCTTTGATGGTGGCATGGTTCACATGTACGTATTCAACAATAGCGGGCTTGGCTTTGGAAGACTTTGGTGGTTTAGCTTTGGCTTTATGTTTTGGACGAGGAGGAACATTCTCATGCAATGAACACTGTCGCGCAATGTGGCCAGGATTACCAGACTTGTAGCACAGTCGGATGTTAGGTTGTGGAGTTTGGATGGCATGCTCTCTACTAAATTTCTGGGTTTTCTTGCTTTGTGGAGATGGTCTTGAAATCAAGTGCGAAGGAATGGTACTAGTTGTGATCCAAATTCGAAGTTTCTGAGAACCCAAACTAGAAGAGGAAGCAAGATCACGATCACACTTGCGAGACTCTTCAAAGACCTCATTTCCATGCTCATCTCTGAAAGATCTATTGACTAAATCCTTGAAGTTGACAAATTCAAGGAGATTGAGATCATGACGAAGGATAGGACTCAGTCCCTTGCGGAACCTTGCCTGCTTCTTGGCATCGGTTGATATCTTCTCAGGGGCATAACGAGAAAGTCGATTGAACTCAGTCCTATACTGATGAAAAATCATATTTCCTTGAGATAGATTGCTGAACTCTTCCCTCTTTCTTTCCATCAGCTCATCCCGAATGTGGTACCCTTGGAAGGCATCACGGAACTCCTGCCAAGTCACTATGTGACCATCAGGTTGCATTGCAACAAAACTCTCCCACCATTCACCAGCATCACCTTCCAGAAAGTATGCCACAAACATCACACGATCATCTGGAGAAACATGCGCCGTCTCAAGCTTATGCTCGACCGAACGGAGCCAATCATCGGCATGAAGGGGCTCAGATGAACATCAGAATACCGGCGGGTTCAAGAGGATGAAATCCTGGATGGATATTACCGCATCTCGTTGAAGAGAAGTGTTCTTCTCAATGAGCTCCAAAAGGCGTGTTTGATCACGATGATTTCGCTCAGCGTCCATCATGATTTCCGCCGTAGAAGGCGGTGAAGGAGGATCATCATCACCACTTTGATTACCATGACCAGATTCAACACATCTAGTCCCACCTGACATTCTGTGTGATAAAAATCAACAATCAGAGTAGAATTTATGATGGAATCAAAGAAAATATGACATGATTTAAGAGCGGACAAGATTGTAATACAAAATCATTGGAATCACTAGAAACACGGGACAAATCGGACATCATAATGATTGTACCGGGGTGAAAAAATGAATCAATCTGCAAGAATGATCAGAACCTACTCAAAAAGGCTTGATGGAATGGTGACTCTAGACAACCAAAACATTCCTATAGCTATGGAGAATCAAACAACGAGATGTTCTAGTATAGACATAGAAGATCCTAGTCCTATCTTCCCGTAGAAAAGACGAGGGTGACTCAGAACTCAGATCGACGAGGGTAAGGAGAAAAAGAAGTCATACGTCGTCCCCTTATACCCAAGTAACTATGAAACTATAGAATGCTAGACTCGACTTCGGCCATGGTTTAGTAATCCTACATGCAGTCCTGCTCTGATACTGTCAGAACCCTCTGTTAGGTAATGTGCTAGGGTTAGCCAGTACTCTTGCATCATGTTAAAATTTTCAAAAGAAATCTTTGAAATCAAAATCAAAGCAAAATGGGAGAAGGAACCCCCCCACATATGAATTAATTCAAAAGGCCAGATAAAAATCTTCTCCAAAAATTCATGTTAGATTTTTGAAAAGTCTTATAAATGAGTATGATCACATATCAAGTGATGTGGGACCCATCCCATGCTCATAGATTTTTCAAATATTCAAACAGTGCCTTGGAATTAATCAAATAACCCTATTTGAGTTAAGATTCAAATTATTTGAATTTTAAAAATGTTGAAACTTTATAAGTGGCTAGTCTATATTATTATGAAGCCATATAAAAATTTTCAGCATTTAATAAAATGCCTAGCTATTTTATTTAGCTAGACAAAACAAATGTCAGAAAAGAAAAACAGAAAAGGAAGAAGAAACCCTTACCTGTTGCCTAGGCGAAGCCGGCCCATCCAACCCAGCCGGCCCAAAAGGGCACAGGGGTCTTCTTCCCCGTCCCGTGCACCAAAGCTGCTCGGTGGAAAGCCACCGAGCCAACCGTGGACGCCACGTCGCCGCCGAGAGCCTTCCAGGCCTCCCCGTGCCTCCTTCCTTCGCGTGGAGAAGCCCTGGAGCACGCTCCTCCATTCCTCCCCTCCAGCGCGACTCCTTCCTCCTCCTTCGCCGATTTCTTCCTCCACCCGAGAGCGCCGCCGCTCGCCGTCGCAAGATCTCGCGGCCAGAGACGAAGAGGAGCCCTTAGACCTTGTCCATCCTGCGCAGCACCGTCGACTACCCCGATCTGGAGAAGATGGCCCCTTAATCGAGCCCGTGGACGACACACGCTTCACCGAGACGTCGCCGGAACCGCAAGCCCCCGACGACGAATTCGTCACCGTCGCGCCACCAATCGCCCCGCCGTCTGCACCGTTGAGCTCAGGGTGAGCTTCTCCCCGTTTTCCCCAAGTTATCGCGGCCCCTCGCACCCTCTGTCCCATTCCACCATGGGAGCCGAGCTCCGTCGCCGCCATGGCTGACCCCGAGATCGCCCCCGTGCCTCTACACCCTGGTTCAAGCGCGCATCGTGTTTCCCTTCGCCACATCTTCACAACGCGCTAGGCCAAGCTCGTTTTCGTGCACCGCAACATCGTCTCCGTCGTAGCCGTGTTTCTGCCGCCGCCACGGGTGCTCGCCGCCGACGACTCCGGCCTCCCCGGTGACGCTGAGGTGCTCGGGGTGAAGCGCGCGTCCAAGAGGAGTCGTCTTGTGGTCTCGGCGCACCATTTGGACCACGGGAACGCCCTCCCGCATGTGCGCCGCCGTGTACTGGTGCCACCGGTGGCTAGCCGCCGGTGAGGCCACCTAATTAGGGGCTAAACCCCCCTGTTAGTTGACCCCAGGTCAATGACAGGTGGGGCCCTCAGGCCTTAACCCCCTCTGTTATTTTTTTAAAACAGAGGTTAATTAAACCCCCTCTCACTGAAATGCCGACCCCTCACGTCAGCCCCCCCTGACGTCACCCTTGCGCAAGCCTGACGCAATAAATGATTTTCCAGAGTAATTCGAATTAAAGAAATTCCAGAAATTCCAGAAAATACCCCAAACTTTGGAAATTCATAGAAAATTCATATCAACTCCAAATTGGACAAATAATATATGTAAAATGATCAGGAGAAAATAAGCTATCAAAAAATCCAACTTTCAACTATGTTTGAGTTGATTTTAAAATGGGACCAGTAGCATATGTCATTTGAATTATTTGGAATTAATTCAAATTCAAATCAAATGCTTTTGCAACTTGAACCATGGAATTATACTATATTTCAACCACACTTCGGAGGCATATCATACACATTTCCAAAAGGTTCAAAATGATCAAACAATGTCACATGTAACTTGGTCAAGTTTGAATTCAAATTGGAGTTTGAATTTGCAATTCAATTTGCAATATACTCCATTTAAATGGAATTTCTTCACTCATCAAAGCATATACATCAAGTTTCAACCTTCCATCATGTGATTGTGCATTGTATTTACTTTGCTACTTTGCTTTTTGTTTGTCGAGTAGAGGTGGAATCAGAGCAGGAGGCTGCCCCCTTCACTGAAGACCCAGAACCCGAACCTCGTCAGCAAGGCAAGCAAACCCCCATTGATCATGTCGATAAAATCCCACTTCCCTCTCATGTCTCCTTATGCATTGTTTAGGATGATCACCATGCTACGTTTCTATTGCATAGATGAACCCATTCCTTTGCATGACCTATCATTTTGTCACAGTAGTAAGCAAACCACAATCCTAGCAAATGTAGGAGTTGTTTGATATCATGTGGGCCCTACAAATGTTACTGCTTATTGCATGCTTAGAGTGATACCTGGATGATACTGTTATGTGAGTCGGGATGGTAGTGATCATGTTGATGTTGGTAGAAAAGTGTTAGTGAATCGACCCTAATACAAGGTGAACGATGAGAGGCTGTGTAGGAGTACACGGTGGATTGTCTCGTTGAACACCGCCCTAAGTCCGAGTTCTTGTGTGGTGATCCAAGATGAAGATTACAACCACACATTGGGCTCACTGACCCCTCTCAACTTACTAACTCATCCCTTTCGATGTCCAGATGTCGCAATAGTTCGGAGTTCTGGTAGGTCTGTGGCCTGGATGCTAAGTGAGAGAACGGCTCATCCGAGACCGGCTTATGCACCACGCACACATCACTGGGGTCCACTTCAGTAAACCGGCCGGGTTCACGATAGTGGTAGCCAACCCAAGTAGGCGGCTTTCTCGGACTAGATCGGCTATGAGGTAACAGTTGTGGTGAGCATCCTCGCTAGCACCCCTTGAATGGTGTCGAGATCAAAGGCGGTAAATGATGATCATGTGTGTGTAGCGGTACACCCCTGCAGGGTTAACAAAACTATTCGAATAGCCGCGTCCGCGGTTATGGACTGCTTGGAAATCTTAGATTGATTATTAGACAACTTGAACTGGATACTTCTAAAACACACCAAGATAAGTGTGAGTGCTATGGCGTGCTTTCTCGTGGGGAAGTCAAGGAAGGCACCATAGTGGTGTAATTGGTTGGAGAAAGTAGTGGACTCGTGTACGCTTCTTACCTCAAGTCTGGTACTCGTAGTTCAGGACTAGCCAAGTCAAAGCTGGCACTTCTGCAAGTGAACCCCACCTCCCTTTACCTTGATACATGTGCATGAGTAGTATAGCTCCTATGTAAGTCTTGCTGAGTACGAATTTGTACTCACGTTTGCTTAATCTATGTTTTAGATGAACCCACTGACCCCGAAGGTGGCTTCTTCATCGAGCTGGACGACTGAAGATCAAGCTAGTCTAGTCCCAGTCAGACGACTGGTTCCCTCGTGGAGGGCTTGTTTTTAAATAAGGCTTCTTAAGCCATTTGTTAAACTTGTCTGTACTCAGACATACTTTGCTTCCGCTTGATTTGTAATGTTGGATCACATGTTTGTGATCTCTGTTTGCACTCTATAAGAGTTATCAATAAAGATGTATACTTTGTAGAGAATTGCAATGATACCTACTGTTCATACAAGGCATGTGTGCTGCGTGTATGTTTATAACATGCATGTCTTTGTATGGGTTTTCGAGACCTTAGTTGTGATCTGGCTGGCGGTCTTTCATACACCAAGTGGCCCTTAGATGTGCGCAGCTTGGGGCATCGCGATGCGATTGTTCGAGAATCCGTCTCGTGCACACTTTGTGGTATGATCGAGCCCGCCCTAGACCCCGACTAAGTGATCGGGCTGGAGTAAGTCTATGTAAGAGTTATGAGATAGTCGATAGTATGGTTGAGGCGACTTGTCTTTGAATATGGGAGCTCATCACCCATATCATTAGACTTGTGTGCGGACGATGAGGACCCATCTCAGTTGATCATCCGGCCTGGATGGGATGCCCCTCACGTACGATGCTCTCCGAGAATGTTCTGTGCTTGGCCTTGTCTGCTTAGACAAGTGGGTACGGTTCTTGGCTCTCCATATGACTATGTCTTAACTGTACTTGCATACGCTAACCCCGGGTCCCGACAGACTTGGTATCAGAGCAGTACTGACTGTAGGACTAGTAGCCTTGGCCGACGTCGAGTCTAGCTTGCTATAGTTATATAGTTACTCTGGGTATATAAGGGAACAACGTAAGGCTTCTTTTTTTCTCCTTACCCACTTCGTTCTGAGTTCTGAGTCACCCTCATCTTATTCTACGGGAGGATAGGACTAGGCTCTTCTCTGTCTGACTAGAACATCTCGTTGATTGCTTCCTTATAGCCGTAGGAAAGTTGTGTCTGGTTTCCTAGCATTGTTGTAATGCTGTTTCTTACATCGTATTATGTAAGTGCTGTTTTCATATTGGAAGAAATTGTCATTTCTTACAATTACAGCCGTTATGCTGTCCGAGTCATTCCAGGTTTATCTCATAATCTGATGCATTTGCAAACTCCTTCTTTCTGTTTCAGATGGCAGATCTTCCCCCTCGGCAGATTGTTCGTTTGACCAGGTGCCTCGGTGTGCGTGTCCATCCCGCCATGTTAATCGAGATGATGTCCTACGTGGGATATCGATGGTACCCTGAGTACACCGTCGAGGAGCAGTTCCACGAATTCAACCAGACGCAGTTCCACTGCATTGTCAGGATCTACCCGCACCACGTTGGAGTCACCCAGCCTATCCACTTTGGACATGGCATTGGTATTACCGAGAACATGGCTGTGCAGGATGCTGCATACTCATGTATTACCCTGCTGAGAGAGGAGCACACCATGCTGAGAGAGACCTCATTCCGCTATATCCCTGCTGCACTTCCAGGAGAAGAGGGATATTACACCGGACTCTACTTAGATCACTCTGCAGAGGATCCAACACTTCAGGTGACTGCTAGGTTTGCTAGTGATCGAGATCGTGATGAACGCGCTCTCCGTTTTGAGCTCCACGCCACCCGTGTTCGTCTGTATCGAGCACTGACACTCTTGGCACCCTTTGTGAGCTTGGGATCAGTTGAGCATGATGCTATCTACCCAGTGAGGACTCAGATGCCTTCTCGAGTTGCTTGGCCCGAGATTGGAGGCATTTTTCCACCCCGTGGTCCTTTGCTTCCACCCTACGCTGGACCTAGGCCCCATCCTTGCCCAAATGGATATCAGGGTCCATAGGCCTCCGTGTTTTCCGATGGTCACCTCCAGCTACCGGGATACACGGGTAACTTTTACGAGGACTACTATGGAGATGGAGATGAGTGAGACCGCCTGTGGTCTTACTTAAGTGAGGATGTAGTAGTATCTTAGTATATTGTAAGCAAGGTGTCTAAGTTCCAGAGGCTTAGATAAATAATGTATAGGAAGTCAGAGTGCCTCTGAAGGATGTATCATCTTCATCACGTTTGTATTAGCTTGGTGCTTGTACTAAAACGACGTATGGTTTGTATGACAGCTTGTGAATATATGGCTTGTATGATTTTATCACCATGTTGTCAAGATGATTACTTACTTTGCTCTGTAATCCTTCCAGTACTTCAATACCTTGATTAGATCCTTCAATCAACTCTGTTTGACTTTGGTTTTTCACCTTCAGGATGTCTCAAGGAACCCGTGGCCAGATTGGTCGTAACCAAGGTCGTGGGAACGACCAGGAGGAAGGCAACCTTCCACCCCCACCCACAATGGCTCAGGTTCTGATGGAGGTCGAGAGGAACCGCCGAGACTCTCACCACCTGCTGGAAGTCATTGCTCGCAACACCACTCAGCAGCGCAATGAGCTGGTGTCCCTGAACGACTTCATCTGGCTTCATCCCCCGGTTTTCAGTTACTCCACCGAGCCCCTTGACGCCGATGACTAGCTTCGCAGCATCAAGAGGAAGCTCCAAGAAGGCCATGTTGCAAATGGTGACAAGGTCAGCTATGCCACCTATCACCTTGAAGGTGCAGCTAGCTCTTGGTGGGAGAACTTCCTAAATATGCGTCCCGTTGGACCGCCTACATCTTGGGATGAACTCTGCACGTCCTTCCGCGAGCACCACACCCCCAAAGGTCTTATGGACCGCAAGCGTGAGGAGTTCTGCAACCTCACCCAAGGCAGAAGGACCGTTGACGAGTTTAGTCGTGAGTTCAACCGACTTGCTCGTTATGCTACCGAAGAAGTCTCCACCGACTCCAAGAAGCAAGAGAGGTTCCGTCGTGGCCTCAACTCTGGACTCCGTCGTGAGCTCAACCTACATGACTTTGCCACATTCCAGGTCCTTGTCAACAAGGCCATCAAAGAAGAGGACATGAACACCCCCAACGATTTCCGCAAACACCCTAGAGACGATGGTTCATCCAGTTCTGGCTCCCAGAAGCGCAAGATCTGGATCCCAAATAGTATGTTCCTCCAGAACAACCCACCGAGGCCATCCTATGTGGCGCCTCGTCCACCAACCCAGTTCCACCCAGCTCCACCAAACAACCCAGCTCCACGCACTGTTTTCGGAGCCTGTTACAAGTGTGGTCAGGCAGGCCACTATTCTCGTGAGTGTCCCCAGAACCAGCTCCAGCATCAGAATGCTCCACCCCGTGCCGGAGGCAACAACAACAATGGTCGTGGCAAGCCACCCCAGAAGGTCTACACCGCCAAACACGCTCCTCCCGCCACTCGTGGACGTGTGAATCAGATCGCCGCCGAAGAGACTGACGACACCACTGACGTCATTCTTGGTACGCTTCTAGTCAATTATGTTCCTACTTCCGTTCTTTTCGACCCAGGAGCATCTCATTCATTCATGTCGGAAAGTTATGCACTTCGTCATGAGTTATCTTTTGTTGAACTTTCCACTCCAATGATTATTCAAACTCCAGGGTCAAGATGGCAAACTAATAGAGTAAGCCATGGTAATCAGATTGCAATTGAGGGTTTAATATTCCTTGCTTCACTCATAGCCCTCAAGTCTTCAGATATTGATGTCATCCTTGGCATGGATTGGCTATCAAGACAGAATGCCTACCTGGATTGCAAAGGAAAATCCGTGAAACTCACCCACCCTTCAGGAAAAACCGTCATCTATACCTCACCCAGAACAAGAACCCAAGTGAATTCTTGAATGTACTTCCCCTTCCCGAACTTGAAGATATTCCGGTGGTTCGTGACTTCCCGGATGTCTTTCCTGAAGAGCTTCCGGGCATGCCACCCGACAGATGTGTAGAGTTTATAGTGGATCTTGTACCAGGAACCGCACCAATTTCCAAACGCCCATACAAAATGGCCTCACATGAGTTAGCTGAGCTAAAAATCCAACTTGATGCTTCGTTGGAAAAAGGCTTCATCCGCCCTAGCTCATCGCCATGGGGTTGCCCCGTTCTGTTCGTAAAGAAGAAAGATGGAACAGAAAGGATGTGCGTAGACTATCGCCCGCTAAATTTAGCGACGATAAAGAACAAATACCCACTGCCCAGGATCAATGATCATTATGATCAACTTGCAGGATCCTCTGTCTTCTCCAAGATGGATTTGAGATTAGGTTATCATCAAATCAAAATCCGAAACGAGGACATTTCCAAAACGGCTTTTACTACTCGCTATGGTCTTTACGAGTACACCGTCATGTCCTTTGGTTTAACCAATGCCCCCGCCACATTCTCACGCTTGATGAATTCGATCTTCATGGAGTACCTAGATAAATTTGTTGTGGTTTATCTCGATGATATTCTCATCTACTCGAAGAACGAAGAAGATCATGCCGAGCACTTAAGGCTGGTATTGATGAAACTTAGAGAGCATCGCCTGTATGCTAAATTCTCCAAGTGTGAATTCTGGCTACCAGAAGTGACCTACTTAGGCCACGTGATTTCTGCAAAAGGCATTGCTGTGAATCCCGAGAGAGTTAAGGCCATCCTTGACTGGACTCCACCTGAATCGGTTAAGCAAGTTAGGAGTTTTCTTGGCCTAGCCAGCTATTGCCGTCGCTTCGCCGAGAACTTTTCTAAAGTTGCAAAGCCTCTAACTGAACTCCTCAAGAAAGATAAGAAATTCTTATGGACTCCCAAGTGCGAGGAAAGCTTTCAAGAGCTGAAAAGGACATTCCCTTCTGCACCCGTACTTGCACCTCCAGACACCAAAAAGAATTTCGAGATCTAGTGTGACGCATCACGGCAAGGGTTAGGATGCATACTTCTGCAAGATCGACATGTGGTAGCTTATGCTTCACGCCAGTTGCGGCCACATGAAGAAAACTATCCTACCCATGACCTGGAACTCGCTGCCGTAGTTCATGCCCTAACAACTTGGCGACATTAACTCCTTGGTAATCGTTGTGAGATCTATTCCGACCACCAAAGCCTCAAATATATTTTCACCCAGCCAGATCTTAATCTCAGGCAAAGACGCTGGATTGAGTTGATAAAAGATTACGACGTAGGAATTTCTTACACCCCAGGCAAAGCCAATGTCATGGCTGATGCACTAAGTCGTAAGTCGTATTGTAACAACCTCATGTTACAACAGTATCAACCACTTCTTCATGAGGACTTTCGCAAGCTCAATCTTGAGGTTGTTCCTCGTGGCTATCTTTCTACCTTGGTGGCGAAACCAACTCTTGAGGATCAAATCATAGTTGCCCAAAGGCGTGCACGAGGTGTTCGCCGGATCAAGGAGAACATTGCTAGCGGAGTTGCTAAATGTTTCTCCATAGATAGCAAGGGAACGGTATTCTTTGAAAATCGTTTGGTAGTACCTAAGAATAGGGAACTAAGGCAACTCATCCTCAAGGAAGCCCATGACACACCCCTCTCAATTCATCCCAGTAGCACAAAAATGTACTGAGATCTACGCCAGAGATTTTGGTGGACTAGGATGAAGAGAGACATTGCTCAATTTGTTGCCGAATGTGATGTTTGTCGTCGCATTAAGGCAGAACATCAAAGACCTGCTGGTACACTTCAACCTTTGTCTATTCCCGAGTGGAAATGGGACAAAGTCGGTATGGACTTCATCACCGGCTTTCCAAAAACCCAGAAAGGAAACAATGCCATCTTCGTTGTCATAGATAGGCTTTCCAAAGTTGCTCACTTCCTGCCGGTTCGCGAGTCTATAACTGCTAGCCAGTTAGCGGACTTGTACGTCTCTAGAGTTGTGTCTCTTTACGGTGTTCCTTTAGAAATAAATTCTGATCGCGGTAGCCTTTTCACCTCTAGATTTTGGGGAAGCTTTCATAATGCTATGGGAACTCATCTCTCCTTTAGTACAGCTTTCCATCCTCAGTCTAGCGGTCAAGTCGAAAGGGTTAACCAAATTCTTGAAGACATGCTCAGAGCTTGTGTTATCTCATTTGGAAAGAATTGGGAGAAGTCTCTTCCATTTGCCGAATTTGCTTATAACATTGGTTTTCAATCTAGTCTGAACATGGCTCCTTTTGAACTCCTATATGGACGACGATGTCGAACACCACTAAACTGGTCAGAAACCGGTGAAAGACAATTCTTTGGACCGGATATGATCAAGGAAGCAGAAGAGCAAGTTCGCATTGTTCGTGATCAATTGAAAGCAGCCCAGTCTCGTCAGAAAAGCTACTATGATCGTCATCATAGGCAAGAGAGCTACAATCTGGATGAGAAGGCTTACCTTCGGGTTACTCCTCTGAAGGGAACCCAACGTTTCGGTATCAAAGGCAAGTTGGCCCCACGTTACATCGGACCTTTCCGCATTATTGCTAAACGTGGAGAATTTGCCTACCAACTTGAACTACCCCCGCACCTTTCCCGAGTACATGATGTATTCCATGTGTCCCAACTCAGGCGTTGCTTCAAGGACCCCATCCGCGAAGTCGACCATGAAACGCTTGATCTCCAAGATGACCTTTCTTATCGAGAATACCCCGTTCGTATTCTTGGTTCCGCAGAGTGTGTCACTCGTCGTCAGAAGATTAGGTTTCTGAAAGTGCAATGGTCACACCACTCTGAAAGAGAAGCTACGTGGGAAAGAGAAGACCGTCTCAATGCCGAGTACCCCACCTTCCTCCCGCAGACTTCTGAATCTCGGGATGAGATTCGTTTGAGTGGGGGCGAGTTGTCAGAACCCTTTGTTAGGTAATGTGCTAGGGTTAGCCAGTACTCTTGCATCATGTTAAAATTTTCAAAAGAAATCTTTGAAATAAAAATCAAAAGCAAAATGGGAGAAGGAACCCCCCCACAGATGAATTAATTCAAAAGGCCAGATAAAAATCTTCTCCAAAAATTCATGTTAGATTTTTGAAAAGTCTTATAAATGAGTATGATCACATATCAAGTGATGTGGGACCCATCCCATGCTCATAGATTTTTCAAATATTCAAACAGTGCCTTGGAATTAATCAAATAACCCTATTTGAGTTAAGATTCAAATTATTTGAATTTTAAAAATGTTGAAACTTTATAAGTGGCTAGTCTATATTATTATGAAGCCATATAAAAATTTTCAGCATTTAATAAAATGCCTAGCTATTTTATTTAGCTAGACAAAACAAATGTCAGAAAAGAAACACAGAAAATGAAGAAGAAACCCTTACCTGTCGCCTAGGCGAAGCCGGCCCATCCAGCCCAGCCGGCCCAAAAGGGCACAGGGGTCTTCTTCCCCGTCCCGTGCACCCAAGCTGCTCGGTGGAAAGCCACCGAGCCAACTGTGGACGCCACGTCGCCGCCGAGAGCCTTCCAGGCCTCGCCGTGCCTCCTTCCTTCGCCTGGAGACGCCCTGGAGCACGCCTCCTCCATTCCTCCCCTCCAGCGCGACTCCTTCCTCCTCCTTCGCCGATTTCTTCCTCCACCCGAGAGCGCCGCCGCTCGCCGTCGCAAGATCTCGCGGCCAACAACGAAGAGGAGCCCGTAGACCTTGTCCATCCTGCGCAGCACCGTCGACTACCCCGATCTGGAGAAGATGGCCCCTTAATCGAGCCCGTGGACGACACACGCTTCACCGAGACGTCGCCGGAACCGCAATCCCCCGACGACGAATTTGTCACCGTCGCGCCACCAATCGCCCCGCCGTCTGCACCGTTGAGCTCAGGGTGAGCTTCTCCCCGTTTTCCCCAAGTTATCGCGGCCCCTCGCACCCTCTGTGCCATTCCACCATGGGAGCCGAGCTCCGTCGCCGCCATGGCTGACCCCGAGATCGCCCCCGTGCCTCTACACCCTGGTTCAAGCGCGCATCGTGTTTCCCTTCGCCACAGCTTCACAACGCGCTAGGCCACGCTATTTTTCGAGCACCGCAACGTCGTCTCCGTCGTAGCCGTGTTTCTGCCGCCGCCACGGGTGCTCGCCGCCGACGACTCCGGCCTCCCCGGTGACGCTGAGGTGCTCGGGGTGAAGCGCGCGTCCAAGAGGAGTCGTCCGGTGGTCTCGGCGCACCATTTGGACCACGGGAACGCCCTCCTGCGTGTGCGCCGCCGTGTACTGGTGCCACCGGCGGCTAGCCGCCGGCGAGGCCACCTAATTAGGGGCTAAACCCCCCTGTTAGTTGACCCCAGGTCAATGACAGGTGGGGCCCTCAGGCCTTAACCCCCTCTGTTATTTTTTAAAAACAGAGGTTAATTAAACCCCCTCTCACTGACATGCCGACCCCACACGTCAGCCCCCCCTGACGTCACCCTTGCGCAAGCCTGACGCAATAAATGATTTTCCAGAGTAATTCGAATTAAAGAAATTCCAGAAATTCCAGAAAATACGCCAAACTTTGGAAATTCATAGAAAATTCATATCAACTCCAAATTGGACAAATAATATATGAAAAATGATCAGGAGAAAATAAGCTATCCAAAAATCCAACTTTAAACTATGTTTGAGTTGATTTTAAAATGGGACCAGTAGCATATGTCATTTGAATTATTTGGAATTAATTCAAATTCAAATCAAATGCTTTTGCAACTTGAACCATGGAATTATACTATATTTCAACCACACTTCAGAGGCATATCATACACATTTCCAAAATGTTCAAAATGATCAAACAATGTCACATGTAACTTGGTCAAGTTTGAATTCAAATTGGAGTTTGAATTTGCAATTCAATTTGCAATATACTCCATTTAAATGGAATTGCTTCACACATGAAAGCATATACATCAAGTTTCAACCTTCCATCATGTGATTGTGCATTGTATTTACTTTGCTACTTTGCTTGTTGTTTGTCGAGTAGAGGTGGAACCGGAGCAGGAGGCTGCCCCCTTCGCTGAAGACCCAGAACCCGAACCTCGTCAGCAAGGCAAGCAAACCCCCATTGATCATGTCGATAAAATCCCACTTCCCTCTCATGTCTCGCTTATGCATTATTTAGGATGATCACCATGCTACGTTTCTATCGCATAGATGAACCCATTCCTTTGCATGACCTATCATTTTGTCACAGTAGTAAGCAAACCACAATCCTAGCAAATGTAGGAGTTGTTTGATATCATGTGGCCCCTACAAATGTTACTGCTTATTGCATGCTTAGAGTGATACCTGGATGATACTGTTATGTGAGTCGGGATGGTAGTGATCATGTTGATGTTGGTATAAAAGTGTTGGTGAATCGACCCTAATACAAGGTGAACGATGAGAGGCTGTGTAGGAGTACACGGTGGGTTGTCTCGTTGAACACCGCCCTAAGTCCGAGTTCTTGTGTGGTGATCCAAGATGAAGAGTAAATGCACACATTGGGCTCACTGACCCCTCTCAACTTACTAACTCATCCCTTTCGATGTCCAGATGTCGCAATAGTTCGGAGTTCTGGTAGGTCTGTGGCCTGGATGCTAAGTGAGAGAACGGCTCATCCGAGACCGGCTTATGCACCAGGCACACATCACTTGGGTCCACTTCGGTAAACCGGCCGGGTTCACGATAGTGGTAGCCAACCCAAGTAGGCGGCTTTCTCGGACTAGATCGGCTATGAGGTAACAGTTGTGGTGAGCATCCTCGCTGGCACCCCTTGAATGGTGTCGAGATCAAAGGCGGTAAATGATGATCATGTGTGTGTAGCGGTACACCCCTGCAGGGTTAACAAAACTATTCGAATAGTCGCGTCCGCGGTTATGGACTTCTTGGAAAGCTTAGCTTGATTATTAGACAACTTGAACTGGATACTTCTAAAACACACCAAGATAAGAGTGAGTGCTATGGCGTGCTTTCTCGTGGGGAAGTCGAGGAAGGCACCATAGTGGTGTAATTGGTTGGAGAAAGTAGTGGACTCGTGTACGCTTCTTACCTCAAGTCTGGTACTCGTAGTTCAGGACTAGCCAAGTCAAAGCTGGCACTTCTGCAAGTGAACCCCACCTCCCTTTACCTTGATACATGTGCATGAGTAGTATAGCTCCTATGTAAGTCTTGCTGAGTACGAATTTGTACTCACGTTTGCTTAATCTATGTTTTAGATGAACCCACTGACCCCGAAGGTGGCTTCTTCATCGAGCTGGACGACTGAAGATCAAGCTAGTCTAGTCCCAGTCAGACGACTGGTTCCCTCGTGGAGGGCTTGTTTTTAAATAAGGCTTCTTAAGCCATTTGTTAAACTTGTCTGTACTCAGACATACTTTTCTTCCGCTTGTGTTGTAATGTTGGATCACATGTTTGTGATCTCTGTTTGCACTCTATAAGAGTTATCAATAAAGATGTATACTTTGTAGAGAATTGCAATGATACCTACTGTTCATACAAGGCATGTGTGCTGCGTGTATGTTTATAACATGCATGTCTTTGTATGGGTTTTCGAGACCTTAGTTGTGATCTGGCTGGCGGTCTTTCATACACCAAGTGGCCCTTAGATGTGCGTAGCTTGGGGCATCGCGATGCGATTGTTCGAGACTCCGTCTCGTGCACACTTTGTGGTATGATCGAGCCCGCCCTAGACCCCGACTAAGTGATCGGGCTGGAGTAAGTCTATGTAAGAGTTATGAGATAGTCGATAGTATGGTTGAGGCGACTTGTCTTTGAATATGGGAGCTCATCACCCATATCATTAGACTTGTGTGCGGACGATGAGGACCCATCTCAGTTGATCATCCGACCTGGATGGGATGCCCCTCACGTACGATGCTCTCCGAGAACGTTCTATGCTTGGCCTTGTCTGCTTAGACAAGTGGGTACGGTTCTCGGCTCTCCATATGACTATGTCTTAACTGGACTTGCATACGCTAACCCCGGGTCCCGACAGATACCTAGTCTGTCGGGACACGGGGTTTTCATATGTATTTCCTTCTACAACTCAATCATATGAAGAGCCGAGAGCCGTACCCACTTGTCTAAGAAGACAAGGCCAAGCACAGAACACTCTCGGAAAGCTCGAACGTGAGGGGAATCCCATCCAGGCCGGATGATCAACTGAGATGGGTACTCATCGTCCGCTCACAAGTCTAAATGATTATGGGTGGTGAAATCCCATACTCATAGACAAGTCGCCTCAACCATATTATCGATTGAATCATAATACTTACATAAACAGACTCCAGTCCGATGACTTAGTCGGGGTCTCGGGCGGGATCAATCATACAAAAAAATGTGCCACGTTGTGACGACCCCACAATCAATCCGTGTACAGTAATCATACACGCAGGGTACACGGTTGAGATTAGGGTGCCACGATGAGAATATCACAGCACAACACTAAACAAAAAAGGATAAACCAATATGTTACAATACCAGGGATCACGAGGATCCAAATACATAAGTTATACAATCATAATATCTGAGTACAGACATAGTTAGTCAAGTTTTGCCTTAAGAAGGCTAGCACAAATAGCATCAAAGATACAGATCGAACAGGCGAGGCCTCCTTCCTGGGATCCACCGAACTACTCCTGGTCAACGGGGAACTCGACATCGTAGTAGTCGCCTCCGGGGTACTCCTGCTCCTGGGCTCCAACGTCGAATGCAGCGGCCGATCAGGCAAAACTAAAAAGGGGAAATAAGGCAAAGGTGAGTATCTAGCATACCCGCGAGTCTTACGTCCGCTACTAAGCATTTATGCATGTATCAAATGGAAAGGGGAGGCTATATATAGTGGACTGCAAGATAGAAATCAGAATAAGGGTAAGAAGCTAGGCCTAACGAAGACTAGCATCTTCCGACGAGTCTTGCAGCATGAGAAGAGAATAGCCAACAGTTCAATAACATGAATGTAATAACAATGCAGCAGAAGTTGCTGCAGCATTGTATAATAGTAAGTTGTATTATATAACAATTACATATGCCTCCGAGAATCCCTCCTCGACTTCCCTGAGAGGAAGAAAACCCGGAACCAATCAGTTTAGTAGTAGTAGTTTGTAGTAGTAGAGTCTGGATTCAGCATAAAGCGTCCTGTTACCGTGGACACGGCTATCCGAATAGATTATCATCCCTGCAGGGGCTGCACTACTGTTACCCTACACGCTCGGATCTCCAGGGTGGCGTACACCTTGTTAGGGAATGCCCTACCGAGGCTATCCGATACGCCGGAGTACATCCTTCGAGCTCAACAGAGAGGCCATCCTCCGGTCTAAATCCTAAGTAAAAAGGAACTTTGGACCCCTGTCCTTTGTACTCCTGCACGGTACGTGGCTGGCCGGTGAAGCAGACCCACTTCCCACTACCGGAGTAAGCGGTCCAAGCCCGGCAATCAGCCCGAGGTAAAGCTGACGTCTGAAGAGCCCTCGAACGTGGCCACAACGCAGCGGGCCCACACCGTAATCCCACGTGGAGGTAGTGTGTAAAGGGCACGACGACCCACTCAAGTCATCCACCTGACCCATTAAGCATTTTAATTATTATCTGTCGGAACAACTGTTATCGTTGTCCTTATTTAGGTGAGTCGCGGACAACGACAGCAGTCAGGTCCAGCCCCATTACCAGAGCCAGTGGACGCATGCCCTGTTGTCCCACCAACTCGTGCGGTTACCAACAATGCGAACCGTCTCCTTACCTTGTCTCGCCTTTTCTCCAAAGAGCTCGACTTTCGTACAACAGGATATCAGTCGGCCACGAACAGTACCAGGCCCGCCGCACACCGGTGGAATACACCTGACCCGTCGTTCCGCTAAAATACCCTGCGCGGGCACCGTGGGGTCACCCGACTCCTTACCTTTTTAGGACACCAGTTGATTCGAGTCCCTACCATCAAGTGGAACCAGGAGGAATCACCCTCGATGGTACACTTCAAGAGGTTCGACAGAGACATCAGCGGAATGAACTAAAGAGGAAAACCTCGTTTCTTGAACTGAGCCGACGAGAGTGAAATACGAGTCCATCCACTCCTAAGTCAAACTCGAAGCGACTCGGCAGAGTCTCGCCGTTGTAGGTTCCCTAGGGCGTCTGCATTGATCCGTACCTGTTGCAACTGTAACATATCGTTCCCGCGATCACTCCCAGAGTGATCACGGCCCGCTATTCTAAACCTAGCTAACAATGCGCAGGGTTCACTGCTCAATATTATATATTTATAAGGAAGCATAGGATAAAGGAAGGTACATCAAGGGGCGACAAAAACATGCTATGCAATTGAATAGGATTGTAACGAAGCAGCAGAAGTAACAATGCCTAGTGCAAGAAATGTACGGAAAGATAGGCGATATCTGGGGAAGGAAAATGGCTCTGCTTGCCAGTAAGCTCGACGGTAGAGGTACAGTCGTCGACGAAGTAGTCGTACTCAGCGGCGGTGTAGTCGGCGTCAGCAGCGGGGTCTACCGGAGAATAAGGGGGGGGGAGAAACAGTAAATATAAAGCAGACATAGCAATCAATGCATGACATGACAGATGAAATGTTATCGGTGCTCTAACGTAGTACGAAGCAATATGATCGAAGCGGGAATTCATCCGTGGATGAACTGCCAGCTCCGGGTGATTACAGGACAGGGTGTCCGAAGGGGGAAGGGATCATGTCGTAGGTGTCGTGGACATCCGACAAACGTATGGGTGGGGTATCCGAGTTAGTTGAACTCTTCTGAACAACTTTCGTGTTCAAAATAAATTCATCCGGATACTTTAACAGTACCGGACAAATCATCGGAAAAACGGTCCGGAGAGGGATGGTTCAATGTTAAGTATGTTAGAGGGGTGGGGTGGGGGTATAAGTATCGTATTCTTATTCGTGGATCCGTTCTGAGCATCTTTCGTATACGAAATTTTTTCATCCGGGCAACTTTTATCGGTACCGGAAATTACCGACAGACGGCCCGGGAGGGGGGTGTGTCGATGTTCGATGTGTTAGGGGGGTGTGGCTTACAGACGGATGGCGTATTATTATTATACACATTTTTCTGAGCAACTTTGATATATAAAATATTTTCATCTGATATACGGTTTAAAATATATTAATATTTGAAGTTTAAATCATTTTCTAGCAATTTCTGGATTTTCTTTTATTATTTAAATTCTAACATTATCTATAAGCCTGTTGACTGGTCAAGCCTGACCAACGGGTCCCACTGGTCAGCCTCTAGACATTTATAAAAATCATTATGTTTATTCTAAAATCCTCTGGACCCACGTGTCAACCTCTGGACATTATAAAAATTCATTTTATTTAATCTCTTATCACCAAGGCCCATATGTCATTGACTCAAAGATTAACTAACAATAAATTAGCCCTAACTTAATTAATCACTATACTAACTAGGCTTTTAACTATTATTATTATTATTTACTTTTCTATTTACCTAATTCCTTTATTTCTTTTACTTCCTTTTTCTTTTCTTTTCTACAGGGGAGGCCCACTTAACAGTGGCTGCCAACCTCACCCACGCTGCATACCAGCCAGGCCATGGCCGATGGCAGCAAGCAGCAGCGGCGGGTGGAGGCGGAAAGGACAGGCCAAAGGCTGCACTGGCCAGGGGAGTGCGCAGAGGAGGCCTCGGCCAGGAGCGACAGGGAGCGCATGGGGCGAGCCGGGCAGTGGCAGAGAAGCAGGCCACGGTGTGGTCGCCGACGGTGGACGGAGCATGCTCAAAGGGGGCGGCGTTCTACGGCACCAAAAGAGGAGGGGAACAGGGGGGTCCGAGGGAGAGGCTCACCGCGAGCTTGTGGAGGTCACGGGGTAGCCAGAGACGCAGCGTGGGCGACGAATTTCTCGTCGTACGCCGGTGACCATGGTGAGGAAGACGGTGGCGATGCGGGCGATGCCAAGGACGAAGGCGAGGAGGGGGCGTCTTGGTGCGAGGGAGTCACCCGCGAGGAGCCCCTTGGGCATGCCGGCGCAGCCCGAGGTGGTTGTTGGGCCATGGCAATGGAGAGAGGCGGCGACGAGGCGCCCACGGGCGAGCTCGGACGAGCTCAGTGAGGAGCAGGGGCGGCGCGAGGAACCGAGGGGAAAGGCAGAGGGCGTCTAGGGTTCTCGGGGCCAAGGGGGGTTCGAGGCCGGCCTTATCTCCTCGCCGGGGCCGGAGGATGGGTGCCACGGCGATGCCGGTCGGCGTGGCCGTGGGGATTTCGTCCACGGGGGGGGGGGGGGGGGGGAGGGGGTGAAGGGAACAGTGCGAGGGAGGGGGGAACGGTTGGGTGGGTTGGGCTCGGGTCAGGCCCAGTGGAGGGGAGGGGGTTGGGCTGGGGTAGGCTAGATTTTATTCCTTTATTTTTTTCTGTTTTCTTTTTCTGTTAATTTCCTTTGGTATTTGTTTGTATTAGCTTTACAATTTTGCAAAACCTAAAACTTATTCCACAACTAGAAGTGCACATTAACAGAGTGCCACAAAAAGTTTTATTACAAAAGAAAATCATTTAATATTTCTTTTAATTAATAGATGAATAAAATGGACAATTCAAACTACTGTTTTAATTGTTTGAATTAATTTAGAGGTCAATAAATCCCCAAACCTATATGGACATGATCAGATGATTATTTTACAATTTACAAAAATTGTATTAACAATTTTTGAGCAAAGTTTAATTTCCACCTATTTTTAATATTCACCACCAGGCACTTTGAGTTGGTGTTGATTTCAAATGGGTTTGAACTTTGGGTTGATTGCAAGTGACCAGGGCAACATGGGTACATTGGTTTCAATACCCCCCAACATTATTTAAAGATGAGCAAAAGCAAAAAAAAATGATCAAGGCCATTTCTAGCAACAGTGATTATCAATTGTAATCCTTGCTTAGCAAAGTGATTACTGTTCATGACAGTGAGGGTGTTACAAATCTCCACCACTACAAAGAATTCTCGTCCCGAGAATTAAAGGTACCGTAAGGGGTAAAGTTTCAGTTTCGTATTCTAACGAATCTTCTGGTTCATGTTGTCCTTATCGATGAAATAAATCCTTCTTGTTGATGTCTTCATTTGTTTGCGTCAGCGTATCTTGACGAGTTGTCATCCTTCCATCGGGGCTCCATGGTACTTACGAATAGGTTGGGGGGTAAACTCAAGGGGTCGGATCGGTACAAGGTTATTCAACCAAGGCTGTCCAAGGAAATGGGGTACAAAGTATCTCCCGGTTTTAAACTCAAGGAAATACATCAAGAGAAACAAAATAGGGTATGAGACCTTTCAAGCGGATAGGCATGCATTCAATGCCGATGACGTATGATGAAAATGGTCCAAGGCATCGGGCATAAGCATGATATCGGGCCGAATATTGCAAGGTAGATGACAAGATTCAGGTTTCGTTCCTGTGGAACTGTGGCTTAGTGTGGTGGCATATTACGAGATCACGATGCAAGGATTGTCAGAGAATAGCTTGTCAGCTATGTCGGCAACAACATCGGTACCAGGAGCAGTGGACATTGAGAACCATTTCCGTGCTCGTTAATACAAGGCGGACCAATTGGCAAAGCTCTCGTCCATAGGTGGTTATTGAAATTCCATCAACAATAGCAACAGGTTATACCGACTGAGTAGCGCATCGAGGTGTTGTCATATGCAAGGAATTATCACAGCTCAGATACGTTATATTACAAGGGAGGTTAAACAGACCAATGGAAAAGAAAATGTGATGATACACAAGCATTAGGTGTATATCTTTCCCAAGGGAAAGCAGAGCAAGATATACCTGACCAAGTTTTTAATGGAAGGAAGTCAAGGGAGGTTGTCGATGATAACACAAATCATCGAGGGGCAGGGATGGTATTTCACACGATGAGTCCAATCGACACATGGAAGAAACCATGTAAGATTAGTCGAATAATAATCCACCAAAGGTTGGGTGGTTCTCAAAGAATCTGATGTGAGTATCGGCACTCAATCAGAAGGAGGAAGAATGCAAAGGCATCGGGTGATAGAAGCATCGAAATAATTTGATGCTTAAGTACAAGGGAGGTGGATGTAATTATCCATACTGACTTATCGGTGGTAGGGGATTGCAAAGGCGATGAACACATAGGTTCTCGGGAATTTATCGGAGAGTAATCTTCGAAATCATCGGGTGAGGCAAGCGATCATCTTGGGTGAAGGGTGCTCCGGGTAGATGCGACCACGAGATCCTAATGTCAGAGTTAGAAAAATTAGCCGAAAGGATAAGAGAATAGAATCCCAGAGTAAAGGTACAGAGAAAAGGAACCTAATACCACCAAGTTTGCGACGTGGGCCGATAAGCCACACGACACTGTTAGCAAAGTAGTTTTGCAATTACTAGACTCGACTTCAACCAAGGAGTTGGAACGGGGTGTCCTACAGGCAGACGGCTCTGATACCAACTTGTGACGCCCCCAAAATCAATCCGTGTACAGTAATCATACACGCAGGGTACACGGCTGAGATTAGGGTGCCACGATGAGAATATTAAAGCACAACACTAAACAGAAAAGGATAAACCAATATGTTACAATACCAGGGATCACGAGGATCCAAATACATAAGTTATACAATCATAATATCTGAGTACAGACATAGTTAGTCAAGTTTTGCCTTAAGAAGGCTAGCACAAATAGCATCAGAGATACAGATCGAACAGGCGAGGCCTCCTGCCTGGGATCCACCGAACTACTCCTGGTCAACAGGGAACTCGACGCCGTAGTAGTCTCCTCCGGGGTAGTCCTGCTCCTGGGCTCCAACGTCAACTGCAGCAGCCGATCAGGCAAAACGAAAAAGGGGAAATAAAGCAAAGGTGAGTATCTAGCATACCCGCGAGTCTTACGTCCGCTACTAAGCATTTATGCATGTATCAAATGGAAAGGGGAGGCTATATATAGTGGACTGCAAGATAGAAATCAGAATAAGGGTAAGTAGCTAGGCCTAACGAAGACTAGCATCTTCCGACGAGTCTTGCAGCATGAGAAGAGAATAGCCAACAGTTCAATAACATGAATGTAATAACAATGCAGCAGAAGTTACTGCAGCATTGTATAATAATAAGTTGTATTATATAACAATTACATATGCCTCCGAGAATCCCTCCTCGACTTCCCTGCGAGGAAGAAAACCCGGAACCAATCAGTTTAGTAGTAATAGTTTGTAGTAGTAGAGTCTGGCTTCAGCATAAAGCTACCTGTTACCGTGGACACGGCTATCCGAATAGATTATCATCCCTGCAGGGGCTGCACTACTGTTACCCTACACGCTCGGATCTCCAGGGTGGCGTACACCTTGTTAGGGAATGCCCCACCGAGGCTATCCGATACGCCGGAGTCCATCCTTCGAGCTCAACAGAGAGGCCCGCCGGTCTAAATCCTAAGTACAAAGGAACTTTGGACCCCTGTTCTATGTACTCCTGCACGCTACGTGGCTGGCCGATGAAGCAGACCCACTTCCTACTACCGGAGTAAGCGGTCCAAGCCCGGCAATCAACCCGAGTTAAAGCTGACGTCTGAAGAGCCCTCGAACGAGGCCACAACGCAGAGGGCCCACACCGTAATCCCACGTGGAGGTAGTGCGTAAAGGGCACGACGACCCACTCAAGTCATTGATGGGTTCTCGCCCCTTCGTTGGTTTCCCCAAGTGTAAGGTTGAGATGTAGTGCAGCAGCAGTTTTCCCTCGGTGAAGATACCAAGGTTTGTCTCCAGCAAGACTCCAGAGATGATAAGTAGGTGTCAGCGGCGCAACTGACGCGGAACTGCACACAGAGACAGATAACTTTGTTCCCAACGAAGTTCAGAGAGGTTGTCAATCTCTCCGGTCTTGTAGTTTACAAAGGATAAAATGCAAGGGATAATGATAGAAAATAAAAGCGGTAAAGTAAATGTAGAGTGGAAACATTGATAAGGATATGGACCGGGATACGTGATGTTCGCTAGTGATGTCTCTCTCCCAAAAGAAGATAAAATTTCTATGCGAGGTAAACAAATAACAGAAAGGAAATTGACAGGATTATGAACGCACCGCAATGCTAACTATGCTACAAAAGAAAGGAAGAGGTTCAAAAGCACGGGCAGTACGCCAAAGTAAGTAGACCGAAATACATCTGCATCTACTACTAATCATCCACCTTGAGATATCTATCCAGAACATCTCGCTGGTATTAAGTTGCGAGCCCCACCCAAAGTGTAAACCCAAAGCAACAGACAACTGCATTAAAAAGAACTTTGCGTAAAGTAAACAATCCTTGCAACCGCGGTTACAAGCACCGTTGTTTCCCCCATTGCGGCAACAGCACATCCCCTAGACTCATGTTTCTGTCACTCAAGCATGTCATCGGGGAGGCATGAACCCACAATCTAGCACAACGCTCCCTCTTGGAGTCACTACCTACTACTTGGCCAAAGCAATAAACAACAACGGAGAGCATGCAAGAATTACTTAGGAACAAAAATATAAGAGATAAAAACCAAATATATTACTCTATCACAATCTAAACATAATCTCATAATCCATCAGATCCGATCAAACTCAACATAGCAATAGCAGAAATATCACAAAGGTGCCTCGGTCATGTAGGGCAGCTCACGAGGTCTAAACAATGAAGATCAAAGAGGGGAGGAGAACATTACATAGCTACTGATCACGGACCCATGGTCCAAGGAAAAATACTCACAAGACATCCGGGGGGCATGCATGGTGGAGAGGACACTCCTGGAGGTCAATCCTCCCTCCGGCAGGGTGCCGGGAAGAGGTCTTCTGGTGCTCCCGATCTTCGGAAGCGTCGCGGCGGCGGAACAGAGGCGAGTTCGCGGAATAGGGTTCTTGTTCTGGAGTTTTCCCGTGACCGGGGATAAATAGGCGAAAGGGGGCAGCCAGAGGTGGGCCAGGGGCCCCAGTCGCCCCCTGGCGCGGCCAGGGGTGGGGCCGCGCCGGGTGGCAGCCTAGGCCCCCCTGGCTCCCCTCTGGCCCCCCCGGGCTCTTCTCGAAGCTTCCGTCACGCTGATTTTTTATCTGAATTTTCCCGAATTTTTCTGGCACTTTTTATATGGGGGAAAACTGAAATAGAAAAACAGCAGAAAACAGGAACTGCCACTAGGGTGCACTGTGTTAATAGGTTAGTCCAAATATGAGCAAAAGTGTATGAAAGTGTATCTAGATCATAGCAATATCACACAAAACATGCATGGAGAAAACTGAAATTATCGATACCTTTTAGACGTATCAGTCATCCACCTAACCGTTATCGTTGTCCTTTTTTAGGTGTGTCGCGGACAACGACAGCAGTCAGGTCCACCCCCATTACCAGAGCCAGTGGCCACCTTCCCTGTCGTCCCACCAACTCGTGTAGTTACCAACAAGGCGAACCGTCTCCTTACCTTGTCTCGCGTTTGCTCCGAAGAGCTCGACTTTCGTACAACAAGATATCTGTCGGCCACGAATAGTACCAGGCCCGCCGCACACAGGTGGAATACACCCGACTCTTTACCTTTTTAGGACACCAGTTGATTCGAGTCCCTACCATCAAGTGGAACCAGGAGGAATCCATCCACTCGTAAGTCAAACTCGAAGCGACTCGGCAGAGTCTCGCCGTTGTAGGTTCCCTAGGGCGTCTGCATTGATCCGTACCTGTTGCAGTTGTAATATATCGTTCCCGCGATCACTCCCAGAGTGATCACGGCCCGCTATTCTAAACCTAGCTAACAATGCGCAGGGTTCACTGCTGAATATTATATATATTTATAAGGAAACATAGGATAAAGGAAGGTACATCAAGGGGCGACAAAAACATGCTATGCAATTGAATAGGATTGTAACGAAGCAGCAGCAGTAACAATGCCTAGTGCAAGAAATGTACGGAAAGATAGGCGATATCTGGGGAAGGAAAATGGCTCTGCTTGCCTGTAAGCTCGACGGTAGAGGTACAGTCGTCGACGAAGTAGTCGTACTCAGCGGCGGTGTAGTCGGCGTCAGCAGCGGGGTCTACCGGAGAATAAGGGGGGGGGGGGAGAAACAGTAAATATAAAGCAGACATAGCAATCAATGCATGACATGACAGATGAAATGTTATCGGTGCTCTAACGTAGTACGAAGCAATATGCTCGAAGCGGGAATTCATCCGTCGATGAACTGCCAGCTCCGGGTGATTATCGGACAGGGTGTCCGAAGGGGGAAGGGATCATGCCGGAGGTGTCGTGGACATCCGACAAACGTATGGGTGGGGTATCCGAGTTAGTTGAACTATTCTGAACAACTTTCGTGTTCACAATAAATTAATCCGGATAGTTTAACAGTACCGGACAAATCATTGAACAAACGGTCCGGAGAGGGATGGTTCGATGTTCGGTATGGTAGAGGGGTGGGGTGGGGGTATAAGTATCGTATTCTTATTCGTCGATCCGTTCTGAGGAACTTTCGTATACGAATTTTTTTCATCCGGGCAACTTTTATCGGCACCGGAAATTACCGACAGATGGCCCAGGAGGGGGGTGTGTCGATGTTCGATGTGTTAGGGGGGTGTGGCAGACATACGGATGGCGTATTATTATTCTACACATTTTTCTGAGCAACTTTGATATATAAAATATTTTCATCTGATATACGGTTTAAAAGATATTAATATTTGAAGTTTAAATCATTTGCTAGCAATTTCTGGATTTTCTTTTATTATTTAAATTCTAACATTATCTATAAGCCTGTTGACTGGTCAAGCCTGACCAACGGGTCCCACTGGTCGGCCTCTAGACATTTATAAAAATCATTATGTTTATTCTAAAATCCTCTGGACCCACGTGTCAACCTCTGGACATTATAAAAATTCATTTTATTTAATCTCTTATCACCAAGGCCCATATGTCATTGACTCAAAGATTAACTAACAATAAATTAGCCCTAACTTAATTAATCACTATACTAACTAGGCTTTTAACTATTATTATTATTATTATTTACTTTTCTATTTACCTAAGTCCTTTATTTCTTTTACTTCCTTTTTCTTTTCTTTTTTTACAGGGGAGGCCCACTTAACAGTGGCTGCCAACCTCACCCACGCTGCATACTAGCCAGGCGATGACCGATGGCAGCAAGCAGAAGCGGCGGGTTGAGGCGGCAAGGCCAGGCCAGAGGCTGCGCCGGCCAGGGGAGGGCGCAGAGGAGGCCTCCGCCAGGAGCGGCAGGGCGCGCATGGGGCAAGCCGGGCAGCGGTAGAGAAGCAGATCACGGTGTGGTGGCCGACGGTGGACGGAGCATGCTCAAAGGGGGGGGGCGTTCTACGGCACCAAAAGAAGAGGGGAACAGGGGGGTCCGAGGGAGAGGCTCACCGCGAGCTTGTGGAGGTCACGGGGTAGCCAGAGACGCAGCGTGGGCGACGAATTTCTCGTCGTACGCCGGCGACCATGGTGAGGAAGACGGTGGCGATGCGGGCGATGCCGAGGAAGAAGGCGAGGAGGGGCATCTAGGTGCGAGGGAGTCACCCGCAAGGAGCCCCTTGGGCACGCCGGCGCAGCCCGAGGTGGTTGTTGGGCCATGGCAATGGAGAGCGGTGGCGACAAGGCACCCACGGGCGAGCTCAGACGAGCTCAGTGAGGAGCAGGGGCGGCGCGAGGAACCGAGGGGAAAGGCAGAGGGCGGCTAGGGTTCTCGGGGCCAAGGGGGGTTCGGGGCCGGCCTTATCTCCTCGCCGGGGCCGACGGATGGGCGCCACGGCCACGCCGAGGGTGAAGGGAACAGTGCGGGGGAGGGGGAACGGTTGGGTGGGTTGGGCTCTGGTCAGGCCCAGTGGAGGGGAGGGGGGTTGGGCTGGGGTAGGCTAGATTTTATTCCTTTATTTTGTTTCTGTTTTCTTTTTCTGTTAATTTTCTTTGGTATTTGTTTGTATTAGGTTTACAATTTTGGAAAACCTAAAACTTATTCCACAACTAGTAGTGCACATTAACAGAGTGCCACAAAAAGTTTTATTACAAAATAAAATCATTTAATATTTCTTTTAATTAATAGATGAATAAAATGGACAATTCAAACTACTGTTTTAATTGTTTGAATTAATTTAGAGGTCAATAAATCCCCAAACCTATATGGACATGATCAGATGATTATTTTATAATTTAAAAAATTGTATTCACAATTTTTGAGCAAAGTTTAATTGCCACCTATTTTTAATATTCACCACCAGGCACTTTGAGTTGGTGTTGATTTCAAATTGGTTTGAACTTTGGGTTGCTTGCAAGTGACCAGTGCAACATGGGTACATTGGTTTCAATACCCCCCCCAACGTTATTTAAAGATGAGAAAAAGCAAAAAAAATTTGATCAAGGCAATTTCTAGCAACAGTGATTATCAATTGTAATCCTTGATTAGCAAAGTGACTACTTTTCATGACAGTGAGGGTGTTACACACGTGACAGAGTCACGAGCAATCGCATCGCGATGCCCCAAGCTGTGCACATCTAAGGGCCACTTGGTGTATGAAAGACCGTCGTCAAGATCACAACCAAGCTATCGAACCCCACACTAAGACATGCACGTTATAATCATACACGCAGCATACATGTCTAGTCTAAACAACAAGTAACACAACATGAACTCTATAAAATCATATCTTTATTGCATCTGCTAAACAGAGAAGATATATTAGTGTTACAAGCAGAGATCACATGACTGTGACCCAACATTACATCAAACAACAACGGAATAAAATTATGTCTTAGTAAAGACAAGGTTAACAAATGGCTTAAGAAGCCTTTAAGAAAACGCAACGACCCTCCAGAGGGACCAGGCTGCTGTCTGGAACTGCATGACTTCGTCGACGTCAAGCTTGAGGGGGAGGCCACCATCAAGGTCAGTGGTCTCGTCTCTAAAACATAGAATAAGAAAACGTGAGTACAAAGTCGTACTCAGCAAGACTTACATCAGAACTATACTACTTATGCTCAGGTATCAAGGTAAAGGCAAGTGGGGTTGTAATGCAGAAAGCTTTGACTTGGCTATCCTGTACTACGACTACATAGAGTTGAGATGAGAGGCGCACACGAGTCCATCTAATCTTGCTCACCACATCAATACACCACCATGGATTCTTCCTCGACTTCCCCACAAGGAAGCAACCCAAAGCACTCACACTTATCTTGGCAGTTTTAGAGTATCCATTTAAGTTGTCTAATAATCAAGTATAGGTCTCCAAGTAGTCCATAACCGCGGACACGGCTATTCGAATAGATCATTACCCTGCATGGGTGTACGCTTCACACACGTGTCATCACTTACCGCCCGTGACTCGTCATCCTTCAAGTGGATGTCGGACGAGGATAATCACCAAGGAACTTACCTCATGGCTCCAACTCTAGTCCAGGGGATCGCCTATTTGAGTATGTACCCCAATCAGAAATCTGGCCGAGGTTTCCATCCAGGACTCAAACGATGTATGGACGGTCCGACAAGCCCACCTCGACGGATGGTACTGCGCTTGCCTAAAAACGTGCTACGATATGAAATCAAATCGAAGAAACAATAACCCTTGCGAATCCTGGACCATAGTCGGGGTGAGTTAGTAGGCCAAACGGGGTCCATAGCCCTGCATGTGGAAGTACTCTTGTCTTGGATCACAACACGAGACAACCCACTGTGTACTCCTACACAACCTCTCATTGTTCACCTTTGTTAGGGTGACTTCACCAACACATTACCATTACATTGCATTGTTCTCTACCATCCCGATACATCACCCAGATGGATCATCTTCATTGCATACAACTCTAGCATGGCATAGCATAACATGGATGAAGGGCCACAAGATGAACACAAACAATCCTGGATCTGCTAGGTTGAGGTTTGCTTAATACTGTGGCAGCAATGATAGGTCATGCAAAGGATGGGTTCAACTAGCGGTAGAACGGTAACATGTGAATAACCTAATCATGCATAAGAGAACAAGAGGGAAATTGGTTTATATAGATATGACCAATGGGGTTTTCTTTCCTTGTTGACGATCACGAGGTGTCACTCTTCAGTGCAGTCGGAAACTACGTCCAGCGATGAATCTATCGAGAAGAGGCAAACACCGAGACAACAAAAATGTAAACATCACATTGCAATGCACAAACAAGATGCGAACATAGCATGGCATGGTACTGATGTGCTCTATGTTCAAGTTACAACATGTTAATTGAAGTTGATTTGAATAATAAATTCAAATTCAAACTCCAAATGAATATTCAAATTTGTCCAAATTGCATTTGCTACTATTTGATCTTTTTAAACTATTTTGTCATGCATGAAAGTTGCATATTTGGATTCCTTGCATTTTTTTGATAATTTTTCATATTACTTAATTTGGAATTGTGGTTTAAAAGTTATTGAATTTACAAGATTTAACTACTTTCTGGAATTTATATTAATTAGAGAAATTGGATTATTGATTTACTGCGTCATAATGACATCATCGTGACGTCAGTGGAGTTGACTGGTCAAGCTGACCAGTGGGCCAGCCCTGTCAGTGGGACTGGGGTTAATCCCCGATTAAGTTAAAGTGACAGGGGTTATTAGGGCATCGGGCCCACCTGTCATTGATTGATCGGGGGGGATTAGGGCCTAATCACATGGCCACGTCGGCGGGTTGTCGGCGTTGAGCCGCCGGTGGCCTGCAGCCGCGGCGGCGCCCCACTGGAACGGCGAATCCGGCACCGTTTGCCGCGCCGCGACCCACAGGAAGAAGAGCACGAAGGCGCGCATCCCCCTGACTAGCTTTGTGATCACTGGAGGCACGACAGCGACCTCGCCGGCGGCGACCCGTGCTCGGTTGAGAGGAAGACGGCTACTCTGAGCGCCAAATCAATCGCGGCTAGGGAAACGGACCGTGTGCTCATCGTGATTCACCGGCGCAGACAGGAGGGGCGGAGTAGCTGCGGTGGTGACGAATTTGACGAAGGAAGCTACGGCGGCCGGCGGGGAGTTGTTGACGCGGGCGTTGTCCTTGGGGCTCCTAGGCTCCAATTGATGGCGCGGGGTGACGAAGTCGGCCACGGCGAGGTGGATGGACAAGACGGCGAGGTGAACGGGGCACGGTGGCCACGCTTGCGCACGGACGGCGGCGACGTTGCTGTCGGGTGGGGCTTAGAAACGGGGAGCAGAGGGAGGGAAGGCAACCAGCGAGAGAGGGGAAAGGCAAGGGGCTTCGAGGGGGTTCTCTTGGCGAGGAGATAGGCTCGGGGGAAAGCAGGAGGTGGCCAGCGGCGTCGGCATGGTCGCCACGCACCACTGCCCCTGCCTGCCTGAGGAAGAAGACATGAAGGAGGTGGGCCGGGCCAGGCTACAGGGCCAGGTGGGCAGAAAGGTGAGGAGGTAAGCTTCTCTTTTTCTTTCTGTTTTTCTTTCTGTTATTTGTTTTGCTTTGCTAAAATAAATAGCTAGGCATTTTCTAAAATGCCCAAAACTTTTATGTGGCCTTACATGGCATATAGCTAACCACTCACAAGTTTTGGATATTTTTGAAATTCAAATAATTTGAATTTCGAATCAAATAGGGTTATTATTAAATTTCCAAGCCCTTCTCTGAATTTTTGAAAAATCTTGGGGCATGCAGTGGGACCCACAACACATGAGATGTGTTCATGCCCATTTATAGGACTTTTCAAAAACTTCAGAAGATTTTTTGGAAAAAGAGTTTTGTCTGGCCATTTATTTAAATTTATTTTGAGCCTTTTCCAACATCCCCAATTATTAAAAAGGAAATTTAAACATAATGCCTCAATTATATAAATAAAAAGCACATAGAAAACTAGGGTTGTGACAACATGGACCTATGAATGGAGTAACTATGGATTTTCAGCTTTACAAAGCAATCCATCCCAAAGAAGACTATCCACAGGTCTTTTCACTCATATGGAAAAGTGCAGTCATCCTGAAATATAAGATCTTCTTTTGGCTCTTGATATATGACAGAATTAACACAAGGAATCTGCTTAAGAGAAAATCGTTTCACCTTTCATCATACAATTGTGTTCTATGCACATATGCAACAGAAGAGACCATTTTGCACCTGTTTTGGAATTGCCCATTTGCCATTCAAGTCTTGGATTTCCTTGCTCCTCACTTGAAAAGAGGCATCTCATACTTGGAGATGATTCGTCTAATTAAGAACTTTCTGCCCAGAGAAATTGCAACTGAGATCATCATTATGAGTTGCTGACACATTTGGTTGCAAAGAAACGACTGGATTTTTAAAGGAATCACACCATCCTTTGAGTCATGGAGAAGAGGATTCAAGCGAGATTTGCAGCTCATTGAACACAACATAAAGACTAAGTACAAGACTGTCCTCACTCAGTGGATTGAAAGTAATTTGAACGATTCTCGTTCATAGTTTTTAAAACCAAGACCATTGTATCATGAATTTTTATAGAACTGGCATAGGTTGAGTTTTATTTCTCACTTTGTAAATATTATATTATTAATATATATATGTCGTAGAACAATTGTTCTACGGTCTTGGTTTCCAAAAAAAAGGATAAAATCTGGGCGTGTGACGGACTCTGTTTTCATGAAAGCATTTAGAATCAGAAGTGCTTTGCTCCCGGCAAGCTTCAGTTTTATAGATCGACAATGCTTCATCGCAGAGAACATGACGATCGCTGGGTGTCTGCCTTATTTTCATCACATAGGCAATAGAAAAAATTTGCATAGATCAGAAACAATGAACTCCAGCCACAATAAATGAGAAGCAATACCAGAGAATAACCTCGCCTCTTCATACCGAATCTTCAACAAAAGCTATACAGATTCATTGATTCGTGCACATTAATAAGTAGTACTACTGAGTACAAGATTTGCACATTAATAAGTAGTAGTACCGAGTGCAAATATAAAATCTGGGCGTGTGACTGGACTCTGTTTTCATGAAAGTATTCTGAATCAGAAGTGCTTGCTCATGGTGGGCTTCAGTTTTACAGAGCAACAATGCTTCTCTGAGACATCGCAGTAACAGGACATGACGATCGTTGGGTGTCTTCCTTATTTTCATCACATAGGCAATAGCAAAAGTCTGCATCGATCAGAAACAATGAGCTCCAGCCACAATAAACTAGAAGCAATACCAGAGAATAACCTCGCATCTTCATACTGAATCTTCAACAAAAGCTTTTATACAGATTCATTGATTCGTGCACATTAATAAGTACAAGATTTGCCAACGAAATAAACAGTGTGATTCTTGCGACATTCATCTTCATACAGACATGATGTCTAGGCTCGTATTACAAGATTTATCTGGCTCCTATTACATGATGTCTAGGCTCGCTGACTTCCTCTGCGGTTGATCCGGCTGGAGCCGCTCCTCTGGTGCGGCGCGGTGCAGACGTCGACGACCCCGCTTATGACACCAGGATCGACGATGGCAGTGTACTGGGGGTGTAGTCCGGCGACGCGGCGCACCTGGAAGGAGTCGACGGTGTGTAATACGGCGACGCGCATGACTCGGCGTCAGACACCATCAGGGGGGACGGAGGTGGCGTATTGGGGCTGTAATCCGGCGACGCGGCGCTCCCGAAAGGAGTTGACGGAGTGTAGTACGGCGACACGCACGACTCGGCGTCAGAGACCACCATCAGGGGGGATGGAGGCGGCTTACTGGGGCTGTAATCCGGCAATGCGGCGCGCCCGGGAGGAGTCGACGGAGTGTAGTAAGGTGATGCAGCAGCGTACTCTGACGTCATACCGGGCATGTACTCTGGAGACGCGGCGCGCGGCGGAGGCATCACCAGGAAAGGGAGCAGAGCAGGGCCCGACGGAGTGTAATCCGGAGACCGCGGAGGGCTCGATGGAGTGTAGTACGACGACCGTGGAGGGCTCGACGGAGTGTAGTACGGCGACGGCGGAGGGCTCAACGGAGTGTAGTACGGTGACGGCAGAGGGCTCGACGGAGTGTAGTACGGCGACAGCGGCGTGTACTCCTCCAAGTAATCGACAAACGACGTGGTGTACCACCGGCCGCCGACGCTGAATCCCGGGATGTATGGCGGCGGAGAGCATACGGAGGAGCTGCTGGAGCAGAACCCGGACGCGAGCGCCATCGTCGCCGGCTGAGGAGGCAATGGAATCAAGAACTGGAGCGCAGCGCGTGCGTTGTGTAGAGAGAGGCCGATGGGGATGGGGATAATATGGCCGTGGTGGCGTGGCGGCCACGCTCCGAGTTCTTGCCGGAGTCGGATTCAAAAAATTTGCTGTGGCGGCAACAGTACGCAACGCGGCGGAACGAGCAATCCGACTCTCGCACAAACTTCAGTTCAAAACGCGTAGAAATTCCGAGCGTGTGCCCAAGAAGAAATGTAATGATGATTCATGGGCCGGTTAGGATCATGCGTTTAGGCTTTAGGGTGTGTTTGGTTGGGAATGGGATCCAGGGACTTAAACTTTAGCCCCAGCATCTCCATCCATAAGGTATCCAATGGCTCACATCAGACAAAGGCAAAAACTTCAAGACTTAGCTGTTTTTCAGTCCAACCGCAACAAAAAAAATGTACTGTACAGATTAACAGAAAAACCATTGCTAAAGCTTGCTAGAAAAATTCATATTAGCTAGCATCATGTGCACTGTACAGATTAGCATAAAAACCATGTTGAAGCTTGGCAGAAAAATTCAGATTAGCATCATGTGTACTGTACGGATTAGCAACAGCAAAAACATGCTAAAGCTTGGCAGAAAAATTCGGATTAACACCATGCAAAACAGTACTGTACAGGTTAGCAAAATTCAGGCTCTAATGATGTAACAATAAAACTTGAAAAGCAGTACTGGAACCCAGAAGTGCAAGATTTCTTTGCCAGATTATATGTAACGTGCTACATTTTCTTATCAAAGACTGATGTAACAATAAAACTTGCAGATATACAAAGTTGCTTCAGTACCATTTGATAGCGAAATCCAGTAGGTTTGACATTGAAAAGCTGTAGCACATTACATCCGAATACTTCAACAAAAATTCCCATACTGATTAATCATTCAAGTATTGCTAAGTGCTAAGTGCTAAGTGCTAATCTGAATTGTAGCACAAGCCCGCAATGTGTTTCTTCAGCCAGCTCCCGTCCAAAACTGCAATGTGTTGAGGATCTTTTGCCTTTGCGTGATCTGCACCGTATGATGAAAATTGAATGGAGATGAGGAGCCGAGCCTAAAGTTACTGGATCTCAGTCCGTTTGGTTGGGGGGGGCTGGGTCGACTCGCATCGCATCACACCGGTTCGCCTAGTGTTTGGTTCGCGAGCAGGTACGGGGCAGAGCAACCAGGTAGGGAGTATACCCGGTAGATGATGTCTCGCGTGACTCGATTAAATCGGTGGAATCACTGTTGGGAAACGTAGTAGAAAACAAAAAAATTGTGCCTACGAATCAAGAACCCAAGATCATCCAAGAAGATGGAATACAAGGTTTAGGTCAAAGCTCACCAAAGGATGTAGCGGAAGAAGAGTTAGTGAAGCTCGTTGAAATAGATCTCACGAATTTTCCCACGAACAATCCCTCGATCCGTCCCACGAACAAGTCCCTCGATCACGATCTCCGAAGAAGAAGAAGCTCCTCAAAGAAGGATCAAAGTTATGATACCTCTATCGGTATCCACACGTCCGACACAGCAATCCGGCAGCGCTCCGCCGTCCAGAGAAGAACGCCTCCGAGAAAACTAGAGGGAGAAAACCCTAGCGAATTCCGATCTAGAATGGAGTCTAAACCGGGGTTTATGGTGGAGCAACTAGCAGCCTTGGGGCAAGGGGGGCGCAGGGGATTGTCGGGTGCGTCTCCCCCCTTGGCTCACCTTTTATAGGTGGCCAGGACCCCTGGTGCGCCTCCCTAAAGGAAGGAGTCCTACATGGACTCAACTTCCCAAAGGGAGGAGTCCTCCTACTCCAAGGAGGATTGCAATCCTACTTGGAGTAGGATCCCTTCCCCCTTGGTGCGCCCCCACCTCCTGGCCGGCCAGGGCCAGCCCAGGTGGCTTGACCCCCAAGCTAGGGGGTGGGCGCAGTAGGTGGTACTTCCCGGAACCTTCCAAAACCTTCCATGACCTTCCAGAAGCTTTCAGGACCTTCCGGGATGGTTTCGGGACATTCCAGAACCTTCTGGAACACCTCCAGGCCTTCCGGGACCGTTAACGGACGTTCCGGAACTTTCTGGATAGGTTTCAAGATGATCCGGGCTACGGTCTAGCTTGCCCGATGCCCTGCATCAGTTCGTCGGTCATTTTCGGGATGTCCACCGATAATCCGGAAACTATTCCGGTTTAACTTGGACTTCCACAGTACCTTTCTAATATGTTCTAAAACCACCTAGGACTATTCCAGAGTGTTTCAGACATATTCATTTTGCTCCGAACAATTTACTGTACTACTATTCTAACATATTTACTGTACGTTAAGTGTGTGACCCAATAGGTTCGGTATTATGTGGACATGACTCAGAACGTCTTTCGGACTCATAGTCATTAGTCAATAATCAACAACGGAGCCATGGAAACCCATGTTGACTCCCACACATACACGAAGAAACTTCGAGTGAACCTTTACGTTATTCATGCACCATTCCTTTTGCTTCGCGATATATGACAAAGTTAGAGAAGAGAAGTTTGGCATCTATGTGAAACAACTTCTTGAACACAAGCCATCAGTTATCCTCATTGCTCGTTTGTCTCTATTCCTCGTTTTGTATTCCGGTATCCCCGTGACTAAATAACAAAGTGTCTGGCTAGACTATAATGGATACCGTTATACCGAGTGGGCCCAAATTCAATATCTCTTCATCGTGAAGTCGCAAATCCGATTCTTGACCTATCGCTGTCACTAGACACACTATCCAATATACCCAGAACCTATTTTACTACTTGTAAGAGCAAAGTTGTGCCCCCATGTGTTTTGGATATTGTTGGACAAGACAGTAGAGGAACTAACAATGTTTTGTAGTGTAAACAGTTGATTAGGTTCTTGAAGGACAACCTAGGTGATAAAGCTTCAAGGAAGATTTTCAAATTATCGAGGAATTACCCCTTGAGCGAAGCTTAATCACGGAGGATGACCCCCAAAAATGAAGGTGTCCTTAAGCTCAACTCATCGAAGGAAATGAAGAAGACGGCGCAAGACTTAGATGCTTTTGTGTAGTTTTTGTTTCTGTTCTTTGAGTCATAGGACAAGCCGTACTATCAAGAGGGGTTTTAGTTTGTGGACACCGAAGTCATTGAGAAAATGCTCAGATCAAATCTAAACCAAGTGAGAAGCCAGAGTGAAGAAATCTCATGTGCACCGAGTTAAGGTTCGGTAGCAAAGACTTTGTTCTTTTGCTTCCGAAGCAAAACTAAGTCCGTGAGTCAGCTTTACTTGTTCCGCAAGTAAAGTTGCGCAGTTATGACAAATCCGACCGTTGTGGACACGCGTCAAGCTGTCGCTTCGGGTAAAATGGGTCATTTCGCACCTCGGGATCGCCAACTATAAATACGTTGCCCCTCCTCTATTTGCGGGTGGCTGCTCTGAGAATATTCCTGAGAGAGACTGAAGAGAGAAACACAAGAACGCCACCGAAGCAAAACCCAAAACCCAGAACACTGAAGCCTAAGTCCCATTGATCTGAGTAGATTCCAGATGACTTAGGTGAAAGCTTACTAGCCTTTTTATCTTGGAGAACTGCAATTCTCCTAGACGGTTAGAGTGTCGACTTCAGAGAGCGAAGAGTAATTGTCGCCTCGAAGATCAAGTTTGTCAAAGGTTTCGGAGATTTCCTTGATAATCTACCCCGAGTCAAAACTGACCAAGCTCAAGGAGATTGGTGCAGTGGAGCAACGGACGGAGAGAGTTTTGCTAAAGGTGTTCAATCACCAGTCCCTCCAACCAGATGTAGCGCTTTGCAGAGCGTGAACTGGTCGAACAAACATCACTGAGTCACAGTTCGTTTTACTTCAAGCACTTACATTCCGTATTGCATTTGCTTCCCAGTTATGCTTCAATGTATTTTGATTCGCTACATTTAGTTTCGCTTCCAGTTTTACTTCCTTGTCTCTTGTTTCTGCTACCCTCTTCTGCTTAGCTTATGCTTCACTTCAAAGCTTCAGTAGAAAATTTGAAGTGATCATTCACGCCCTCCCCCTCTGATCACATACTTGGAATTTCAATTGGTATCAGAGCTAGTCACTCCCAACACTATGTGTGTTTTGGATTAATCTCTTCGAGTGCTTTCAAGTATGTCTTTCGCAGCTATTCGCTTCGGCGAACCTATTCCTGTTTTCAATGGGAAGGACTATCCTTACTGGAAGGACAAAATGAAGAGAAATATCATGGCTATCAATTCAGATGCCTGGCAAGTTGTCTTGAAAGGAATCACAATCAAGGATGAGAAGGCCATCACTCCTGCTGAAGCAAAACTGATGGATCTTGATTCTGAAGTTTGGATATTCATCACCAACCATTTGACTCCAGATAAGTATCATGAAGTGAAGAATATCCCATCTGCCAAAGGTGTCTGGGACTATCTGGCAGAATAGACACTCTCCGAAGCAAAATCTATCGATTCAAGAGAAACGAGGGCGAGAAAGTCAACTCCATTTACAGCAGACTCATTGCTCTTGCAAATGAGCTGATTTCCCTCGGTGCTGATGACATCACTACTCACTCGGTTTTAAGAACTATTCTTCACTCATTGGACGATTCTTTTGATCACATTGTGCTGATGATCAAGGAAAGAACTGATTTCAGAAATCTTGTTGCCACTGATATCCTTGCGAGACTCACTACTTTTGAAATGGAAGAAGATGAGAAACGTGACATAAACGGATCTCGAAGAAGATCTCATGCTCTAAAAGAAAAAGCTTCGCATCACTCCTCACCTGAAGTTAGTTCTGCTTCCGGTGTTGAATCAAATGATCCTGCAAGCATTGGGAAGGATTTGGCTTTGATCATGAGAAGATTCAACCGCTTCCAGAGAAAAGGTTTTTCTTCACCGAAGAAGAACTACTTGTCAAGGAACTCAAGCTATTCATCTCACCGTTCATCCTCAAGAAGCTCTCCATCGAATGACAACTGCTGCTACAAGTGCAAGAAACCAGACCACTACATTGCTGACTGTCCACAGTGGGAAACTAAAAATAAATCAAAGCATTCGCTCAGAGATTCCTCAAGCAAGTCCCACAGATCCTCCAGAAGCTATGAGTCAAAGAAACATGATTCCAGTTCAAGAAGAGAAAAGAAGAAAGATTAGGATGATGACAAGAGAAAGAATTATCAGAAGAAACGTGAGAGTTCTTCTTCGAAGACACAATCCTTGTCAAAGAAATTCTCATCGTGCCAAGGCCTATCTTGGAAAGGAGATGAACTCTGAAGAAGAAGCCTCTGGATCCGAAGCTAAATCAGGCTCTAGATCTCCATCTGGATCCGAGTATGATGGTGTTGCCGGATTGGCATTTGCTTCTGCCGGTGCAAGATCTCATTTTCACCAACCACAGCAGTGAAGATGAATCTCCTGCATACTGCTTTATGGCCAAAGCAAAGGTATCTTTATCCAAAGTTACCTATGATACTTCTGATTGTTCTTCATTTGAAAGTGATTCTAAGATAAGCTACGCTAAACTTGCTAAAATTGCTTCAATCCAACAAGATGAACTTGACTCGATAAGCAAAACCATTAAGCAATCAGAAACTCTATTGAACGATGAGATAGAGAAAGGTCAAACTTTAACTAATGAGCATGCTGCTCTAAAGGAGAAGTTTGAATAATTATCCTCTCGGCATGATCTTCTTTCAATTGATTATGAGAAGCTCACCTATGAATTTCTTCAGAGGAAAATGGCTCTCGAAAAACTGAAAGAGGCTCATGAAGAGTTGGAAAACATCAATCTCTCTCTCATGGCTCAACAAGGTTCTGAAGCAAATCATAAAACAGATTCACCTTGCTTAACTTGTCTGGAACGAAGCAAAACTGATTCCAAAGGAAAAGCTCCAATTATTATTGATGATACTAATGCCTTAGATGAGGAAAACTCTGCTGTTACCGAGGAACTCCTCAGGTTGAAAGATTTGTTTGAAACAGGTTTGTTCAAAAGTGTCCAGGGACACCAGCATATTTGTGATATCGTGAAGAAGGCACTCCTTCATAGGAATCCTAGGAATGAAGGTGTTGGCTTTGAAAGGAAGCTAAACCCTGGTGGCACTTACTGGGAACCTGAGCAATACCCAAAAACTGTATGGGTGCTAGCAAAGGATAAGCCTATAGATATTGCTAATCTCTCAGGTTACAACTGCAAAATTGATAAGGCTATTGTTGACGAATCACTTGATTCTGACTACAAGCTTATCAAGAACAAGGAAGGAAAGGTTTCGGCCGAATACATTGGTGCCCCTCCAAAGAATGGTTTCTATAAGAGACAAATCTGGGTGCGCAAGTCACTCGTTGAGAAATTTCCTGCGAACCATTCTATGCAGGGAAAGTCTTCGGTACCACCGAAACACTTCTATTCTCTCGAGGAGAGAAATGACTCACTGGTGCCCGAATCAAATGTTCCTCAAAAGGAATACTATCGCATTGGTCGTTATACTTACCGTCACCGTGATAAAAATGATAAGATTGCATATGCTCATTGATATCCTAACCCTTCACAAAGGACTTACATTTATGGTGTACTTGATGGTCCCCCTAGGCAATATAACCTTGTTCGATTTGATATTGCTTCAACAAGTGATTCCACCTCTTCTCAGTCACCTGCTCGTTTGTGGGTGGTTAAGAATAACTAATTCTTCTGCAGGGCTATGTCTCCGGTGGATCCGAAATGGTCATGGACAGTGGTTGCACAAATCATATGACCGGAGACAAGGAGTTATTCACCAAAGAAAAACTATCTCAATCTTCCCAGAAGTACATTACCTTCGGTGATAACAACAAGGGTAAAGTTTTAGGTTTGGGTAAGGTTTCCATATCGAATGATAAGCACATTGACAAGGTTATGCTAGTTCAATCTCTTGGTTATAATCTCATGTCTATTTCTAAGTTATGCGATATGGGTATGCTTGTTCTATTTTCGGCTTCGCGCTGTGTTGTCTTTTCACAAGATGATTATACTTTCGTCTTCGATGGTTACCGAAAATGAGATTTATACATTGTTGATTTTTCTTCGGGCCCTACTGTATCCACATGCCTTATGGAAAAGCTTCATCTGGTTGGTTATAGCATCGAAGACTTGGTCATGCAGGGATGATAAATCTTCAAAATCTAGTGAAGAAGAAGCATGTTGTTGGCCTTAGCGAAGTAAAATTTGATAAGGATCATCTCTGCAGTGCTTGTGAAGCTGGGAAAATTACGAAGAAACATCATTGAGCGAAGTCTATCATGACCACTACTCGTCCCCTTGAATTGCTTCACATGGGTCTTTTCGGCCCTCAAAATTATGCAAGTCTGGGAGGAAATAAATATGGTCTAGTCATTGTTGATGATTTTTCTTGCTACACTTGGGTTTTCTTTCTATATGACAAGATAAAAGTTGTTGAAATTTTCAAGTCATTCGCTAAGAGAGCTCAAACTGAATATGAATTATCTCTGAAGCACATCCGAAGTGACAATGTAACTGAATTAAAAAATACTCATATTGAAGAATTTCTTGATGATCATGGCTTTACTCATGAATTATCTACTGCTTATACGCCTCAACAAAATGGTGTAGTTGAAAGGAAGAATAGAACTCTTATTGAAATGGCCAGAACTATACCTGCTGAATACAAGACTCCTATCAGGTTCTGGGCCGAAGCAATTCACACTGCATGTCATATCATCAACAAGGTTTACCTTCACAAATTTCTGAAGAAGACTTCACATAAGCTTATCACTGGTAACAAGCCAAATGTTTCATATCTTAGGGTATTTGGTCCTCCTTGCTTTATTATAGACATGAATCGTAGCTCCAAATTTGCTCCTAAGGCACATGAAGGTTTTATACTAGGTTATGGCTCAAACTCTCACACTTACAGAGTGTATAACTCCCACTTTGGGAAGGTTATGGAAACTATAAATGTAAGGTTTGATGAAACTAATGGCTCTCAAAAAGAGCATTTGCCTCATGATCTAGATGAACCTCCTCTTGATGAAGTGATCAGGTCAATGGCTATTGGAGAGATTCGTCCCGTTGAAGCTAATTCACGTCAAGAAAATCAAGATGATGATGATCCAATGTTCCCACACATAGCCTGGGGCGCTGGAGATCAACATCCTGAAGATAATGATATACAAGATGAAGAAGAACCTGTGGACGAAGAAAATGCAGATCCTGAAGGAAATGCAGATCCTGAAGGAAATGCTGGTCCTGAAGGAAATGACCCTGAAGAAGAACGAGAGCCACAAGTCATTGAAAATGCACTGACTGGAGTGCGAAGAAGAGTTGATGTTGATTTGATCCTTGAAGAAATTAAACAACCAGGTCTTACCACAACTCGTTCTCGTACTCGTTTGGATAACTTCTGTGGAAACTTTTCGTTTGTCTCCATGATAGAACCGTTAAAGTTTGATGAAGCCATGAAGGACCCAAATTTGTTAACTGCTATGCTCGAAGAACTTAACCAGTTTGAGCGAAACAAAATCTGGTCCTTAGTTGAGAGGCCTGATCCCACGAAGCACAACATCATTGGTACAAAGTGGTATTTTCGCAACAAGCAAGATGAAGATGGTATTGTGGTAAGAAACAATGATCGATTGGTAGCACAAGGGTACACCCAAATCGAAGGTATCGATTTCGGAGAAACTTATGCTCCAGTTGCTCGTCTCGAATCCATTCGTGTTATGCTTGCTTTTGCAAATTTCAATGATATCCTACTTTATCAAATGGATGTGAAAAGTGCTTTTCTTAACGGAGAAATCAAAGAGGAAGTGTATGTTATGCAGCATCCAGGTTTTGAAGACTCGAAGAATCCTGACATGGTGTACAGGTTGCACAAGGCTCTTTATGGGCTGACACAAGCACCTCGTGCTTGGTACGACACCCTGAAGGACTTCCTTCTGAAGAAAGGCTTCAAACCAAGAACAACTGACCCAAATCTTTTCACTCGCTCATATAATGGTGATTTTTCTGTGTGTCAAATTTATGTAGATGATATTATTTTTGGCTGCACTAACACTGATATCAGCGAAGAATTTTCAAAAATGATGGCGAAGAAATATGAGATGTCTATGATGGGTGAATTGAAGTTCTTCCTTGGACTTCAAATCCGTCAGCAGAATAATGGAACCTTCATTTCTCAAGAAAAATATCTCAAGGATTGCATGAAGAATTTTGGACTTACTGATTGCAAAACAATCAAGACTCCAATGCCTACCAGTGGCTTCCTAGATGCAGATGAGAAGGGCAAAGCCTTCGATCCAAAAAAATATTGGTCTATGATTGGCTCTCTTTCATATTTATGTGCATCTAGACCTAACATTATGCTTTCAGTATGTATTTGTGCTCGTTTTCAGGCAAATCCAAAAGAATCACATCATACTGCAGTAAAGAGAAATCTTCGGTATCTTGCTCACACACCAACCTTGGGTTTGTGGTATCCCAAGGGAGATCAGTTTGATCTTATTGGCTATTCTGATTTAGATTGGGCTGGTGATCGTGTTGATAGGAAATCAACTTCAGGCACTTGTCGTTTTCTCGGAAGATGACTTGTGTGTTGGGCTTCCAAGAAGCAAAACTATGTATCCATATCTACTGATGAAGTCGAATACATTGCTGCTGGGTCATGTTGTACTCAGATTCTTTGGCTAAAGCAGACGCTGAAGGATTATGGTATTCATGTGAAGAAAATTCCCCTTCTATGTGATAATGAGAGTGCAATCAAAATTTCTCACAATCCTGTGCAGCACTCTCGCACGAAGCATATTGACATTCGACATCATTTTCTTCGTGATCATGTTCAGCGTGAAGATATTGTGATTAGTCATGTCAGAACTGAAGATCAACTAGCTGATATTTCACGAAACCATTGGATGAGAAAAGGTTTTGTGTGTTAAGGTGTGAGCTCAATATTTTGGACTCACGAAATGTACTGTAAGACCGAACCTTTACCTTCATGTATATATTCATTTACTTCATTGCTTGCTTTTGGTTTCGATATTTGTTTTTCTTCGATCTCTATCTTTTATTTCTATTGGACTTAGTCCTCCATGCTTATCACCTTTACCTTCGCTATTGGTTTTTCTTCGAGGTGATAAGTTCCGGACCCTACGGCTCTGTTCTTTTTCTCTCTTATTCTATCTGTCCAATATGGTTGAGCACATTTGAAACAGAAAGTATTTTTCTTCGAACGACATTGAGTTCAGAATCAAATGCTTCCAACTTTATCGAAGTTTTACTCAAGACCAAGACTTTTTCTTTGGTCGTTGATATTTCGTCAGATCCGGGTCGTTGAGATTTTCTCGCGAAACGCCACAAAATCCAAACCGTAGAATCCGGAGGGTCGGTCGCTGGTAGCCGTCCGATCTGATCTGACATCACCTGTTAGGCCAGCCCTATATATATATTGTTGGAGTTCGGGACAGAAAACACAAATTTTTCATAACCTACGAGACCCATACCCAAGACCTATGCTATGGAGATGCAAGTAACGGATAGAAATAGATCACATACCAGTATGTAGTCCGTTAAGCGGGAAACGTTCACGCATGAACGTGGTTGGTGTAGTCGTACCGGCAATCCCCGATGCCGCGCAGATCCACGATGACTCCTGTAGCCACCCGATCCTTGTAGACTGATGACGGGATTACGTCCCCTTCGGAACGTTGTCGATGAAGACCTCGCGATACGACCACGACGATGAAGTAGCACCACAAGTGTAGTGCCTCGCGGGATTATACACATACAATATACCCGACGTCCCTCCGGGCTCCGAACTAGTAGAGCAGCGGAAAGAAGATGGATTCGGATCCCGATTCCAGCAGCACGACGGCGTGGGTATAGTGGAGAAGTCCCCAACCAAGTGTAGACTCCAAACAAGGGGAGTCCACTCGAGGAAGGAGAAAGGAGGGAGAGAGAGATGAGAGAAACTTGTCTCAAATCAATTTGTATGAAGAAAAAAGGGCACCCTACCCATCCTTATATAGGCCAAGGAGGGGTGCCACCCTCCCTCCACTTCCGGCGTGGGACTAATCCCAAGGGAGGGGGGTTTTGGCGCAGCCCTAGGGGGGTGGGCCCCCCTCATAGCGCCATGGCCCATGGGGGAGGACTCCCTCTCCCCCTAATGGGCCCTATGAGGCCCATATGCCTTTTCTTCCATTTTTAATTATATTTAAATATATTTTAATATTTAATTCAGATAATTAAATAATAAAACATATATTAAACATTATTAAATATATTTTGAACCTTTCAAAATACTCGAAACAACTTCCGGCCTTCATCGGGACAATTCCAGCCATCACCGGAACAATTCCGTTGTTCTCTCCAATTTCTCCGGTGATCCCGAATCAATCCTTACTGCGTCGAGTACCCTTAAGTGTAACACCCTACGGTCCGGGAAACAGCAGACATGATCGAGACAATTCTCATTGATCAATGACTAATCAATTGTACCTGGTTCCAATCCTTGATAGCCCCTGCGCTTCCATCGAATGAACTTCAATCGCTGTTGGATCCGTTAACCGTGTGCCTGTTCCCTTTGTCCTATGGTACTTTGCTTGTCCGAGGTTTGATCATCGGTATCCAATATACCTAGTTCATCCTCGTTCTCAACAAACAAGTTTACTCGTTCCCGTGATATTACAACTCCGTGACCTAGTCACACGTTTGGAAACTTTATGATGTAACATCACCGAGTGGGCCCAGAGTACCTATCCGTCACACAGATGGACAAATCCCGCTTTGATCTATTTGCATACTCATTAACATATCTATTCGGAATACCTGAAGTACTCCTTTATGGCCAGCATATTTCAGTCAGGCGGCGGGTAGCAAATCAAGGCATCCTAATAGGCAGTAATTACGTATGATCATTACGGTCTAAGGATCTGGTCACTACGTTATAGTTATCGCAATGTCGAACTATGTGACTCGATCACATCGCAACACTTCTAGTGGGTGTATGTCCATCATATCATTGTCAACAGACGCCATTGTCTCATGATCAGGAAACCTTGATCATCAATCTCCCAATGGACTAGTATACTAGGGTTGACTAGGGACCTGGTTGTTTGTATACCACACCTGTATTAATGTTTCCGCTTAATACAGTTATAGCATAGTATCAAACGTATTATGAACTAATGGAATATGCTCGATAAAACATATTTTATTTGCCTCTAGGGCACATTCCCAACAGTCTCCCACTTGCACTAGAGTACAAATAATCTAGTTGCATTTTCTCTTGATCATAACTCCTTATTGATCATGCTTGCCCGTGGAAGAGGTTGTATCAACAGTCTGGGTACCATTCAGAACCGTATGTCCTTTTGCAAATCATAATGTCACCTAATTTGACATTCGTTCATTATCCACTATAATGATGAGGTATATATATTTGGCGGTGAAGTGAGACTTCGTTTTCTGTGTCATAGCAATGACATCCGGTGGGTCACACGGACTTTCCCATAGTCATGTACACTTGAAACTCACTCAATCAGAAGTCGAACTTCTTAAGCTATAATATAACTCCTGCTACTTCTAAAGCAGCCACATCAATGTATATTCAATCCTTAGTGCATTGTATGCAACTTTGATGTCTAACCATGTTTCTTTCAACTTAGGCATTCATTAGTATGATATCTCAATTGTCTAGGTTAGTGTCAAAACTTGAACCAGAATAACATTTATGTTCAAGTCCACTATCCTTTACAAATTTGAGATGTATCTTCAGTTCTCTTCAGACACTGAAGGATAAACTTAACTCTTTGTTCAATGATTTACTCATAAATCATATCACAACATGTTCTTACTACTAAGAACTTGGGTCACATTACGTCGAGTACATAACACTGGTTTTATATGAAATAACCTATGACAAAGGCATAGAGGATCCAACACATCCATTTCTTTCATTAACCATTAACCATTGTTCTTGTACTGAGATTAACTCAACACTTCTCTTGGATATACAAGTAAGGACCACTTCTTGACTTGTCCCATTCTGAACTCCTTCAGAATCTTATCCAAGAAAGTATTACGACTCAATGTTATTAAACACATATCTATCTTAATAGATCTTCAATGCTTAATACTTATTCATATTCATTTATGAAAGATTCAAATAATCATTAACACCAACTGCACCATTCATAATATGTTATCCATATATGAGAATGTTATCATGCTCCCACTCAAATATGTCGTGCACATATTAAGTTATAGGATAACACTCATATTGCTCCCACTCAAATATTTCGGCCACATATAAGACAAGGATAACATCCACATGGCTCCCACTTAGATATGTCAGATACATATAAGTTTAGGATAATACTCCCATAGCTCCCACTCAAAATATGTCGTCTACATATTAAGTTTCAGGAAACTATTCAGCTCCCACTCTGCTTCATGCAAATGCATGTTTCCTCGATATTTTGGCTAAGTCCAAAATCCTTTGATCATCCATCAAAATAAGAATTTAGTTTACGAGACACTAGTATCCATATGTTTTTCCAAAACCTTCTTGTTGTACCAATTACAACACTTCTTCAAATACAGGATTTGAGGAAGTCACGGTATTGATAACAATCCTGGATCAATCCTAGTGAATATCCCTTTGACTCAAGCATTGCTACACATTGTAGTCAACCCATTGAATTTGTCAGAAATAATCTTTGTGACAAACCAATCTTGACGTCCCTTTGATGTTCACATTTATTCCCCATAACTCTGAAGTTATTGCTAATATCAAGTAACCTCCTTACTTGTTAAGATTCAAGCAATCTTAAATGTAACTCAACATAGGATTTCATGACTCGTAGTCATATCTCGTACTTAGGTCCACCATCGCTTCTTTCTAGTTCGTAGGAATGTCTTGTTCCATTAACATGACAAGTGAATCATGAATATCATTTTGCACCAGGGGAAAATATATATTCTTGAATCCTACCTTTCTCAGTAAAAGCTCCCATCAGAAGATCATGATCATTATCATTAGTTTCTCCTCTTATTGTAGAGCTTTGCTTCCAGAACATATTCCGTTGCACTATTATGACATTTGGAGGCAAGGTCAATTACCTTGGTTGAACTTTCACTTTTCCTCCATTACCACATTTATCAAGAACAATTCTTGACAAACACCAATCATAGCAATACAAGTTTTTCTCCTTTTGGTTCTAGTTGTGGAAGATGCATCCATAGTTGTCTAAGGATACACTACAAAGATAATTTGTCTTACATAAATCAAGCTTCCTAGAAACCACAACATACCATGACATATATAGTGTTGGTTTCCACGAACTGAGATGGTTCCCTATGCTGAAGTGAGTGTTTGCATATTAAATTAATAACTCTAAACAATAATAACGTAACTTGGTAAGAGATAACTTAGACCATACACTTTTCGATAGAATATGATCACAATGTTCAGGCACGTCAATCATATTGAAGTGTCTCAAGACATTGCAAATTGTGGGACAACTTTCACACAAGTCTTTATGCCCAAGACTAACTCAAAACATTTGTCACTTTGATAAAATCATAGAGACTTGTGTTTCTAATTAATTTAATATCCATCTTTACTCTGAAATCCCTTTTGATCATATCAAATTATTTCAGATTCATGTTTCATTAGTGAATACAAATATTCATCTAAGTCCACATACGAAGTTCACGAAATAATTAAATTCACCACATGTTGACATACGATACATCATAATGTATGATATTCAACAATCAGTACACATTTCGTTTACCAGAATGCGAGGTTTCAGTCATCTCACCTAAAAGGCATGGTTTGTATGTGTCAAGAGATCAAGTATCTTAAGACATCATTATACCATTCATGACTTAAACTGTAGTGTCATTATTAAGCCTGGATATTTCTTGGCATTACAATATTTCTTATAAATGATCAATCAACTATCATCAATATAAGAATAACTTATTCATAATCGTAATGTGACCATAAGAGATATCATTCATAAAAGGAGAACAACTGACTTGTTTCTCACTAATATGAATAATTGTCTTCGCGAGATGCAAGACACACTAATAAAGTCCTCATTCAAACGATCATAAAATTTATTCATATATTAATCAATTGATAGATGTAGAGGGAGAGTGTTGTCGACCATCAACTATCTTGATTGCAGTCAGCACACATTGTCACCTCATCCCTTCCAAGTCACTCTCAAGAAGTACGTTCAAGCATCGAATACTTAATCAACCGCAATTAGTGTTTCGTGGGAAAGACATTTATAACTCGTATATCAAATATACCTTCTCCGTCAATGACCATTCCTGCATTGGTTCTACTCTTAAAGTTCTTGACTTTAACCATGACCTCATGACAGGTGAACGATTCTCCTTCATGACATAGTCCAGACATGGTCTTTGTAACTGGGAGGAAGCGGACGCAACTCCCCATTTATCGCAAAGTAACCAGTCATTCAGTAGTCCAAGTTATACACAAGGTGTTCCATGTATCTTATATATTTTCCAAGTGACTTTCTCAGCAGGTTGTTCCTTCCACCATAGTTGAAAGAAACCCCGTCCATATACTCATATTCCATTACTCTGATTTGTGACCAAGTTCTTTCAAGTTCACCTAGCATGTCCTACGTGTTGGTTAACATGCATTCACAATTCAGATTCCATAGAATGAATTATGGTGTATTGGACAGTCATTCATAAGTGACAGTGAGTGCGATACTCATCATCATCTTCCTTGATTACGGAGTTGTCAGGTGTATCTCCTAGCAGTTCTTTGTATTATGTTTAGAAAGTCATTACTAATGAGTATGTCTCTAATGGTGTTGGTACACATCAATGAATTAAGACCCATTTACCTTAAGTTCTATCATACTAAAAGAGCCATAGTTCTAAACATTGGTATGACGTTATCTACAATGATATTTGCTAAGACAGGAAGATTAAGTTCATAATATGGAGTTCATGTTTCAAAAACAATTCTGGAACTCCCACTCAGACAAACATCCCTCATAGTTTGTTCTAAGTGATTACACGATCCTTGAAGAACATACCTCCCCCGTGTGACATGACCATCAGTATGTTGTTCAAGGTAGGCCATCATGCCAATCACATCATCCATGTGACTCATGCTCGACCTTTTGGTCTCTTGTGTCCCGAGGCCATGTCTGCACATGCCAGGCTCGCCACAATACCTTAGTGAGTATATGCCGTGTATGCAAGGCCATGTTTCTGGACATGCTAGGCTTGCTCCACCCATCTCTTGTGAACGTAAAAATGTTTGACACCCGTGTGACACGTGATGCCTCCATAATGAAGAACTTTCCAAATGGTGCTTCACTAAGGAAGGACACTTTGTTGGATTAGTGAGGGATCATCCTATTATGCTACCGTCGTATATCTAACATATTAGCAAAACAGGATGCAACAGTATAAATCATACATGCTATGATTCCCCCCGACATGCAAATTAAAGTTGAAAACGCCTTTCTACTTTATCTTTTTCAAGTTTTACGTGGCTGCTAGGGGTTTCGAGAAAAGAACCGCTTTCTATCCTGCGAAAACAAGCCACAACACCAATCCCACAATTGTCTCTATTACACCCCTGTCGGGGCCCTCCGTTGCAAACATCTTCGCATCGCTAATGCAGAGAGACAGACACCCCCCAGCCACTTTATATGGTACAAGCCATATGTCAAGCCTGGACCAGTCTCGCGTAAACGCGTAAGGTCGGTCGGGGGCCGCTTCATCAAACATTGCCGCAACGCTAAATGAGTACACGTGAGAGGGTAACAATTGGAGAATTGATGCCCACATACTAGATGTGTTCTATCCGTACAATACATCTACGCATAGCCTTGCTCTGATACCACTGTTGGAGTTCGGGGCAGAAAACACAAAGTTTTCATAACCTATGCTATGGCGATGCAAGTAACGGACAGAAATAGATCACATACCAGTATGTAGTCCGTTAAGCGGGAAACGTTCCCGCATGAACTCGGTTGGTGTAGTCGTACCGACAATCCCCGATGCCGCGCAGATCCACGATGACTCCTGTAGCCACCAGATCCTTGTAGACCGATGACGGGATTACGTCCCCGTCAGAACGTTGTCGATGAAGACCTCGCGATACGACCACGACGATGAAGTAGCACCACAAGTGTAGTGCCTCGCGGGATTATACACATACAGTATACCCGACGTCCCTCCGGGCTCCGAACCAGTAGAGCAGCGGAAAGATGATGGATTCGGATCCCGATTCCAGCAGCACGACGGCGTGCGTATAGCGGAGAAATCCCCAACCGAGTGTAGACTCCAAACAAGGGGAGTCCACTCGTGGAAGGAGAAAGGAGGGAGAGAGAAATGAGAGAAACTTGTCTCAAATCAATTTGTATGAAGAAAAAAGGGCACCCTACCCATCCTTATATAGGCCAAGGAGGGGTGCCACCCTCCCTCCACTTCCGGGGTGGGACTAATCCCAAGGGAGGGGGGTTTTGGCGCAGCCCTAGGGGGGTGGCCCCCCCTCATGGCGCCATGGCCCATGGGAGAGGACTCCCTCTCCCCCTAATGGGCCATATGAGGCCCATATGCCTTTTCTTCCATTTTTAATTATATTTAAATATATTTTAATATTTAATTCAGATAATTAAATAATAAAACATTACTAAATATATTTTGAACCTTTCAAAATACCCGAAACAACTTCCGGCCTTCATCGGAACAATTCCGGCCATCACCGGAACAATTCCGGTGTTCTCTCCAATTTCTCCGGTGATCCCGAATCAATCCTTACTGCGTCGAGTACCGTTAAGTGTAACACCCTACATTCCGGGAAACAACAGACATGATCGAGACAATTCTCATTGATCAATGACTAATCAATTGGACCTGGTTACAATCCTTCATAGCCCCTGCGCTTCCATCGAATGAACTTCAATCGCTGTTGGATCCGTTAACCGTGTGCCTATTCCCTTTGTCCTATGGTACTTTTCTTGTCCGAGGTTTGATCATCGGTATCCAATATACCTAGTTCGTCCTTGTTCTCAACAAACAAGTTTACTCGTTCCCGTGATATTACAACTCCGTGACCTAGTCACACGTTTGCAAACTTTATGATGTAACATCACCGAGTGGGCCCAGAGTACCTATCCGTCACACGGATGGACAAATCCCGCTTTGATCTATTTGCATACTCATTAATATATCTATTCGGAATACCTGAAGTACTCCTTTATGGCCAGCATATTTCAGTCAGGCGGTGGGTAGCAAATCAAGGAATCCTAATAGACAGTAATTACGTATGATCATTATGGTCTAAGGATCTGGTCACTACGTTATAGTTATCGCAATGTCGAACTATGTGACTTGATCACATCGCAACACTTCTGGTGGGTGTATGTCCATCATATCATTATCCAATTATACGACTCCATAGTCAACAGACGCCATTGTCTCATGATCAGGAAACCTTGATCATCAATCGCCCAATGGACTAGTATACTAGGGTTGACTAGGGACCTGGTTGTTTGTATACCACACCTGTATTAATGTTTCCGCTTAATACAGTTATAGCATAGTATCAAACGTATTATGAACTAATGGAATATGCTCGATAAAACATATTTTATTTGCCCCTAGGGCACATTCCCAACATATATGCCATCACCCTGGCGACACCTAACACCACTTCGTCCCCTACCTCTCCGGAACCCTAATCCTCTCGCGCGCCGCCCTGCTTCTCATTCTCGCCGCTTAACTGCTGGAAGGACGCCGCCGTGGACTTCGCGCCGCCGTCAAGCTCTTCTTGCGCTCGTCGTCGTCATAGTTGCCCGCCGTCGCCGAGTTATGGTACGTGGGATCGATCCGATCTGGTTTCTCCTCTGTTCTTGTTCATCCCGACATATTGGATTTGTTTTTCTTAGAGTTTTTAGGTTGTTTTCAATAGGTCCTCTCAATCCACTGGATCTTTGAACTTTTGGGAAACTTGTTTAGAGAAAAAGCTTCCCTCTCCAATTCAGGTTAGCAATTAGGGTCTCGATATCCTCTGTTCTGTTCTAGGGTTTTTAGTCTCCAGATGAAAGATTGTGTGAAAAATCTAGCTCAGAACAGGACGGAATCATCACCCATGTTTTATCTGAATTTCTTGTCAAAATCCGTGTTTTGGTCGAAACTTTTTCTAGTGCTTAGTCCATACTTGTCTTTTTCCCTCGTTCCCCTTTGCTTTTCATAGGACGTCTAAGGATTTGGGCTTCGGTGATGAGTCCCTAGTTCTTGATCACATCAACAAAGCCGAACAAGTTGCTCCCAAGCGAAAAGGAGGCAGAACGAAGCAAACAAATAACGTTGGGGAACGGTGCAGAAAACAATATTTTTTCATAACCTACGCGTCCCGAACCCAAGACCTATGCTATGGCGATGCAAGTAACGAATGGAAATAGGTCACATACCAGTATGTAGTCCGTTAAGCAGGAAACGTTCCCACGTGAACGTGGTTGATGTAGTCGTACCGGCAATCCCCGATGCCGCGCAGATCCACGATGACTCCAGTAGCCACCCGGTCCTTGTAGACCGATGACGGGATTACGTCCCCGTCGGAACGTTGTTGGTGACGACGTCGCGACACGGCCTCAACGATGAAGGAGCACCACAAGTGTAGCGCCTTACGGGATTACACACATACGGTGTACCCGACGTCCCTCCGGGCTCCGAACCAGGCGAGTAGCGGAAAGAAGATGGATTCGGATCCCAGCAGCACGACGGCGTGCGTATAGTGGAGAAACCTCCAACCCAGTGCAGCCTGCAAAGAAGGGGAGTCTTCTCAAGGAAGGAGAAAATAGAGAGAGAGATCAACAGAATTTATCTGTATTTTTCTGGAATTTTCTGTGTTGAAAAAGGGGCACCCTCCACATCTATATATAGGGGGAAAGGGGGGCACGCAGGTACGTGGACTAGCAATGTGGTACTAAAATTAGCACCGCATGTGTTAGCCACATGCGTGGCCGTGGGATGGCTGGCCAAGGCCTTGGCCATGGCGCATGTGCCCATGTGGCCAAGTGGCCACATATGGTCCACAAGCCCATGGCGCCCCCACAACCTTTTTTTCTCTTATTTTGTTTTTCTTTCTTCTTTCTCATAAAGAAAAACAAAAACAAAAAGAATACTATTCCATTAATTATTTAAATTATATTTTAATATTTAATTCAATTAATTAAATAATAAAACATATTTAAATAACTTTCTGAATAATTCAAAAACCACGAAAACCGATTTCGGAGTTCTCTCTTATTTCTCCGGTGATCCCGAATCTATCCTTAATGCGTCGAATACCCTTAAGTGTGACACCCTACGGTCCGGGAAACATCAAACATGATCTAGACACTTTCTTGATCAATGACCATCGATCAGATCTGGTTACAACCCTAGATGGCCCCTGCGCTTCCATCGAATGAACTTCAATCGCTGTTGGATTCGTTAACCGTGTGCCTGTTCCCTTTGTCCTATGGTACTTTGCTTGTCCGAGGTTTGATCATCGGTATCCAATATACCTAGTTCGTCCTCGTTCTCAACAAAAAAGTTTACTCGTTCCCGTGATATAACAACTCCGTGACCTAGTCCCATGTTTGCGCAAACCTTATGATGCAATATCACCGAGTGGGCCCAGAGTACCTATCCATCACTCGGATGGACAAATCCCACTTTGATCTATTTGCATACTTATCAACCATCTATTTTGGAATACCCAAGATACACATTTATGGTTACCATGTTTCAGTGTAACGGTTAATGCACTCAAAGCATCCTGGTAGATAGCAATTATGTATGATCATCACGGTCTTAAGGATCGGGTCACTACGTTTATAGTTATCGCAATGTTGAACTATGTGACTGGATCACATTGCAACACTTCCGGTGGGTGTGTGTGTCACAACCCAAGTTTAGGTAAGTGCTAGGTTTGTTTGTGCCTTTGCATCATGCAAAAATTCCAATGAAATTCAAAAATGGGGAAGCAGAAAGCCCTGAGAATTTAAATCAAATGGCCAGATAAAAATCTTTTTCCAAAAATCATTTGAATATTTGGAAAATTCCTATAAATGATGCTGATCATTTTAAAAGTGGTTTGGGTATTTTCCCATACTCATGGAATTTTCTAATATTCAAATAGTGCCCTAGAAATTAAATTTGACCCCTATTTGAATTGAAATTCAAATGTTTTGAATTTCAAAAATGCTCAAATTCTATATGTGGCTAGCTACTGGTCACCTAGTATTTATAAAAGTATTTGGGCATTTTTATGAAATGTTTTGGTATTTTTACCAGGGCAAAACAAAAGGCAGAAAAACAAAACAGAGCAGAAAAAGAAAAAGGGAAAACACCCCGTGGCTTTCAGCCCAACTCTTCCCCCCCCAGCCCATCTAGCACGGCCCAGCCCGCGAGTTCCCCGTTGTCGTCTACCCCGGCGACGGCAAGAAGCTCCGTGGCTTGCATGCCGACGCCGGTGACGTGGCCGAGCCACCTAGCCCCCCCCGGACGCCTCTGAGCGCCACGACGCCCACGAGAAGGCCCCGCACCTCTTCCCCCTCTCCCTGGACCTCCTCCCCCTCTCCTCTTCGCGAATCCAGCGCCGCCCCGTAGCCAGCCGGAGCACGCCGTCGTGCCAGTCGCGGCCACTGGCCTCCATTTTGCTCGCCGTGATTTCCAGGCGAACCAGCGCTGCCGTCTCCACCGGACCCCCCAGCTAATCGAGACCGAGGACGCCCGGAACCCACGCCAGCTTCTTCGAGATCCCGCCGGAGCCGGAGAAGATCGTCGTCAAATTGCGTCATCTCCGCGCGCCCCAGCCTTCGCCGTCGCCTCCGTGAGCTCCAGGGTGAGCCTCTGCGTCGATTCCCCCTTCTCCTTCTCCTTCCCGTGCACCAAGTCGCCGTCGCCGTTCTCCAGAGCTCCGGCCGCCACGCCTTTTGAAGCCCCCGTCAACCCCGTGCCCCTGGAGACCCCCTGGTGGCATAGCTCGAAGCGGACGAGCACGGGCATCACTCCGGTGGTCTCCCCATGCCTCCCCGTGGCCGGATTCGCCTGTTGCGTGGTCGCCGCCGCGGCTGCAAGTCACCGCCGGCTAACCGCCGGCGGAGCCGAGTTAGTTAGCGCTAATCACCAGCTTAGCCCCCCCCCCCCGAGTCCATGACAAGTGGGCCCCAGGCCACCCCTAACCCACTGTTAGTTAAACTAACAGAGGGGTTAACCCCCTGTGTCACTGACAGGGTGGACCCACTGTCAGCCCCCCCCTGTGACATCACCCCCTCATCAGCATGACGCAATAAACCAAATTCCAGAATTTAAAAGCATTAAATAAAACAGAGAAAATTCCAGAAAAGGGCTTAAACTTCAATAATCCATAGAGAATTCATATTAACTCCAAATTAAACATATAATATATGAAAAATGATCAGCATAAAATTCTCTATCCAAATATGCAACTTTCAACCATGTTTGAGTTGATTTTAAAATGGGACCAGTAGCTTTTGCTATTTGGCTTAATTGGAATTAATTCAAATTTATTCCAAATGCATTTTTAAATTGAACCAATGCAATGCACATATGGTCACTTGTACTTATGAAGCTTATCCCACACATGATAACATTGTTTAAAATAACCAAACATTAGCAAATGCAAGATAACCTAATTTGAATAATATTTGGAGTTTGATTTTGAATTAACTTTTCAAATCAACTTCAATTAACATATGGCTTAATTTGAATTCAAATTTGAAGTTTGAATTTGCATTCCAAATGCAATATACTTCAATTAAATTGAAATGGCCACAAATCAGTACCCTTTACATCATGTCACAACTTAACATGTGCTTGAGCATTATACTTTATTTGTGTTCCCCTTTGTTGATGATTGTGCCGGTAACAGCTTCGCCGAGACGGTGATCACCCCGAAGAAGAAGACCACCGATAAGACCCGTGTACCGTTAGCAAGGCAAGAAAAACCCCCATTGATCATGTCTATAAAATCCTACTTCCCTCTCAGTATCGCTTATGCATGTTTAGGAGATCATCGAGACACGTTCTTTCACATAGTTGAACCCATTCCGATGCATGACCTATCATTTTGCCACCGTATTAAGCAAACCACAATCCTAGCAGATTTAGGAGTTGATTGATGAGCATGTGACCCCTACAACTGTTACTGCTTATTGCTGCTTAGTGATACATGAGGATGTTTTGTTTGTGAGTCGGGATGGAATGAACACAGTGATGCTGATGATAAACGTGTTGGTGAATCCACCCTAAACAAAGGTGAACGATGAGAGGCTGTGTAGGAGTACACAGTAGGTTGTCTCGTTGAACACTGCCCTAGGACCCGAGTTCCTGTTTTGTGATCCAAGACAAAGAGTATGACCACATGTAGGGTTTTATGGGAGCCCCGTTTGGCCTCTTTCCGTACCCGATCCAGTCTAGGAGTCACACTAGATTCGGGCTTTCCATTTGATTTATGTATAGATATGTGGGTGGACCTGTGAGGCAGTGAAACCATCTGTCAAAGGTGGCGTCTCGGTCCCTTACATTATCTGAGTCCGTTTCGTGGAACCGGCCGGACTCTCGAGCGGTGACAAACTCAGGTAGTCGACTCCTGGATTAGAGAAGGTGATGTGAGGGTAGTGCCTTGGTTTCATCCACGTCCGATATCCGCTTGAAGGATGACAAGAACGAGGCGATAAGTGATGACACGCGTGTGAAGACGTACACCCCTGCAGGGTTAATGAACTATTCGAATAGTCGTGTCCGCGGTTATGGACTACTTGGAAACCTTTACTTGATCATAGACAACTTGAATGGATACTTATAAAACTCGCAAGATAAGTGTGAGTGCTATGGCGTGCTTCTTCGTGGGGAAGTCGAGGAAGTGACCATAGTGGTGTATTGGTTGGAGATGTAGTGGACTCGTGTACGCTTCTTACCTCAAGTCTGGTACTCCTAGTACAGGATTAGCCAAGTCAAAGCTGGCACTTCTGCATGCTGAACCCCACCTCCTTTACCTTGATACTTGAGCATGAGTAGTATAGATCTGATGTAAGCCTTGCTGAGTACGACTTTGTACTCACGTTTGTTTATTCTATGTTTTAGATGAGAACCCGGACCCCGATGGAGTCACCTTCGTGAAGCTTGACGTTGACCTTGGTACTATAGTCCCAGACAGCAGTCTGGTCCCTTGTGGAAGGGCATGTTTGTTTAAAAGGCTTCTCTAAGCCATTTGTTAATCTTGTCTGTACTCAGACCTAATTTGCTTCCGTTGTATGATGTAATGTTGATCACAGACATGTGATCTTTGTATGCTCTATGTGTATATCAATAAAGAGTACTTTGTAGAGTTATGTGATGATACCTACTGTTCATACTAGGTATGTGTGCTGCGTGTATGATTATAACATGCATGACTTAGTATGGGTTTTCGAGACCTTAGTTTTGATCTGGCTGGCGGTCTTTTATACACCAAGTGGCCCTTAGTTGTGCGCAGCTTGGGGCATCGCGATGCGATTGTTCGTGACTCTGTCACGTGCACACTTTGTTGTATGATCGAGCCCGCCCTAGACCCCGACTAAGTGATCGGGCTGGAGTAAGTATATGTAAGAGTTAGGATTCAATCGATAACATGGTTGAGGCGACTTGTCTATGAGTATGGGATTCACCACCCATAAGCATTTAGACTTGTGAGCGGACGATGAGGACCCATCTCAGTTGATCATCCGGCCTGAATGGGATGCCCCTCACATTCGATGCTTACCAAGAATGTTCTGTGCTTGGCCTTGTCTGCTTAGACAAGTGGGTACGGTTCTCGGCTCTCCATGTGATTGTATCGTGACTGGAATTACATACGCTAACCCCGGGTCCCGACAGACTTGGTATCAGAGCAGGACTGTCTGTAGGCTTATCAAACCCTTGGTCGAAGTCGAGTCTAGCATTCTATAGTTATATAGTTACTTGGGTATAAAGGGAACAACGTAAGGCTTCTTTTTCTCCTTACCCTCATCGATCTGAGTTCTGAGTCACCCTTACCTTTTCTACGGGATGATAGGACTAGGCTCATCTATGTCTTACTAGAACATCTCGCTGAGTGCTTCCTTGTAGCCGTAGGACAGTTGTGGTCGTCCAGACTCATAGTTCTGTTGAGTTCCTTGAAGAAGTTCTGACCAATTTCTTCGAGGTTGTTTCATTTTCCATCCCGGTGTAGCCGTTATGCTGCCGGATTTATCCCGTGTTTCTATGAATCTTTGCCTTCGCATTAAAATCTTTCCGCCTTCATCATGTCTTGTTATCCTTGAATCCATCATTCAACCTGTTCTGATTGTTGATTTTTATCACACAGGATGTCAGGTGGAACTCGTAGTGCTGTTCGTCGGAATAGAGACCGTGTTCGGAATCGAAATGATGATGAACCTCTACCACCGCCTTCTGCGGCGGAAATCATGATGGAAGCTGAGAAGAATCAACGTGATCAAGCACGCCTTCTGGAGCTCATCGAGCAGAATACCTCATGTCATTGCAATGTGGTTGTGAGTATTCAGGACTTCATCCTCCTCAAGCCACCGGTATTCCGATGTTCTTCTGAGCCCCTTGAGGCTGATGATTGGCTCTGTTCCATCGAGCGTAAGCTTGACACTGCACATGTTGCTCCCGATGATCGAGTTATATTTGCGGCATACTTTTTGGAAGGTGCTGCTTCTGAATGGTGGGAGAACTATGTTGCGATGCAGCCAGATGGTCACCTAGTGACTTGGCAGGAGTTCCGTGATGCCTTTCGAGGGTACCACATTCTAGATGAGTTGATGGAGCGCAAGAAGGAAGAGTTCTGCAATCTGACTCAAGGAGAGATGTCCATTCACGAGTATGTGAGAGAGTTCAACCGTCTTGCTCGGTATGCCCAAGATGAGATCACCACCGATGCCAGAAAGCAGGCAAGGTTCCATAAGGGACTTAGCCCCATCCTTCGTCATGATCTTAACCTCCTTGAATTTTCCACCTTTGAGGATTTAGTCAACAGATCCTTCAGAGCTGAGCATGGCAATGAAGTGTTCGAAGAGTCCCGCAAGCATGCTCTTGAGCTTGCTCCTTCTTCAAGTTCAGCCCCTCAGAAACGCCGAATTTGGATTCCAACCAGAGCCATACCTCAAAAATTTCTGCAGAGACCAACCTCCAATATTTTCCATCCACCCCAACACATTATTCCACCCCGGAATGATGGTGTGCAGCTAAGTAATCCCACTCCCAGCAATTCTGACAGGGTATGCTTTAAGTGTGGTCTTCCAGGCCATTACTATCGTCAATGCCCTCAGGTCTTGATGGCACCACGTCATTCTCGACCCAAGGCTCCAAAGAAATCCACCACCAAGACCATCCCAGCAAAGCTTTCAGTCACAAGTAGTGGTTGTGTGAACCAAATCTCAGTTGAGGAAACCACTGCTGCTTTTGACGTCATTCTTGGCACACTCCCAGTCAATCATGTCCCCGCCTCCGTTCTTTTCGATCCAGGAGCTTCTCATTCATTCATGTCGGAGAGTTATGCACTTCGTCATGAATTCCCTTTTGAAGAAATGTTTTCTCCAATGATCATTCAAACTCCTGGTTCAAAGTGGCAAACTAATAGAGTAAGCCATGGTAATCAAATTTCAATTGAGGGTTTAGTATTCCTTGCTTCTCTTATAGCCCTCAAATCTTCGGACATTGATGTCATCCTAGGAATGGATTGGTTATCAAGGCAGAATGCTTTCCTTGATTGTAAAGCCAAATCAGTCAAACTCACCCATTCTTCAGGCCAGACCATTGACTACACATCACCTAGCTCTAGAATCCAGATGCATACTTTGAATGTGCTTCCCCTTCCAGACCTTGAAGATGTTACGGTGGTTCGTGACTTCCCGGATGTCTTTCCTGGAGAGCTGCCGGGAATGCCACCCGATAGGTGTGTAGAATTCATAGTGCATCTTATACCAGGCACAGCCCCAATTTCCAGACGACCATATAGAATGGCCCCACATGAGTTAGCTGAGCTAAAAACCCAACTTGATGCTTCGTTGGCAAAAGGCTTCATCCGCCCTAGCTCATCGCCATGGGGTTGCCCCGTTCTGTTCGTAACGAAGAAAGATGGAACAGAAAGGATGTGCGTAGACTATCGCCCGCTAAATCTAGCGACGATAAAGAACAAGTACCCACTGCCCAGGATCAATGATCTTTATGATCAACTTGTTGGATCCTCTGTCTTCTCCAAGATGGATTTGAGATTAGGTTATCATCAAATCAAAATCCGAAACAAGGACATTCCCAAGACGGCTTTTACTACTCGTTATGGTCTTTACGAGTACACCGTCATGTCTTTTGGTTTAACCAATGCCCCCGCCACATTCTCGCGCTTAATGAATTCGATCTTCATGGAGTACCTAGATAAATTTGTTGTGGTTTATCTTGATGACATTCTCATCTACTCGAAGAACGAAGGAGAGCACGCAGAACATCTTAGGTTGGTATTGATGAAACTTAGAGAGCACCGCCTTTATGCCAAGTTCTCCAAGTGTGAATTTTGGCTACCAGAAGTGACCTACTTAGGCCACGTGATTTCTGCGAAAGGTGTTGCAGTCAATCCCGAGAGAGTTCAGGCCGTCCTTGACTGGACTCCACCTGAATCGGTTAAGCAAGTTAGGAGTTTTCTTGGCCTAGCAAGCTATTGTCGCCGCTTCGTCGAGAACTTTTCTAAAGTTGCAAAGCCTCTTACTGAACTCCTCAAGAAAGATAAGAAATTCCAATGGACCCGCAAGTGCGAGGAAAGCTTTCAAGAGCTAAAAAGAAGATTGACTTCTGCACCCGTACTTGCACCTCCAGACACCAAAAGGTATTTCGAGATCTATTGTGATGCTTCACGGCAAGGGTTAGGATGCATACTTATGCAAGATCGACATGTGGTAGCTTATGCTTCACGCCAGTTGCGGCCACATGAAGAGAACTATCCAACCCATGATCTTGAACTCGCTGCCGTAGTTCATGCCCTGAAGACTTGGCGACATTACCTCCTTGGTAATCGTTGTGAAATATATTCTGATCACCAAAGCCTCAAATACATATTCACCCAGCCAGATCTTAACCTCAGGCAAAGAAGCTGGATAGAGTTGATAAAAGATTATGACTTAGGAATTTCTTACACTCCAGGCAAAGCCAATGTCATGGCTGATGCACTAAGTCTTAAGTCGTACTGTAACAACCTCATGTTACAGCAGTATCAACCACTTCTTCATGAGGAATTTCGAAAGCTCAATCTCGAGATAGTTCCTCGCGGATCTCTTTACAACTTGGTGGCGAAACCAACCCTTGAGGATCAAATCATAGCCGCCCAGAAAGAAGATAGTAGTATTCAAGAGATCAAGCAGAACATTGTTAGCGGAGTTGCTAAATGTTTCTCTGCAAATGATAAAGGAACGATATTCTTTGAAAATTGTTTGGTAGTTCCTGAGAATGAAGACCTAAAGCAGCTGATCCTTAAGGAAGCTCATGACACTACCCTCTCAATTCATCCCGGTAGCACAAAAATGTACCGAGATCTACGCCAGAGATTTTGGTGGAACCGGATGAAGAGAGACATTGCACAATTTGTTGTCGAATGTGATGTTTGTCGTCGCATTAAGGCATAACACAAAAGACCTGCCGGCACTCTTCAACCATTGTCTATTCCCGAGTGGAAATGGGACAAGGTCGGTATGGACTTCATCACCGGCTTTCCAAAAACCCAGAAAGGAAATGATGCCATCTTCGTGGTCATTGATAGACTTTCCAAAGTTGCTCACTTTCTTCCTGTTCGCGAGTCTATAACTGCTAGTCAGTTAGCGGACTTGTATGTCTCTAGAATCGTGTGTCTTCACGGTGTTCCTTTGGTGATCAATTCTGATCGTGGTAGCCTTTTCACCTCTAGATTCTGGGAAAGTTTTCAAAATGCTATGGGAACTCATCTTTCCTTTAGTACAGCTTTCCACCCTCAATCTAGCGGTCAATTTGAAAGGGTTAATCAAATCTTGGAAGACATGCTCAGAGCTTGTGTTATCTCTTTCGGAAGGAATTGGGAGAAATCTCTTCCATTCGCCGAATTTGCTTATAACAATAGCTATCAATCTAGTCTGAACATGGCTCCTTTTGAATTCCTCTATGGCCGACGATGTCGAACACCCCTTAACTGGTCAGAAACCGGTGAAAGACAACTCTTTGGACCGGATATGATCAAGGAAGCAGAAGAGCAAGTTCGCATTGTTCGTGATCGATTGAAAGCCGCTCAGTCTCGTAAGAAAAGCTACTATGATCGTCATCATAGGGAAGAGAGCTACAATCTTGATGAGAACGCTTACCTTCGGGTTACTCCTCTGAAGGGAACCCAAAGATTTGGTATCAAAGGCAAGTTGGCCCCACGTTACATCGGACCTTTCCGCATTCTTGCTAAACGTGGAGAAGTTTCCTACCAACTTGAACTACCCCCTCACCTTTCCCGAGTACATGATGTATTCCATGTGTCACAACTCAGGTGTTGCTTCAAGGACCCCATCCGCGAAGTCGACCATGAAACGCTTGATCTCCAAGATGACCTTTCTTATCGAGAATACCCTATTCGTATTCTTGATTCGGCAGAGCTTGTCACTCGTCGTCAGAAGATCAAGTTCCTCAAAGTGCAATGGTCACATCACTCCGAGAAAGAAGGAACATGGGAAAGAGAGGACCGCCTCCGTGCCGAGTACCCCACCTTCCTCCCGACGACTTCTGAATCTCGGGACGAGATTCTTTTGAGTGGGGGCGAGTTGTCACAACCCATGTTTAGGTAAGTGCTAGGTTTGTTTGTGCCTTTGCATCATGCAAAAATTCCAATGAAATTCAAAAATGGGGAAGCAGAAAGCCCTGAGAATTTAAATCAAATGGCCAGATAAAAATCTTTTTCCAAAAATCATTTGAATATCTGGAAAATTCCTATAAATGATGCTGATCATTTTAAAAGTGGTTTGGGTATTTTCCAATACTCATGGAATTTTCTAATATTAAAATAGTGCCCTGGAAATTAAATTTGACCCCTATTTGAATTGAAATTCAAATGTTTTGAATTTAAAAAATGCTCAAATTCTATATGTGGCTAGCTACTGGTCACCTAGTATTTATAAAAGTATTTGGGCATTTTTATGAAATGTTTTGGTATTTTTACGAGGGCAAAACAAAAGGCAGAAAAACAAAACAGAGCAGAAAAAGAAAAAGGGAAAACATCCCGTGGCTTTCAGCCCAACTCTTCCCCCCCAGCCCATCTAGCACGGCCCAGCCCGCGAGTTCCCCGTTGTCGTCTACCCCGGCGACGGCAAGCAGCTCCGTGGCTTGCATGCCGACGCCGGCGACGTGGCCGAGCCACCTAGCCCCCCCCCGGACGCCTCTGAGCGCCACGACGCCCACGAGAAGGCCCCGCACCTCTTCCCCCTCTCCCTGGACCTCCTCCCCCTCTCCTCTTCGCGAATCCAGCGCCGCCCCGAAGCCAGCCGAAGCACGCCGTCGTGCCAGTCGCGGCCACTGGCCTGCATTTTTCTCACCGTGATGTCCACGCGAACCAGCGCTGCCGTCTCCACCGGACCCCCCAGCTAATCGAGCCCGAGGACGCCCGGAACCCACTCCAGCTCCTTCGAGATCCCGTCGGAGCCGGAGAACATCGTCGTCAAATTGCGTCATCTCCGCGCGCCCCAGCCTTCGCCGTCGTCTCCGTGAGCTCCAGGGTGAGCCTCTGCGTCGATTCCCCCTCCTCCTTCTCCTTCCCGTGCACCAAGTCGTCGTCTCCGTTCTCCAGAGCTCCGGCCGCCGCGCCTTTTGAAGCCGCCGTCAACCCCGTGCCCCTGGAGACCCCCTGGTGGCATAGCTCGAAGCGGACGAGCACGGGCATCACTCCGGTGGTCTCCCCGTGCCTCCCCGTGGCCGGATTCGCCTGCTGCGTGGTCGCCGCCGCGGCTGCAGGTCATCGGCGGCTAACCACCGGCGGAGCCGAGTTAGTTAGCGCTAATCACCAGCTTAGCCCCCCACGAGTCCATGACAAGTGGGCCCCAGGCCACCCCTAACCCACTGTTAGTTAAACTAACAGAGGGGTTAACCCCCTGTGTCACTGACAGGGTGGACCCACTGTCAGCCCCCCCCCTGTGACATCACCCCCTCATCAGCATGACGCAATAAACCAAATTCCAGAATTTAAAAGAATTAAATAAAACAGAGAAAATTCCAAAAAAGGGCTTAAACTTCAATAATCCATAGAAAATTCATATTAACTCCAAATTAAACATATAATATATGAAAAATGATCAGCATAAAATTCTCTATCCAAATATGCAACTTTCAACCATGTTTGAGTTGATTTTAAAATGGGACCAGTAGCTTTTGCTATTTGGCTTAATTGGAATTAATTCAAATTTATTCCAAATGCATTTTTAAATTGAACCAATGCAATGCACATATGGTCACTTGTACTTATGAAGCTTATCCCACACATGATAACATTGTTTAAAATAACCAAACATTAGCAAATGCAAGATGACCTAATTTGAATAATATTTGGAGTTTGATTTTGAATTAACTTTTCAAATCAACTTCAATTAACATATGGCTTAATTTGAATTCAAATTTGAAGTTTGAATTTTCATTCCAAATGCAATATACTTCAATTAAATTGAAATGGCCACAAATCAGTACCCTTTACATCATGTCACAACTTAACATGTGCTTGAGCATTGTACTTTATTTGTGTTCCCCTTTGTTGATGATTGTGCCGGTAACAGCTTCGCCGAGACGGTGATCACCCCGAAGAAGAAGATCACCGATAAGACCCGTGTACCGTCAGCAAGGCAAGCAAAACCCCCATTGATCATGTCTATAAAATCCTACTTCCCTCTCAGTATCGCTTATGCATGTTTAGTAGATCATCGAGACACGTTCTTTCGCATAGTTGAACCCATTCCGATGCATGACCTATCATTTTGCCACCGTATTAAGCAAACCACAATCCTAGCAGATTTAGGAGTTGATTTGTGAGCATGTGACCCCTACAACTGTTACTGCTTATTGCTGCTTAGTGATACATGAGGATGTTTTGTTTGTGAGTCGGGATGGAATGAACACAGTGATGCTGATGATAAACGTGTTGGTGAATCCACCCTAAACAAAGGTGAACGATGAGAGGTTGTGTAGGAGTACACAGTAGGTTGTCTCGTTGAACACTGCCCTAGGACCCGAGTTCCTGTTTTGTGATCCAAGACAAAGAGTATGACCACATGTAGGGTTTTATGGGAGCCCCGTTTGGCCTCTTTACGTACCTGATCCAGTCTAGGAGTCACACTAGATTCGGGCTTTCCATTTGATTTATGTATAGATATGTGGGTGGACCTGTGAGGCAGTGAAACCATCTGTCAAAGGTGGCGTCTCGGTCCCTTACATTATTTGAGCGGAACCGGCCGGACTCTCGAGCGGTGACAAACTCAGGTAGTCGACTCCTGGATTAGAGAAGGTGATGTGAGGGTAGTGCCTTGGTTTCATCCACGTCCGATATCCGCTTGAAGGATGACAAGAACGAGGCGATAAGTGATGACACGCGTGTGAAGACGTACACCCCTGTAGGGTTAATGAACTATTCGAATAGCCGTGTCCGCGGTTATGGACTACTTGGAAACCTTTACTTGATCATAGACAACTTGAATGGATACTATAAAACTCGCAAGATAAGTGTGAGTGCTATGGCGTGCTTCTTCGTGGGGAAGTCGAGGAAGTGACCATAGTGGTGTATTGGTTGGAGATGTAGTGGACTCGTGTACGCTTCTTACCTCAAGTCTGGTACTCGTAGTACAGGATTAGCCAAGTCAAAGCTGGCACTTCTGCATGGTGAACCCCACCTCCTTTACCTTGATACTTGAGCATGAGTAGTATAGATCTGATGTAAGTCTTGCTGAGTACGACTTTGTACTCACGTTTGCTTATTCTATGTTTTAGATGAGAACCCGGACCCCGATGGAGTCACCTTCGTGAAGCTTGACGTTGACCTTGGTAGTATAGTCCCAGACAGCAGTCTGGTCCCTCGTGGAAGGGCATGTTTGTTTACAAGGCTTCTCTAAGCCATTTGTTAATCTTGTCTGTACTCAGACCTAATTTGCTTCCGTTGTATGATGTAATGTTGATCACAGACATGTGATCTTTGTATGCTCTATGTGTATATCAATAAAGAGTACTTTGTAGAGTTATGTGATGATACCTGCTGTTCATACTAGGCATGTGTGCTGCGTGTATGATTATAACATGCATGTCTTAGTATGGGTTTTCGAGACCTTAGTTGTGATCTGGCTGGCGGTCTTTTATACACCAAGTGGCCCTTAGATGTGCGCAGCTTGGGGCATCGCGATGCGATTGTTCGTGACTCTGTCACGTGCACACTTTGTTGTATGATCGAGCCCGCCCTAGACCCCGACTAAGTGCTCGGGCTGGAGTAAGTATATGTAAAGTTAGGATTCAATCGATAACATGGTTGAGGCGACTTGTCTATGAGTATGGGATTCACCACCCATAAGCATTTAGACTTGTGAGCGGACGATGAGGACCCATCTCAGTTGATCATCCGGCCTGAATGGGATGCCCCTCATGTTCGATGCTTACCGAGAATGTTCTGTGCTTGGCCTTGTCTGCTTAGACAAGTGGGTACGGTTCTCGGCTCTCCATGTGATTGTATCGTGACTGGAATTACATACGCTAACCACGGGTCCCGACAGTGTGTCCATCATGTCATTCTCCCAATGACATGACCCATTGTCAATTGACTGTTCACATCTCATGATCAGGAAACCTTGATCATCAATTGCCCAATGGACTAGTATACTAGAGTTAACTAGGGACCTGGTTGTTTGCATACCACACGTGTATTAAAGTTTCCTCTTAATACAGTTATAGCACAGTATAAAACTTATTATGAACTAATGGAATATACCAATAAACATATTTTATTTGCCTCTAGGGCACATTCCCAACAGTCTCCCACTTGCACTAGAGTACAAATAATCTAGTTGCATTTTTCTGTGGATCATAACTCCATATCATCTATATGGTTATAGATCATGCTTGCTTGTGGAAAAGGTTATATCAACGGTCTGGGTACCATTCAGATCCGTATGCCTTTTGCAAATAATTAATGTCACCTAGTTTGACATTACTTTGATTATCCATTATAATGATGAGGTATATATTTAGCGGTAGAGTGAGACTTCGTTTGTTGTGTTTCCGCAATGACATTCGTTGGGTCACGCGGACTTTCCCTTAGTCATGCACACTAAAACTCACTCAGTCAGAAGTCAAACTTCTTAAGCCAGAATATATAACTCTTGCCACTTCTAAAGCAGCCATATCATTGTAGATTTTATCCTTAGTGCATTGCATGCAACTTTGATGTCTAACCATGTTTCTTTCAACTTAGGCATTTATTAGCATGATGTCTCAATTTTCTAGGTTAGTGTCAGAACTTGAACCAGCATAACTTTTATGGTCAAGTTCACTATCCTTTACAAATTAGAGATGTATCCTCAGTTCTCTCCAGACACTAAAGGATAAACTTAACTCTTTGTTCCATGATTTACTCATAAATCATATCACAACATGTTCTTCTTATTAAGAACTTGGGTCACATTACGTCGAGTACAAAACTTTGGTTTTATATGAAAGAACCTATGACAGGGGCATAAAGGATGTAGCACATCCATTTCTTTCATTTAACCATCATTTAACCATTGTTCTTGTACTGATATTAACTCGATACTTCTCTTGGATATACAAGTAAGAACTACCTTCTTGACTTGTCCCATTCTGAACTTCTTTAGAATCTTATCCAGGAAAGTATTCCGACTCAATGTTATTAAACGTATTAATCTATCTTAATAGATTTTCAATGCTTAACTTCATTCATGAAAGATATCAATACTCATTAATACCAACTACACCATTCACAATATGTTATATATGAGAATGTTGTCACGCTCCCACTCAAATATGTCAGCCACATATAAGACTAGGATAACACTCCCATAGCTCCCACTCAAAATATGTCGTCCACATATTAAGTTTAGGAAACTATTCAGCTCCCACTCAGTTTCATGCAAATGCATGTTTCTCAATATTTTGGCTAAGTACAAAATCACTTTGATCATCCATCAAATTGAGAATTCCGGTTACGAGACATTAGCATCCATATGTTTTCCAAAACCTTCTTGTTGTACCAATTACAACACTTCTTCAAATACAGGATTTGAGGAAGTCACGGTATTGATAACAATTTGGATCAATCATAGTGAAAATCCCATTGACTCAAGCATCGCTACATATTGTAGTCAACCTTTTTGAATTTGTCAGAAACATCCTTCATGACAAATCGATCTTGATGTCTTCCTTTGATGTTCACATTTAATCCTTATAACATTGAAGTTATTGAGAATATCAAGTAACCTTTTTACTCGATAAGATTCAAGTAATCTTAAATGTAACTCAATATAGGATTTCATGACTCGTAGTCATTTCTCATACTCAGGTCCACCATCGCTTCTTCGTAGGCCGTAGGTATGTCTTGTTCCTTCAACGTGACAAGTGAATCATGAATATTAATTTGCACAAGGGGCAAACATGTATTCTTGAATCCTACTTTATTTAGTAAAAGTTTCAAGCGAAACACCATGATCATTATCATCATTTTCTCCTCTAACTGTAGAGCTTTGGTTCCGGAACACATTCCGTTGTGCTTGTAAGAGCAAAGTTTCCCCCCGTGTGTTTTGGATATTGTTGGACAAGACAGTAGAGGAACTAACAATGTTTTCTAGTGTAAACAGTTGAATAGGTTCCTGAATGATAAGCTAGGTGATAAAGCTTCAGGGAAGGTTTTCAAGTTATCGAAGCATTACCCCCTGAGCGAAGCTTAATCACGGAGGATGAACCCCAAAAATGAAGGTGTCCCGAAGCTCAACTCATTGAAGGAAATGAAGAAGACGGTGCAAGACTTAGATGTTTTTGTGTAGTTCTTTTTCTGTTCTTTGAGTCATAGGACAAACCGTACTATCAAGAGGGGTGTTTAGTTTGTGGACACCGAAGTCATTGAGAAAATGCTCAGATCAAATCCACAGCAAGTGAGAAGCCTGAGCGAAGAAATCTCATGTGAACTAAGTTAAGCTTCAGTAGCAAAGACTTCGTTCTTTGGCTTCTGAAGCAGAACTAAGTCCGTGAGTCAGCTTTACTTGTTCCGCAAGTAAAGTTGTGCAGTGATTACAAATCCGACCGTTGTAGACACGTGTCAAGCTGTCACCTCGGGTCAATTTGGTCATTCCGCACCTCGGGATCGCCAACTATAAATACGCCGCCCCGTCCTCAATTTGCGGGTGGCTGCTCTGAGAATATTCCTGAGAGAGATTGAAGAGAGCACCCCAAAAACGCCACCGAAGCAAAACCCAAAACCTAGAATACTGAAGCCTAAGTCCCATTGATCTGAGTTGATTCGAGATGACTTAGGTGAAAGCTTACTAGCCTCTTTATCTTGTAGAACTGCAATTCTCCTAGACGGTTAGAGTGTTGTTCTCCAGAGAGCGAAGAGTAATTGTCGCCTCAAAGTCCAGTTTGTCAAAGGTATCGGTGATTTCCTCAATAATCAACCACGAGTGAAGAACTGACCAAGCTCAAGGAGTTTGGTGCAGTGGATCAATGGACGGAGAGAGTTTTGCTCCAGGTGTTCAATCACCAGTCTTTCCAACCAGACGTAGCACTTTGCAGAGCGTGAACTGGACGAACAAACATCGCCGAGTCCCAGTTCGTTTTAATTCAAGCATTTACCTTCTGTATTTCATTTGCTTCTTAGTTATACTTCAATGTGTTTTGATTCACTGCATTTAGTTTCGCTTCCAGTTTTACTTCGCTGTTCCGCTTTACTTATGCTTCACTTCATAGTTTCAGTTGAAAATTTGAAGTGATCATTCACCCCCTCCCCCTCTGATCACATACTTGGACTTTCAATTGGTATCAGAGCAAGTCACTCCCTACACTCTGTGTGTTTTGGATTAACCTCCTGGAGTTTCTTCAAGTATGTCTTTCGCAGCTATTCGCTCCGGCGAACCTATTCCTGTTTTCAATGGGAAGGACTACCCGTACTGGAAGGACAAAATGAAGAGAAATATCATTGCTATCAATTCAGTTGCCTGGCAAGTTGTCTTGTATGGAGTCACAGTTGCCGATGAGAAGGCCATCACTCCTCAAGAAGAAAAACTGATTGATCTTGATTCTGAAGTTTGGGTTTTCATCACCAATCATCTGAAACCAGAAAAGTATCATGAAGTGAAGAATATTCCATCTGCCAAAGGTGTCTGGGACTATCTTGAAAAGATTGGTGAAGGTGTTTCTACCCAGAAGGATGCCAGAATTGACACACTCCGAAGCAAATTCTATCGCTTTAAGAGAAACAAGGATGAAAAAGTCAACTCCATTTACAGCAGACTCACTGCTCTTGCTAATGAGTTGATTTCCCTCGGTGCTGATGACATTACTCCTCACTCAATTGTAAGAACTTTGCTTCGCTCATTGGATGATTCGTTTGATCACATTGTGCTGATGATCAAGGAACGGACTCATTTCAGACGTCTTTTTTCCGCTGATATTCTTGAGAGACTCAATACTTTTGAAATGGAAGAAGATGAGAAACGCGACATAAATAGCTCTCGAAGAAGATCTCATGCTTTGAAAGAAAAAGCTTCGCGTCATTCTTCACCCGAAGTTAGTTCTGCTTCAGGTGTCGAATCTGATGATCCTGCAAGCATTGGAAAGGATTTAGCATTGATCATGAGACGCTTCAACCGCTTCCAAAGAAAAGGTTTTTCTTCACCGAAGAAGAGTTATTTTTCAAGAAGCTCAACTCACTCATCTCACCGCTCATCCTCAAGAAGCTCCCCATTGAAGGACAACTGCTGCTACAAGTGCAAGTAACCAGGTCACTACATTGCTGATTGCCCTCTGTGGGAAGCTGAGAACAAATCAAAGCATTCACTCAGAGACTCCTCAACCTAGTCCCACAGATCCTCTAGAAGCTATGAATCCACGAGACATGATTCCAGCTCGAGAAGAGAAAAGAAGAAAGATTCTGATGATGACAAGAGGAAGAAGTATCATAAGAAGCGTGAGGGTTCTTAATCGAAGACTCACTCGTCTCGACGAAGCAGTTCTCACCGTGCGAAGGCCTATCTGGGAAAGGAGATGAACTCTGAAGACGAAGCCTCTGGGTCCGAAGCTGAATCAGGCTCAAGGTCTGGGTCTGGGTCTAAATCAGATGGTGTTGTTGGTTTGGCATTCGCTTCAGCAGATGCTTCGACTAAAGCTTCGAGCTCATTCTTCACCAACTACAGTAGTGACGATGAAACTCCTACATATTGCTTCATGGCCAAGGCGAAGGTATCCTCATACAAATCTAACTACGATACTTCTGATTGTTCCTCACATGATAGTGATTCGAAGATAAGCTATGCTAAGCTTGCTAAAATTGCTTCAATCCAACAAGATGAACTTGATTCGCTGAGCAAAACCATTAAGAAATCAGAAACTCTGTTGATCGATGAGATAGAGAAAGGTCAAACTTTAACTAATGAGCATGCAGCTCTGAAGGAAAAGTTCGAAGAATTATCCTCTCGGCATGATCTTCTTTCAGTTGATTATGAGAAGCTTACCTATGAATTTCTTCAAAGGAAAATGGCTCTCGAAATACTGAAAGAGGCTCATGAAGAGTTCGAAAATGTCAATCTCTCTCTCATGGCTCAACAAGGTTCTGAAGCAAATCATAAAACTGATTCACCTTGCTTAACTTTTCTGGAACGAAGCAAAACTGATTCCAAAGGAAAAGCTCCTATTATTATTGATGATACTAATGCCTCGGATGAGGAAAATCCTGCTGTTACCGAGGAAATCCTCAGGTTGAAAAACTTATTTGAAACAGGCAAGTTCAAAAGTGGGCAAGGTCACCAGTATCTTTGTGATATACTGAGGAATGCTCTCCTTCATAGGAATCCCAGGAATGAAGGTGTTGGTTTCGGGAGAAAGATAAACCCTGATGGCACCTATTGGGAACCTGAGCAGTATCCTAAAACTGTTTGGGTCCTAGCAAAGGAGAAACCTATTGGTATTGCTAACCTTTCAGGTTTCGACTGCAAAATGTACAAAGCCATTGTGGATGAATCACTTGATTCAGACTACAAGCTCATTAAAGACGAACAGGGAAAGGTTACTGCTGAGTATGTTGGCACTCCTCCTAAGAATGGCTTCTATAAGAGGCAAATATGGGTGCAGAAAGCACTTGTGGAAAAACTGCCTGCTAGCCATACTATGCAGGGAAAGCCTTCGGTACCACCGAATCATTTCTATTCTCTAGAAACGAGAAATGATTCACTGGTGCCCGAATCAAATGTTCCACAGAAGCAATACTATCCAACTGGTTGTTATACTTATCGTCCTCATGATAACAATACTAAGATTGCATATGCTCATTCTTATCCTAACCATTCACAGAGGACTTACATTTATGGTGTGCTTGATGGTACACCGAAGCAATACACTCCTGTTCGCTTTAATATTGCTTCAACCAGTGCTTCAACCTCTTCTCAGTCACCTGCTCGTTTGTGGGTGGTTAAGAAGAACTAATTCTTCTACAGGGCTATGTCTCCGGTGGATCCGAATGGGTCATGGATAGTGGTTGCACAAATCATATGACCGGAGACAAGGAGTTATTCACCGAAGAAAAACTATCTCAATCTTCTCAGAAGTACATTACCTTTGGTGATAACAAAAGGGGTAAAGTTTTAGGTTTGGGTAAGGTTGCCATATCGAAAGATAAGCACATTGACAAGGTTATGCTAGTCCAATCACTTGGATATAATCTTATGTCTATTTCGAAGTTATGCGATATGGGTATGCTTGTTCTATTTTGTTCTTCGCATTGTGTTGTCTTTTCACAGGATGACTATACGTTTGTCTTTGAGGGATACCGAAAAGGAGATTTATACATTGTTGATTTTTCTTCGGGCCTTGCCGTATCCACATGCTTAATGGCAAAAGCTTCATCTGGTTGGTTATGGCATCGAAGACTTGGTCATGCAGGGATGAGAAATCTTCATAATCTAGTGAAGAAGAAGCATGTTATTGGCCTTAGCGAAGTAAAATTCGATAAGGATCGTCTCTGCAGTGCTTGTGAAGCTCGTAAAATTACGAAGAAACATCATTCAGCGAAGACAATCATGACTACTACTCGTCCTCTTGAATTGCTTCATATGGATCTTTTCGGTCCTCAGAATTATGCAAGTCTCGGAGGAAACAAATATGGTCTTGTTATTGTTGATGATTTTTCTCGATATACTTGGGTTTTCTTTCTGGATGACAAGAGCAAAGTTGTTGAAATCTTCAAGTCATTCGCTAAGAGAGCTCAAACAAAATATGAATTATCTCTGAAGCATATCCGAAGTGATAATGGAACTGAATTCAAAAATACTCATATTGAAGATTTTCTTGATGATCATGGCTTTACTCATGAGTTCTCTGCTGCTTATACACCTCAACAGAATGGTGTTGTTGAAAGGAAGAATAGAACTCTTATTGAAATGGCCAGAACCATGCTTGCTGAATACAAGACACATATCAGGTTCTGGGCCGAAGCAATTAACACTGCATCTCATATCATCAACAAGGTTTACCTTCACAAATTTCTGAAGAAAACTTCACATGAGCTTATCACTGGTAACAAACCAAATGTTTCATATCTTAGGGTATTTGGTGCTCCTTGCTTTATTAGAGATATGAATCATAGCTCCAAATTTGCCCCTAAGGCACATGAAGGTTTTCTTTTAGGTTATGGCTCAAACTCTCACACTTACAGAGTGTATAACTCTCACTTTGGGAAAGTTATGGAAACTGTAAACGTGAGATTTGATGAAACTAATGGATCTCAAAAAGAGCATTTGCCTCATGATCTAGATGAACCTCCACTTGATGAAGTGATCAAATCCATGGCTATTGGAGATATTCTCCTTGTTAAAGCCAATCCTCGTCAAGCTAATAGGGATGATGATGGTCCAATGTTCCCACACATAGCCCGGGGCGCTGGAGATCAACATCCTGAAGCTTATGATGAACAGGACGAAGAAGAGCAAGGGAACGAAGGAAATGCTAATCCCGAAGGAAATGCTGAAGCTGAAGGTGAAGCAGATCCTGATGCTGAAGGTGAAGCAGATCCTGAAGCTGAAGCAGATCCTGAAGCAGAAGCTGAGCCTGAAGCTAATGATTCAACTTTATCACGAGTTCGAAGAAGAGTTGATGTTGATTCGATCCTTGAAGAAATTCATCAACCAGGTCGTCCCACAACTCGTTCTCGTACTCGTTTGGCTAACTTCTGTGGAAACTTTTCATTTGTCTCCATGCTAGAACCTTCAAAATTTGATGAAGCCATGAAGGATCAAGATTGGTTAACTGCTATGCTCGAAGAACTTAACCAGTTCGAGCGAAACAAAGTCTGGTCCTTAGTTAATAGAACTGATCCCACGAAGCACAACATCATTGGTACAAAGTTGATTTTTCGCAACAAGCAAGATGAAGATGGTATAGTGGTAAGAAACAAAGCACGACTGGTAGAACAAGGCTACACCCAAATCGAAGGTATCGATTTCGGCGAAACTTATGCTCCAGTTGCTCGTTTCGAATCCATTTGTGTTATGCTTGCTTTTGCAAATTTCAATGGTATTCTACTTTATCAAATGGATGTGAAAAGTGCTTTTCTTATCGGAGAAATCGAAGAAGAAGTGTATGTTATGCAGCCTCCAGGTTTTGAAGACCCAAAGAAAGGCTTCAAAACAGGAACAACTGACCCAACTCTTTTCACTTGATCTTATAATGGTGATTTGTTTGTATGTCAAATATATGTAGATGATATTATTTTTGGCTGCACTAACACTGAAATCAGCGAAGAATTTATCAAAATGATGTCGAAGAAATATGAGATGTCAATGATGGGTGAATTGAAGTTTTTCCTTGGACTTCAAATCCGTCAACAGAAGAATGGCACCTTTATTTCTCAAGAAAAATATCTCAAGGATTGCCTGAAGAAGTTTGGTCTTACTGATTGCAAAACTATTAAGACTCCAATGCCTACCAATGGCTTCTTAGATGCAGATGAGGAGGGCAAAGCCTTCGACCAGAAGAAATATCGGTCTATGATTGGATCTCTTCTATATCTTTGTGCATCTAGACCTGACACTATGCTTTCAGTATGTATTTGTGCTCGTTTTCAGGCCAATCCCAAGGAATCATATCATACTGCTGTAAAGCGAATTCTTCGGTATCTTGCTCACACACCAACCTTGGGCTTGTGGTATCCCAAGGGAGCTCAGTTTTATCTCATTGGCTATTCTGATTCAGACTGGGCTAGTGATCGTGTGGATAGGAAATAAACTTCAGGGACTTGTCATTTCCTTGGACCGATTGCAGCGTTTTCGATATGTAAGAGTATTGAACCCAACGAGGAGCAGAAGGTAATAGCAAGTGACTTTGGTAAGGAGATAACTTCAAGTACTGAAAGATAACTTTTTAGGGGTTTTTCTTGGTATAAGCGACAGGAAAGTAAAAACGAGCAAAGTAAAAGGTACTGGAGAGTAACGAGTGGCCCAATCCTTTCTGAGCAAAGGAGAGGCCTAGCAACTAAACTTATAAAGGCTAAAGTGTTCTTGAGGACACACGGGAGAGGTAGTCATGTGCTTTCGCCATATTCCGTATCGGTACTATGTGCTGTGTTGATAAGTGTTGAGTGGGTGGATCTATGCTAGTACACGTTCTAGACTAAGATAAGTGTACTCTTATGATTAAACACCTTGCAAGCATTCGCAAATACAAGATAGTAATTAAGTTAAAACCTTAAACATAGCAATACGATCGGTGATCCATTGTTCCCTTGTGCAAAAGCGTGCAAACTGGGGTTTAGGTTTCTGTCACTCCGGCAACCCACCATAGGCATTCTTTGTACACAATGAATTACCCTAGGTCCTTGATAAGGCGAAGTGTTGTGTAACAGCCCAGTTTTCACAAAAATTAAAAATTTTGTTTTCGGTGTGAATTGTTTGATTGTCTGATTTGTTGCGGTGTTTGCATCCCCGATTTATCGATCGGCGATTATTTTTTCCCCCTCTTATCTCGTACCGGATGGAGACCGACCCTTGCCACCCTGACACTCGACCTTTACAACACCGGGTTTCACCCGATCACCGTCGCAAAAACCGCACGAGACCAGCCGCAGCCAACGGAATGAAAACCCCGTTTAATAATTAAACGGGATATTTTTATAGCGCGCCGGAAATAGTTCTCGGAACGGTTCCAGCGCGAGGTGAATGCATCCGGCTCGACGCGCTGATCGCGCAGTTCGAAGTTTTACCCGAATCAGAGGTCCTGCGGACCCCCGGCGGCCAGAAACGTGAGCACCGCGCGCGCGAGAGAAAAATCGGGGATGTTTTTCCAAACTGCCAGCCACCGGGGCTATATAAAGACCACCACACTCCCACCCATTTCTAGGGTTTCCCTAGTCCAAAATTTGCAGCCACCCCCCTGCTTTTCCCCAAAATTACCCCATTTTCGCAGTGCTAGCCTTCCCTGCGATCTGGACCGTCGGATCGGCCGATCCAACGGCCCAGATGCGCCAGAGAGATCTACCAAACTCCAGCCTGCTCTCTCTCCTCTCACCTCCTGCGCGCGCCTTCCTCCCTCCTCTCCCTTCTAATCCCCATGCCCCTCTTCTCCCCTAATCACGCCGTTCCCTTTCTCCAGGTCCCGCCGGAGCCGCCGCCATGGCAGAGCCGCCCGAGCTCGGGCTCGCGCCCTCACCTCGCCGCGCCGGGCGCCTGCGCTCCCTCCGGTCGGATCCCGCGTCCCCCACCCCTGCGCCGCCTCTGGATCCGCCTCGAGCCGCCCCGTCGCCGCCTGCTCGCCGGCGTCAACGGCGCCCCCGTCCGGCCTCTCCAGCCGCCGCCGTTCGGGTCGGGGACGGGGAGTCCCGTGCGTCTCCACCTGCCGCTGTGGGCCGGCCTCCCCCTCCCCAAGACGAACCGCGGCCCAGGGCCCAGCCGACCTCCACTGCCCCAGGCACCTCCCACTGCCGGCCAGATGCGCCTCTAGAGCCCACGGTGAGGAAAGGGCCCGTGCCCTGGTTTTTTTTTACTTCTGCGCTATGAAAATTTTGCTAAGTCCCAGAAAAACTGCTGCTGATTCGATTTTGCACCATTAATAACGCTTAAACCGTAGCTCCGATGAACGTGCCCCCAAAACGAAAGTTGCTCAGTTTTGCGTGCTCTAGCATTCGTATGTAGAAAGTTTTTGCATTTGAGCTCATCTTGATTGTGTAATTGTGTGCTAAAGTGGGCATCAGGCCGTTAAACTGCTACTTTTTCCTGTTAAGTGCTACTGTTATTATTTTGTTGCAACTTTGCATGATGATTGTGACTAATCCATGTGGCCTATTGCATTGATTATTTATCCTATGTGTTAAGCATCATGTGTACTTCAATTCCATGATTTAACTTTCCATGTTTGGGTGCTTTAGCTGTATTAAATCTTGCTCCAAAGTGGTGATCCTGATGTTATTGTGCTGCTGTGCTGAAAACTGTTATTTTGTTGCAGCTTCGGTCGACGAGTGTGTCGCGACCGTTTATCGGAATGGAGTGATTCCAATTGCATATTGTTAACCATCATGTCTAGTTTATGCCCATGCATTGCTATGTCATGTTGCCGCACTTTTGCATATAGTTATACCCCTGTTTATACAGCATAAAAATAATAGTTTCTGCCATGTTTGCTAAATATCTTTTGATCTATGATGCCTATTTGCATGATTCTTTTGGCCATGCCTTCCATGTCAAGTCTACTTTAGTTCCTTATCATTTGTGAGCATGTTTGCATTGATTATCATGTTTATGCATTGCTCTAAAGTATGCTTCGTGATGTTGGCAGTTTGTGCCCGTAACTTGCTTTGCTTGTATCTTTTTAACCGTAACTCCGTTTAAAGTGTGCCTTATATGTAACTTGATTAGTTTTTCGTGTACTTTGTGTTTATGCTATTGTTTGCTGTTGTTAACCAACCTAAAATATGGTTTAGGGCAGAACAGTACCAAATCCTTTAATTGTCGTGCGACACTTAGTGTTATGCCATGTTTAGGTTGTGCCTCACTTAAATTGACTAGCATAGATAGTTTACTTTGTGCTTCACCTTTTGCCATGTTTGTGTGCTATGCCATGATTCCTTGAGTTGCCATGTTAATAACCGTTGGTTGATCACCTATAGCTAAACAACTTGAACCACCATAAACGTGCGGGATCGTCGTGTGTGACGAGTACTCCACTTAATTTGTTAGTAACCGTTCTCGACGATAGGTCCGAATTGCGTTGCCCTGTCGTGTGATGTCTTCTTGATCTTGTATTTATCCGTAGTAATAGTGGTGCACCGTTGATTGCTTTCCTGTGTTTCCTTCTTGTGTGCCTCCCGCAGGTACCTCTCGGAGACGATGCGAGCTTGCGATCGACTACACCTTCGGAACCCGACTTATCAACAGGCAAGGACTATACATCACTTATGATCCATTCTATTTCAACCAGCGGTTTGCATGCTAGTATAGGTTAGGTTCGATGTTTGATCCTACCACATGTTTACAACCTCTTTCAAACCGATACAGCCATGTCACTTCCCAGCAAACCTTGTACTGCTATGTTACTATTTCTCGTTGCTCAGCCCCTGCTTAGTATACATTCTTAGGATGCTACGATGTTACCCTGTTACTCCTTGGTTTGGGATATCACATTATTATATTTTGTTGATGATATGATTATTATAAATGTTGATTATATTTGACGAAGGATGGAAGGTCTAGGGTATCCCGCCCCGACGCTTTGTTCCATTCGAGTCACCTAGGATCCGAGTTCCGGGTATTGGTTTTAAGACTGAGCGTTCCTAACCGTGTGTGGGATTTTATGGGGTCCCCTCTTCTTACCTATCTAGCTTCAAACATTTCTAGTGGTGGCCCAAGCTGGTTTTACCTTTTGCAAACGTGTGTGTGCGAGTCTCGACCTCGCGGATTTTCAAACAACTCGGGCCAGCGGAGACATAGTTCCTTTGTTGGTCCACACCTGGAAGCTAGGGGGCTGCCCACATCTGTTTGGGTAGCTAACCCGACCTCGTCCAGACGGTAGAGGCCGATTCGATAGCGCGGCCGGCTTTTGAGTTGGATGTCGACTCACCGGGGGCCACCCGGATTTGTGCGTTGTTAGTTAGAGGGACTTGTCGTTACGGATCTCTTGGGACTAAATCATAAAATGGTTGCCTATCATGGGTAGCAACTGAGAGAGATGGGCGTGCGTGCGGAGCCTCGTAAGGGGCAGTTTGTACACCCCTGCAGGGTTAAATCTTTTCGAGAAGCCGTGTCCATGGTTATGGACGACTTGAGACCTACTCCTTGTTCATAGACAACAACAACTGAGATAATCTTAATATAAATTGATCAACGTGTGTGTGCCTTGACTGTTTCTTCTTCGTCGGGATGCGAAGAGGAGGACAAGGATAGGATAGGTGTTATGCTTGCCTAAGTAGTTGATAGCAAGACTTGTTGGAGGCGATTCCTCGTCGAATGCTTGGCTTCTTACCTTACTCTCTAGATCGTTAGCCACTTCATAAATGCTAGTGCGGCAGCAACCTCACCACTTACCCCTTCCTTACCGTAAACTACTAGTTGTCCTAGAATGACGAGTGATGAAGTCCTTGCCGGGTCAGATGACCACTACAGTTGGATGCTGAGTACCTCTGTACTCATGATACTACCCCCAAACTCTTTCCAGGGTTCTCGATCGACAACAGGTATGGTGATCGACGTTTCACGTGGAGACTCGACGACGACTAGTTAGGCGGATCCCGGTGGAGGGCCTGGACCCGTGTGGTTATGGGGATCGATGTTTATCTCTTTGCCACTAGGCATTTTCTTGTAGTATGTACTCAGACATGTTGTTGGATATGTGCCCTAGAGACAAATTAATAAAGATATTTGTCACATATCCGTTTTGTTCATAATACGTTTTATACTGTGCTATAACTGGATTACTTGGAAATACTAATACAGGTGTAGTATAAAACATGGTCCGTAGTTTAACTCGGGTAAACTATCTCATCGGGCAATTGATTGATCAAGCTTTCCTGATCATGGCGACACTTAATTCCATTGACAATGAGGTCATATCATTAAGGGGAATGATGTGATGGACGTACACCCACCTAAAGTATTGCAATGTGATTGAGTCACATAGTTCAGCGTTGCTATGACTTTGTAACGTATGGCTTAGTCCTTAGACCGTAATGATCATAAGTAATCACGATCTATGAGGAGACTTTGATTTGTATCCCACCGCCTGACTGAAATATGCTGGCTATAACGGAGCATTTTGGGTATTCCGAAATAGATGGTTCATGAGTATGTTAATAGATGAGAGAGGGATTTGTCAGTCCTTGTGACAGGACAGGTACTCTGGGCCCACTCGGTGATATTGCATCAACACCTTTCAAGGACGTGACTAGGTCACAAGAGATGCAATGATCATGGACGAGACAAGTTGTTTGTTGTGAATGAGATGTGAACACGGTATGTGGGATACCGACGATCAAACCTCGGACAAACAAAGTACTGCAGCACAATGGGATTACGTCATATCGTTAACGGTTTCCAAAACCGATCGAAGTTCATTCGATTGAAGCGCAGGGGCTGTGAAGGATTGTAACCAGGTCCAACTGACTAGTCATTGGTCAATGAGAAGAGTCTCGACCATGTCTGCTGTTTCCCGGACCGTTAGGGTGTTATACTTAAGGGCAATCGATGCATAGGACAGTTACGGGATCAATCGGTGAAATAGGAGAAATCACCGGAATAGTTCCGGAGGAGGACGGAATGGTTTCCGGACATTTTGAATAGTTCAAAATAAAGTTTAATTGTTTTAATAATGTTTTTATTATTTAAATATCTGAATTAAATATTTAAAACATATTAAATAAATTAAAAAATGGGAAAAAGGCTATATGGGCCCATGGGGCCCATTAGGGGAGGAGGGGGTTTCCCCCCTTGGGCTTGGCGCCAAGGGTGGGGCCCATCCCCCCCAATGGCCGGCGCACCTCCCCCCCCCTTGGGGGTTTAGTCCCACATGGGGGAGGGGAGGAGGATCACACCCCCCTTGGCCTATATAAGGAGGGGTAGACCACCCTTTTTCCCAAGACACAAAATCTCCTTCTTTCTTCCTTCTCCTACCCGGAAGTGGACTCCCCTTGTTTGGAGTCTGCACCAGGACTGGAGTTCTCCACCATAAGGCAGGCCGTCGCTCTGCTGGAGTCGGGATCCGTAGCAATCTTTCTTCCGCTGCTCGCCTGGTTCGGGGCCCGGGAGGAACATCGATTGTACCGTACGTGTATAATCTCTTCGAGGCACTACACCTGTGGTGCTACTTCGTCGCTGGAGGTTTACCGGGAGTCATCCTCGCAGGTGGTGGTCTTCTACACGACAGGGAGGTCGTAGTTCTGAGTATACGCCAACCACGTGCACAAGAACGTTTCCCTCTTTTGGTCTTCAAATGTATGAACACTGATTCCCTCCGTTACTTTACATCGCCATAGCATAGATCTTGGGTTCGGGTACCGTAGGTGTGAAAAATTTGTGTTTTCTGCCCCGTATCCGAACAGTGGTATCAGAGCTAGCTATGCGTAGATGTTTTGTACGGATAGAACACATCTAGGATGTGGGCATCGAATCTTCATTCGTTACCCTCCCACGTGTACTCATTTAGCGTTGCGGCAATGTTTGATGAAGCGGCCCCCGATCGACCTTACGCGTTTACGCGAGACTGGTTCCACGCTTGACATATGGCTTGTACCATATAAAGTGGCTGGGGGGTGTCTGTCTCTCTGCATTAGCGATGCGAAGATGTTTGCAACGGAGGGCCCCGATAGGGGTGTAATAGAGACGGATGGGAGACGGTGTTGTGGCATGTTTTTCACAGGATAGAAACGGTTCTCTCTCTCGAAACCCCTAGCAGCCACGTAAAACTTGCACAAGCTAAAGTAGACAGGCGTTTAACTTTGCTTTGCATGAAGGGGGATCATAGGCTGTATGATTTACAGTTTTACTTCCTGTTTTATGCTAGTATGCTAGATATATCGACGGTAGCACGAAACAGGACCATCTCTCACAATACCAACATTGTGTTCTCCCTTGGTGGGCACTGCCTGGAAGGTTCTACCATATGGCTTGATGCTCCGTACATACCGGAGTTGTCCTACATATTAAACGGAGTTCGCATGAGGTTGGGTTCGGCAAGCGTGGCATATGCAGATATGGCCTTGCTGAACAGCTAACATCAAGGTCCGATTGGCAGGCTTGACGTATGTAGATGCGGGCCTGGAACACAGAAGACAGAAAGGTCGAGCACGTGTCACATGCCTGATGTGATTGGCTTAGAGGCCTACCTGGTTCGCATACTGATGGCCGTAACGATCGGGGGAGGTATGGGGGCTAGGATTGTGTAATCACTTAGTTAAATTGAGAGGTGTTTATCTAAGTGGGAGCTTTCTGGAATTTTGAGATTAAATTGAAACTCCACATTATGAACAAAAGTCTAAATATGTATCCTTGTGAATCAACCTTGTAGATGGCAGCACCTCGCCCCTCGTTTAACTTAGGATCATTCCTAGAGAAGATAAACTAAAAACAGATGGGACAAACTTCACCAACTGGTTCCGTACCCTAAGGATTCTCCTCGTTCCCCTCAAAATGGCATACGTACTAGAGGACGCATTAGGTGACGCACCAGCGGATGATGCCAGTCAAGACGAGAAGAATGTCTATCTCTCCAGGACTGATGATTACAACCTTGTCCAGAGTGGCATGCTCTACTCCATGGAGGCTGAGCTGCAGAAACGTTTTGAGAGGATGGGTGCATATGAGATTATCACCGACCTCAAGGAGGTCTTCGCACCTCAAGCCAGGGCTGAACGGTACGAGGCTTCTGAAGCCTTCTTCTCAGCAAAGATGGACGAGCACGGCAGCGTGAGTGAGCACGTAGTCAAAATTTCTGGCTACGTTCAGCGCTTGAATGCTCTGGAATGCCAGATTCCAGATGAACTTGCTGTTGATATGGTGTTGCAGTCGCTTCCCCCTAGCTACAAAGGCTTTGTGCTGAACTACAACATGCAGGGGATGACCAAAACCCCTTCTGAGTTGTTCGCCATGCTGAAGAGCGCCGAAGTTGAGATCAAGAAGGAGCACGCCGTCTTCATGGTCAACAAGACCATTGAATTCAAGAAGTCAAGTAGGCGGGAGAAGGCCAAGAGAGGTGGCCCCAAGAGGGATGGCAAGTCAGTTGCCGCTCCTCCCAAGGCACCCAAGCCTAAACTCGGAGTGGAGTGCTTCTACTGCAAGGGTGAAGGTCACTTGAAACGCAACTGTCCCAAGTACCTAAAGGACAAGAAGGCTGGCAAGGTCGCCAAGAGAGACGAAGGTATATTTGATATACATATTGTTGATCTTCTCTTGACAAGCGCTGGGAACACATCCTGGATATTTGATACAGGATCTATCGCTCATATTTCTAATTCCATTCAGGGACTAAGGAATAGGAGACGCTTGCTCAAAGATGAAGTGACGATGCGCGTGGGGAATGGCTGTCGGATTGAGGTCTTGGCGGTCGGCACGAAGCATCTTAGTCTCCCTTCGGGATTGGTTTTAGTTCTGAATAATTTCTACTATGTACCAGCGTTGAGTGTGAACATCGTTAGTGGATCTTGCTTGAAGCGAGACCACTATTCTTTTAAGTCTGATACAATTGGTTGTTCGATTTATAAGGATGAAATGTTTTATGTTCACACACCGGAGTTGCATGGTTTATTCGTACTTAATCTCGATGGTTACGTGTGTCACATTAACAATATTGAGGCCAAAAGATTGAAGAATGATGAAGATCACATGATGATGTGGCATTGCCGACTTGTTCATATTGGTATAAAACGCATGGAGAAGCTCCATAACGATGGACTTCTTGAGTCATTGGATTTTGGATCCCTTGATACATGTGAACAATGCCTCATGGGCAAAATGACAAGGACTCCATTCAATGGCGTAATGGAGCGTGCGGATGTCTTATTGGGGATCATACACTCGGATGTATGTGGACCCATGAATGTCCCCACTCGCAATGGTCTTCGTTACTTCGTGACCTTTACTGATGATTTGAGTAGATATGTGTATATTTACTTGATGAAGCACAAGTCTGAAACCTTTGAAAAGTTCTAGGAATTTCAGAATGAGGTCGAAAATCAACTTGGAAGAAAAATCAAGCACCTTCGATCGGATCGAGGTGGCGAGTATTTGAGTCACGAGTTTGGCAATCATCTGAAGTCTTGTGGCATAGTACCACAGCTTACGCCGGGAGGCACACCTCAGCGAAATGGTGTGGCTGAGCGACGTAATCGAACCCTATTGGATAGTGTACGATCGATGATGTCTCATACTGATTTGCCTGTGTCATTCTGGGGGTATGCATTAGAAACTGCCGTTCATATTCTTAATAGGGCACCATCCAAATCCGTAAAGAAAACACCATTTGAAGAATGGCATGGCACAAAACCTGAGTTGTCTCACCTGAAGATTTGGGGTTGTGAGGCTTATGTTAGGAAACTACAGCCTGACAAACTTGAATCCAAGGAGGATAAGTGCATCTTTGTAGGCTATCCCAAGGAAACTTGTGGATACACCTTCTACAACAAGTCTGACAGCAAAACGTTTGTTTCCAAGACGGGACACTTTCTTCAGAAGGAGTTTCTCGCGAAAGAGTTGAGTGGGAGGAAAATAGACCTCGATGAAGTGACTGACCAATCACTCCAATTGGAAGAAACGGCTACGGAAATTTTTCTGGAACCATCTTCCACAGTGGAAGCTGAAGAGAATGGCCAGAACGACATTCATAACGATTATGACATTAATGATGATCATGATGAGAATGAAGAGGAACCTTTTATGCCCCGTAGGTCATCAAGAGTCCGTCAACCTACTGAGTTTTACGGACAGCTTGTGAATGCAATCTCGGCTGATGAGTCGGATGAACCTACAAGTTACAAAGAAGCAATGGAGGGACCCGAGTCCGAGAAATGGCTTGAAGCCATGAAATCCGAAATAGACTCCATGTACAGCAACAAAGTATGGACTTTGGTGGATATTCCCGAGGACCACAAGGCCGTCGAGAATAAATGGATTTTCAAGAGAAAGACTGACATAGACGGAAACATATCTGTCTATAAAGCTCGACTTGTCGCGAAGGGTTTCCAACAAATTCAAGGAGTTGACTACGAGGAGACGTTCTCTCCTGTAGCGATGATAAAGTTTATTCGGATCCTACTAGCAATAGCTGCATATCATGATTACGAGATATGGCAGATGGATGTGAAAACTGCATTCCTAATTGGCAACATTGAGGAAGAGTTGTATATGATGCAACCAGAGGGGTTTTTCGATCCAAGGAACGCTGGTAAGGTTTGCAAGCTTCAACGGTCCATCTATGGGTTGAAGCAAGCATCTCGGAGTTGGAATCTTCGATTTGATGAGGTCATTAAAGCTTTTGGATTTGTCCAAAACGTCGAAGAGTTCTGCGTCTATAAGAAACTGAGTGGGAGCTCTGTAGCATTCCTTGTGTTATATGTAGATGACATATTACTAATAGGGAACGATAAAAAATTCTTAGAGGAAGTGAAGGAATATCTGAATGGACAATTTTCCATGAAGGACCTAGGTGAAGCTGCGTACATATTGGGGATTAAGATCTATAGAGATAGACCTAATCGACGGTTGGCCTTGATTCAGAACACTTATATTGACAAGATATTGAAAAGGTTCAAAATGGATGACTCCAAGAGAGGTCTCTTGCCAGTTATAAAAGGTGTCAAATTAAGCGTGACTCAATGCCCAACCACAGCAAAAGAGAAAGAGGAGATGTCCTCAAAGCCCTATGCCTCAGCCATAGGTTCTCTCATGTATGCTATGTTATGTACCAGACCGGATTTAGTGCTGGCCATTAGTATGACTAATCGCTACCAGAGTAACCCGGGAATGGCTCACTGGACAGCAGTAAATAACATCCTTAAGTACTTAAGAAGAACCAATGATCTTTTTCTCGTTTATGGAGGAGTTGATGAGGAGCTCACCGTAAAAGTTTACGTTGACGCAAGCCTCGGCTCAGATCTAGATGACTCGATATCCAGACGGGATATGTTTTCATGTTCAACGGTGGCACAATTAGCTGGAGGAGCGGCAAACAGTCAGTCGTTGCTCAATCTTCAATGGAGTCGGAGTATATTGCCGCTTGCGAAGCGTCAAACGAGGCGCTATGGCTGAAGAAGTTCGTGATCGAGCTTGGCGTCTTTCCCAGTTGCACTGACCTCGTGGGGATCTTCTGTGATAACACGGGTGCCATTGCTAACGCGAAGGAGCCAAGAACTCACTCTACAACCAAGCACATCCTGCGAAAGTTCCATGTGACGCGAGATTACGTCAGGGATGGACACACTAGGATTCACAAGATACATACGGATCTGAACGCAGCAGACTCGATGACTAAACCTCTTCCACAGGGCAAGTTTGAAGAACACCGAGAGACCATTGTAGTTAGATACATACTTGATGTAAACTAGTGTAATTTGTACTCTAGTGCAAGTGGGAGACTGTTGGATATGTGCCCTAGAGACAAATTAATAAAGATATTTGTCACATATCCGTTTTGTTCATAATACGTTTTATACTGTGCTATAACTGTATTACTTGGAAATACTAATACAGGTGTAGTATAAAACATGGTCCGTAGTTTAACTCGGGTAAACTATCTCATTGGGCAATTGATTGATCAAGCTTTCCTGATCATGGCGAAACTTAAGTCCATTGACAATGAGGTCATATCATTAAGGGGAATGATGTGATGGACGTACACCCACCTAAAGTATTGCAATGTGATCGAGTCACATAGTTCAGCGTTGCTATGACTTTGTAACGGATGGCTTAGTCCTTAGACCATAATGATCATACGTAATCACGATCTATGAGGAGACTTTGATTTGTATCCCACCGCCTGACTGAAATATGCTGGCTATAACGGAGCACTTTGGGTATTCCTAAATATATGGTTGATGAGTATGTTAATAGATCAGAGCGGGATTTGTCAGTCCTTGTGACAGGACAGGTACTCTGGGCCCACTCGGTGATATTGCATCAACACCTTGCAAGGACGTGACTAGGTCACAAGAGATGCAATGATCATGGGCGAGAGAAGTTGTTTGTTGTTAACGAGATGTGAACACGGTATGTGGGATACCGACGATCAAACCTCGGACAAACAAAGTACCACAGCACAAAGGGATTACGTCGTGTCGTTAACGGTTTCCAAAAGCGATCGAAGTTCATTCGATGGAAGCGCAGGGGCTGTCAAGGATTGTAACCAGGTCCAACAGACTAATCATTGGTCAATGAGAAGAGTCTCGACCATGTCTGCTGTTTCCCGGACAGTTAGGATGTTACACTTAAGGGAAATCGATGCATAGGACAGTTACGGGATCAATCGGTGAAATAGGAGAAATCACCGAAAGAGTTCCGGAGGAGGACGGAATGGTTTCCGGACATTTTGAATAGTTCAAAATAAAGTTTAATTGTTTTAATAATGTTTTTATTATTTAATTATCTGAATTAAATATTTACAACATATTAAATAAATTAAAAAATGGGTAAAAGGCTATATGGGCCCATGGGGCCATTAGGGGAGGAGGGGGTTTCTCCCCTTGGGCTTGGCGCCAAGGGTGGGACCCATCCCCCCCTATGGCCGGCGCACCTCCCCCCCCCTTGGGGGTTTAGTCCCACATGGGGGAGGGGAGGAGGATCACACCCCCCTTGGCCTATATAAGGAGGGGTAGACCCCCCTTTTTCCCAAGACACAAAATCTCCTTCTTTCTTCCTTCTCCTTCCCGGAAGTGGACTCCCCTTGTTTGGAGTCTGCACCAGGACTGGAGTTCTCCACCATAAGGCAGGCCGTCGCTCTGCTTGAGTCGGGATCCGTAGCCATATTTCTTCCGCTGCTCGCCTGGTTCGGGGCCCGGGAGGAACATCTATTGTACCGTACGTGTATAATCTCTTCGAGGCACTACACCTGTGGTGCTACTTCGTCGCTGGAGGTTTACCGGGAGTCATCCTCACCGGTGGTGGTCTTCTACACGACAGGGAGGTCGTAGTTCTGAGTCTACGCCAACCACGTTCGCAAGAACATTTCCCTCTTTTGGTCTTCAAAGGTATGAACACCGATTCCCTCCGTTACTTTACATCGCCATAGCATAGATCTTGGGTTCGGGTACCGTAGGTGTGAAAAAATTGTTATTTCTGCCCCGTATCCCAAACATGTATCTTCCGCTGTTGTATTGTATTTGAGGCAGTTGTATGCCGCTTGTATGAGATGTTGTATCCTTGTATCTGTAATGTTGTGATATCATGTTGGAAATCCGGGGCATATGGCATTGTCATATGTCGCGGTGGGACCGATATATGCTTCGTCCCCGGATCTGGGTGGAAACGCCTAGATCTGGAACAGTACCGCATATCGGGCCTTACATGTTGAGTGTTCGACTCACACAACACCACTAGGAAAATAACAACACAACTTAAATATCAACCAACACATATTACTTCAACATCATATGACTACTAACAACTAGACTTCTCCCATGTCCTCAAGAACCAAAGTAACTACTCACAAGACATAAAAGAGATCATGATCAATGGGGATAAATAGATGATAAACAATATGGACACAATAATATTTCTCCAACAAAACTCAATAGCATTAACCACAAAGTAGTAATAAACACTGATAGAGTAGAGAGGATAGATAGTACGGATTACAACATGAGTTGCAATTTTGAGATGAGATTGGATGGAGGTGGAGATGGTGCTGATGATGGGGATGATGTTGATGATGATCTCGATGATGCCCGTGACGATGGTGATGACGATGGTGACGATCTCCCCTTCCGGGAGGTGATCTCCCCGGAGGAATCTGCCCGCCAGAGATGGCTTTTCTTCTCTGTAGGTTTCCGCCACGGAGCGGCGGCGGAACACCAGAAACTCTCTCCTTTTTAGGGTTTTTGGATGACGAAGAGTATATAGGCCAGAGGGGGGAGCCGGGAGTGGCCCCGGGGGTCCAGGAGCCCTCCCAGCGTGGCCAGGGGTGGGGCCGCGCCAGGTGTCCGCCTGGGCACCCTGTGGCCCCCCTCTGGTAGCTCTTTTGCGTGTCTTCGTGATACTTCTGGAAAATAGCCTCCGTCGATTTTCAGGTAATTTGGAGGTATTCTTCTTCAGCAACTCAACGTCCACTTTTTACCGCTGAATCCTGCATCTGCTGCTTCGGCACCGGAAAGTTGCAAACTGTGTAAAATAAGCCAAAACAACATAAGAATAGGATCATATCATGAAATATATCAATGAATAAGAACGAATTACTATATAAAATAGTGATGCATTTTGGACATATCAGGCTTCAAAGAAGCAAAACTGTGTTTCAATATCTACAGCTGAAGCTGAATACATTGTTGCTGGGTCATGCTGTACTCAGATTCTTTGGCTGTAGCAAACACTGAAGGATTATGGTATTCATGTGAAGAAAATTCCCCTTCTATGTGATAATGAGAGTGCAATCAAAATTTCTCACAATCATGTTCAACACTCTCGCACGAAGCATATTGACATTCGCCGTCATTTTCTTCGTGATCTTGTTCAGCGTGAAGATATAGTCATAAGTCATGTCAGAACTGAAGATCAATTGGCTGACATATTCACGAAACCATTGGATGAGAAAAGGTTCTGTGCACTAAGGTGTGAGCTCAATATATTGGACTCATGCAATGTACTGTAAGACCGAACCTTTACTTCCGCGTATATATTCATTTACTTCGTTGCCTACCTTTAAGGTTTCGTCGTTTGATTTTGCTTCATCTTTTCTTTTCTTTTATTTCGCTTGGATTTAGTCCTCTATGCTTATCACCTTTTGCTTCATTTGGTTTTAATTCGAGGTGATAAGTTTCGGACCCTACCCTTTCTATTCTTCTTCGTTCTTATTTTGTCTGTCCAAAATGGGTGAGCACAATTGAAATGGAAAGTATTTTGCTTCGAACATCATTGAGTTCCTGTCGGGACCCGGAGACAGCGTATGTAATTCCAGTCATGATACAATCACATGGAGAGCCGAGAACCGTACCGACTTGTCTAAGCAGACAAGGCCAAGCACAGAACGTTCTCGGTAAGCATCGAACGTGAGGGGTATCCCATTCAGGCCGGATGATCAACTGAGATGGGTCCTCAACGTCCGCTCACAAGTCTAAATGCTTATGGGTGGTGAATCCCATATTCATAGACAAGTCGCCTCAACCATGTTGTCGATTGGATCCTAACTCTTACATAGACTTACTCCATCCCGATCACTTAGTCGGGGTCTAGGGCGGGCTCGATCATACAACAAAGTGTGCACGTGACAGAGTCACGAGCAATCGCATCGCGATGCCCCAAGCTGCGCACATCTAAGGGCCACTTGGTGTATAAAAGACCGCCAGCCAGATCACAACTAAGGTCTCGAAAACCCATACTAAGACATGCATGTTATAAACATACACGCAGCACTCATGCCCAGTATGAACAGCAGGTATCATCACATAACTCTACAAAGTACTCTTTATTGATATACACATAGAGCATACAAAGATCACATGTCTGTGATCATCATTACATCAAACAACGGAAGCAAATTAGGTCTGAGTACAGACAAGTTTAACAAATGGCTTAGAGAAGCCTTGTAAAAAAACATACCCTTCCACGAGGGACCAGACTACTGTCTGGGACTATGCTAACTTAGTCAACGTCGAGCTTCAGGTCGGTGACTCCATCGGGTTCCGGGTTCTCATCTAAAACATAAAATAAGCAAACGTGAGTACAAAGTCGTACTCAGCAAGACTTACATCAGATCTATACTACTCAAGCTCAAGTATCAAGGTAAAGGAGGTGGGTTTTCACTTGCAGAAATGCCAGCTTTGACTTGGCTAGTCCTGAACTACGAGTACCAGACTTGAGATAAGAGGCGTACGCGAGTCCACTACATCTCCAACCAATACACCACTATGGTGCCTTCCTCGACTTCCCCACGAGAAAGCACGCCATAGCACTCATACTTATCTTGGTGTATTTTAGAAGTATCCAGTTCAAGTTGTCTAATAATCAGGTACAGGTTCCAAGTAGTCCTTAACCGCGGACGCGGCTATTCGAATAGTTTTGTTAACCTTGCAAGGGTGTAAGCTACACACACATGACCATCGGTTACCGCCAGGTCTCGCCACCGTTCAAGAGGTGACAGCGAGGATGTTCACCACGACACCTCGCTCACAACCGGTCTATTCCAGGAGTCGACTATCTGAGTTTGCCTCCGCTCGAGAGCCCGGCCGGATCAACGAAACGGACTCAAACAATGCAGGTGACCGAGACGCCACCTCTGGCAGATGGTTTTCCTACCTCACAGGTGCACCCACATATCTATATGATGCAACCATTTCCTTCGTTCTTTTTCTATGCACATGTCAAATGGAAAGCCCGAACTAATGTGACTCCTGGACGTCGACACGGATCAAGGTACTAGGCCGAGAGGGGTGAGTGAGCCCAATGTGTGGTTGTACTCTTTGTCTTGGATTACCATACAAGAACTCGGTGCTTAAGGCGGTGTCCAACGAGACAACCCACTGTGTACTCCTACACAGCCTCTCATCGTCCACCTTGTATTAGGGTGGATTCACCAACACAGTTTCACTTTCATCAACACCATGTTCACCATCATCCCGACTCACATCAAAAGCAACCTCACTGTAAAACTAAGCATGCAATAAGCTGTAACAGTTGCAGGGGCCACATGATATCAAACAACTCCTATGTCAGCTAGGATTGTGGTTTGCTTACTACTGTGACAAGATGATAGGTGATGCAAAGGATATGGGTTCAACTATGCGGTAGAATCGATACAAGATGATCTCCTAAACATGCATAAGCGAGACTGAGAGGGAATTGGGATTTTATAGACACGATCAACGTGGTTTGCTTGCCTTGCTGACGAGTTTCGATATCGGGGTCTTCAACGAAGGGGGTGGCATCCGGTTCCGGTTGCACGTCTATCGAGCAAACAATCAAACAAGGTATAAATTTATTTGCAATGCTCAAACACATGATCAATATTGAAATGGTGATGTTCTTGGTCACAAAGTGGGTACAATTCCATTTAAAAGAAGTCAAATGCAAAGTCATTTGCAAATGTGCTTCAAATTTGAATTTGAAATAAAGCCATATGGATGTTTTGCACTGTACACCCATTTTAAAATGGTCAAACATGAAAACAGAGCACATATTCATAAACCTTGGATTTTTCTGATAATTTTAGACATATTATATGTCCAATTTGGAGTTCATATGAATTAGTTATGATTTTCCAAAGTTTATTCAATTTTCTGTAATTTCTGTAATTACTTTAATTCATTTCTATTTTCTGGAAAGTCTTTATTGCGTCATGCTGAGGTCAGGGTGACGTCACAGGGGGGGGGGGCTGACGGGTGGGGTCGGCTTGTCAGTGGAAGACGGGTTTAAACCCGGTTTAGTTTAATTAAACAGGGTTATTAGGGGGGCCAGGGCCCACCAGTCAGTGACCCAAGGGTCACTAACAGGGGATTAGCCCCCTAAGCTAATCGGGCCGCCGAAGGTTAGCCGCCGGTGACTAACCCATGCGGCGGCGCCCATTGCGGACCGCGGTTCCGGGCACGTCTGGGCACGGGGAAGCTACCAGGGGTAGCCCGTGCTCGCCCGCTTCGATCTGTGCCACTTGGGTCTCAAGGGGAGGTCTGGGAGCGCGCCGGCGACGAAGAGCTGCGGCGGCGCAGCTCTGTCTTCGGCGAGATCAGTGGTTAGGGCACGGGGAGGAGAAGGGAGTAGGGCAAAACGACGAGCTGCTCACCCTGAGCGTGAAGAGGAGCTCGGGGAAGCCGGAGGAGGCGAGACGGTGGCGTATTTCTCGCCGGAGCTTCACGGCAGCCGGAGAGGAACGGTGACGAAGGCGTTGGCTCCGGAGCTCCCAGGCTCGATTAACTGCACGGCTTGACGAAGTCGATGCTGGCGGAGCTTCTGGACAACTTGCGGCGGCGAGTGGGGCACGGTGGCCGCGATTTCTACGGCGGCGTGCTCCGGCTGGGCTTCGGGTCCGTGCGAAAACTCGACGAAGAGCGACGGGGAGGAAGCAGCGATGGGGGAAAAAGGTGTGGCGGCTCCTGGCGCGTGTGGTGGCGCGAGGAGAAGCCTCGGGGGGGCCTAGAAGGTGCTCGCCGTCGAGGTGGCGGTCGTCGGCCCCCGGCATGCTCGACAACGAGCTGCTTGGGGTAGACGACAAGCTTTCTGGTGGGTTGGGCCGAGGCCTAAGGTAAGTTGGGCCAGATGGCCAGGGGGTTCCTCTTTTCTATTTCTTTCTGTTTTTCCTTTTTTGTAAATATGTTTTGCCCTGAATAAAATAGCAAGGCATTTTATAAAATCATGAAAACTTTTATGTGGGCTTATAACATAAATAGCTAGCCACTCATAAGTTTTGGTGACTTTTAAAAATCAAACAATTTGAATTTAAATTCAAATTGGAGTTTAATTTAATTTCCAATGCACCTTTTGAATTTTTGAATATTCCATGGGCATGGGAACATTCCCAAACCACTTTTGAAATGATCAGCAACAATTCTAGGAATTTTCCAAACATTCAAATGATTTTTGGAAAAAAATTTTATCTGGCCATTTATTTAAATTCTCAGGGCTTTGAATTTCTTTTGAAATTTTGACATGATGCAAGGTTACTTTGATCCTAGCACGTTACCCAACAGAGGGTTCTGACAACTCGCCCCCACTCAACAGAATCTCGTCCCGAGATTCAGAAGTCTGCGGGAGGAAGGTGGGATACTCGACACTGAGACGGTCTTCTCTTTCCCACGTAGCTTCTTTCTCAGAGTGGTGTGACCATTGCACTTTCAGAAACCTAATCTTCTGACGACGAGTGACACGCTCTGCGGAATCAAGAATACGAACGGGGTATTCTCGATAAGAAAGGTCATCTTGGAGATCAAGCGTTTCATGGTCGACTTCGCGGATGGGGTCCTTGAAGCAACGGCTGAGTTGGGACACATGGAATACATCATGTACTCGGGAAAGGTGCGGGGGTAGTTCAAGTTGGTAGGCAACTTCTCCACGTTTAGCTAGAATGCAGAAAGGTCTGATGTAACGTGGGGCCAACTTGCCTTTGATACCGAATCTTTGGGTTCCCTTCAGAGGAGTAACCCGGAGGTAAGCCTTCTCATCAATATTGCAGCTCTCCTCTCTATGATGACGATCATAGTAGCTCTTTTGACGAGACTGAGCGGCTTTCAATCGATCACGAACAATGCGAACTTGCTCTTCTTCTTCCTTGATCATATCCGGTCCAAAGAATTGTCTTTCACCGGTTTCTGAACAGTTTAGGGGTGTTCGACATCGTCGTCCATAGAGGAGTTCAAAAGGAGCCATGTTCAGACTAGATTGAAAACTATTGTTATAAGCAAATTCGGCGAAGGGAAGAGATTTCTCCCAATTCTTTCCGAAAGAGATAACACAGGCTCTGAGCATGTCTTCCAAGATTTGATTAACCCTTTCAACTTGACCACTAGACTGAGGATGGAAATCTGTACTAAAGGATACATGAGTTCCCATAGCACTCTGAAAGCTTCCCCAGAATCTAGAGGTGAAAAGGCTACCACGATGAGAATTGATTACCAAAGGAACACCGTGAAGAGACACAATTCTAGAGACGTACTATTCCGCCAACTGACTAGCAGTTATAGACTCGCGAACGGGAAGGAAGTGAGCAACTTTGGAAAGTCTATCAATGAGAACGAAGATGGCATCATTTCCTTTCTGGGTTTTTGGAAAGCCGGTGATGAAGTCCATACCGACTTTGTCCCATTTCCACTCTGTAATAGGCAAAGGTTGAAGTGTGCCAGCAGGTCTTTGGTGTTATGCCTTAATGCGACGACAAACATCACATTCAGCAACAAATCAAGCAATGTCTCTCTTCATCCTGGTCCACCAAAATCTCTGGCGTAGATCTCGGTACATTTTTGTACTACCGGGATGAATTGAGAGGGGTGTGTCATGGGCTTCTTTTAGGATGAGTTGCCGTAGATGCTTATTCTTAGGTACTACCAAACGATTTTCAAAGAATACTGTTCCTTTACTATCTGTGGAGAAACATTTAGCAACTCCGCTAGCAATGTTCTCCTTGATCCGGCGAACACCTCGTGCACGCCTTTGGGCAACTATGATTTGATCCTCAAGGATTGGTTTCGCCACCAAGTTGAAAAGAGATCCACGAGGAAAAATCTTGAGATTGAGCTTTCGAAATTCCTCATGAAGAAGTGGTTGATACTGTTGTAACATGAGGTTGTTACAATACGACCTACGACTTAGTGCATCATCCATGACATTGGCTTTTCCTGGGGTGTAAGAAATTCCTAAGTCATAATCTTTTATCAACTCAATCCAGCGTCTTTGCCTGAGATTAAGATCTGGCTGGGTGAAAAAATATTTGAGGCTTTGGTGGTCGGAATAGATCTCACAACGATTACCAAGGAGGTAATGTCGCCAAGTCTTCAGGGCATGAAGTACGACAGCGAGTTCAAGATCATGGGTAGGATAGTTCTCTTCATGTGGACGCAACTGACGTGAAGCATAAGCTACAACATGTCGATCTTGCATAAGTATGCATCCTAACCCTTGCCGTGAAGCATCACAATAGATCTCGAAATCCTTTTTGGTGTCTGGAGGTGCAAGTACGGGTGCCGAAGCCAATCTTCTTTTTAGCTCTTGAAAGCTTTCCTCGCACTTGGGGGTCCATTGGAATTTCTTATCTTTCTTGAGGAGTTCAGTAAGAGGCTTTGCAACTTTAGCAAAGTTCTCGATGAAGCGGCGGCAATAGCTGGCTAGGCCAAGAAAACTCCTAACTTGCTTAATCGATTCAGGTGGAGTCCAGTCAAGGACGGCCTAAACTCTCTCAGGATTGACTGCAACACCTTTCGCAGAAATCACGTGGCCTAAGTAGGTCACTTCTGGTAGCCAAAATTCACACTTGGAGAACTTGGCATACAGGCGGTGCTCTCTAAGTTTCATCAATACCAACCTAAGATGTTCTGCGTGCTCTTCTTCGTTCTTCGAGAAGATGAGAATGTCATCAAGATAAACCACAACAAATTTATCTAGGTACTCCATGAAGATCGAATTCATTAAGCGCGAGAATGTGGCGGGGGCATTGGTTAAACCAAAGGACATGACGGTATACTCGTAAAGACCATAACGAGTAGTGAAAGCCATTTTTGGAATATCCTCGTTTCGGATTTTGATTTGATGATAGCCTAATCTCAAATTCATCTTGGAGAATGTAACAGCCCACATGTAATAATTGCAAACACAATGTATTTTTACTTTCTCTGTTGGGCTTGTAACTTGACATGGTGGAGGTTTATATCATTTCATGTGATGATCTAAATTGGCATTGAGATGGGAGCCATTTTGGGTGGTTTCTTTTGTATGCAAAGTGGCTCAAGAAGGGCAGTCATGGAATTTTCCTTGCCACATGCTTACCCCTCTTGATCCCAAACTTGGCCTAGCCATTTCATTTCATATGGCAAGGGTTTTTAAAACCTCAAGGCATTTTTGCCACCAACAAAAACAGTAGCCCTAGTTCAAAGTGTGTTGAATTCAAAAACAGGGCCACATTTTTGTTGTTGCCAAAATTGGTCAAACCAATCTTGAAAAATCTAGAAAAATACAAGGAGTAGAAATTTCAAACTCATGGAATTTTGAAACTTTTATTTTTCTCTCAAAAACTCTTCAAAGTCCTTTTCTATTTAATTTTAAATAGAAAGAGGCACTGTTTTGCTTGTGGAGATTTTTTCACTCCATGAAAAAATGATCAAACCAATTTTGGATGATCAAACATCTTTTTGGGGGATTTATAAAAATGTTTGGAATATTTTTCCTTTCCCTTATCTTTTCTTTTCTTTTTCTCTTGCCTGCTGTCCAATTTCTTTTTCTCCAGCAGGCTTCTTTTCCCTCTTTCTTCTTTTCCAGCGCAAGCCCAGCCCATCTTCTCGCAGGCCGCAGCCCAGCTGGGGGCCTTTCCAGCGAAGCGTTACGCGGGAGGCACCCGGGCCGCCCGATCCAGATCCGAGGGAGGGGACACGTCGCCTTTCCACCGTGGAGAGGTCCCCTCCCCTCTCTTCTCTCTCCCCGGCGGGCAGCATCGACGTCGACGCCCTGCCAGCGTGGCTGGAGGCCGCCCTCCTTTTTAAGCAGCCCCCTGGAGCCACACGAACCCCCTAGGGTTCCGTTTCCCAAGAGTTTTTCCCCTCGCCGCCGCCGGGAGAGGTTTTCCCCTCCGTCCTGTTCCCGCTCTGCTCCGGTGAGGTTCAGACCAATTCGCCGCCGCCTCGATGATCTCTCTCCAATTCCGTGGCTTCACACCGTCTTGATGACCTTGGATGTGCGTCCCTTTCTTCAGAAGCGTGCCAGGAGGAGCAGGACGCCCCGCGCCGTGGATCCTCGCCGCGGGCCGTCTTCTTCCTCGACGCCGACGTCCACGTCTTCTTCCTCTACGGCAAGGCTGGGACGCCCGAGGCGACCCACTAGGTGAGCTAGTGCCCACGCTTTCAACCGTAGCCTTGCGTAGTGATTCATCCACGTTAGCAGAAGTCGTCTGCCGCGCAGCTCGTCGCCGGCGAGAAATCCGGGGTCACCGTGCCGTGGTACACCTCGGACGACCTCCCGCGTGGTCTGCGAGTGTCCAGTGCGCGTCTTTGGCACCAAAGGAGCCTCCTTTCTTCGTTGCCTCTTTAGATTTCGCGTGTCTGAACCCTGCGCAACTCTGTCAGACAGATCCGCCGTGAAGTTCAGGCGAGCAGGGCATCCCCTCCGGTGAGCTTCAGGTCGAGGCCAGGGCAGCTACGTGTCCGTGGCACTTCCCTCTCGCGGTTGCAGGCAAGGCCGTGGCCACTGGCGCCGTGTGCTCGTCGCACGGTACGCCGGAAGCAGGAGGCGCGGGACGTCTGAAGATGAGGTTCAGAGTCGCCGCAGCAGCGCTGTTCCGGCGAGGCTAGCGAGCAGTAGGGTTAGAGATGGAGGCCATGGCGCACGTCACCGTGTAAGGCTAGCTGGCCTCTCGGTTTCGTTCCAGGGCGGGGTGGCCGGAGCTGGTCTGTACGGGTGTTTGAAGTTCAGAAAACCAGGACACTGAACCTTACCTAGCCCGTGTCGTGTTTGTTTTCAGAAAACGGTTCGCAGCTCAGTGGTAGCGAGCAGTGGAGCGAGCAGCGCGTCGCGAGTTCGAATCCCACTCGAACCCTTTTTTTTTATTTAACTCGAGTGGCTGACATGCGGACCCCCCTGGTCAGTGAGCCAGGCCGAGTGGGCTGAGCCCCATTGCGGGCCAGAAGCGTGGCATGGGCAGGTTTCGCCCGAAACCAGCCCATGGAGCTGTCCCTGTTCCTTTTTTTTCCTTTTGTTTCTTTTTCTTTTCTTTATTTCTTTTCTGATTTAAATTCAATTTGAGTTTGAATTTCAAATTCAAACCTGAATTTTGCCAAGTTTTCAAACAGGGACATCCCATAGATGATTTTGGGGGTATTTTGAGCTACTGAACGCAGTGGTGGTATTCATTTTTGCATCTGACCCCTTCTAAATTGGAGTCTGGTCATCTTGCAAATAAACCCCCTGTTGCTTTTATTTATTTTTGGAAACTGGTTCAATCCTCAAATTGCCCATGTCATATATGATTCTTGGGTAGTTTTGCACGAGGAGTTGCATGATGATGATGTTTTCATCAACTGAACCTTTTTCAAATTTCATGAGGTGCAATTTTGCACTCAGCCCCCTGAACTTCAGTTGAATTTGCAACTGCCTTTGCAAATTCAAATGGAGGCATATCATATATGGTTTTGGGGTGTTTTTCTGCAAGGAGTTCAGTGGTGATGTTTTCTTGTTGTGTTGAGAATCTTTTGAGACAAGGTGTGATCACCTGGTCCAGAAGCTTTCAGGTCTGTCTGCATGCAACATTCCAACTTCAGTGCATTGGAAATGTTTGTTCATCTGATCTTGTCAAGGCAGTTCCATGCCATCTTTTTTTTTAAGTCAGCCTCAACATATTGTCATATGCTATGTGGCTGACCTTCAACAGTTGTTGCACCTTCCTAAGTGTCAATTTCACCGACGCTACTCCGTCTCCGGAATCATTGTTTTACTATCATGTTATTTAAATTCTTGCAATGCTTGTTGATCTTGTCATGCTATCATGCGACCTACACCTAAGTCAAGGCTCAGACCAAAGCCATTACAATGTAAATAAATTGCATATGGAAGTGTTGACTTGTCGTCATCACCTTCATTTAAACTTGATTAGACAGGGTCACATCATGCAAATAAAACTTGGACATGCCATCCTTGGTTGAGTTACATCTGTTGCTTACCTGTGTGCCTTTTCCTGCCGGTACCTTACGTTAGCACCTGAGACCACCGAGGAGACTTACGTGGAGCTGTCCGACACCGAGCCCGAGGGTACCATGAGTGCTGCTACGACTACCTTACCAGGCAAGGGGGAGATCTGTGTCATTACTTTATAACTTTCTGCTCATGCCTAGCTGTAGGTCTAGCACGTTATTGCTTGATCCTATCTACATTATATGCCAGGTTTAAAACCCATACAGCCATGATCCCCACATCCTAGCATACCATTGTTCTGCTAAGTTACCGCTGCTCAGCCATTGCTTAGTATGGATAGAAAACCTGCTGCTTACCCTATACATTTATGGTTGGGATATCATGATATAAAAGAAGTTGGTTGATATTTATTATTTGTTAATGATGTTAAAATATATTCGACGAAAGGTGGAAGGCTGGACTATACCCGTCTGGTGCTTTGTTCCATTTGAGTCACCTAGGACCCGAGTTCCGGGTATTGTGTTTCTTGACGAGCGTGCCTAATCGTGTGTGGGGTTTTATGGGGCCCCCTTGTCTTACCTACCTGGCTTCGTACATTCTAGTGGTGGCCCGAGCTGATTTACATTTGCAATGTGTGTGTGCTGGTTGGATCCCCAGTTGTTTCCAAACCAAACCAGGGCCAGGAGGACATAGTTTCTTGGCTGGCCCAAGTAGACCGGCTGAGGACCCGGTTTCATAAGAGAACTAACCGGTAATCCAAACCTGGAGTCATACGGTAGAGTCCGATTCGAGAGCGTGGCCAGCTTTTGAGTTGGGTGTCGACTCACCGGGGGCCACCCGGATATTGTGCGTTGTTAGCTAGAGGGACTCTGACGTTCCGGAGTTTCAGGCGCTTACACAGCCAAGTGGAAACCGGGCGTACATGCGACGTCTATAATGGACAGTTGGTACACCCCTGCAGGGTAAATCTTTTCGAAAAGCCGTGTCCGCGGTTATGGACTACTTGAGACCTACTCCTTGTTCATAGAATAACATCAATGAAATTCATGCTAAAAACTTGACAAACCGTGTGCGTACCTTGGTTGTCTTTCTTCGTCCAGGGGGACCGAGGGGGAAACGAGGATGTGTTATGTTTGCGTAAGTAGGTGGATAGCTGACTTACGACACGTTGTCGACATAATTTCTTGGATCTCATCTTTATTCTGATAGAACGTATAGCCACCATATATGCTAGTACGGCTGGAAACTGTCTATACTTTTACCTTGCCTGTAGCGTTAGTTATTCCGTAATGATATGTTCTCACCCCCGTTTACTTTTCCGCTTTTACCGCTTTGCCTGATCGGCCGCTGCAGTGGACTACTACCTCGACCCCAGCACTGGACGATACTTCGTGGAGGTGCCCCCGGAGGATGACGACGAGTATGACTACTCCGACCAGTAGGATCCTTAGTTGGGCTCAGACGTTCCCGTGGGTGGATTTATGTGCAGCCCTCTCTAGGGCAATTTAGATCTTGACCGTACCCGGTCCATGTCTTGCTTCCGCTTGATGTACTGATGAGATGTATTCATGAGAATGTTATATTTTTTTGGTCAGTGGCGTTGTATGCCCTGCTATATTATCTCTATATGTATGTCCTTTTCTTGTAGAGTTGTGTTTTTATACCTGTTGTCGAGAATCCGGCAGCGACACGAGTGCGAGTGTCGTGCGCCGGTGGCGTTTGATGCGCTTCTAACTCCGACCGGACGCGAAAGCGACTAGCTAGAGTTAGTACCGTATCAGGGGCCTTACAACTTGGTATCAGAGCAGGACTGACTGTAGGACCCTTTACTGGCCGAAGTTGACTCTAGAAACTATTTTGGTAGTTATATAGGAAAAAAATTTCGGAGAGTAGGACCTCTTTCTGTATTCTCCTTATCCCACCCTCCCACCCCTTTTTCCGTGAGGAAGTGAAACGATGTTTTCTCTCTGTAACTTATCCCCTTTTAAAACAATCTAGGTTCTCGTTTACATGAGACTCCGATTCCTCTATAATGTTTTGCTAGCGACGAGATGTGTTGGCGTCTTTGAGACCACTGAGCCGCCACTTGGGGTTGACTGCTCTACCTCGCTTACGGCGTACCCCAGGTGAACCGTCCATACAGGATTGGCGGGCATCCTATGGTAATATGGATGTGGTGTCTTTCCCTATGGACGACCGTGATGGCGGGCCGCTCAGGGCAGATGTCTCATTGTGCAGGTTTCCAACCGCTCGTATATATATTGTTGTGTGCTCGCTAGCACATTATTATATTGGATTCGGATGTTCTTGGTTTGGGAATTCCAGTAGCACCTAGTTATCGACTTTCCGGGTTAACCTTGGTGGAATTTCAGCCTTCGGCTTTCTCATACCTCATGAGGAAGTTTTGTTGTCAATTTTTCTTTAACTCTGGTTACTTCTATGATTCGTTCATGTTCTCATAAGTGTTCCTGTATACAGGATGCCAAGAGCGAACATGCCGCCGCAAGAGAACCCTATCCTTGGGGAGGCTGTAGCTGCAGTGGCTCAGGGCACAGCTGCGATCCTTCAGATGCTGCAGAACCAGGGTGCTCAGAGGAATGATCGTCCACAGTACACCACACTGCAGCAGTTTCTTGCGATCAGCCCCCCCAGGTTTTCCGAGGCTCGAGACCCGCTGGAGGCCGATGACTGGATTGCAGAGATCAAGAAGCACTTCAATGCCAACACCGTCAGACACGTCGACTACGTCACCTTCGCCTCCTTCCAGCTTCAGGGTGCGGCAGGCAGCTGGTTCTCGACGTACAAGGCCAACAAGGGTGATGCAGGGATCATGTGGGATGACTTCGTCAAGGATTTTAGAGCTTCTCATATTCCCAGTGGTCTGATCGAGAGGAAGCGCGAGGAGTTCTTAGCTCTGAGGCAGGGGGACAGGTCTGTGCAGGAGTATAACCTGGCCTTCGTCAGGCTTGCCAGGTACGCTCCAGAGGAGGTCTCGTCAGAGGCCAAGCGCATTGCCAGGTTCCGCGGTGGTCTTACCCCGGACATCAAGTATGCGCTCACCTTGTCCACGCCGAGCCTGTTCTCAGAGTTCGTCGACCAGGCTATCAGACAGGAGTTAGCTGAGGCAGAGCGTTCCGCAGAGAAGAGGAAGCAGAGAGAGCACAGTTCAGCAGTGATGGTCCACAAGAAGGCCAAGCCCTGGGTTACAGAGTCACAGCCTCAGCCGCAGTGCCAGCAGTTCCAGCAGAGGGGGGCAGTTGTCCGCACTTTTGCCCGCCCTCCCGTCCCAGTGCAGCACGGACCTCGCTCTACTCCACCACACACGAGGCCGCCTGCTACACAGGGACAGCCTAGGCCAGAGATCACGTGCTTCAAGTGTGGCAAGCCAGGCCATAAGTCTCCGCAGTGCACCGACCCTTGTTACGCCAGGCTGCCTCCGCCCCCACCTCGCTCTACACCGAGCAACGCGATGGTGCGGGCCCAGCCACGAGAAGTCAGGGTGAACAACGTGACCGTCGCAGAGGCCCAGCAGTCGTCAGAGATTGTGCTTGGTAGGTTGCTTGTATGTTCAGTTCCAGCGTCAGTGTTGTTTGATTCCGGAGCATCCCACTCCTTCATATCTCAGTCTTTTTCTTCAGCCAGTGACCTCCAGTCCGAGTTGCTCTTTCCGCCACTTGCAGTCCACACTCCTGGTTCCAGGTGCAGTTCCTCAGTTTTTGTTCCAGGTGTTGAGATCAGTATTCAGGGTGCTATCTTTTCAGCCTCCCTGATCGTCTTGCCCCGTTCAGACATTGATGTCATCTTGGGCGTGGATTGGCTTGTCAAGTACAAGGCCAAGATTGATTGCCCATCCAAGACCGTGTTACTGACGCACGATTCAGGCGCAGAGATTTGGTACACTTGTAGCTCGACGGTGGGATCAGCACAGTTGTACGCTCTGAACGCTGGAGTTGCTCCATTGATCGAGGAGGTCAGAGTTGTTCGAGAGTTCGCAGATGTCTTTCCAGAGGAGTTGCCAGGTATTCCACCCGTGCGTGCTATTGAGTTCGTGATCGAGCTAGAACCTGGTACACAGCCGATATCTCGGCAGCCTTACAAGATGTGTCCGGAAGAGCTAGTTGAGTTGAAAGAGCAGTTGGTGAAGCTTGAGAAGGATGGGCTCATTCGTCCGAGCACTTCCCCTTGGGGTGCCCCGTGTCTTTTTGTCAAGAAGAAAGATGGTACTAGTCGGTTGGTTCAAGACTACCGTGCTATCAACAAGAAGACGATCAAAAACAAATACCCCTTGCCCAACATCAATGACTTGTTTGAACAGTTGCATGGAGCAAGGGTGTTTTCTAAGCTTGATCTAAAGATGGGGTACCACCAGATTCGTGTCCGTGAGGAGGACATTCCTAAGACAGCTTTCCGCACTCGTTATGGGCTGTACGAGTTTACGGTCATGACGTTTGGCTTTTCAAACGCACCTCCAACGTTCATGAGGGCCATGAACTATCTCTTCCAAGAGTGGCTAGACGTGTTCGTACTCCTCTACCTCGACGACATCCTTGTCTTTTCTAAGTCAGAGGCTGAGCATAAGGAGCATCTCAGATTGGTGTTGCAGAAGTTGAGAGATCACCAGTTTTATGCCAAGTTCTCCAAATGTGAATTCTGGATGAACAAGGTCAACTTTCTTGGCCATGTCATTTCCTCAGAGGGCATTGCTGTTGACCCAGACAGAGTCCGGACGATTCAAGATTGGACTCCGCCGAAAAATATCAAGCAGTTGAGGAGCTTTCTCGGACTTGCCAGCTATTGCATGAAGTTTGTCGAGAATTTCTCCAAGATAGCAAAGCCAATGACCGAGCTGTTGTGCAAGGGCAAGAAGTACGTTTGGTCACAGGCTTGCCAGGCAGCTTTTGATGAGTTGAAGATAAGGCTGACCACAGCTCCTATCCTTACGCCGCCAGATGAGTCACAGCCGTTTCAGGTGTTCTGTGATGCCTCGTTGAATGGCCTTGGCGGAGTATTGATGCAGGGAAAGAGTATTGTGGCGTACACCTCCAGACAGTTGAAGCAGGCTGAGAGGAACTATCCGACCCACGATCTTGAGCTGGCTGCAGTGATTCATGCGTTGGTTACTTGGCGACACCTCCTCCTAGGGAGGAAGGTTGATGTTTTCACCGATCACAAAAGCTTAAAGTACTTGTTCACGCAGCCTAACCTGAACTTGAGGCAAAGGAGATGGCTCGAGACTATTACTGAGTACTCCGTGGATATTCAGTATACGCCTGGCAAGGCGAATGTCATAGCTGATGCGTTGAGCCGCAGGGGCGATTGCAACAATGCCCAGGTGCAGAAGATACACCCAGATTTGTGTGAGGCCTTTCGAAGGCTCAATCTTGAGCTAGTTCCAGCAGGCTATCTAGCCAACCTTGTGGTAGAGCCCACTATCCGTGAGAAGATTCGTGAAGCTCAGTCTGGTAGCTTGATGATTCAGAAAGTCAAGCAGGGTGTTGCCGCCTCAGTTCCGAAGTACGGTTGCTTTTCAGTGCATAATGACGGCACCGTGATGTTCGAGGAGAGAGTTGTTGTTCCCAAAGAAGGAGGTCTCAGAGAGGTCATCTTGAAAGAAGCCCATGACTCAAAACTGTCTATCCACCCTGGTAGCACCAAGATGTATCAGGACCTCAAGCAGAGCTTTTGGTGGACTCGTATGAAGCGGGATGTTGCCCGTTTTGTCTCCCAGTGTGATGTGTGCAGAAGAGTGAAGGCACGGCATCAGAAGCCTGCAGGGCTACTTCAGCCAATTGAAATTCCAGAGTGGAAATGGGATCACATCGAGATGGATTTCATCACAGGTTTTCCTTTGTCGCAGAAGAAGAACAATGCCATCTTTGTTGTCGTTGAAAATCTCTCCAAAGTTGCCCATTTCTTTCCAGTGAAAGACTCCATTTCAGCAGCTCAGTTGGCGGATTTGTACACCGCACGAGTTGTATCTTTGCATGGCATCCCCAAGAAGATCAGTTCTGATCGAGGCAGTCCTTTCACCTTCAAGTTCTGGCAGGCTTTTCAAAAGGCAATTGGTACGACAGTGTTGTTCAGTACCGCTTATCACCCTCAAACCAGTGGGCAGGTTGAGCGGGTGAATCAAATTCTTGAGGACATGTTGAGGGCATGTGTCATCTCGTTTGGCATGAAGTGGGAGGAATGCTTGCCGTATGCCGAGTTCTCTTACAACAACAGCTATCAAGCAAGTCTGCAAGCAGCGCCGTTTGAAGTGTTGTATGGTCGCAAGTGCAGGACACCTTTAAACTGGTCCGAGACAGGCGAGAGGCAGCTGTTCGGTCCAGATGTGATCCAAGAGGCAGAGGACACAGTGAAGATTTTCCGAGAGAACCTGAAGGCAGCACAGTCTAGGCAGAAGGCCTATTATGACAAGAAGCACCGTGGTGTTGACTTCAAAGTTGGTGACTTCGCATACCTCAAAGTGTCTCCACTTCGAGGCACTCACCGCTTTGGGATCAAAGGCAAGTTGGCTCCCAGGTTCTTTGGTCCGTTCCGCATTCTTGAGACTCGGGGACCTCTTGCGTTCCGTCTCGAGCTTCCAGACAGTTCGGCTATGGTGCATGATGTGTTCCATCTGTCTCAGTTGAAGAAGTGTTTCAAGCAGCCAGAGCAGGCAGTGGACTTGGGCGAGATCCAGCTCAGTGCGGATCTTTCTTACTCAGAGCGTCCAGTCCGTGTTCTTGACTCGTCAGAGCGCAAGACTCGCAACAAGACCGTCAAGTTCCTCAAGGTACAGTGGGCACATCACTCAGAGAAGGAAGCAACGTGGGAGCGTGAAGATCATCTCCGTTCCGAGTATCCCGAGCTTTTTCTTGCTTAGATCTCGGGACGAGATCCTATGTTGGTGGGGGAGAGCTGTAACAGCCCACATGTAATAATTGCAAACACCATGTATTTTTACTTTCTCTGTTGGGCTTGTAACTTGACATGGTGGAGGTTTATATCATTTCATGTGATGATCTAAATTGGCATTGAGATGGGAGCCATTTTGGGTGGTTTCTTTTGTATGCAAAGTGGCTCAAGAAGGGCAGTCATGGAATTTTCCTTGCCACATGCTTACCCCTCTTGATCCCAAACTTGGCCTAGCCATTTCATTTCATATGGCAAGGGTTTTTAAAACCTCAAGGCATTTTTGCCGCCAACAAAAACAGTAGCCCTAGTTCAAAGTGTGTTGAATTCAAAAACAGGGCCAGATTTTTGTTGTTGCCAAAATTGGTCAAACCAATCTTGAAAAATCTAGAAAAATACAAGGAGTAGAAATTTCAAACTCATGGAATTTTGAACCTTTTATTTTTCTCTCAAAAACTCTTCAAAGTCCTTTTCTATTTAATTTTAAATAGAAAGAGGCACTGTTTTGCTTGTGGAGATTTTTTCACTGCATGCAAAAATGATCAAACCAATTTTGGATGATCAAACATCATTTTGGGGGATTTATAAAAATGTTTGGAATATTTTTCCTTTCCCCTATCTTTTCTTTTCTTTTTCTCTTGCCTGCTGTCCAATTTCTTTTTCTCCAGCAGCCTTCTTTTCCCTCTTTCTTCTTTTCCAGCGCAAGCCCAGCCCATCTTCTCGCAGGCCGCAGCCCAGCTGGGGGCCTTTCCAGCGAAGCGTTACGCGGGAGGCACCCTGGCCGCCCGATCCAGATCCGAGGGAGGGGACACGTCGCCTTTCCACCGTGGAGAGGTCCCCTCCCCTCTCTTCTCTCTCACCGGCGGGCAGCATCGACGTCAACGCCCTGCCAGCGTGGCTGGAGGCCGCCCTCCTTTTTAAGCAGCCCCCTGGAGCCACACGAACCCCCTAGGGTTCCGTTTCCCCAGAGTTTTTCCCCTCGCCGCCGCCGGGAGAGGTTTTCCCCTCCGTCCTGTTCCCGCTCTGCTCCGGTGAGGTTCAGACCAATTCGCCGCCGCCTCGATGATGTCTCTCCAATTCCGTGGCTTCACACCGTCTTGATGACCTTGGATGTGCGTCCCTTTCTTCAGAAGCGTGCCAGGAGGAGCAGGACGCCCCGCGCCGTGGATCCTCGCCGCGGGCCGTCTTCTTCCTCGACGCCGACGTCCACGTCTTCTTCCTCTACGGCAAGGCTGGGACGCCCGAGGCGACCCACTAGGTGAGCTAGTGCCCACGCTTTCAACCGTAGCCTTGCGTAGCGATTCATCCACGTTAGCAGAAGTCGTCTGCCGCGCAGCTCGTCGCCGGCGAGAAATCCGGGGTCACCGTGCCGTGGTACACCTCGGACGACCTCCCGCGTGGTCTGCGAGTGTCCAGTGCGCGTCTTTGGCACCAAAGGAGCCTCCTTTCTTCGTTGCCTCTTTAGATTTCGCGTGTCTGAACCCTGCGCAACTCTGTAAGACAGATCCGTCGTGAAGTTCAGGCGAGCAGGGCATCCCCTCCGGTGAGCTTCAGGTCGAGGCCAGGGCAGCTACGTGTCCGTGGCACTTCCCTCTCGCGGTTGCAGGCAAGGCCGTGGCCACTGGCGCCGTGTGCTCGTCGCACGGTACGCCGGAAGCAGGAGGCGCGGGACGTCTGAAGATGAGGTTCAGAGTCGCCGCAGCAGCGCTGTTCCGGCGAGGCTAGCGAGCAGTAGGCTTAGAGATGGAGGCCATGGCGCACGTCACCGTGTAAGGCTAGCTGGCCTCTCGGTTTCGTTCCAGGGCGGGGTGGCCGGAGCTGGTCTGTACGCGACGTGAGGTTCGCCGCAGTGGAGCGTCGCCGTCGGGGTTCAGAGACTGCGGGTGTTTGAAGTTCAGAAAACCAGGACACTGAACCTTACCTAGCCCGTGTCGTGTTTGTTTTCAGAAAACGGTTCGCAGCTCAGTGGTAGCGAGCAGTGGAGCGAGCAGCGCGTCACGAGTTTGAATCCCACTCGAACCCTTTTTTTTTGATTTAACTCGAGTGGCTGACATGCGGACCCCCCTGGTCAGTGAGCCAGGCCGAGTGGGCTGAGCCCCATTGCGGGCCAGAAGCGTGGCATGGGCCGGTTTCGCCCGAAACCAGCCCATGGAGCTGTCCCTGTTCCTTTTTTTTCCTTTTGTTTCTTTTTCTTTTCTTTATTTCTTTTCTGATTTAAATTCAATTTGAGTTTGAATTTCAAATTCAAACCTAAATTTTGCCAAGTTGTCAAACAGGGACATCCCATAGATGATTTTGGGGGTATTTTGAGCTACTGAACGCAGTGGTGGTATTCATTTTTGCATCTGACCCCTTCTAAATTGGAGTCTGGTCATCTTGCAAATAAACCCCCTGTTGCTTTTATTTATTTTTGGAAACTGGTTCAATCCTCAAATTGCCCATGTCATATATGATTCTTGGGTAGTTTTGCACGAGGAGTTGCATGATGATGATGTTTTCATCAACTGAACCTTTTTCAAATTTCATGAGGTGCAATTTTGCACTCAGCCCCCTGAACTTCAGTTGAATTTGCAACTGCCTTTGCAAATTCAAATGGAGGCATATCATATATGGTTTTGGGGTGTTTTTCTGCAAGGAGTTCAGTGGTGATGTTTTCTTGTTGTGTTGAGCATATTTTGAGACAAGGTGTGATCACCTGGTCCAGAAGCTTTCAGGTCTGTCTGCATGCAACATTCCAACTTCAGTGCATTGGAAATGTTTGTTCATCTGATCTTGTCAAGGCAGTTCCATGCCATCTTTTTTTTTAAGTCAGCCTCAACATATTGTCATATGCTATGTGGCTGACCTTCAACAGTTGTTGCACCTTCCTAAGTGTCAATTTCACCGACGCTACTCCGTCTCCGGAATCATTGTTTTACTATCATGTTATTTAAATTCTTGCAATGCTTGTTGATCTTGTCATGCTATCATGCGACCTACACCTAAGTCAAGGCTCAGACCAAAGCCATTACAATGTAAATAAATTGCATATGGAAGTGTTGACTTGTCGTCATCACCTTCATTTAAACTTGATTAGACAGGGTCACATCATGCAAATAAAACTTGGACATGCCATCCTTGTTTGAGTTACATCTGTTCCTTACCTGTGTGCCTTTTCCTGCCGGTACCTTACGTTAGCACCTGAGACCACCGAGGAGACTTACGTGGAGCTGTCCGACACCGAGCCCGAGGGTACCGTGAGTGCTGCTACGACTACCTTACCAGGCAAGGGGGAGATCTGTGTCATTACTTTATAACTTTCTGCTCATGCCTAGCTGTAGGTCTAGCACGTTATTGCTTGATCCTATCTACATTATATGCCAGGTTTAAAACCCATACAGCCATGATCCCCACATCCCAGCATACCATTGTTCTGCTAAGTTACCGCTGCTCAGCCATTGCTTAGTATGGATAGAAAACCTGCTGCTTACCCTATACATTTATGGTTGGGATATCATGATATAAAAGAAGTTGGTTGATATTTATTATTTGTTAATGATGTTAAATTATATTCGACGAAAGGTGGAAGGCTGGACTATACCCGTCTGGTGCTTTTTTCCATTTGAGTCACCTAGGACCCGAGTTCCGGGTATTGTGTTTCTTGACGAGCGTGCCTAATCGTGTGTGGGGTTTTATGGGGCCCCCTTGTCTTACCTACCTGGCTTCGTACATTCTAGTGGTGGCCCGAGCTGATTTACATTTGCAATGTGTGTGTGCTGGTTGGATCCCCAGTTGTTTCCAAACCAAACCAGGGCCAGGAGGACATAGTTTCTTGGCTGGCCCAAGTAGACCGGCTGAGGACCCGGTCTCATAAGAGAACTAACCGGTAATCCAAACCTGGAGTCATACGGTAGAGTCCGATTCGAGAGCGTGGCCAGCTTTTGAGTTGGGTGTCGACTCACTATTAGCTAGAGGGACTCTGACGTTCCGGAGTTTCAGGCGCTTACACAGCCAAGTGGAAACCGGGCGTACATGCGACGTCTATAATGGACAGTTGGTACACCCCTGCAGGGTAAATCTTTTCAAAAAGCCGTGTCCGCGGTTATGGACTACTTGAGACCTACTCCTTGTTCATAGAATAACATCAATGAAATTCATGCTAAAAACTTGACAAACCGTGTGCGTACCTTGGTTGTCTTTCTTCGTCCAGGGGGACCGAGGGGGAAACGAGGATGTGTTATGTTTGCGTAAGTAGGTGGATAGCTGACTTACGACACGTTGTCGACATAATTTCTTGGATCTCATCTTTATTCTGATAGAACGTATAGCCACCATATATGCTAGTACGGCTGGAAACTGTCTATACTTTTACCTTGCCTGTAGCGTTAGTTATTCCGTAATGATATGTTCTCACCCCCGTTTACTTTTCCGCTTTTACCGCTTTGCCTGATCGGCCGCTGCAGTGGACTACTACCTCGACCCCAGCACTGGACGATACTTCGTGGAGGTGCCCCCGGAGGATGACGACGAGTACGACTACTCCGACCAGTAGGATCCTTAGTTGGGCTCAGACGTTCCCGTGGGTGGATTTATGTGCAGCCCTCTCTAGGGCAATTTGGATCTTGACCGTACCCGGTCCATGTCTTGCTTCCGCTTGATGTACTGATGAGATGTATTCATGAGAATGTTATATTTTTTTGGTCAGTGGCGTTGTATGCCCTGCTATATTATCTCTATATGTATGTCCTTTTCTTGTAGAGTTGTGTTTTTATACCTGTTGTCGAGAATCCGGCAGCGACACGAGTGCGAGTGTCGTGCGCCGGTGGCGTTTGATGTGCTTCTAACTCCGACCGGACGCGAAAGCGACTAGCTAGAGTTAGTACCGTATGAGGGGCCTTACAGAGAAGACAGAGGATCCTGCAAGTTGATCATAAAGATCATTGATCCTGGGCAGTGGGTACTTGTTCTTTATCGTCGCTAGATTTAGAGGGCGATAGTCTACGCACATCCTTTCTGTTCCATCTTTCTTCGTTACGAACAGAACGGGGCAACCCCATGGCGATGAGCTAGGGCGGATGAAGCCTTTTGCCAACGAAGCATCAAGTTGGGTTTTTAGCTCAGCTACCTCATGTGGGGCCATTCTATATGGTCGTCTGGAAATTGGGGTTGTCCCTGGTATAAGATCCACTATGAATTCTACACACCTGTCGGGTGGCATTCCCGGCAGCTCTTCAGGAAAGACATCCGAGAAGTCACGAACCACCGGAACATCTTCAAGATCAGGAAGGGGAAGCACATTCAAAGTATGCATCTGGATTTTAGAGCTGGGTGATGTGTAGTCAATGATCTGGCCTGAAGGATGGGTGAGTTTAACTGATTTGGCCTTACAATCAAGGAAAGCATTTTTCCTTGATAACCAATCCATTCCTAGGATGGCATCAATGTCCGAAGACTTGAGGGATATAAGTGAAGCAAGGAATACTAAACCCTCAATTGCAATTTGATTGCCATGGCTTACTCTATTAGTTTGCCACTTTGAACCAGGAGTTTGAATGATCATTGGAGAAAACATTTCTTCAAAGGGAAACTCATGACGAAGTGCATAACTCTCCGACATGAATGAATGAGAAGCTCCTGGATCGAAAAGAACGGAGGCGGGGACATGATTGACTGGGAGCGTACCAAGAATGACGTCAGAAGCATCAGTGGTGTCCTCAACTGAGATTTGGTTCACACAACCACTACTTGTGACTGAAAGCTTTGCTGGGATGGTCTTGGTGGTGGATTTCTTTGGAGGCTTGGGTCGATAATGACGTGGTGCCATCAAGACCTGAGGGCATTGACGATAGTAATGTCCTGGAAGACACACTTAAAGCATACCCTGTCTGAATTGCTGGGAGTGGAATTACTTGGCCGCACACCATCATTCCGGGGTGGAACAATGTGTTGAGGTGGATGGTATATATTTGGTGGTGGTCTCTGGAGAAGGTTTTGAGGTATGACACTGGTTGGAATCCAATTTCGGCGTTTCTGAGGGGCTGAACTTGAAGAAGGAGCAATCTCAAGAGCATGCTTGCGGGACTCCTCGAAAATTTCATTGCCATGCTCAGCTCTGAAGGATCTTTTGACTAAATCCTCAAAGGTGGCAAATTCGATGAGGTTGAGATCATGACGAAGGATGGGGCTAAGTCCCTTACGGAACCTTGCCTGCTTTCTGGCATCGGTGGTGATCTCATCTTGGGCATACCGAGCAAGACGGTTGAATTCTCTCACATACTCGTGCATGGACATCTCTCCTTGAGTCAATTTGCAGAACTCTTCCTTCTTGCGCTCCATCAACTCATCCAGAAGGTGGTACCCTCGAAAGGAAACACATAACTCCTGCCAAGTCACTAGGTGACTATCTGGCTGCATAGCGACATAGTTCTCCCACCATTCAGCAGCTACACCTTCCAGAAAGTATGTCGCGAATATAACTCGGTCATCGGGAGCAACATGTGCAGTATCAAGCTTACGCTCGATGGAACGGAGCCAATCATCAGCTTCAAGGGGCTCAGAAGAACATCGGAATACCGATGGCTTGAGGAGGATGAAGTCCTGAATGCTGACCACCACATTACGATGGTGGGCGGTATTCTGCTCGATGAGCTCCAAAAGGCGTGTTTGATCACGTTGATTCTTCTCAGCTTCCATCATGATTTCCGCCGCAGAAGGCGGTGGTAGAGGTTCATCATCATTTCGATTCCGAACACGGTCTCGATTCCGACGAACAGCACTACGAGTTCCACCTGACATCCTGTGTGATAAAAAATCAACAATCAGAACAGGTTGAATGATGGATTCAAGGATAACAAGACATGATGAAGGCGGAAAAGATTGTAATGCGAAGGCAATGATCCACAGAAACTCGGAATAATTCCGGCAGCATAACGGCTACACCGCGATGGAAAATGAAACAACCTTGAGGAGATTGGATAGAACTTCCTCAAGGAACTCAAGACACGGAGACACTGGACGACCACAACAATCCTATGGCTACAATGAAGCACTCAGCGAGATGTTCTAGTAAGACATAGATGAGCCTAATCCTATCATCCCGTAGAAAAGATAAGGGTGACCCAGAACTCAGATCGATGAGGGTAAGGAGAAAAAGAAGCCTTACGTTGTTCCCTTATACCCAGAGTAACTATATAACTATAGAATGCTAGACTCGACTTCGACCAAGGGTTGATAAGCCTACAGACAGTCCTGCTCTGATACCAAGTCTGTCGGGACCCGGAGTTAGCGTATGTAATTCCAGTTATGATACAATCACATGGAGAGCCGAGAACCGTACCCACTTGTCTAAGCAGACAAGGCCAAGCACAGAACGTTCTCGGTAAGCATCGAACGTGAGGGGCATCCCATTCAGGCCAGATGATCAACTGAGATGGGTCCTCAACGTCCGCGCACAAGTCTAAATGCTTATGGGTGGTGAATCCCATATTCATAGACAAGTCGCCTCAACCATGTTGTCGATTGGATCCTAACTCTTATATAGACTTACTCCAGCCCGATCACTTAGTCGGGGTCTAGGGCGGGCTCGATCATACAACAAAGTGTGCACGTGACAGAGTCACGAGCAATCGCATCGCGATGCCCCAAGCTGCGCACATCTAAGGGCCACTTGGTGTATAAAAGACCGCCAGCCAGATCACAACTAAGGTCTCGAAAACCCATACTAAGACATGCATGTTATAAACATACACGCAACACACATGCCCAGTATGAACAGCAGGTATCATCACATAACTCTACAAAGTACTCTTTATTGATATACACATAGAGCATACAAAGATCACATGTCTGTGATCATCATTACATCAAACAACGGAAGCAAATTAGGTCTGAGTACAGACAAGTTTAACAAATGGCTTAGAGAAGCCTTGTAAACAAACATACCCTTCCACGAGGGACCAGAATGCTGTCTGGGACTATGCTAACTTAGTCAACGTCGAGCTTCAGGTCGGTGACTCCATCGGGGTCCGGGTTCTCATCTAAAACATAAAATAAGCAAACGTGAGTACAAAGTCGTACTCAGCAAGACTTACATCAGATCTATACTACTCATGCTCAAGTATCAAGGTAAAGGAGGTGGGTTTTCACTTGCAGAAATGCCAGCTTTGACTTGGCTAGTCCTGAACTACGAGTACCAGATTGACATAAGAAGCGTACACGAGTCCACTACATCTCCAACCAATACACCACTATGGTGCCTTCCTCGACTTCCCCACGAGAAAGCATGCCATAGCACTCACACTTATCTTGGTGTATTTTAGAAGTATCCAGTTCAAGTTGTCTAATAATCAAGTACAGGTTCCAAGTAGTCCTTAACCGCGGACGCGGCTATTCGAATAGTTTTGTTAACCTTGCAAGGGTGTAAGCTACACACACATGACCATCGGTTACCGCCAGGTCTCGCCACCGTTCAAGAGGTGACAGCGAGGATGTTCACCACGACACTTCACTCACAACCGGTCTATTCCAGGAGTCAACTATCTGAGTTTGCCTCCGCTCGAGAGCCCGGCCGGATCAACGAAACGGAATCAAACAATGCAGGTGACCGAGACGCCACCTCTGGCAGATGGTTTTCCTGCCTCACAGGTGCACCCACATATCTATATGATGCAACCATTTCCTTCGTTCTTTTTCTATGCACATGTCAAATGGAAAGCCCGAACTAATGTGACTCCTAGACGTCGACACGGATCAAGGTACTAGGCCGAGAGGGGTCAGTGAGACCAATGTGTGGTTGTACTCTTTGTCTTGGATTACCATACAAGAACTCGGTGCTTAAGGCGGTGTCCAACGAGACAACCCACTGTGTACTCCTACACAGCCTCTCATCGTCCACCTTGTATTAGGGTGGATTCACCAACACAGTTTCACTTTCATCAACACCATGTTCACCATCATCCCGACTCACATCAAAAGCAACCTCACTGTAACACTAAGCATGCAATAACTGTAACAGTTGCAGGGGCCACATGATATCAAACAACTCCTATGTCAGCTAGGATTGTGCTTTGCTTACTACTGTAACAAGATGATAGATCATGCAAAGGATATGGGTTCAACTATGCGGTAGAATCAATTCAAGATGATCTCCTAAACATGCATAAGTGAGACTGAGAGGGAATTGGGATTTTATAGACACGATCAATGGGGTTTGCTTGCCTTGCTGACGAGTTTCGATATCGGGGTCTTCAACGAAGGGGGTGGCCTCCGGTTCCGGTTGCACGTCTATCGAGCAAACAATCAAACAAGGTATAAATTTATTTGCAATGCTCAAACACATGATCAATATTGAAATGGTGATGTTCTTGGTCACAAAGTGGGTACAATTCCATTTAAAAGAAGTCAAATGCAAAGTCATGTGCAAATGTGCTTCAAATTTGAATTTGAAATAAAGCCATATGGATGTTTTGCACTGTTCACCCATTTTAAAATGGTCAAACATGAAAATAGAGCCCATATTCATAAACCTTGGATTTTTCTGATAATTTTAGACATATTATATGTCCAATTTGGAGTTCATATGAATTAGTTATGATTTTCCAAAGTTTATTGAATTTTCTGTAATTTCTGTAATTACTTTAATTCATTTCTATTTTCTGGAAAGTCTTTATTGCGTCATGCTGAGGCCAGGGTGACGTCACAGGGGGGGGGCTGACGGGTGGGGTCGGCTTGTCAGTGGAAGAGGGGTTTAAACCCGGTTTAGTTTAATTAAACATGGTTATTAGGGGGGCCAGGGCCCACCAGTCAGTGACTCAAGGGTCACTAACAGGGGATTAGCCCCCTAAGCTAATCGGGCCGCCGGCGGTTAGCCGCCGGTGACTAACCCGTGCGGCGGCGCCCGTTGCGGACGGCGGTTCCTGGCACGTCTGGGCACGGGGAAGCTACCAGGGGGTAGCCCGTGCTCGCCCGCTTCGAGCTGTGCCACTGGGGTCTCAAGGGTAGGTCTGGGAGCGCGCCGGCGACGAAGAGCAGTGGCGGCGCAGCTCTGTCTTCGACGAGATCAGTGGCTAGGGCAAGGGGAGGAGAAGGGAGTAGGGAAAAACGACGAGCTGCTCACCCTGAGCGTGAAGAGGAGCTCGGGGAAGCCGGAGGAGGCGAGACGGCGGCGTATTTCTCGCCGGAGCTTCACAGCGGCCGGAGAGGAACGGATACGAAGGCGTTGGCTCCGGAGCTCCTAGGCTCGATTAACTGCACGGCTTGACGAAGACGATGCTGGCGGAGCTTCTGGACAGCTTGCGGCGGCGAGTGGGGCACGGTGGCCGCGAGTTCTACGGCGGCGTGCTCCGGCTGGGCTTCGGGTCCGTGCGAAAACTCGACGAAGAGCGACGGGGAGGAAGCAGCGATGGGGGCAAAAGGTGTGGCGGCTCCTGGCGGGTGTGGTGGCGCGAGGAGAAGCCTCGGGGGGCCTAGAAGGTACTCGCCGTCGAGGTGGCGGTCGTCGGCCCCCGGCATGCTCGACAGCGAGCTGCTTGGGGTAGACAACAAGCTCATCTGGTGGGCTGGGCCGAGGCCTAAGGTTAAGGTAAGTTGGGCCAGATGGCCAGGGGGTTCCTGTTTTCTATTTCTTTCTGTTTTTCCTTTTATGTAAATATGTTTTGCCCTGAATAAAATAGCAAGGCATTTTATAAAATCATGAAAACTTTTATGTGGGCTTATAACATAAATAGCTAGCCACTCATAAGTTTTGGTGACTTTTAAAAATCAAACAATTTGAATTTAAATTCAAATTGGAGTTTAATTTAATTTCCAATGCACCTTTTGAATTTTTGAATATTCCATGGGCATGGGAAAATTCCCAAACCACTTTTGCAATGATCAGCAACAATTCTAGGAATTTTCCAAACATTCAAATGATTTTTGGAAAAAAAAATTATCTGGCCATTTATTTAAATTCTCAGGGCTTTCTGTTTTCCCCATTTTTGAATTTCTTTTGAAATTTTGACATGATGCAAGGTTACTTTGATCCTAGCACATTACCTAACAGAGGGTTCTGACAGTTCCGAATCAAATGATTCCAATTTTTATCAAAGTTTTTATCAAGTCGAAGACATATTCTTCGTTCGTTGAGATCCCATCAAATCCGGGTCGTTGAGATTTTCTCGCGATTCGCCACGAAATCCTCGCCGTAGAATCCGGAGAGATGGTCTCTGGGAGCCGTCCGATCATATCTGACAACTCCTGTCAGACTTGCCTATATAAGGCATCCCCCCCAGCGAATTCATCTTACCTCTTCATTCACATCTCTCCGGAACCCTATCTCTCCCGAGCGCTCCGCTGAGCTCATCGTCTACGAGCCCCTCCACTCTGCTCATCGCCGCCGTAGCTGCTCGACGCCACCGAGATAGGGTACGCCGAGCCCTCGATCCAATCTCTCTCTCTATCAGTTCATCCTTTTCTAAATTGGATCCGAGTTCTTAGTCCTTTTGTTGGATGGTTTTCTTAGGTTTCTTTGATCCGTTGGATCTTTGCTCCGTTGGGAAACTTGTTTCTGCTAGCAAAATATTCCCATCTCAATTCATGTTAGAAGCTAGGGTTAGATGTTGTATGTTCTGTGTTAGCATTTGACACTATTGAGATTTCAAAATCTAGCTCAGAACAGATTGAATATCTCTCCCATATTCAACACTGAATCTCTTGTCAACACTTTTTGTTTTTGGATCGAAACTTTTGCTGGTGCTCATTCAATACTTGCCTCTTTCCCTCGCAACCTTATGATTTTCACAGGATGTCTGAGGATTTAGGCTTCGGGAATGAGTTCCCAAATCTTTACCACATCAACGAAGCAGAACATTCTGCTCCGAAGAAGAAAGGTGGCAGAACCAAGGAAACCAACAATGCTCGAGGCATCCTCGAATCCATTCGCATTGAGCTTGGATATGATACGCCTCCTGGAGAAACCAGAGATCAGCGCAAGATTCGCTTGCAAAACATTCACCGGTACTGGGCTGTCAGATGGTACAAGTACAAAAGCATCCCTGACTGGAAGTGGGCTATGAAATTTGCCTTCAGTCCACCCTATCAATATACTTCGGCCATGTGCAGTTAGTACACAGAAGAAAATCGACACTTGTACTACCCAGTTCCACCAGAGGTCCCTCACCCCAATACTCTTAAAAATACTGATGCTCTTGGCCTATCAAACTTGGTGGTTGCGAAGCCCTTGGCCTCCGAGCCACCGGCTGATGCTCTCAACACTGAGCGGCGATCAAAGAAGAGGCATGACCCTGCTACTCAACAACCTGCAAAGGCTGCTGCACCAGCGAAGCAAAAGCAGTCTGCCCCGCCAAACCCTTCGGGGAAGCGAAAACTCACTGAAGAAGAATTGAAACAGAAAGACCTCGCAGAGGCACTTGAGCGAAACATTCTCGCCAGAAGCGCTGCCGAAAAGAAGAAAGCTGATGAGGATGCCGCCAGAAAGCAAAAGGAGTTGGACTCCGTTAGATTGGCTGCAGAAAAGGCAGAGACGAAGCGCAAGCTCGCCGAAGCCGAAAAAAATGAAGAGAAAGCTGTGATACGTCCAAAACGTATCTATAATTTCTGCTTGCTCCATGCATGTTTTGTGTGATATTGCTATGATCTAGATACACTTTCATACACTTTTGATCATATTTGGACTAACCTATTAACTCAGTGCACCCCAGTACCAGTTCCTGTTTTCTGCTATTTTTCTATTTCAGTTTTCCCCCATATAAAAAGTGCCAGAAAAATGCCGGGAAAAATACAGAAAAAATCAGCGTACAGGAAGTTTCCAGAAGAGCCCGGGAGGGGCCAGAGGGGAGCCAGGGGGGGCCAGGCGGCCACCCGGCGCGGCCCCACCCCTGGCCGCGCCAGGGGGGCACCTGGGGTCCCTGGGCCACCTCTGGCTGCCCCCTTTCGCCTATTTATCCCACGTCACGGGAAAACTCCAGAACGAGAAACCTATTCCGTGAACTCGCCTCTGTTCCGCCGCCGCCGCGCTTCCAAGATCGGGAGCACCAGAAGACCTCTTCCCGGCACCCTGCCGGAGGGAGGATTGACCTCCGGGAGTCTCCTCTCCCCCATGGATGCTCCCCGGATGTCTCGTGAGTAGTTTTACTTGGACCATGGGTCCGTGATGTGATTTTCTCCTCCCCTCTTTGATCTTCGTTGTTTATACCTCGTGAGCTGCCCTACATGATCGAGGCACCTTTGTAATATTTCTTCTATTGCTATGGTGAGTTTGATCGGATCTGATGGATTATGAGATTATGTTCAGATTGTGATAGAGTAATATATTTGGTTTTTATCTCTTATATTTTTGTTCCTAAGTAATTCTTGCATCTTTTCCGTTGCTGTTTATTGCTTTGGCCAAGTAGTAGGTAGTGACTCCAAGAGGGAGCGTTGTGCTAGATTGGGGGTTCATGCCTCCCTGATGACATGCTTGAGTGACAGAAACATGACTCTAGGGGCTGTGCTGTTGCCACAAGGGGGAAAACAATGGTGCTTGTAACGGCGGTTGTAAGGATTGTTTACTTTACGCAAAGTTCTTTTTAATGCAGTTCTCTGTTGCTTTGGGTTTACACTTTGGGTGGGGCTCGCAACTTAATACCAGCGAGATGTTCTGGACAGATATCTCAAGGTGGATGATTAATAGTAGATGCAGATGGATTTCGGTCTACTTACTTTGGCGTACTACCCGTGCTTTTGAACCTCTTCCTTTCTTTTGTAGCATAGTTAGCATTACGGTGCGTTCATAATCCTGTCAATTGCCTTTCTGTAATTTGTTTACCTCGCATAGAAATTTTATCGTCTTTTGGGAGAGAGACATCACTAGCGAACATCACGTATCCCGGTCCATATCCTTATCACTGTTTCCACTCTACATTTACTTTACCGCTTTTATTTTCTATCATTATCCCTTGCATTTTATCCTTTGTAAACAACAAGACCGGAGAGATTGACAACCTCTCTGAACTTCGTTGGGAACAAAGTTATCTGTGTCTGTGTACAGGTCCGCGTCAGTTGCGCCGCTGACACCTACTTATCATCTCTGGAGTCCTGCTGGAGACAAACCTTGGTATCTTCACCGAGGGAAAACTGCTGCTGCACTACATCTCAACCTTACACTTGGGGAAACCAACGAAGGGGCGAGAAGCCATCAAGCTGCCGTTGAAGCCAAACAGCTGGCTGAGCATGAAGCAAAACACAAGGCCTCACTAGAAGGCCTCAGGACAAAGAAAGCTGAGAAAGGGGCTAGGGCCAGTCAGAAAAAGCCCGTTGTTGATATGACTCCCTCCACTGAAGCTATTCCACCGAAGAAGAAAGGCATATCTTTGCCTGAAGCAAAACTGAAGCTGATCGCCATAGTGAACATCAGTTCCCTGACCCACGTGAAGGCGAACTATGGGATCAGTTGGGCATCACTGAAGCCCTATGGGAGAAGTGTGCTGCTGAGGAGCCCGAAGCAATTGATCTAGGAGAAGTTTATATCTCAAGCTCCATCGAATCAATGATCTCCACATTGATTAGTCAGCTGAAGGATTTTCACTCTAGAGATCGATCTAAAGTCAGGAAGATTCACAACTATCAGAAGCGCGCTGAAACTGAACCTGATGAAGAATTCAAGCAGCACGCCCTGAAATTGCTTCAGCAAGTGACAAATGTCAACACCACCACCAAGGACAACATCAAAATCTTAAGGGCAAAATTAAAGCCGCTGTCGATGAAATGGTGAAGACCCATAATGCATCCATTATGGAAAGGGATTCACGGAAGCGCAAGGCTCCACAAGAAGCTGAACCTGCTGCTGCAAAACCAGTTGCTGCCAAGGCTACTGTCTCAAAGGCTTCGGACCCTTCTCCAAAGAAGAAATCTACCAAGAAGAGAAAGATTACTTTGGCTTCAGCTGCTGACATGGACGCTAGTGATGAGCAGCCGAAGGAAAATCCTGAAGCAGTTCCCACTCCTGCTTCGAAGCCAAAGCCTTCCCAGCCCATACCAAAACCTTCAGCTCCACCTACCCAAACCCCCACACCTCCTCCTACCAGATCCACTCCCAAACCAACTCCACCACAAAGAGCTCCTACCCCAACTCCAACTCCTGCACGAACTCCCGCACCCATTCCACCCCGTGCACCCTCACCCATCCGTGCTCCAACCCCCGAACCGCAAAGGATTCGCACTCCACCTGCTGCTCCCGCACCACATCCATCACCTCCCCATGAAGCACATGTACCCTCTCCAACCCACTCGATAACCCGTGGCACCCGAGACTTTTCCCCTGCCAGAACCGCTCAAGAGTCCGAATCCAATGTGCCTCGCACCGAAGCACATGAAGACGAAGACGAACAAGTTCAGATACTGAATCTTTTGCAAGAGAAAGTGCTCATAGTCGCTCAAACTGCTGGCCCTTCAAGTGCCAATCAATTAGCTCCTCTGGAAAGGTTTCGCACTCATTCGCGCCCCTGTCAAGACACCCAGCTTGAATCAAATTACCCTTGTGAAACTTTTCCTATCTTCAAGGGCGATGGTTATTCTTCAAGGCATGGTCCGGATTTCAGTTTGGAACAACATCAGAAGCGTCACTGTTTCTTTGGTGTCAGTCCTTATGCTTCAGATAGAACTGCAGATGATCTTCGCTTTTGGACTGCAGAGCAAAAAATCCTATACACCAAAGTCTTCTGTCAGCAAGGAGTTCTGTTTAGGCACAAATATCTGGATATGCGAAGTCTTTCCACTCCCACTTGCTTTCAGAACATCACCGAAACCATTGAGAATCAGAATCTGACTCGGTTGTTTGCTTTAAGCACTCCCTTCAATTCTGAACTCATCAAGCAATTTTATGCCACTCTTTATGTTTCGGGTGATGCCAATGAGCCCAGCACTTGGACGCTGGAATGGATGATTGAAGGACAAATCTTCAGAATGTCTTCAACCGAATTCATGGAGATAGTCAATATTCCAAGGCATTCTGGAGTTCAAGAAAAGATTCACTTGGAACCTGATCTGGCTGAAGAAGAATTTGCTACCCTGTTGGATACTGAAGTATCTGCAATCTACTTTCCTGAAAACATTTGCCCGAATCATTTGAACTTCATCTCCAGGACTTGGTTCTACATCTTGTCCAACTCTTTGATTCCATTGAGTACTGCTTCGGAAGAATCAAATATTTATCCAGAGACAAGGCATGCAATTATGAAGATCACACATGGTCTCATTTTTGACTTTGAAGACTGCTTCATTAGGAACTTGGTTCATGCAGCAGAGCTGCCATTCACACTGAAGCCTTATGCTCCCTGGCTGCAAGTTGTCTGTGATTATGGCAGGGATGAAGACTTTGTGGCTCTCCATCATCCGAAGCTTTTCCTTCCACCAGTGTGTGACACTTTGGAATTGCTGAGGAATCCCAATGATCCGTTTGCCACATATGTTGGCGTGCGCCATGAAGTCAATGAGCGAAACTTATCCAAGAAATTCCAGAAAGACTGCAACCACTTTGAAGTTAATCTTCGGTCGCAGCAAATGCTTGAAAACTACATTGAAGCCAATCAGCGCCAGATGCAATTTCTTGCTGATGAGATCAACCGCGTTGGCAACATTGCGCTCAATAACAATCAGTATTTGTGTGTTCTCAAACGTCATTCCTGGAAGGGGCTCCAGAAATTCAACTCTGTCAAAGGCCTTCGTAAAGATCGCATCTACAAAGAGTATGAGCACCTCTAGAGAAACTTTTCCAGTGATGATACAGTGGACCGCCCGAATCAGAAGCTCCCTCCCCTGCACAAGATTGATGAAGTCTTCTTCGTCAACGAACCCGAACCCATCAGGCCTGACACCGTCTCTGAGAATGACTCCATCACATCCAAGGACGACGAAGGCCTCGACGACAGCGACCTCGACATCAACCTCATCACCCAGACGCGCCACGAAGCCATTCCTTCGTCTTCTTCTGAAGAAGAATCCTCTCGCGATCAATCTTCGTCGGATGAGTCTTCGTCCAGCTCCGCTTCGTCGGGTTCCCAGGGTGCTGATGCCGCGAAATAGATCTCTCGAACCTCTTCCCAACCTTTTTTCCAATCATTGACAAAAATGGTGAGAATGAGGGCATCGATGAGTTAGATTTGCATCGGGGAAAGGGCTTTTGCTATTTGCTTTTGCTTCACTTGGTTAAGTTACAACAAACATTCCATTCATTTTGATTGGGTTGTAACATAAGTTTAACTTCGGTCTTGCTACTCCTGTTCTACCTTTAAGTTTTAATAACCCCATTGCTTGCAAGTATTGCTTCGTATCTTCTATCTTGCAGGTGGTTATTACTTTCTAAGTCACAGGTCATTGGAAGCAATTTCATATATATTCCTGGATATATATCTTCGAATGCAATTGTATTCACTAAGATATTTGTTTTGCTCTCCACCGAATAAATTACTCTCAAGCATTAACTTCGATTATATAAATCTTTGATGCTTGCATTCAGGGGGAGCCAAAAACTTCATATCTTAGAGTTTGTCCCATCACTTCACAAAAACTTCAATATCTTTTATCGATGCCTGTTTTGTCAACAATAGTCCAAAAAGGGGGAGATTGTAAGAGCAAAGTTTTGTCCCCGTGTGTTTTGGATATTGTTGGCAAGACAATAGAGGAACTAACAATGTTTTCTAGTGTAAACAGTTGAATAGGTTCCTGAAGGACAAGCTAGGTGATAAATCTTCAGGGAAGGTTTTCAAGTTATCAAAGAATTACCCCCTGAGCGAACCTTAATCACGGAGGATGACCCCCAAAAATGAAGGTGTCCCGAAGCTCAACTCATTGAAGGAAATGAAGAAGACGGCGCAAGATTTAGATGTTTTTGTGTAGTTCTTTTTCTGTTCTTTGAGTCATAGGACAAACCGTACTATTAAAGGGGGTATTTAGTTTGTGCACACCGAAGTCATTGAGAAAATGCTCAGATCAAATCCACAGCAAGTGAGAAGCCTGAGCGAAGAAATCTCATGTGCACTAAGTTAAGCTTCAGTAGCAAAGACTTCGTTCTTTGGCTTCTGAAGCAGAACTAAGTCCGTGAGTCAGCTTTACTTGTTCCGCAAGTAAAGTTGCGTAGTGATTACAAATCCGACCGTTGTGGACACGTGTCAAGCTGTCACCTCGGGTCAAGTTGGTCATTCCGCACCTCGGGATCGCCAACTATAAATACGCCGCCCCGTCCTCCATTTGCGGGTGGCTGCTCTGAGAATATTCCTGAGAGAGATTGAAGAGAGCACCCCAAAAACGCCACCGAAGCAAAACCCAAAACCCAGAATACTGAAGCCTAAGTCCCATTGATCTGAGTAGATTCGAGATGACTTAGGTGAAAGCTTACTAGCCTCTTAATCTTGGATAACTGCAATTCTCCTAGACGGTTAGAGTGTTGTTCTTCAGAGAGCGAAGAGTAATTATCGCCTCGAAGTCCAGTTTGTCAAAGGTTTCGGTGATTTACTCAATAATCAACCACGAGTGAAGAACTGACCAAGCTCAAGGAGTTTGGTGCAATGCAGCAACGGACGGAGAGAGTTTTGCTCCAGGTGTTCAATCACCAGTCCCTCTAACCAGACGTAGCGCTTTGCAGAGCGTGAACTGGTTGAACAAACATCGCCGAGTCCCAGTTCGTTTTACTTCAAGCATTTACCTTCTGTATTCCATTTTCTTCGTAGTTATGCTTCAATGTGTTTTGATTCACTGCATTTAGTTTCGCTTCCAGTTTTACTTCGCTGTTCTGCTTTACTTATGCTTCACTTCATAGTTTCAATCGAAAATTTGAAGTGATCATTCACACCCTCCCCCTCTGATCACATACTTGGACTTTCAGCGCTACTCTGACATATGGAGGCAAGGTCAATTACCTTGGTTGAACTTTCACTTTCTTCCATTAACAAATTTATCAAGAACACTTCTTGACAAACACCAATCTTAGCAACACAAGTTTTGCTCTTTGGTTCTAGTTGTGGAAGATGTATCCATAATTGACTAAGGATACACTACAAAGATAATTTATGACATAAATAATTTTCCTAAAAACCACGATTCACCATGGCTCATATGGTGTTGGTTTCCACGAACTCAGATGGTTTCCTATTCTGAAGTGAGTGTTTGCATATTAAATTAATAACTCTAAACTATAATAACGTAAATCGGTAGGAGATAACTTATACCATACACTATTCAATAGAGTATGATTATAATATTCATGCACATCAACAATATTGAAGTGTCTTATGCATTGTGATTTGTGGAACAACTTTCACACAAGTCCATATGCCCAAGGCTAAGTCAAAACATTTGTCACGTTGATCAAATCGTAAAGACTGGGTTTTCTTGTTAATTCAATACCCGTCTTCATTCTAAAATCCCTTTGATCACATCAAACTATTTCAGTCTCATGTTTCATTAGTGAATACACATATTCATCTAAGTCCACATATGAAGTTCACGAAATAATGAAATTCACTACATGCTGAAATATGATACATAATTATGTATGATATTCAATAATCAGCGCAAACTCTGTTTTACCAGAATGCGGAGTTTCAGTCATCTGACCTAAAGAGGCATGGTTTGCATGTGCCAAGGGATCAAGTATCTCAAGACTTCATCAAACCAATCATGACTTAAACGGTAGTGTCATTATTAGGTGTGGATAATTCTTGGCATTGCAATATTTCTAATAAATGATCAATTACTATCATCAATATAAGAATAACTCATTCATAATCATAATGTGACCATAAAATATATCATTCATAAAATAAGAACAACTGACTTGTTTCTCACAAATATGAATAATTGTCTTCTCGAGATGCACGACACACTAATAAAGTCCACACTCAACTGATCATAAATTTATTCATATATTAACCAAATGATAGATGTAGAGGGAGAGTGTTGTCGACCATCAACTATCTTGTTTATCGTCAGCACACATTGTCACCTCATCCCTTCCAAGCCACTCTTTAAGCAGTAAGTTTAAGTATCGAATACTTAATCATCCGCAATTAGTGTTTTGTGGGGAAAGACATTTATAACCCGTATATCAAATATACTTTCTCCGTCGATGACTATTCCTGCATTGGTTCTACCTTTAAATTTCACAACTTTAACCATGACCTCATGACAGGTGAACGATTCTCCTTCATGACATAGTCTAGACACGGTCTTTGTAGCTGGGAGGAAGCGGATGCAACTCCCCAGTTATCACAAAAGAACCGGTCATTCAGTAGTCCAAGTTATACAGAAGGTGTTCATGTATCTTATACATTTTCCATGTGACTTTCTCAGCAGGTTGTTCCTTCCACCATGGTTGAAAGAAACCCCGTCCATATACTCATTCTTCATTACTCTGATTTGCGACTTAGTGCTTTTAAGTACACCTAGCACGTCATACGTGTTGGTGTCGTTAACATGCATTCATAATTCAGATTTCATAGTATGAAGTACGGTGTATTGGACAGTAATTCATAAGTGACGGTGAGTACGATACTCATCATCATCTTCCTTAATTGCGGAGTTATCTGGTGCATCTCCTAGCAGTTCTCGTATTACGTTTAGCAAGTCATTATTAATGAGTATGTCTCTAATGGTGTTGGTACCAATCAATGAAGTAAGACCCGTCTACCTTAAGTTCTTCATCACGCATAAAAGAGCCATAGTTATAAACATTGGGTATGACATTATCTACAATCATATTTTCTAAGACATGAAGATTAAGTTCATAATAGGAGTTCATGTTTTTAAAAACAATTCTAGAACTCCCACTCAGACAAACATCCCTCATAGTTTATTCTAAGTGATTACACGATCCTTGAGAACTATACCTCCCCCGTGTGACACGACCATCAGTATATTCTCAAGGTAGGCCATCATGCCAATCACATGATCCATGTGACTCATGCTCAATCTTTCGATCATTGTGTCCCGAGGCCATATCTGCATATGCTAGGCTCGCCACAATAACCTTAGTGATTATATGCCGCGTATGCAAGGCCATGTTTCTGGACATGCTAGGCTTGCTCCACCTATCTCATTTGAACGCTAATATGTTTGACACCCGTGTGACACGCGATGCCTCCATAATGGAGATCTTTCCAGATGGTGCTTCACTAAGGAAGGACACTTTGTTGGATTACTGAGGGATCATCCTATAATGCTACCGTTGTATATCTAATACAAGAAAAACATGATGCAGCAGTATAAATCATACTAACTATGATGCCCCCTTGCAAATTAAAGTTTAGACGCCTCTACTTTATCTTTTGCAAGTTTTACGTGGCTGATAGGGCTTTCGAGATAGAACCATTTCTATGCCTACGAACATACAACCACAACACCAATCCCGCAATTGTCTCTATTACACCCCTGTCGGGGCCCTCCGTTGCAAACGTCTTCGCATCGCTAATGTTAGAGAGACAGACACCCCCAGCCACTTATATGGTACAAGCCATATGTCAAGCGTGGAACCAGTCTCGCGTAAACGCGTAAGGTCGGTCGGGACCGCTTCATCGGGACATTGCCACAATGCTAAACGAGTACACGTGAGAGGGTAACAATTGGAGAACTGATGCCCACATACTAGATGTGTTCTATCCGTACAATACATCTACGCATAGCCTTGCTCATGATACCACTGTTGCGGAACGGGGCAGAAAACAATATTTTTTGATAACCTACGTGTCCCGAACTGTAACATCCCAAAATTCTCTTGGAATGCTAATAAAAATTAAATAGATAATGATTGTTCGCTTGATGTGTTTGATTTTCTCTAGGATTTAAAACTTTTTGGGAGTTTATGGAATATTAAAATGAGAGGGAATAAAATGACTTTCCCTAATATTCACCGTTTGTGTTTTGAAACTTATTATTTAAAACAAAACCAACAAAACAAAATGAGAGAAGGTAAAATGACTCCTTCAACATATTAAAAGTTTGGAAAATGTTTTAAATCATTATTGGAATTCTTCAGAATATTCAAAACATTTTTCAAGTCAAGGAAATTCATTTGAGAGGATAAAATGACTTATCCCCTTTTAAATAAAGTTGGAAAATATTTCGAATATTACCTTAAAGTTTGTAAAATTTATTATGAGCATTATAAATAACTCTAAAATTAATTTAGGGATTTTATAATGCTAAGAGAGTTTTTATTTCATTGAAATGATTTATTAAAGATTTTAAAAGAGTTGAAAAAGTATTCGAATGGGATAACTTTATTTTACCAAATTATTTATTGGTGTGACAATTTTAAAATTTATAGTTTATTATTTAGAAATGGTTTGTCAATGCTTTTGACCAAATAAAAATATTTTTAAATAATTTATTGGATTTTATCTAATTTATGAAAAGTATTTTATATTTAAATAAAGTATTTAGAAAATGTTTTATTTTTATTTTCCCTTTTGGAAAATGTATTCCTTAAATAAATTTCCTTGTATTATTTGATGAATTTAGAAATTTATTTCATATTTTTCTGATGAGTATTTATTTTTCTACAATTGTTTGAAGTTTCGGTTTTTAAAGAAAAAGAAAATGCGTACCCAGCCGGCCCAATAGCCTTTTCTGCCGACGAGCGCAATTTGAGCGCGAGACGGATTTCAAAAAAAAATTTCGGGCTATATAAGATTTCGAAATTTTTCTTTTTTGTTTTTTCCAGAAACCCTAAATCGTCCGAGCCTGGTTTTCCATGCCACCGCAGGCGAACCTCGGGATCCGCGCTGGCGCCGAACCTCAGTTTCCATGCCAACGAACCTCGATTTCCGTGCCGATGAACCTCGATTTCCGTGCCGCGCCGCCTCGATTTCCGTGTCGGCGAACCTCGGTTTCCGTGCCGGCGAACCTTGATTTTCATACCGGCGAACAACGATTTTCGCGCTGGTGAACCTCGGTTTCCGCGCCATAGCCACGTCAGCGGTACGTCTGCAATTTTGTCCTGTAGTGAAAAGTATCTATATGCGACAGAAACTTTTATTTTATTCACGAATAAGCCCTTTTTCACAGTTTGCACCATATAATCTTCGTAGCCGTATCTTTTAAACCGTGTATCAGAATTAGGTGATTCTTCTTCCTACACGCTCGTAGTGATCTGTACTTTATCATAGAGTAAAAAAATTTACACTTTGCACATTTTTGTATTTGAGTTTATTTCAAATTCAAATTCAAATTCCGGTGGCCGTATCTTGTAAACCGTTGATCCAAATCGAGTGATTCTTTTTGCGTTGGATCACTCGTGTCATATAATTTTTGTTCCTAGCATGTGGACACAAGAATTCAAATGTTTCTTGATCTGTTTAAATCCAAATTCAGTTCAAATTTGAACTTGCTATGACCTGCGTTGTAGTATTCCGTTTCACGTGATTCTTTTTGCATATCAGATCATTTGAGGCATGTTATTGGTAAGGTTCACACACTTTTTCAAGTGGGAATGATATTCACCTTGAATTCATAAATGTCCATGATCACAATTCCTTACCGATGAATCTTTAACTGTTGACTCTCTCGAGGTCACTTCCACCGATCACCTTCGAGCACATCGACAGTTGTACCATGTCAAGCCTTTTTTTTGTTGCTAAAACCTTTTTGTTTGTTTGGTGATCTTTTATTTGTGTTGTTGGTGTGATTGCTTATTTGAGTTCCTTCATTGCGATAGATTCTCGGAGTAGGACGAATAGAGTTGACTGGACCGTGAGAGCGAAGATCTTCATCGAATGTATAAGGCAAGTTACACTTTGACCATACCTCAACCTATATTTTATATTATGCATGTAGCAAATTATCACTCTATGCATGTGTAGGACTATATATTAGTTATGATTTAAACCTAGTAGGATGGCCATATGCTCTGACCTTGTATTCCATTGTCGCCCTAGGATCGTGGTAGTTATATACTGCTATTGCTTTGTAGACGGGGATTGGTTGAGTTATCATTGAGCTTTGTGAGGAGTAATGACTTGACTAGCAAACTTAAATAGAAATCACCTCTGGACGGGCAGGGAATGCATCCTGGGGCTCGTGCCGGACCAGGGCTAAATGCTTCCCGAATGGTTGTTTTAGTGGTGACCCGAGTGCGTCATGTCGAGTACCCTCTGACGCAGTGGGCGCCGTCCAGGCTCAAAAAGATCGGACAGACAGTGTGACTAGTAGCTTCCATGTACAACCACTGGCTATATGGGCTCTGGCTTAGATGAGTAAGTTGTGGGGAACCTGGCCCTGGTAGCTAGCTGATGTAGATATGATAGGTGTACCGGCTACCAAAGGGTGGAGGCAACCTCTTCTGAAAGACTATGTCTCAATCTTCGGGTTGAGTCCAGTGGGGAAAGTGTACAAACCTCTGCAGAGTGTAAAAACTGATCATGATTAGCCGTGTCCACGGTTACGGACAACTTTGAGCAACTGGGCATTATTGTTGTTGGATGGTCTTGACAGATATTTCACCTTAATAAGAATTTGAGTGGGAACTTTTAATAAAAGGATGGTTGGAATTGGTGTAGCCCGATTCGGCCATACTTAGGACTAGCAAGATAATTTAAAATTTGATTAGTTGTAGTATGTGAGGGAAAAATCAGCTTTCTGCAAAATAAAACCATAAGCCTTTCCTTTGACTTATACTTGCATGTAGATGTAGATCTTTTATATCCTTTTTCGTGTGACTTGAGGTAAAAATCAGATGTACTGACCCGTTGTCGGGTTGTAACCTTCGGTGTTGCAGGATTTTATGCGATGAGTAACTGATGCGATGTAGGGTTACGATGTCTATACTCAACTTGCGGGTGGAGTTGATGGACGCCACGAAGCTCTTTATTGTTTTTTCGCTGTATTCTATTTGTCAGCTAGCCTTGAGCTATGCAGGTATGCTATATTGTAATACTGGATCTTCGATGTAATATATATGACATGTGGTTTATTCTTGATATTACATCATGTACTGTGTGTGCTAGCTATTGATCTAGGGACTAGCACAGAATGCACAGAGACTCCGGTTTGTGAGGAACCGGGTCGTTACAGATGGTATCAGAGCCGATGTTGACTGTAGGTCGTGACCCTAGAAAATGGATAGAAAAAGCCATAGGAACAAAAGTATTTTATCACTCTTTGATTACTTACTCTCTCCACTAGTATCTCTCATCTATTATTCATCTTCTAAAACTTCTCATCTTGTTTTACTTTAAATACCCCTCTGAGTTGCTTACCCCTGATGACAAGACATTTGAGAGGTGCATCATCAACCTCGTGGATCAAATGGAGTTATGATTACCGGAACTAGAAGGAGTAACCTACGGTGATCAATAAGTTTTGACACTACGAGAGAAATCTTTAAGATCAGCTTAGCTGAGAAGGATGAAGCTTAGAATCAGAACACCACCTTTTAGGTGAAGTTAGTTGAACAAATTTCGTGTAGTATGATGAGATCGTATGTCTTGCACATATGACCTTACTCTAGGTGTTGTTTGTGTGTTTTGACTTTTGTGACTGTATTGTTTGTTGTTATGTGTTACTGTCGAACGTAGGTGTTTTTGCCGCTTTCTTATTTGAGTGCATATGTTTGGTGTTATCTTTAGTTGTTGTCTTGTCGGTGTTATAGTTTTGCCCTAACCCTTGTCGTATGGGCTTAATCGATGGAGTATGGAGTAGGACTCGCCTTTTTTGGCGCGATGTCGAGATTGAAGGTGTAGCAATGGATTCGTAGTATGGAGGAGCACATGAAGATAAACAAGGTTGGAAGTGAGGACATGGTCCCCTATGTTGTTAAGTACTTGGTAGAAGAGGATGCTACTTGGTGGAGAATGTACCAAGCAATTGACGAATCACGAAGGAAGATTACTTGGAAGGGATTTACAAAGATTTTGTTGGGATCCCGCCTCGTCACCCCAATGCAAAGGACAGTAACCCTTAAGAGGATCCGTGCCTGTAAAATTTGCGGAGAAACAGGACAGTCCTATGAAGGACACCAAGATGGATGTCCCTATTGTGAGGAATTTCACTTGGGTGAAGAATGTCCCACTGCTCAAGTCACATGTTTTGTGTGTGAAGGAATTGATCATTATCCCGTTCAGTGTCACCTTTACACCATGACACAACAAGTGATTCAACAACAAAAGGAATGGATGAAGAAGATTATCCAGGAGTTCAAGGAAGCACCTGTGAAGAAGGAAAGCAAAAATCTTAGAGAAATTCAGTTTTATCGGTGCAGGAATATGGGACATTACACCAACATGTGTCCAGAATTAAAGGAAGCACTCATGAGGAAGAAGAAACAAAAGAACCTTAGCCAAATTGAGTGCTATCGGTGCAGGAACATGGGAAACTACAACAATATGTGTTCAGAGTTGAAGGGGAAGGAGAAGTTGTGAACGTGGAAGCAAGGATGCTGACTCGAAGAAGCTTATGTTTGGCAATTGGAGAATAGAATATTCGTGGTGTGCACTAAGTGTATGGTGGTACCTTCTAAATGTTAGTTGGAGATGTGTATCGATGCATGTTTGCTATGGATTGACTAGATGTTTTATGTCGTGATTGTTTTGTTAAGTTTTGTCTTGTACCCTGTGGCATTGATATGTATTTGATTGATGTGATGTGTTGTGCTTTGTGTGTTTTCTTTGCGAGTAGAATAATTTTACGTTTCATTAGACCCCTTATCTAATTAGTATGCTTCGAGACTGAAGAAGGCACAACCAAAAGAAGAATAAATTGGCAAGTGACTTAACGATACGAAGATTACTTCAACAACGCGAAACTGAAGCTACCGTCATTGAAGACCTGAAGACTTGAAGACCTGGAAGATTCAAGTTTCTACCGTTAGAACGTTTCTGTGAGCTGTCATTTCTTGTTTTACCGACAGCTACACATCAAAACTGGTATTTTCAAAACTAGTGTGATGTTTGTATGGGTATCTCTCCCTATCTCTCTCTCTACCTCGCTATCTACATTCTATTCCCTCTCATCCTCATCCCTAAACTGAAGAAGCTACTACAATGGCTGCAAATGTCAAGACTGGAATGAAGATGGATGCAACCGATGATGAGTTCAAAGTTAACCCCGTGTGCCAGGATCTTACAACAAGCAAGCACAATCTTGCTGAAGGAAGAACTCTGGAGGAAGTTGTAGTCCACCAGTACACGTTTATAGCAGTTTGCGAAAACCTGAGAGTTGTGAGGAAACGATATATGTTTTGGTTGGCTTACAGAACCATGGATTTATCTGGACCCAGTTCAAGATAAGGAGGACTTCTGCAATGCTTGTGAGAATGACCGAGTGTTCGATTGCGAGATTCACTAAACTATATACAATGTAATGATATTGGTGCGGAATGGATTGGCCCCCATGATGACTACCCTTATTATTCTCTTTTGCTATGCGGGATAGTAAATCTTGAGTGACTTACCTATAGCAGAGAGACGACGATATCAAAGCCTGAACCATAGAATGGTACGATGTGTGACCCCAGTAGAAGTTTACCGTTTGTGTTATACGGTGAGTATGGACCAAGACCGTCTGCTGCAGGTATTCCGTAAAAGTATGATTGATGACCACCATGAGGAAATCGATAGTTTCTTAGTATTAGCGCCTGATTTGTCAGCCATGAAGGTTCAATATACGGAAGACTCCTCTTTTGCTAAGGATTCAAGACCTGGTAGGAGGAGGTGAATCTCTTTGAAGAAGGTCATCGATGGAGTAAGATTTTGAAGACCACGTCACACTCCTTTTAAGGGTGGTAGCACCCTAGCTCATCGGAGGATCGATGGACTGTCATGAAGACCTGAACCCTAACCTATCTTTCTAGCCTTCTCGAATCTCGAGGACGAGATTCCTTTTAAGGGTGGTAGTGTGTAACATCCCAAAATTCTCCGAATTTTGGAATGTTAATAAAAATTAAATAGATAATGATTGTTTTCTTGATGTGTTTGATTTTCTCTAGGATTTAAAACTTTTTGGGAGTTTATGGAATATTAAAATGAGAGGGAATAAAATGACTTTCCCTAATATACACCGTTGGTGTTTTGAAATTTATTATTTAAAACAAAACCAACAAAACAAAATGAGAGAAGGTAAAATGACTCCTTCAACATATTAAAAGTTTGGAAAATGTTTTAAATCATTATTGCAATTCTTTAGAATATTCAAAACATTTTTCAACTCAAGGAAATTCATTTGAGAGGATATAAAATGACTTATCCCCTTTTAAATAAAGTTGGAAAATATTTAGAATATTACCTTAAAGTTTTTAAAATTTATTATGAGTGTTATAAATAACTCTAAAATTATTTTAGGGATTTTATAATGCTAAGAGAGTTTTTATTTCATTGAAATGATTTATTAAATATTTTAAAAGAGTTGAAAAAGTATTCCAATGGGATATCTTTATTTTACCAAATTATTTATTGGTGTGATAATTGTAAAATTTATATTTTATTATTTAGAAATGATTTGTCAATGCTTTTGACCAACTAAAAATATTTTTAAATAATTTATTGGATTTTAACTAATTTATGAAAAGTATTTTATATCTAAATAAAGTATTTAGAAAATGTTTTATTTTTTTTGGATTTAAAACTTAAATAGAAATCACCTCTGGACGGGTAGGGAATGCATCCTGGGGCTCGTGCCGGACCAGGGCTAAATGCTTCCCGAATGGTTGTTTTGGTGGTGAACCGGGTGCGTCATGGCGAGTACCCTTTGACGCAGTGGGCGCCGTCCAAGGTCAAAAAGATCGGACAGACAGTGTGACTAGTAGCTTCCATGTACAACCACTGGCTATATGGGCTCTAGGTTAGATGAGTAAGTTGTGGGGAACCTGGCCCTGGTAGCTAGTTGATGTAGATATGATAGGTGTACCGGCTACCAAACGGTGGAGGCAACCTCTTCAGAAAGACTATGTCTCAATCTTCGGGTTGAGTTTAGTGGGGAAAGTGTACAAACCTCTGCAGAGTGTAAAAACTGATCATGATTAGCCGTGTCCACGGTTACAGAAAACTTTGAGAAACTGGGCATTATTGTTGTTGGATGGTCTTGACAGATATTTCACCTTAATAAGAATTTGAGTGGGAACTTTTAATAAAGGGATGGTTGGAATTGGTGTAGCCCGATTCGGCCATACTTAGGACTAGCAAGATAATTTAAAATTTGATTAGTTGTAGTATGTGAGGGAAAAATCAGCTTTCTGCAAAATAAAACCACAAGCCTTTCCTTTGACTTATACTTGCAAGTAGATGTAGGTCTGTTATATCCTTTTTCGTGTGACTTCTCGTACAAATCAGATGTACTGACCCGTTGTCGGGCTGTAACCTTCGGTGTTGCAGGATTTTATGCGATGAGTAAGTGATGCAATGTAGGGTTACGATTTCTATACTCAACTTGCCGGTGGAGTTGATGGACGCCACGAAGCTCTTTATTGTTTTTCCGCTGTATTCTATTTGTCAGCTAGCCTTGAGCTATGCAGGTATGCTATATTGTAATAATGGATCTTCGATGTAATATATATGACATGTGTTTTATTCTTGATATTACATCATGTACTGTGTGTGCTAGCTATTGATCCAGGGACTAGCACAGAATGCACAGAGACTCCGGTTTGTGATGAACCGGGTCGTTACACGAACCTAAGACCTATGCTATGGCGATGCAAGTAACAGATGGAAATAGGTCACATACTAGTATGTAGTCCATTAAGCGGGAAACGTTCCCGCGTGAACGTGGTTGATGTAGTCGTACCGGCAATCCCCAATGCCGCGTAGATCCACGATGACTCCAGTAGCCACCCGGTCCTTGTAGACTGATGACGGGATTACGTCCCCGTCGGAACGTTGTCGGTGAAGACGTCGCAACACGGACTCAACGATGAAGGAGCACCACAAGTGTAGCGCCTCACGGGATTACACACATACGGTGTACCCGACGTCCCCCCGGGCTCCGAACCAGGCGAGCAGCGGAAAGAAGATGGATTCGGATCCCAGCAGCACGACGGCGTGCGTATAGTGGAGAAACCTCCAACCCAGTGCAACCTCCAAACAAGGGGATTCCGCTCAAGGAAGGAGAAAATAGAGAGAGAGAGATCAACAGAATTTATCTGTATTTTTCTGGAATTTTCTGTGTTGAAAAGGGGCACCCTCCACATCTATATATAGGGGGAAAGGGGGGCATGCAGGTACGTGGACTAGCAATGTGGTACTAAAATTAGCACCACATGTGTTAGCCACATGCGTGGCCGTGGGGTGGCTGGCCAAGGCCTTGGCCACGGCGCATGTGCCCATGTGGCCAAGTGGCCACATATGGGCCACAAGCCCATGGCCCCCGCACACCTTTATTTATTTTTGACTTATTCTTTTTTTTCTTTCTTCTTTCTCATAAAGAAAAAAAAACAAAAAGAATACTATTCCATTAATTATTTAAATTATATTTTAATATTTAATGCAATTAATTAAATAATAAAACATATTCAAATAACTTTCTGAACAATTCGAAAACCACGGAAACCTTTCCGTCTCTCCTCCGAAATGATTTCGGAGTTCTCTCTTATTTCTCCGGCGATCCCGAATCTATCCTTAATGCGTCGAATACCCTTAAGTGTGACACACTACGATCCGGGAAACAACAGACATGATCAAGACACTTTCTTGATCAATGACCATTGATCAGATCTGGTTACAATCCTAGATGGCCCCTGCGCTTCCATCAAATGAACTTCAATCGCTGTTGGATCCATTAATTGTGTGCCTGTTCCCTTTGTCTTATGGTACTTTGCTTGTCCGAGGTTTGATCATCGGTATCCAATATACCTAGTTCGTCTTCGTTCTTAACAAAATTTTTACTCGTTCCCGTGATATTACAACTCCGTGACCTAGTCACATGTTTGCGCGAACCTTATGATGCAATATCACCTAGTGGGCCCAGATTACCTATCCGTCACTCGGATGGAAAAATCCCGCTTTGATCTATTTGAATACTCATCAACCATCTATTCCGAAATACCCAAGATACACCTTTATGGTTACCATGTTTCAGTGTAACGGTTAATGCACTCAAAGTATCCTGGTAGATAGCAATTATGTATGATCATCACGGTCTTTAGGATCGGGTCACTACGTTTATAGTTATCACAATGTTGAACTATGTGACTGGATCACATTGCAACACTTCCAGTGGGTGTGTGTCCATCATGTCATTCTCCCAATGACATGACCCCATTGTCAATAGACTGTTCACATCTCATGATCAGGAAACCTTGATCATCAATTTCCCAATGGAATAGTATACTAGAGTTAACTAGGGACCTGGTTGTTTGCATACCACACGTGTATTAAAGTTTCCGCTTAATACAGTTATAGCACAGTATAAAACTAATTATGAACTAATGGAATATACCAATAATTATATTTTATTTGCCTCTAGGGCACATACCCAATAAATAATGCTAGAGGCATTTCCGAATCTATTCAGACGGAACTTGGTTATGATACACCTCCTGAGGAAACTAAGGATCAGAGAAAGATTCGCTTGCAAAACATTCGCTATTACTGGGCCATCAGGTGGTCTCCCTCGGTGAAGATACCAAGGTTTGTCTCCAGTGAAGATACCAATGATAAACCTCCCTCGGTGAAGATACCAAGGTTTGTCTCTAGTAGGACTCCGGAGATGATAAGTACGTGTCAGCGGCGCAACTGACGCGTACCTGCACACAGACACGATAACTTTGTTCCCAACGAAGTTCCGAGAGGTTGTCAATCTCTCCGGTATTGTTGTTCACAAAGGGTAAAACGCAAGGGATAATGATAGCAATTGAAAGTAAAAGCAGAAAAGTAAATGAGCGTGTAAACAATGATGAGGGTATGGACCGGGATACGTGATGTTCGCTAGTGACGTCTCTCTCCCAAAAGACGATAGAATTGCTATGCGAGGTAAACAAATTACAGAAAGGCAATTGACAGGATTATGAACGCACCGCAATGCTAACTATGCTACAAAAGAAAGGACGAGGCTCAAAAGCACGGGCAGTACGACAAAATAAGTAGACCGAAATCCATCTGCATCTACTACTAATCATCCACCTTGAGATATCTATCCAGAACATCTCGCTGGTATTAAGTTGCGAGCCCCACCCAAAGTGTAAACCCAAAGCAACAGACAACTGCATTAAAAAGAACTTTGCGTAAAGTAAACAATCCTTGTAACCGCAGTCACAAGCACCGTCGTTTTCCCCCTTGTGGCAACAGCACATCCCCTAGACTCATGTTTCTGTCACTCAAGCGTGTCATCGGAGGGCATGAACCCACAATCGAGCAAAACGTTCCATCTTGGAGTCACTACCTACTACTTGGCCAAAGCAATAAACAGCAACGGAGAACATGCAAGAATTACTTAGGAACAAAAATATAAGAGATAAGAACCAAATATATTACTCAATCACAATCTGAACATAATCTCATCATCCATCAGATCCCTCCAAACTCAGCATAGCAACAGCAGAAATATTACAAAGGTGCCTCAATCATGTAGCGCAGCTCACGAGGTCTAAACAATGAAGATCAAAGAGGGGAGGAGAACATCACATAGCTACTGATCACGGACCCATAGTCCAAAGAAAACTACTCACGAGGCATCCGGGGAGCATCCATGGTGGAGAGGAGACTCCCGGAGGTCAATCCTCCCTCCGGCAGGGTGCCGGGAAGAGGTCTTCTGGTGCTCCCGATCTCGGAAGCGCGGCGGCGGCGGAACAGAGGCGAGTTTGCGAAATAGGGTTCTGTCTTCGGAGTTTCCCCGTGACGGAGAATAAATATGAGAAGGGGGGCAGCCAGAGGTGGACCAGGGGCCCCAGGCGCCCCCCTGGCGCAGCCAGGGGTGGGGCTGCGCCGGGTGGCCGCCTGGCCCCCTGACTCCCCTCTGGCCCCTCCTGGGCTCTTCTGGAAGCTTCCTGCAAGCTGATTTTTCCTGTATTTTTCCCAGAATTTTTCTGGCACTTTTTATATGGGGGAAAACTGAAATTGAAAAACAGCAGAAAACAGGAACTGGCACTGGGGTGCACTGAGTTAATAGTTTAGTACAAATATGATAAAAAATGTATGAAAGTGTATATAGATCATAGCGATATCACACAAAACATGCATGGAGAAAGAAGAAATTATATATACTGACTTTGATAGCAACAGGAAGACATGGTTTGGTTCTTAGATGAATCCTCCCGTAAATGGGAAGTAGTAAAATAAGTTCTGGCTATGTCAGATGGTGTGGCTAGTGACTGTGATAGTTCAAGAATGGGATTTTCTCCTTCACGATGAAGAGTTATTGACTTTGGGCCCACTCGGTATGACGGTATCCATTCAAGTCTGGCCAGACGCATTGTGATTTAATCATAGGGATACCGGAATACAATAACGAGAAATAGAGACAAACGAGCAAAGAGGATAACGAGTGGCTTGTGTTCAAGAAGTTGTTACACATGGGTGCCAAACATCTCTCCTCTAACTTTGTCATATATCATGAAGCAAAGGAAATGGTACATGACTAAACATAAAGGTTCACTCGAAGTTTATTCGTGTATGTGCGGGAGTCAACATGGGTGTCCATGGCTCCGCTGTTGATAATTAGCTATTGACAAAAGGCTGTTGACCTATGTCCGGAAGATGTTTTGAGTCATGTCTGCATTATACCGAACCTATTGGGTCACACACTTAACGAGTAGTAATCTGTTAGAGAAGTAGGAGATGAAAAGAGAAAGGGTACCAAAATTGTTTCGGGTGGAACCGGAACTGTTCGTGAATGGTCTCGGATGATTTCGGAACATTCAAGAAGAGTCTTGAAGTAGTAACAAGACATCGTAATAGTCTCGGAATGTTTTGCGACATTCGGTAATAGTTGTGGAAAGGTTACGAAACATCGAGAAATTATTCCGGGACTTCTAGAAATGTTTCGGGAGGTTTCGGGAGGTTCTTGGGGGCTTATGAAAGTATCCAGAGGGTTAAGGAACTCTCCAAACCGTGGAAACCGACGTTAGACCAAGTAGGAAGGTCGACAAGGTCGTAACTTGGAAGGAAAAGGAATTTCCTTGAGTCCAAGGCCCAGACGCCAGGGTGCCTGGCGTTTTGGACCAGGACGCCGGGGTCCGCGGCGTTTCGGCGGGGAATCCGTGTTGGACTCCTCCTGGTGGCCAAAACCGACTTTGGGGAGAACCCTCGCCCAACATGCGACCCCAGGCTTCCACCTATATATTCGGGGGCAGGGGTAGCCCCAAAGACACACCAGAAAATCCCCAAGGCTGCCCCAGCTAAATCCCACGCACCTCTAATTCTCTTCGGGCTAGATTGTTCTCGTCCGGACGCCGCTAGGCTCTTCTCCCTCTAGCTTCTCTCGGTGGCGTTCTTCTCTGGATGGCAGAGCGCTGCTGGATTGCTACATCGGGATGTGCGGATACCGGTAGAGGGATCATAACTTTGATCCTTCTTCGAGGTCCTTCTTCTTCCTCGGAGATCATGTTTGAGGGACTTGTTCGTGGGACTTGATCGGGATGGATCGCGGGACGGTTCGCGGGACAGATCGCGCAACGGATCGTGGAACGGTACACGGGATCGATATCCTCGCTGTTGGGAGGTCATTGAAATTCCTAGCTGCGGGGATCTGCACCAACGGTCTTCACCAACTCTACTTCCGCTACATCGGTTGGTTAGCTATGACCTAAAACCTTGTATGCAATCTTCTTGGATGATCTTGGGTTCTTGATTCGTAGGCCGAATTTTTTTGTTTTCTACTATGTTTCCCAACAGTGGTATCAGAGCGATCCTTGATTAGATGCATGTTTAGATCTAGATCATATGTGTGATATGAGGCATTGATTTTCTTGTTGCTTCCCTGCCATGTGATTTTTTTCTATGCTTGATGGCAAGTTGAGGTTTTGCTACAAGGATTGAGTTTTCTATCGATCCCTCTATGCTGCTTTCAGTATGCTGGTTGCCTTTATCATGGTCTACATCAAACTCCTTGGATCTCATCTTAATCTCACAATAGAAGATTTAACATGGAGGGGCTTGTGGATTTTATGAACTCAAATCCACACGGGGGTCACGCGTTGAACGAAGTTTGGCTTGTGGAATTAGTTGCTACACGCACCCCGAACGTTAAACTAGCAACATTGAAGTATCGTGTTTGGTTTGTTTAGGGAACAACGTTTGCATGTAACCTACTAATCAACCACGATAAAAGTTGCAACAACCCGTGTAGATGGCGATCTAACTTGTTTTTGCAGAGTGTGCATGTGATGTGGTATAGCCTTCAAGATTTGTAATGTGTTTCTATGAGATGCTATATGTTATGTAATATTTATTCGCGACCTGCGTGTCATGGTACGGCATGATGACTGGAGTCATATTATTGTCACATAATTATGGCCTGCATGCCAGAACTATTTATTAGCTCGAGGCAAAGCAATAGATAGATGCAAGGTGATGATCTACGATGCGGAGGTGGACCCCGACGCACATGCGGGAAGCCCTGGTGATGGTCCCGGCGCCAAGGACATAGTTGGTGGACACGGTAACTTCTACCACAACGACGTGAAGACAACGAAGACTTCATGAAGCAAATGGCTATACTATATCACATATTTTTATGAACTTCCTGTGATGTTTATCCCTTTGATGCACCCTTGTTTGATGCGCGGTAGTCGTATTTTATTAGGGTGATCTCTCGCAAAACAATATCAAGTTGATAGTGTTCCTCCAACTGTAGCACCGTCTATTCTATGTTTCACATCGGAGCAGGTCATGTCACATGGGTGCACACGGTGTGACGCATAAAAGGCGGGTGTGTTAAGAACACACTGCAATTACACTTGGTTGTCTTGACGGTTTGGATAAAAGTTTGCTACCGGAACAGGCCCATCGAAAGATGAACAAGAATCACCTTAGGCGTGATTGGCAAGTTGGCCTACCGGTCCAGTCTAAGTTATCAGTGATGTCACATCAATGGCGGACGATTGGGTTGGATCTTGAATCACTCCAGCATCAATTACGAGAGATATTGATCTGAGTGGGAGCGCACTAAGTAATTAAATTGATTAATCACAAGTGCAACTTAATTATGAACAAAGTCTTAGTATTTGCATTATCGTTGTAGAATAATGGCTCGCGTTACCACCTTCCCAATTGATTTTGATTAACTGTATTATCTGGTAAAAACTTTACGATTGGTACCGTATTGTGAGGACTATCCTCAATAGTGTCGAGAAGGAGCTTGTCCTATCGCAAATTTTTGATGCTCTCCTGCGGATTCTATGGATGATGTGACTTACGTCCATAATCCAAAATGCTAGAATTCCACCACAACAAAGTGCATTGTCTTCACCACCATGAAACCCGAACTTCGAAACGTTTGGGATAGTTATGTTATATTCATGGAACTGAAAAATTGTTTTCAGTAGTAAGACAATTAATGTTGGATATAAGATACCTAGTACAATGTATGATTGTAAGCATTAGTGAAAATGTTCACTGTGCTCTAAAACAAAACTGATAAGTGTGGGATCCGGACGAATACCGATCATATGATGATGAGAATTAATGGAAAGGAAGTCCAAAGGATGTTAGTAAGACTTACACGCCGGAAATTCCATGGCCTGCACCATCCATAATCATGTGTGAGCTTTTGTGAGTAGGAGTGACATTGGAAATAGAACTATGATACGTATAAAGGCAAAACGAAAGAAGACTGGAATAACTAGCTCAGAAATGAAAGTCATACGGAGTTATCGACGAATTCATTGCTGGTCAAGAGATGTAATTCTTGGGAATCATGATTCAGCAGTTAATTGTGGATTATGTATATTGTGATTAAACTATTGATCACCGGAATATCACATCGATTGCATATTGTTGCAACTCGATGCAAGAAATACTATGGCCTTTATGACTAGCTAATGATGAGTTTTGACACGCTTGGGAACACGGTAAAAGGTTTACTATACCGTGTGTTGACTCTATGATTATCTTCATAATTCATTTTAGAGTTGAGTAAATTGTTACTACACTTTAGCCTTGTTGCAAAACATCATTTTGAATCATGTTTGTTGCAAGAGAGTTGTTCAAAGCTATGAATAACGTAAAGGCCATAGTTCCATTATGAATAGGTTGTATGTTATGAATCTTGATAATAATACTAAACATCCATAACACTGACGCTAAACGTCGCAAGACTGACAGAAATACCACATAGATGTGGCACTGCCGTTTATCACAAGTGACTTAACATGCATGAAGAATTTCCATAAGTGATGGACTTTCAAGTCATATGACTATGAATCACTTGAAGCTTGCGATCTTTGTCTCGAAGTAATGTGACTAAAACACCGTTGATAGGTCATACATCAACGGGCAACTAAACCATTGGTAATCATACATGATGATGTGTGTAGTCCAATAAGTGTAGTTGTGTGCAGTGGATTCCCTATCTTCACTCATGAGTTGAAGTAGATATGTGGATATCTGTTCAATAGAGACATACGTCTGAAATCTTTGAAATGTTCAAGGAATTTTAGAGTGAAATAGAAATTCATTGTAATGAGAAAATGAAGCTTCTGCAAATTAGATTGTAGAAAGTAATATTTGAGTTACAAGTTTAGCGAACGTCTGATGAGTTCTGAAGAAGTGTCATAACTTGCGTCTCCCGGAACACCACTATGAGTAAAGTGTTCGACAGATGTAATCAAGCCATGTATGACACGGTAAGATCAAATATGATGTTTATCAATTCGCCATTATACTTATTAAAGTTATGCGTTAGAGACTACGGCTTTTACACTAAAAAGAGCACCATCAAATCTGTTGAAATGACACCATATTAGATGTGGAATGGAAGTGTTAAAACCATATTGTCTTTTCTTAAAATTTGGGTATATGAGACATGTGTTTGACATGCTCAAAAACACCAAATCAGATAAGTGCTACTTTGTTAAGGTTATTCCAAAAGGTTTGGTATTCCTCTATCACTACACAAAAGCAAAACTGTTTGCTATTAAGAAGAATATGTTTGGAAGAAAATAGTTTCTTGCAAAAGAGTGAGTGGGAGGACAGTGCAACTTGTTAAAGATTGTTGAATCTTCAAATAAGTGTGCAGCTGAACCACACAGGTTAGACAAAACTCGTACAAACATTCATGATATGTAAGACGAGATATTATTGTTCGACAATGATAAACCTGTGATATACAAAGAAGCGTTGATGGGACCTGACTCCGGGATTTGGCTAAATGCCAAATAATCCGAGATAGTATCCATGGAAGTAAGTCAAGTTTCGAACTTGGTAGACCCTCTGAAAGACTAAAAGTCTGAAGAATATATATATGGATCTATAATTGATTCGGATGAAATTGTTTTATCCATAAAGCTCAACTCGTTGGAAAACATGTTTTCTAGCAAGTTCAAACGTTGACTACGGCGAAATAGTTTCGACCGTAGAGATGCTTTAGTCAGTTCGAGTTATATTAGCAATTACTACATATCTCATCTATAGGATATGGTAGAATGAACGTCAAAACAAAGTTCCTACACGGAAATATAACAAAGGACGTATATGTGATACGACCGGAATGTTTTGTCGATTCAAAGGATGCTAAAATAGATGCAAGCCTTGGATATCCAGTGATGGACTGAAGCTAGCACAATGGAGTTGGAATTTTTGTTATGATGAAATTGCCAAAAGAGTTTGTTTTCATCGGGAATAAACGAAGATGCTTGAATGTTCAAGAAAGTAAGTGGGAGCTGAATGATATTTCTAAAACCTTATGTAGATGACATATTGTTGATTAGAAATGATATAAATTTCTTGACACGAATAAGGACTTCATTGGAAATAGTTTTCAGTTGAAGAACTTGGACTAATATAGCATTTGTATTGAGCACAGTGATCTATGCAGATAGTAAGTGCTTGATCATGCTAAAGCCAACGTTACATGTTGACATGATACTAAAGTAGTTTAGTATGAAAACACCAGGAAGGATGTTCTTGCCGAGGTCATGGTGAAAAGTTGTTTGTAGAAATCGGTGTTCATGAACACAGATAAGCAAAACACATGAATTGGATTTCACTCACCTATGTGTTTGGATTAATCATGTACACCATAATATGTAAACGACCAGATATGTCCAGTGCTCCAAAAGGTTGTGAGCAAGATACCAAAGTGATCAATATGTTGATCATTGGACAAACAGTGAAAAGTTAAACTTATGATAGATAAGATATGTTTCTCGGAAAATGGAGATAATGAAGAGCTCATTGTAACAAGTTACACCAGCTGAATTTTGATGTAAACAGTTACACCAATTCAGTCTTCATACTTACTCCGACCGATTTTCGATTTTAATTGGGATTATGTGTTTCACAAATAAGGGTGGAACAGTATGGAGGAACTGTGTTAAGTTAGATACTGTGGAGAATTCTATAAAAGAGGCTAAGTATATTGTTGCTTAAAGAAGTAATAAGGGAGGGTATTTCGAATCATCAGTTCATTTATGAACATGGTATGGTTTCCAAGATGCTTGAAGTTCATGGAACATTGATGAATGATTTCATGACTTATTCTAAAGGAACCAAAGTCCTGCCAAATGATTCAAACATATACAAAGCTAAACTGATAAAATTAGTGAATTTTATGATAGCGTGAAAACGCGAAGATATGCAAGATACAAACGGGCCTGAAACGTCAGATCCGATGATGAAGTCTATACCACAAATGAAGCATGTATTACACCGGTATGCCATAGGTGTAAAGTGCTCAAGCACTGATAATATTATTGACTCTAGTGCATTGGGGAGACTGTTGGAAATATGCCCTAGAGGCAATAATAAAATGTTATTATATATATTTCCACGTTCGTAATTAATTTTTATATTTTTGTGCTATAATTGTAATGACCCTGACTATGAGATTCAGAAGAAAACTCACTTGCATGTGTGGAAATGTAAACACCAAGAGTTCCTGGTTTAGCATCTAAGACCAGCTCATGTGCTAACTGATGATTACGTTTTCTTAATCATGGACATTGTTCTAACAAGAACAATGATGTTGAACCGACCCCAGTATTGAATGATATACTTAGAGATCACATCGTAACTACGTTATAAGTCATATCATGAAATGTTATCATATACGTAATTCCTTAGACCATGAGAGTATCGAGTTGCTTCACACAGGAAGACATGCTTTGGTTCTTAGATGAATCCTCCCGTAAATGGGAAGTAGTAAAATAAGTTCTGGGTATGTCAGATGGTGTGGCTAGTGACTGTGATAGTTCAAGAATGGGATTTTCTCCTTCACGATGAAGAGATATTGACTTTGGGCCCACTCGGTATGACGGTATCCATTAAAGTCTGGCCAGACGCATTGTGATTTAATCACGGGGATACCGGAATACAATAGCGAGAAATAGAGACAAACGAGCAAAGAGGATAAGGAGTGGCTTGTGTTCAAGAACTTGTTACACATGGGTGCCAAACATCTCTCCTCTAACTTTGTCATATATCACGAAGAAAAAGGATGTGTACATGACTAAACATAAAGGTTCACTCGAAGTTTATTCGTGTATGTGCGGGAGTCAACATGGGTGTCCCTGGCTCCTCTGTAGATTATTGGCTATTGAAAAAAGGCTTTTGACCTATGTCCGGAAGATGTTCTGAGTCATGTCCGCATTATACCGAACCTATTGGGTCACATACTTAACGAGTAGTAATCTGATAGAGAACTAGGAGATGAAAAGAGAAAGGGTACCGAAATTTTTTCGGGTGGAACCGGAAGTGTTTCCGGGTAGCACTAGAAGTGTTCTAGTTTGTGCCGAATGGTTTCAGAATATTCGTGAACGGTCTCGGATGATTTCGGAACATTCAAGAAGAGTCTTGAAGTAGTAACAAGACATCCGTAATAGTCTCGGAAGGTTTTGCAACATTCGGTAATAGTTGTGGAAAGGTTACGAAACATCGGGAAATTATTCCGGGACTTGTAGAAATGTTTCGGGAGGTTTCGGGAGGTTCTCGGGAGCTTATGGAAGTATCCAGAGGGTTAAGGAACTCTCCAAACCGCGGAAACCGACGTTAGACCAAGTAGGAAGGTCCACAAGGTCGTAACTTGGAAGGAAAAGGAATTTCCTTGAGTCCAAGGCCCAGACGCCAAGGTCCCTGGCGTTTTGGACCAGGACGCCGGGGTCCGCGGCGTTTCGGCGGGGAATCCGTGTTGGACTCCTCCTGGTGGCCAAAACCGACTTTGGGGAGAACCCTCGCCCAAGTTGCGACCCCAGGCTTCCACCTATATATTCGGGGGCAGGGGTAGCCCCAAAGACACACCAGAAAAGCCCCAAGGCTTCCCGAGCTAAATCCCACGCGCCTCTAATTCTCTTCAGGCTAGATCGTTCTAGTCCGGCCGCCGCTAGGCTCTTCTCCCTCTAGCTTCTCTTGGTGGAGTTCTTCTCTGGACGGCGGAGCGCTGCTGGATTGCTACATCGGGATGTGTGGATACCGGTAGAGGGATCATACCTTTAATCCTTCTTCGAGGTCCTTCTTCTTCCTCGGAGATCATGTTCGAGGGACTTGTTCGTGGGACTTGATCGGGACAGATCGCGGGACGGTTCGCGGGACAGATCGCGCAACGGATCGTGGAACAGTACGCGGATCGATATCCTCGCGGTTGGGAGGTCATTGAAATTCCTACCTGCGGGGATCTGCACCAACGGTCTTCACCAACTCTACTTCCGCTACATCGGTCGGTGAGCCATGACCTAAAACCTTGTATGCAATCTTCTTGGATGATCTTGGGTCCTTGATTCGTAGGCCAAATTTTTTTTGTTTTCTACTACCTTTCCCAACACTGACTGCACTGGGTGGAGCGCGACATCGAGGGCTCCCCCTTGGTGCCCTCCGCTAGCCCCCTCGTGGCCGGAGAGGCCATCTCCAGTGGGCGTTGCCGTCTTTTTTTGGTCGCCGCCGACCAACTCCGGCAGGCCCACGTGGCTACGCTAATTAATTAGGGGGCTAATCCCCCTCTAATTGACCCCATGGGTCAATGACATGTGGGGTCATCCCCCCCTACCCCATTGTTTAAGTTAACTTAAACATAAATTAAAAATGGGCCACTGACATGTAGGCCCCACACGTCAGCCCCCCCTGCGTCAGCATGACACAAGCATGACGCAGTAATTCTTTTGTCCAAATTAAAAATAATCCAAAAAATCCAAAAAATGTTTAAATCTTTGAAATTCAATAACTTTTAAACCATAACTCCAAATCAAAAGTGTTATATATGAAAAATCATCAGAAAAATGCAAGGATTCCAAGTATCATATTTTCATAGATGAAAAACACATCTATGATGATGGACCAGTAGCATTTAGCTATTTGGGTTATTTGGAATACTTCAAAATAAATATTTAAATCATTTCAAATTAAATCTTTGCAATGCCAACCTTATCACATGAACATCAGAGGCATATCATACACATGACAAGATAGTTTACAAAGACCAAACATTAGCAAATGCAACTTTGGCTAATTTGAACAACATTTGGAGTTTGAATTTGAATTTCTTATTCAAATCAACTTCAATTAACATGTGACAAATTGAACCTAGATCGCATCAGTACCATTCCATGATTCATTTCCTGAATATGCATTGCAATGTGATGTTTATACTTTGTTGTCTCGGTGTTTGCTTCTTCTCGATAGATCCATTCCCGGACGTAGTCCCTGTTTTCTCCGAAGAGTGGCACCCCCGAGTCTCGACAATAAGGCAAGCAAACCCCATTGATCATGTCTATATAAACCCATTTCCCTCTTGTTCTCTTATGCATGATTATGTGATTCACATGTTACCGTTCTACCGCTAGTTGAACCCATCCTTTGCATGACCTATCATTGCTTCCACAGTATTAAGCAAACCTCAACCTAGCAGATACAAGTTTGTTTGTGTTCATCATTTTTCCCTTCATCCATGATATGCTATGCCATGCTAGAGTTGTATGCAATGAAGATGATCCATCTGGGTGATGTATTGGGATGGTAGTGAACACATGCAACAATGTGGTAACGTGTTGATGAAGTCACCCTAATATAAGTGAACAATGAGAGGCTGTGTAGGAGTACACAGTGGGTTGTCTCATTTACACTGCCCTAGGCCCCGAGTTCTTGTGTTGTGATCCAAGACACAGATTACTACCACATGTTGGGCTCATTGACCCCTCTCGTCCTATTAACTCACCCCGACTAAGGTCCAGGATTCGCATGGGTTAATTGTTCTTCTATTTGTCTTCATAACGTAGCACGGTTTTAGGCAAGCGCAGCACCATCCGTCGAGGTGGGATTGTCGGACCGTCCATACATCGTCTGGGTCCTGAACGGAAACCCCGGCCGGATTCCCGATTGGGGTACATACTAAGATAGGAGAACCCCTGGACTAGAGTTGGAGCCGTGAGGTAAGTGTCGTGGTACTATCCTCGCCGACACCGCTTGAATGTGACGAGTTCTAGGCGGTAAGTGGTAGCTACGTATGTGAAGAAGTACACCCCTGGAGGGTTAATGAACTATTCGAATAGCCGTGTCCGCGGTTATGGACTACTTGGAGATCTTTACTTGATTATTAGACAATTCAAATGGATACTCTAAAAATCGCAAGATAAGTGTGAGTGCTTTGGGTTGCTTCCTCGTGGGGAAGTCGAGGAAGGATCCATAGTTGTGTATTGATGTGGTGATCAAGATTAGATGGAATCGCGTGCGCCTCTCATCTCAACTCTATGTAGTCATAGTACAGGATAGACAACTCAAAGCTTCCTGCATTACAACCCCACTTGCCTTTACCTAGATACCTGAGCATGAGTAGTATAGTGCTGACGTAAGTCTTGCTGAGTACGACTTTGTACTCACGTTTGCTAATTCTATGTTTTAGAGACGAGACCACTGAACCTGATGGTGGCCTCCTGATATGTCCAAAACGTATCTATAATTTCTGCTTGCTCCATGCATGTTTTGTGTGATATTGCTATGATCTAGATACACTTTCATACATTTTTTATCATATTTGGACTAACCTATTAACTTAGTGCACCCCAGTGCCAGTTCCTGTTTTCTGCTATTTTTCTATTTCAGTTTTCCCCCATATAAAAAGTGCCAGAAAAATTCCGGGAAAAATACATGAAAAATCAGCGTACAGGAAGCTTCCAGAAGAGCCCGAGAGGGGCCAGAGGGGAGCCAGGGGGGCCCAGGCGGCCACCCGGCGTGGCCCCACCCCTGGTCGCGCCAGGGGGGCGCCTGGGCCCCCTGGTCCACCTCTGGCTTCCCCCCTTCTCCTATTTATTCTTCGTCACGGGGAAACTCCGAAGACAGAACCCTATTTCGCAAACTCGCCTCTGTTCCGCCGCCGCCGCGCTTCCGAGATCGGGAGCACCAGAAGACCTCTTATCGGCACCCTGCCGGAGGGAGGATTGACCTCCGGGAGTATCCTCTCCACCATGGATGCTCCCCGGATGCCTCGTGAGTAGTTTTCCTTGGACCATGGGTCCGTGATCAGTAGCTATGTGAAGTTCTCCTCCCCTCTTTGATCTTCATTGTTTAGACCTCGTGAGCTGCCCTACATGATCGAGGCACCTTTGTAAAATTTCTGCTGTTGCTATGCTGAGTTTGGAGGGATCTGATGGATTATGAGATTATGTTCAGATTGTGATTGAGTAATATATTTGGTTCTTATCTCTTATATTTTTGTTCCTAAGTAATTCTTGCATGTTCTCCGTTGCTGTTTATTGCTTTGGCCAAGTAGTAGGTAGTGACTCCAAGAGGGAACGTTTTGCTCGATTGTGGGTTCATGCCCCCCGATGACACGCTTGAGTGACAGAAACATGAGTCTAGGGGATGTGTTGTTGCCACTAGGGGGAAAACAACAGTGCTTGTGACCGCGGTTACAAGGACTGTTTACTTTACGCAAAGTTCTTTTTAATGCAGTTGTCTGTTGCTTTGGGTTTACACTTTGGGTGGGGCTCGCAACTTAATACAAGAGAGATGTTCTGGATAGATATCTCAAGGTGGATGATTAGTAGTAGATGCAGATGGATTTCGGTCTACTTATTTTGGCGTACTTCCCATGCTTTTGAGCCTCGTACTTTCTTTTGTAGCATAGTTAGCATTGCGGTGCGTTCATAATCTTCTCAATTGCCTTTCTGTAATTTGTTTACCTCGCATAGAAATTCTATCGTCTTTTGGGAGAGAGACATCACTAGCGAACATCACGTATCCCGGTCCATACCCTCATCATTGTTTACCCGCTCATTTACTTTTCTGATTTTACTTTCAATTTCTATCATTATCCCTTGCGGTTTACCCTTTGTGAACTACAAGACCGGAGAGATTGACAACCTCTCTGAACTTCGTTGGGAACAAAGTTATCGTGTCTGTGTGCAGGTCCGCGTCAGTTGCGCCGCTGACACCTACTTATAATCTCCGGAGTCCTACTGGCGACAAACCTTGGTATCTTCACCGAGGGAAATTTTCTGCTGTGCTACATCACGCCTTCCACTTGGGGCTCACCAACGAAGGGCGAGAAATCACTATCATTACCTCGCACATCAAGCCAAATTTTTGGCGCCGTTGCCGGGGACTCCGAGTGCTAAGATAGGGGAGTTGCACACTACCCTTTACTTTTGTTTTTTTTAGTCTTGATAGTTTATCTTTGAATTTTTATCTTTGTGTCTTTTATCAAAAATTACAAAAAAATCTGCCACACTTGCTGCTACTATGAGTTCAACTGAAAACACCAAGTTGTGTGACTTCACTAGTCACAACAACCAAGACTTTATCTGCACTCCCATTGCCACACCTGCCACTTCAGCTACCTCTCATGAAATAAACCTGATTTGCTAAACCTTGTTATGAGAGATCAATTCTCTGGTGCTGGAGATGATGCTGCTTTACACTTGAATAATTTTGTTGAATTATGTGATATGCAAAAGTACAAAGAAGTAGAAGGTGATTATGTTAAGCTCAAGCTCTTTCCTTTCTCTTTAAGGGGAGATGCTAAAATCTGGTTTCAATCTTTGCCTAGAAATAGCATAGATTCTTGGGATAAGTGCAAAGACGCTTTTATAGGGAAGTACTACCCTCCTGCTAAGATTATCCAATTGAGAAGTAATATTATGAATTTTAAGAAATTGGATAATGAACACGTTGCCCACGCTTGGGAACGAATGAAATATCTTGTTAAGAAATGCCCTACACATGGTTTAACTACCTGGATGGTTATCCAGACTTTTTATGCAGGCTTGAACCTTACCTCGCGGAACCTGTTAGATTCGGCCGCGGGAGGAACCTTTATGTCAACTACACTTGGTGCTTCCACGAAGCTTCTCGATGAGATGATGACCAATTATTCCCAATGGCACACCGAACGCGCTCCAACAGGTAGGAAGGTAAATTCTGTCGAGTAAATTACCTCCCTCAATGAAAAAGTTGACTTAATTATGTCTCTACTTACCAAGCAACCCTCTATTAATCCTCATGATGTTCCTTTAAATTCTTTGGTTGCTCAAGAACAAGTAGATGTGAACTTTATTGCTAGAAACAACTTCAACAACAATGCTTATAGGGAAAATTTTGCTAGCAATCCTAGACCGTTCCCATCCAACTATGGGAACAACAATACCTACCCTAGCAACAAGAACCCCTCTTCCGAATTAGAAAGCATGCTTAGAGACTTTATCTCTACCAAAAAAGCCTTCAACAGAAATTTGGAGGATAAATTAGCTAAAATAGATAATCTCTCTTTGAAGGTAGAAAGCTTAGCCCTTGATATTGAGATGCTTAAAATTATAACCTCTCCCCTTGAGGAGAATAAGGCCACTCCTATTAATGCTATCCAGTTACAAATCAATGGAAATATTAGGATGATGGCTAAACTTAAAGAAAGATGGGCTAGATAAAAAGAAGAAGAGGATAGAATTAAGAGCCTTCCTACACACCACACAGTTGCCACTATCCAAATTGTTGAGGACACTCAAACTATTATCACCCAATGCACTCCTAGTCCCGTTGGACCTATTAATGGTGATGCTAATACCTCAACTGTAGATAAATAAACTCCTATGAACATAGAGGGTTTCAAACAAGTGGGCCTAGATGACACTACTACCACCTTTGATAGTAGTGATATTGATTTTGATAGTTGCACCCTCTCAGAAGTTATTAGCTTGTTACACAAAATGTCTAGATGATGGTTGGGACCCTATGATCAAAATTAAATTAAATAAATTCTCTTGCTATGCTTTATGTGATGTTGGAGCTAGTACCTCCGTTATGCCCAAAAGAATATTTGATATGTTTGAATTTAAGCCCTTTGAGCCATGTTTTTTTGGTGTTCGTCTTGTTGATTCTTCCGTAAGGAAACCTTTGGGGAAGATCGACGATGTTCTTATAATTGTCAATGACAACTATGTTCCCGTTGATTTTATTGTTATGGATATAGAGTGTGAACCTTTGTGTCCAATTATTTTGGGACGTCCTTTTCTTCGACATGAAAGAGGGGAATATAAAATTCCAATTCCCATTAAAAAATGGGATGGAACACTTCCCTAGAAAGAAAATCAAGTTACCTTTTGAGTCCGTTACACGGGCTAGTTATTCTCTTTCTCTTAATAAAACTGGATTCTTCTTTTTGCATCATGCCTAGCTAATGGCTTTAAAGAAGCGCTTTCGGGAGGCAGCCCGCAACGAATTTAGGTGTTTCTTTTTTCTTTTGTTGTGTGTTGATGATTGTTACTACTGTAGCAACATCAGTGTATCTTTATTTTTCAGCTTTGTGCCAAGTTATAGCCTCTTACGGCAAGGGAAGTAAAAGTTGTGACATACTATCCAGAAAACAGATTCTGTCCTCGGGACCAAAAAAATTCCAGAAAAATCCCAGTTCATATTTTTGAGCTGACATTTTTACACAGTATGCTCTATAAATTTACGAAACTTCCGTATGTTCTGAGTTTTTTGATTTGAGTTGCATAAGTATCCCTAAAAAATTCTTTATTACCTTTTGTTCTGTTTTTCACAGATTCTGCCACGTTTTGTCTCTCCTAACTTTTGCAAACCTTAAGCTTGATTTTTTGTTGCAAAAACCTGTTGGAACTCTTGAGAAACAGTAGCTCTTCAAGAAAATCTTTATATCCAGTGGGGAAAAATTATTTATTAAGGGTACTAACCTCTCTAATCAGCTTATGATGAGTTATGTATGAAGGGAGTTTTCAAGTGTGCGATGGAAGATGATGAAAGAAGATCCAGGAGTGTCAAGCGCTCAAGCTTGGGGATGCCCCCATGCATCCCCAATAAGTATTCAAGGATACTCAAGCGTCTAAGCTTGGGGATGCCCCCGTGCATCCCCTTCTCCATCAACAATCATCAATCGTCCTTCGTCTCACTATATTTTTATCACTTCATGCGTTATGTGCTATGTTTGGAGCGTCTCGCTCTTAGGTTTTGTTTTTAGTTTTCTTTAGCTTTGCTTGTTGTTCATAACAAGTTAGATCCTGTCTTACTTTGTGTGGGAGAGAAACACGCTCCACTTTCAAAATTTAGAACACATCATAGAATTTCTTCATGCCTATCTTTTTGTTGTTGTGTGTTCTTTATCTTTTCATAGCTACTACCATGTTTAGTTTTTAGTTTGTCTTTAGCAAGAGCCTTGGCTTTTGTTTAGTTTTTTGCTGGAAATCTTTTTAGTTTTCATGTTTATCTTGTTAAAGAGAGTTGGTTGTTGCACCGAGTTGTGTCTTGTTTTGAGAAGTAGGTGATTGAGGTTGCAATAGTTTTGAGGTATTGATGTCAGTAATATTTGAACTTTTGCTGTCAAGAGCTCTAGCCTATTAGTGATAGATGTCGTATTTTGGGCAATCCGTGTTTATTTTCAAAACCTACAAAACTAGTTGAGAACTCTAGCTACTAGATGGCTCACTACTCTTCTGAGGGGTCGAATATTAGAGAACACTCACGTACCATGAGCCGAGGATGCGCAAGGATAACCAAACCCCCATACACTTCTCCTCTGGGTACTCGTCTCTTTGTGAAACTCCTTATTAGATTGAGAGTTACCGATAATACGTGCATGAGTTCTTCGGACTAATGTAAGTATTGAAAGTTGACACTTCCACCTTCCCATATTTTGCTAGCCTCTCCTGTGCCGTGCATTGCCTTCTTCTCACTCCGAGAGTTGGTGTCCACCTTCGCCGGTACATCCAAACCCTTGGCATGATAAGCTCTGTCATCATAAGCCTCCTTATATCTTTCCTCAAAACAGCCACCATACCTAACTATCAAGGCATTTCCATAGCCTTTCCGAGTTATATTTCCATGCAACATCCACCACTTCATGACTTGATCTTCATGTCATACATGTTCCTGCTACACTCGCAGCGTCATACATTGCATACATCATGATAGTTACATCTTCTTTATGATTTTGAGTACCTTGTAAAGTGTGAAAGATCTCCTTTACCTTCTTGTAAAATAGAGTGTTGCCCTTAAGTGAGGAAAAGATCCCAAAGTGGACACATTAAAAGATCCCAAAGAGGACAAATGAGAGTTAAATAGAAAGAGCCATTGAGGCCACAAAAAATACAAAAAAATTAGAAAAAGAGAAAAAGAAATAAAAAGAGAGAAAGGGGCAACACTACTATATTTTGAGAGATCCACACTAGTACTCTCTTTATATCTTTGTACTCCATAGAGATGATCTTTATGCATATAGCTATGTGGGGACCTTCACACTTTACAACTTGGCTTGCATATTCCAAGGATGAGCCTCCTCAAACGAGCTCTAGGTCTTCATGAGCGAGCAAGTTAGATGCACCCCCACTAGTTCCATTGGAGAGCTTCTTAGCTCGTATATGCATCCGTTGCATGGCAATCCCTACTCCTCACATCATATCTATCATTTGGCATTTCTTGCCCATGATTGTCCTCATTGATGTGAGCCTTTCTCATCCTTTTTGTCTTCCTCCTCCACCATATTATCTCTTTGCCATCCTAAGTGTCAACTCTCGTTCTTACGTTCATCCATTGCATGAGTGCTTGAAATATCGAAAAGGAGTGGATCAAATTGACTTGTACCTGTCTAGTGGTCTGGCGACGAGTCAGGATAAGATTCCAAAGAAGACCAAGTGTGAAACTTTGGTAGATTGAGTTCTCAATGCAAAAAATACTTTTTCTGGTATTCCCTATCCCCTTTCTTGCACGCAAACACCATTTGGAGACATTCGAGTCACGGACAGCGAGAGCTCTTGCACCTAATGTTCTTTTGTTACTTGTTTCAATGCTAATATAGACTCTTGCCTGTTATGACTTGATTTGAATCTCTAACCTTGATTGCTTTACTTTTCAAAGTTCTTTTATGGTTACTAGCATGTCACCACAGAAATTATGCTGTTATCATTTACCTACTCGAGGACGAGCAGGAATTAAGCTTGGGGATGTTGATACGTCCAAAACGTATCTATAATTTCTGCTTGCTCCATGCATGTTTTGTGTGATATTGCTATGATCTAGATACACTTTCATACATTTTTATCATATTTGGACTAACCTATTAACTCAGTGCACCCCAGTGCCAGTTCAAGTTTTCTGCTGTTTTTCTATTTCAGTTTTCCCCCATATAAAAGTGCCAGAAAAATTCCGTGAAAAATACAGGAAAAATCAGCGTACAGGAAGCTTCCAGAAGAGCCCAGGAGGGGCCAGAGGGGAGCCAGGGGGGCCCAGGCGGCCACCCGACGCGGCCCCACCCCTGGCCGCGCCAGGGGGGCGCCTGGGGCCCCTGGTCCACCTATGGCTTCCCCCCTTCTCCTATTTATTCTCCGTCACAGGGAAACTCCGAAGACAGAACCCTATTTCGCAAACTCGCCTCTGTTCCTCCGCCGCTGAGCTTCCGAGATCGGGAGCACCAAAAGACCTCTTCCCGGCACCTGCCGGAGGGAGGATTGACCTCCGGGAGTCTCCTCTCCACCATTGATGCTCCCCGGATTCCTCGTGAGTAGTTTTCCTTGGACCATGGGTCCGTGATCAGTAGCTATGTGATGTTCTCCTCCCCTCTTTGAACTTAATTGTTTAGCCCTCGTGAGCTGCCCTACATGATCAAGGCACCTTTGTAATATTTCTGCTATTGCTATGCTGAGTTTGGAGGGATCTGATGGATTATGAGATTATGTTCAGATTGCGATTGAGTAATATATTTGGTTCTTATCTCTTATATTTTTGTTCCTAAGTAATTCTTGCAAGTTCTCCGTTGTTTTTTATTGCTTTGGCCAATTAGTAGGTAGTGACTCCAAGAGGGAACATTTTGCTCGATTGTGGGTTCATGCCCTCCGATGACACGCTCGAGTGAAAGAAACATGAGTCTAGGGGATGTGTAGTTGCCAGAAGGGGGAAAACAACGGTGCTTGTGACCGCGGTTACAAGGATTGTTTACTTTACGCAAAGTTCTTTTTAATGCAGTTGTCTGTTGCTTTGGGTTTACACTTTGGGTGGGGCTCGCAACTTAATACCAGCGAGATGTTCTGGATAGATATATCAAGGTGGATGATTAGCAGTAGATGCAGATGGATTTCGGTCTACTTATTTTGGCGTACTACCCATGCTTTTGAGCCTCGTCCTTTCTTTTGTAGCATAGTTAGCATTGCGGTGCGTTCATAATCCTGTCAATTGCCTTTCTGTAATTTGTTTACCTCACATAGCAATTCTATCGTCTTTTGGGAGAGAGACATCACTAGCGAACATCACGTATTCCGGTCCATACCCTCATCATTGTTTACACGCTCATTTACTTTTCTGCTTTTACTTTCAATTGATATCATTATCCCTTGCGTTTTACCCTTTGTGAACAACAAGACCGGAGAGATTGACAACCTCTCTGAACTTCGTTGGGAACAAAGTTATCGTGTCTGTGTGCAGGTCCGCGTCAGTTGCGCTGCTGACACCTACTTATCATCTCCGGAGTCCTACTGGAGACAAAACTTGGTATCTTCACCGAGGGAAATTTGCTGTTGTGCTACATAACGCCTTCCACTTTGGGTTCACCAACGACGGACGAGAAATCAATATCATTACCTCGCACATCACCTCCCCTTCAAGCTCGACGTCGATGAAGTAATGTAGTCCCAGACAGCAGCCTGGTCCCTTTGGAGGGTCATTGTGTTTTCTTAAAGGCTTCTTAAGACATTTGTTAACCTTGTCTTTACTAAGACATAATTTGCTTCCTTTATTGTATGATGTAATGTTGGGTCACATTTATGTGATATCTGCTTGTAACACTGCTATATCTGCTCTGTTTAGCCGATACAATAAAGCTATGAGTTTGTAGAGTTCATGTGGTGTTATCTGCTGTTATACACTTGGCATGCATGCTGCGTGTATGTTTATATCGTGCATGTCATGTGTGGGGTTCGATACCTTAGTTGTGCTCTCGCCGGCGGTCTTTCTTACACCAAGTGGCCCTGAGATGTGCGCAGCTTGGGGCATCGCGATGCGATTGTTCGTGACTCTGTCACGTGGCACACTTCGTTGTACGATCGAGCCCAGCAGAGACCCCGACTAAGAGATCGGGCTGGAGTCTGTTTATGTAAGTGTTATGATTCAATCGATAATATGATTGAGGCGACTTGAGTATGAGTATGGGATTTCACCACCCATAATCATTTAGACTTGTGAGCGGGCGATGAGGACTCATCTCAGTTGATCTCAGCCTGGATGGGATGCCCCTCACGTTCGATGCTTTCCGAGAGTGTTCTGTGATTGGCCTTGTCTTCTTAGACAAGTGGGTACGGCTCTCGGCTCTCCATGTGATTGAGTTGTGACTGGAATTACATATGCAAACACCGGGTCCCGACAGACTTGGTATGAGAGCAGGACTGCCTGTACTTATATACTTATATAGTTACTTTGGGTATACTAGAACAACGTTGGCCGAAGTCAAGTCTAGCATTCTATACTTATATAGTTACTTTGGGTATAAGGGAACAACGTTAGGCTTCATTTTTCTCCTTACCTCATCGATCTGAGTTCTGAGTCACCCTCATCTTTTCTACGGGAAGATAGGACTAGGCTCTTCTATGTCTATACTAGAACATCTCATTGTTTGCTTCTCAATAGCTGAAGGAATGTTTTGGTTGTCTGTGACGCCCCCAAAATCAATCCGTGTATAGTAATCATACACGCAGGGTACACGACTGAGATTAGGGTGCCACGGTGAGAATATCACATCACAACACTAAACACAAAAGGATAAACCAATATGTTACAATAAAGGGGGTAACGCGGACCCGAAAACATAAGTTATACAAGCCATAATATCTGAGTACAGACATAGTTAGTCAAGTTTTGCCTTAAGAAGGCTAGCACAAATAACATCAGAGATACAGATCGAAAAGGCAAGGCCTCCTGCCTGGGAGCCTCCGAAACTACTCCTGGTCCTGGTCAGCGGGGGTCTCGACGTAGTAGTATCCGCATCCGGGGTACTCCTGATCCTGGGCTCCAACGTCGACTGCAGCGGCCGATCAGGCAAAACAGTAAAGGAAATAAAGCAGGTGAGTATCTAGTATACCCGCGAGTCTTACGTCCGCTACTAAGCATTATGCATTGTATCAATGGAAAGAAGAGGCTGTAATTAGTGGACTGAAAGACAGAAATCCAGAGCAAGGGTAAGAAGCTAGGCCTATCGAAGACTAGCATCTTCCGACGATGTCTTGCAGCATGAGGTAAGAATCAGCCAACAGTTCATATAAAGCATAAAGTAACAACGAAGCAGAAGTTGCTGCAACATTGTATAATATAAGTTGTAATTCTTAACAATAATAATAATGCCTCCGAGTTCCCTTCCTCGACTCCCTGCGAGGAAGACGACCCGGAACCATACAGTTTAATAGTAATAGTTTCTAGTGGTAAGATCCAGCTTCAGCATAAAGCGTCCTGTTACCGTGGACACGACTATTCGAATAGATTAATCTTCCTTGCAGGGGTGCACTGGCGTGACACTATGACGCTCGGATCTCCAGGGTGGCGGGAACCTTATTAGGGAACGCTCCACCAAAGCTATCCGACACAAAGTAGCCCATCCTTCGGCAATCAACAGAGAGGTCATCCGCCGGACTATATCCTATGTACGCCGGGCTTTGGACCCTAACCCGAACGTACTCCTGCACGGTGCGTGACTGGCCGGTGAAGCAAAATCAAAGCAAATACAAATACACCGCTCAAGCAAGAGAAGACAACACCACTTCCCGGCAATCAGCCCGCGGTACTGCTGACGTCTGAAGACCCTCGAACGAGACTACGATGCAGGGGAGCCCACACTCCTTATCCCACGTGTAGGTAGTGCGTACAAGCCAAAAGGCTACTCAAGACATCCGCCGAACCATTTAGCATTTTAATTAAACTGCGTCACAACCGTTATCGTTGCCTCGACTTAACCGACCCGCGGTCAACGTCAGCAGTCAGGACCAGCAGTACATCGGTGCCTGCCCTGTCGTCCCACCATGTCACTGCGGTTACCAACAAGGTGAACCGTCTCCTTACCTTGTCTCGCATTTGCTCTTGGTAGAGCTCGACTTTCGTGGTTTGGTAACTCTCGCGAGATACGAGCAGGGGCCAAGCACACCAGTAACGTCGGTCGTACCCTCCCTGTTGTTCCCGACGATATACCTCTCGCGAGCACCGTTGGGTCGCCCGACTTCTTACCATAAGGACAACCGCTGTTCAGGACCCTATGGCGGCAAGACAAAGTCAGCCTCGGGTGGAGTACAAGGATTACTCCTTGATAGCTCACACTTGAGGTGACTAGGCATAACCCAGATAGGGGCCTTTGGCGGTGTCTGCTTTGTACCGTACCTGTGCAGTTGTATATATGGTATCCGTGTTCACGCCTCGGAGTGATCACGGCCCGCTATCTAGTCCTAGCTAACAATGCGCAGGGTTCACTGCTGAATAATGCGTAAATATAATAGGCAGCATAGGATAAAGGCGGTACATCAAGGGGCGACAAAATCAGGCTATGCGATTGAATAGGATTGTAATCGTAGCAGCAGCAGTAACAATGCCTAGTGCAAGAAATGTATGGAAAGGTAGGCGATATCTGGGGAAGAGAATGGCTCTTCTTGCCTGGAAGCTCGACGGTAGGGGCAGGGTCGTCGACGAAGTAGTCGTACCCGGCAGTGGTGTAGTCGGCGGTAGCAGCGGGGTCTACCGGAGAACAAAAGGGGGGAAGAAACAATAAATATAAAGCAATCATAGCAAACAGATGAATAGCATGACGTATGCAATGTTAACGGTGTTCTATCGCAATGCAATGCACGTTGCTTGGAGCGGGAATTCATCCGGGGATGAACTGCCAGCTCCGGGTGATTACCGGACAGGGTGTCCGGAGGGGGAAGGGTTCATGCCGGAGGTGTCCTGGACCTCCGACAAAGACAAGGGGGGTGTATCCGAGTTAGTTGGACTATTCCGAACAACTTTCGTGTTTGGAATAAATTCATCCGGGTACTTTTTATCGGTACCGGGAATTATCGACAGACAGCCCGGAGGGGGGAAGGTCGATGATCGGTGTGTTAGGGGGTGGGATAGACATACAGATAGCGTATACGTATTCGTTATATTTTTCTGATCAATTTTGATGTATAGAGTTTTTGAATCTGACTTACGGTTTAAAAGATATTCAAATTCAAAGTTTCAAATCATTTAAAAGATTTTCTGGAATTGTTTTTATTAATAAAATAGTAACATTATCCACAACATTATCCAGAATAGTGCTGACATGTGGGCTCCACATGTCAGCCACACATTTCAATAATTCAATTAATTAAACCTAATTACCTAGTGGGGCCTACATGTCATACTCACATTTCTATAAAAGCATTTTAATTAATTAAACAACGGTAGGGCCCAACTGTCATAGAACTACTGTTCTAATCAGACTAATATCTAATCTAATTTGTGGGGGGGGCCTAGATGTAAGCCATACAGGGGGGTGTTTAGCAAGGGGGGGCGGGGGCTAACCCACGGCACCAGCCGGGTGCCCGCCGGCGACCACAGCGCTGCGGGGCTGGCCGTTCCGACGAGGGGGGCGCAGCTGTGGGGGTGCTGGGTGCTGGGGGCCATGGGAGGCGGCCGGACTGGGGGTGCAGAGGCCGGCGCGGTGGGGCGCGGTGAGGAGAGCCACGGGAGCTCGGGCGTGGCCATGGCAGCGCGATGGTGGCGGGAGCCACGTCTAGGGGAAGCTACGGCGCGACACAACGGATGGGGGAGGAGGGAATCGACAGCGAGGCTCGCTGGGGATTTGAAGCCGGGCTCGGGGAGTCAAGACGTGGAGGGAGCTGGCCGGAATCGCCGTTGGCGCGGAGGCGGTCGTAGGAGAGGCAGAGGTCGATTGCGAGTGCTCCAACCGTCCCGGCTCGAGCTCGACGGGAATCGAACCGGAGGATCCCTGCGCTGCTCCTGGTCGACAAGCGACGACAGATGGTGGCGGTTGGCCGTGGTAATGGCTAGGCAGCGGCGAGCGTGCACGGGCGCGAGCGGGCGGAGGCGGGGCGAGCTAGAGAGGGAGAAGAGATGGAGGGTCTAGGGTTCCGAGGGCCAGGGGTGCCCTTATCCTCGACGGAGAGCCGTCGATGGCTGCCACGGTGGCTATGGCGTGGCCAGCTGGGGGATGGCTGCCACTCAACCGGAGGTGAACAGAGGAAGAAGGAGATGGCCAGGTGGGCCGGGTGGACTGGGCCCCGAGAGGTTGCCCTGTGCGAGGAATAGGATATTTGCAAATTTTTCTTTTCTGTCATTCATTTTCATACAATTTTATTTTATTTAGCTAGCTGTTGATTTTTGTAACAATTGAAACTAGTTCAAATATTAGTGTTACATGATATTACGGTGCCACAAAAAGTTTGGTGGCATAATAAAATCATTTTGGTTTTTGTTTTATTTAAAAAGGATTAAATGCCACTGATTTGACACTGATTTGTTTTGATTAAATTAGTAAACATTTTAATAAACTCCCATTATAGTTTTAATATGATCTACTGATTATTAGGGATTTTATAAAAGTGGTTCCAAGATTTTTGCAAAATATTTTATTGTCACAATATTTTTTAATATTCATCAACAGGCATTTAGGGTTTGTTTGAATTTTATTTCAAATGGTTTGGACTTTAGTTGGGTAATGATGATCAAGGTCCATGGTCCATATTTGCTTGCAACAATATCAAAGGAGAATTTGAATTTGAACTGAACCAGTTGATCAATCAAAAGTTTTGAACAGTACAGATGAACAGTAACAGTGATTACTGTTCACTAAAAGTGAGGGTGTTACAAATCTCCCCCACTACAAGAATTCTCGTCCCGAGAATTTAGGTGGTAGAGGGGAAAAGATCGGGGTATTCTTCACGTAGACGATCTTCGCGTTCCCAAGTGGCTTCATCTTCAGAATGATTCGACCACTAAACTTTGAGGAACTTGGTTGTCTTGTTGCGGGTTTTGCGTTCAGACTGATCGAGAATGCGGCTTGGATGTTCTTGATAGGTCAAGTCCTGTTGCAGCTCAATCATATCATGTTCCACTTCTCGAATAGGGTCTTTGAAGCAGCGTCGGAGTTGCGACACGTGGAAGACATCGTGGACTTGAGAGAGGCTTGGCGGCAATTCCAATCGGTATGCCACTGGTCCACTCCGGGAAAGGATACGGAACGGGCCAATATAGCGAGGAGCTAACTTGCCTTTGATTCCGAAGCGATGAGTGCCTCTCATGGGAGTGACACGGAGGTAAGCATATTCGCCAGGTTGATAGACCATTTCTTTGTGCTTGCGATCATAGTTGCTCTTCTGACGGGACTGAGCAGCTTTCAAGTGTTCACGAATAACGCGAACCTGATCTTCAGCATGTTGTATGATGTCCGGACCAATGAGAGTTCGTTCTCCAGTTTCCGACCAATTCAGAGGGGTTCGACACTTACGTCCATAGAGAACTTCAAAGGGTTCCATCTTCAAACTAGCCTGATAGCTATTGATGTACGAGAATTCAGCAAATGGAAGAGATTCCTCCCATTTCTTACCGAATGAAATGACACAAGCTCGCAGCACATCTTCAAGCACTTGATTAATTCGTTCGACTTGTCCTTGCGACTGAGGGTGATAGGCGGTGCTGAAATTCAGGTGAGTGCCCATAGCTTCTTGGAAACTATCCCAAAATCTTGAGGTGAAAATACTGCCTCGGTCGGAACTGATCTCCAACGGAATACCGTGGAGCGACACGATTCTGGAAACATACAAGTTTGCCAACTGACTAGCAGAGATCGTCTCCTTGACTGGCAGAAAGTGGGCAACCTTGGAGAAACGGTCGATGACGACAAAGATAGCATCGTGGCCTTTCTGCGATAAGGGAAATCCGGTGACGAAGTCCATCTCAATCTTGACCCACTTCCATTCAGGAATAGAGACTGGTTGTAGAGTTCCAGCAGGTCTTTGATGTTCTGCCTTGACGCGACGGCAAACTTCACATTCAGAAACATATCGGGCAATGTCTTGCTTCATGTTAGGCCACCAGAATTGCTGACGAATGTCTTGGTACATCTTGGTGCTTCCAGGATGAATGGACAACGGGGTATCGTGAGCCGCTCTCATGACCTTCGGGGTCATATCCAGGTTCTCATGCCTTCCCTTGCTGTGAGTAACCACTAAACGGTTCTGGTAGAACGCCGCACCTTTGCTATCAACGGTGAAGGGTGAGGGTCTCCCATTGGCGATATCGCGCTTAATCTTGTGTACGAAATCATCATAAAACTGTATACCCTTGACGGATTTGACGAGATCCGGTTCGATAACCAGGTTATTTGCATAACCTTGAGGAACAATCTCAAGGTTTAACTTGTGAAAATCTTCATACAGAAGTGGTTGTTGTACTTGAACTTCAAGTTCACTACAGTAAGCTTTACGGCTTAAAGCATCGGCCACCACATTAGCTTTGCCAGGGGTGTAAGAAATTCCCATGTTGTAGTCGGCTATTCTCTCGAGCCATCTCTGCTGGCGGAGATTCAGGTCTGGTTGAGTAAATAGGTACTTCAGGCGTTGGTGGTCGGTGTAGATCTCGCAACGATTTCCGACGAGGTAATGCCGCCACAGCTTCAATGCATAAATTACCGCTGCCAATTCAAGATCATGTGTTGGATACTTATCTTCCTGAGCACGCAATTGACGAGAGCCATAAGCAATCACTTTGCGCTCTTACATTAGAACACAGCCTAATCCTTGACGAGATGCGTCGCAATATATCACGAGGTCCTTCTGAGTATCAGGGGGAGCTAGCACTGGGGGAGAAGTGAGCTTGTCCTTGAGGGCCTGGAAACTTTCCTGACATTTATCTGTCCACTCAAACTTGACGCCTTTGTGGAGCAGGTTAGTCAGAGGCCTGGCAATCTTGGAGAAGTTCTCGACGAAACGGCGGCAATAGCTGGCGAGTCCGAGGAAACTCCTGACTTGCTTGACAGTATTGGGAGGAGTCCAGTCAAGAATAGCCTGGATACGTTCTGGGTTGACGGCAATGCCATCCTTGGAAATCACGTGACCAAGGTAGGTCACTTCAGGAAGCCAGAACTCACACTTAGAGTACTTAGCGTAGAGTTTGTGTTCTCGAAGCTTTTCCAGTATAAGGCGAAGATGTTCAGCATGCTCCTCTTTATTCTTGGAGTATATCAGTATATCATCCAGATAAACTACGACAAACTTGTCGAGGTATTCCATGAATATATAGTTCATCAATCGGGAGAAAGTGGCTGGAGCATTCGTCAAGCCAAAGGACATGACAGTGTACTCGTATGAACCATAGCGAGTAATGAAAGCGGTCTTCGGAATGTCCTCTTCACGGACTCGGATCTGATGGTAACCCAACCTCAAGTCGAGTTTCGAAAACACCGTGGATCCAGCAAGTTGATCATACAGATCGTTGATCCGGGGAAGCGGATATTTGTTCTAGATGGTGGCTTGGTTGATGGGTCGGTAATCTTGGACCAAACGATTTGTTCCATCGCTCTTCTTGACAAAGAGCGAAGGTGCTCCCCAAGAAGAGGAACTTGGGCGAATGTATCCTTTGTGAAGTGCTTCGTCGATCTCCTTCTTCAGTTCAAGAAGGTGGTGAGGTGGCATCTTATAGGGACGCTTGGCAATAGGAACGGTGCCGGGTTTCAGGTCGATGACAAATTCAACCTCACGTATCGGGGGTATTCCCGGGAGTTCTTTTGGGAAGACGTCGGGAAAATCACGAACGACTGGAACGTTCTCAATCCCGTCGAGAGGTGAGACATTCAGAGCATTCATCATATAGATATGCATTTCAGCATCACGGGTAATCCGGGTGGTGTGGTTAACAATCTCGCCGGAGGGGTGACAAAGTTGTACAGAGCTGGTGCCTCAATAAAGCGCGGCATCATGGACTTTCAACCAATCCATGCCCAGAATGAGGTCTATAGTGGAAGACTTCAGGAGGATGGGGGAAGCAAGGAACTCAATTCCTTCAATTTCGACGATGGTTTTGGGCACTATCTTGGAGGTGTGGCAATGACCAATCGGAGTGCGGACAACCATCGGTGGATCCATCTTTTCTACCATGAAGTTATGCGACAATGCAAATGCTTCCGACATGAATGAATGCGATGCTCCCGTATCAAATAAAACAGTAGCAGGTATAGAATTAACAAGAAGGGTGCCCATCACGGTAGCAGGTTGCTCCTGAGCATCTTCGACATTAATGTTGTAAGCATGTCCGCGAGTGTGAGAAGAAGACCCAGTGTTATAGTTGGGGGTCCTGTTGTTGCCACGGCCTTTTCCACGGCCAGCAGGGTGAACTACCAGTTGATTCTGTCGCTGGGGGCAGTCTCTGGAAAAGTGACCTGGCTGATGGCACTTGAAGCACAGGCCATCTTGAGGACGGAGGGGTGCAGTCTCAGTCTTCGGCTGTCTCGGCGGGGGCGGAGGCAGACGAGGTGCACCATACGACGGCCTTGGTACAGGGGCATTTGGACGATACACACTGTGTGGAAGCCAAACGCGTTGCTTCTGTGCTGTGCCCGAAGATGAGCCAACATCACGGGGGCGCTTCGCCGAACCACCGAACTTAAGCTGAGCGGTCTCAAGGGTGATAGTATGATTCACCATGGTGGCGAAGTCGGGGAAGACGCGCAAAGCCAGTGCAAGCTGGAGATCTGCGTTGAGTCCATTGCCTACTTGCATCATTGGGGAGGTCACTTGCAGCATAGCGGGAGAGGTGGAGGAATTCCCTCTGATATGCCTCGACAGTTTTGTTGCCCTGAACGAGGTTGCGGAACTCGTCCTTCATACGGTTCATAATCTCCTGGGGGACATAACGAGCACGGAAGGTAGCCTTGAAGTCATTCCAGGTGACGATAGTCCCTTCAACTAGCGAGCCCTTGTAAGTGTCCCACCACTGAGCAGCGGGGCCACGCAGGAAATAGGACGCAAAGTTGACGTAATCAGCAGCGCTCACATTAGCGAACTCCAGCTGTCGAGTGATGTCACGTAGCCAATCATCAGCATCCAGCGGCTGTTCAGGCTGGTGGAAGAGAGGGGGATTGAGACGCATGAAATCCCGCAGAGTAACCACAGGCGGCTCATGCTGGTGCTGGTTCTGGTTCTGGTTCTGATTCTGGAGTTGATCTATGACTCCTTGCATAAACACTTGGTTCATCTGAAACTGCTGCATCATCGCGGCCATGTAGTCCGGCGGCAGAGGTGGATCGTTGGCACCACGACCACGACCACGAACACCACGACCAGCCATCCTGCTAGAATTTAACAGGGGTATTTCAGCGATGAACATTTTTAACGAGATGCCGGAAACGAATAATAGGTAAAGCGACAACAAAGAGGAGGCGCGGATATATATAGGAGTAGTCATATAAGACATACACAACCACACATAGATTCAATCGAAAATCGGGCAGCGTAACGTCGTAGAAAATAAGGAAAAAGGACACACTAGGCGGCACGCAGACCGCGGTAAGGATTACACCATGCGACATAGATTCCACTATGCCAATCACGCCGCAAGAAAACTGTTGGCCACAGGAGTTAATGCCAGAGGACGCGCGGCCTGCCTAGAATGAGAATGGGATCCGTGGTCCGGGACCTGGGGTAGAACTCCTGCAACACGACTCGATCAATGGGGAGAAGCACCAAAAACGCCGGGTGGAATCAAGAGAACGTGATCCTAATGTCAGCGTTTGTAAAACTTACCAGCAAGGATAAGAGAGCAGATTCCCAGAGCATAGGTAAGGAGAAAAGGATCCTAATACCATAGATATCACACGTAGTGACATCGATGTGGGCCCGTAAGCCAAATATTAAGTTAGCAAAATAGTTTTTCAAAGTCTAGACTCAACTTCGACAAGGTAGTGGTGGGGTGGCTTCCTACAGGCAGTCGGCTCTGATACCAACTTGTGACGCCCCCAAAATCAATCCGTGTACAGTAATCATACACGCATGGTACACGACTGAGATTAGGGTGCCACGATGAGAATATCACAGCACAACACTAAACACAAAAGGATAAACCAATATGTTACAATAAAGGGGGTCACGCGGACCCGAATACATAAGTTATACATGCCATAATATCTGAGTACAGACATAGTTAGTCAAGTTTTGCCTTAAGAAGGCTAGCACAAATAACATCAGAGATACAGATCGAAAAGGCAAGGCCTCCTGCCTGGGAGCCTCCGAAACTACTCCTGGTCCTGGTCAGCGGGGGTCTCGACGTAGTAGTATCCGCCTCCGGGGTACTCCTGCTCCTGGGCTCCAACGTCGACTGCATCGGCCGATCAGGAAAAACAGTAAAGGAAATAAAGCAGGTGAGTATCTAGTATACCCGCGAGTCTTACGTCCGCTACTAAGCATTATGCATTGTATCAACGGAAAGAAGTGGTTGTAATTAGTGGACTGAAAGACAGAAAGCCAGAGCAAGGGTAAGAAGCTAGGCCTATCGAAGACTAGCATCTTCTGACGATGTCTTGCAGCATGAGGTAAGAATCAGCCAACAGTTCATATAAAGCATAAAGTAACAACGAAGCAGAAGTTGCTGCAACATTGTATAATATAAGTTGTAATGCTTAACAATAATAATAATGCCTCCGAGTTCCCTTCCTCGACTCCCTGCGAGGAAGAAGACCCGGAACCATATAGTTTAATAGTAATAGTTTCTAGTGGTAAGATCCAGCTTCAGCATAAAGCGTCCTGTTACCGTGGACACGGCCATTCGAATAGATTAATCTTCCCTGCAGGGGTGCACTGGCGTGACTCTACGACGCTCGGATCTCCAGGGTGGCGGGAACCTTATTAGGGAACGCTCCACCAAAGCTATCCGACACAAAGTAGCCCATCCTTCGGCAATCAACAGAGAGGTCATCCGCCGGACTATATCCTATGTACGCCGGGCTTTGGACCCTAACCCGAACGTACTCCTGCACGGTGTGTGACTGGCCGGTGAAGCAAAATCAAAGCAAATACAAATACACCGCTCGAGCAAGAGAAGACAACACCACTTCCCGGCAATCAGCCCGCGGTACTGCTGACGTGTGAAGACCCTCGAACGAGACTACGATGCAGGGGAGCCCACACTCCTTATCCCACGTGTAGGTAGTGAGTACAAGCCAAAAGGCTACTCAAGACATCCGCCGAACCATTTAGCATTTTAATTAACCTGCGTGACAACCGTTATCGTTGCCTCGACTTAACCGACCCGTGGTCAACGACAGCAGTCAGGACCACCAGTAGATCGGTGCCTGCCCTGTCGTCCCACCAAGTCACTGCGGTTACCAACAAGGTGAACCGTCTCCTTACCTTGTCTCGCGTTTTCTCTTGGTAGAGCTCGACTTTCGTGGTTTGGTAACTCTCGCGAGATACGAGCAGGGGCCAAGCACGCCAGTAATGTCAGTCGTACCCTCCCTGTCGTTCCCGACGATATACCTCTCGCGAGCACCGTTGGGTCGCCCGACTTCTTACCTTAAGGACAACCGTTGTTCAGGACCCTCTGGCGGCAAGACAAAGTCAGCCTCGGGTGGAGTACAAGGATTACTCCTTGATAGCTCACACTTGAGGTGACTAGGCATAACCCAGATAGGGGCCTTTGGCGGTGTCTGCTTTGTATCGTACCTGTGCAGTTGTATATATGGTATTCGTGTTCACCCCCCTGAGTGATCACGACCCGCTATCTAGTCCTAGCTAACAATGCGCAGGGTTCACTATTGAATAATGCGTAAATATAATAGGCAGCATAGGATAAAGGGGGTACATCAAGGGGCGACAAAATCAGGCTATGCAATTGAATAGGATTGTAATCGTAGCAGCAGCAGTAACAATGCCTAGTGCAAGAAATGTACGGAAAGGTAGGCGATATCTGGGGAAGAGAATGGCTCTGCTTGCCTGGAAGCTCGACGGTAGGGGCAGGGTCATCGACGAAGTAGTCGTACCCGGCAGCGGTGTAGTCGACGGTAGAAGCGGGGTCTACCGGAGAACAAAAGGGGGGAAGAAACAATAAATATAAAGCAATCATAGAAAACAGATGAATAGCATGACGTATGCAATGTTAACGGTGTTCTATCGCAGTGCAATGCACGTTGCTTGGAGCGGGAATTCATCCGGGGATGAACTGCCAGCTCCGGGTGATTACCGGACAGGGTGTCCGGAGGGGGAAGGGTTCATGCCGGAGGTGTCGTGGACCTCCGACAAAGACAAGGGGGGTGTATCCGAGTTAGTTCGACTATTCCGAACAACTTTCGTGTTCGGAATAAATTCATCCGGGTACTTTTTATCGGTACCGGGAATTATCGACAGACAGCCCGGAGGGGGGAAGGTCGATGATCGGTGTGTTAGGGGGTGGGATAGACATATTGATAGCGTATTCGTATTCGTTATATTTTTCTGATCAATTTTGATGTGTAAAGTTTTTTAATCTGACTTACGGTTTAAAAGATATTCAAATTCAAAGTTTTAAATCATTTAAAAGATTTTCTGGAATTATTTTTATTAATAAAACAGTAACATTATCCACAACATTATCCAGAATAGTGCTGACATGTGGGCTCCACATGTCAGCCACACATTTCAATAATTCAATTAATTAAACCTAATTACCTAGTGGGGCCTACATGTCATACTCACATTTCTATAAAAGCATTTTAATTAATTAAACAACGGTAGGGCCCAACTGTCATAGAACTACTGTTCTAATCAGATTAATATCTAATCTAATTTGTGGGGGGGGCCTAGATGTAAGACATACAGGGGGTGTTTAGCAAGGGGGGGCGGGGGCTAACCCACATCACCAGCAGGGTGCCCGCCGGCGACCACAACGCTGCGGGGCTGGCCGTTCCGACGAGGAGGGCGCAGCTGTGGGGGTCCTGGGTGCTGGGGGCCATGGGAGGCGGCCGGACTGGAGGTGCAGAGGCCGGAGCGGTGGGGCGCGGTGAGGAGAGCCACGAGAGCTCGGGCGTGGCCATGGCAGCGCGATGGTGGCCGGAGCCACGTCTGGGGGAAGCTACGGCGCGACACAACGGATGGGGGAGGAGGGAATCGACAGCGAGGCTCACTGGGGATTTGAAGCCGGGCTCGGGGAGTCAAGACGTGGAGGGAGCTGGCCGGAATCGCCATTGGCGCGGAGGCGGCCGTAGGCGAGGCAGAGGTCGATTGCGAGTGCTCCAACCTCCCGGGTCGAGCTCGACGGTGGAATCAAACCGGAGGATCCCTGCGCTGCTCCTGGTCGACAAGCGACGACGGATGGTGGCGGTTGGTCGTGGTAATGGCTAGGCGGCGGCGAGCGCGCACGGGCGCGAGCGGGCGGAGGCGGGGCGAGCTAGAGAGGGAGAAGAGATGGGGGGTCTAGGGTTCCGAGGGCCAGGGGTGCCCTTATCCTCGACGGAGAGCCGTCGATGGCTGCCACGGCGGTTATGGCGTGGCCAGACGGGGGATGGCTGCCACGCAGCCGGAGGTGAACAGAGGAAGAAGGAGATGGCCAGGTGGGCCGGGTGGACTGGGCCGCGAGAGGTTGCCCTGTGCGAGGAATAGGATATTTGCAAATTTTTCTTTTCTGTCATTCATTTTCATAAAATTTTATTTTATTTAGCTAGCTATTGATTTTTGTAACAATTGAAACTAGTTCAAATATTAGTGTTACATGATATTACAGTGCCACAAAAAGTTTGGTGGCATAATAAAATCATTTTGGTTTTTGTTTTATTTAAAAAGGATTAAATGCCACTGATTTGACACTGATTTGTTTTGATTAAATTAGTAAACATTTTAATAAACTCCCATTATAGTTTTAATATGATCTACTGATTATTAGGGATTTTATAAAAGTGGTTCCAATATTTTCTAGGCATTTAGGGTTTGTTTGAATTTTATTTCAAATGGTTTGGACTTTAGTTGGGTAATGATGATCAAGGTCCATGGTCCATATTTGCTTGCAACAATATCAATGGAGAATTTGAATTTGAACTGAACCAGTTGATCAATCAAAAGTTTTGAACAATACAGATGAACAATAACAGTGATTACTATTCACTGACAGTGAGGGTGTTACATTGTCTAGAGTCACCATTCCATCAAGCCTTTTGAGAAGGTTCTGATCATTCTTGCAGATTGATTCATTTTTTCACCCCGGTACAGCCGTTATGCTGTCCGATTTGTCCCTTGTTTCCAGTGATTCCAATGCTTTTGCATTACAATCTTGTGCGCTCTTAAATTATGTCATCTTTGCTTTGATTCAATCATAAATCCTACTCTGATTGTTGATTTTATCACACAGAATGTCAGGTGGGACTAGATGTGTTGAATCTGGTCACGGTAATCATAGTGGTGATGATGATCCTCCTTCGCCGCCTTCTGCAGCGGAAATCATGATGGAGGCTGAGCGAAATCGACTTGATCAAACACGCCTTTTGGAACTCATTGAGAAGAATACTTCTCTTCAGCGAGATGCGGTAATATCCATCCAGGATTTTATCATTTTGAACCCGCCAGTTTTCCGATGTTCATCTGAGCCCCTTGATGCCGATGATTGGCTCCGTTCCATCGAGCGCAAGCTTGAGATGGCGCATGTTTCTCCAGATGATCGTGTGATGTTCACGGCATACTTCCTGGAAGGTGCTGCTGGTGAATGGTGGGAAAGTTTTGTTGCAATGCAGCCTGATGGTCACGTAGTGACATGGAAGGAGTTCCGTGATGCCTTCCAAGCGTACCACATTCTGGATGAGCTGATGGAAAGAAAGAGGGAAGAGTTCTGCAATTTATCTCAGGGAAATATGAATGTGCATCAGTATAGGACTGAGTTCAATGGACTTTCTCGTTATGCCCCTGAGAAGATATCAACCGATGCCAAGAAGCAGGCAAGGTTCCGCAAGAGACTTAGCCCTATCCTTCGTCATGATCTCAATCTCCTTGAATTTTTGAACTTCGAGTATTTGGTCAATAGATCATTCAGAGCTGAGCATGGAAATGAGGTCTTTGAAGAATCTCGCAAGCGTGATCGTGATCTTGTTTCCTCTTCTATTTCAGGTTCTCAGAAACGACGAATTTGGATCCCAACTAGTGCCCTTGCTTCGCACTTGATTCCAAGACCACCTCCACAAAGCAAGAAAGCCCAGAAATATAGTAGAGAGCTTGCCATTGATACGTCCAAAACGTATCTATAATTTCTGCTTGCTCCATGCATGTTTTGTGTGATATTGTTATGATCTAGATACACTTTCATACATTTTTTATCATATTTGGACTAACCTATTAACTCAGTGCACCCCAATGCCAGTTCCTGTTTTCTGCTGTTTTTCTATTTAAGTTTTCCCCCATATAAAAAGTGCCAGAAAAATTCGGGAAAATTCAGATAAAAAATCAGCGTGACGGAAGCTTCGAGAAGAGCCCGGGAGGGGCCAGAGGGGAACCCAGGCGGCCACCCGGCGCGGCCCCACCCCTGGCCGCGCCAGGGGGGCGCCTCGGGCCCCTGGTACACCTCTGGCTGGCCCCCTTCTCCTATTTAATCTACGTCACGGGAAAACTCCAGAAGAAGAACCCTATTCCGCGAACTCGCCTCTGTTCCGCCGCTGCCGCGCTTCCAAGATCGGGAGCACCAGAAGACCTCTTCTCGGCACCCTGCCGGAGGGAGGATTGACCTTCGGGAGTCTCCTCTCCACCATGGATGCTCCCCGGATGTCTCGTGAGTAGTTTTTGTTGGACCATGGGTCCGTGATCAGTAGCTATGTGATGTTCTCCTCCCCTCTTTGATCTTCATTGTTTAGACCTCGTGAGTTGCCCTACATGATCGAGGCACTTTTGTAATATTTCTGTTGTTGCTATGCTGAGTTTGGAGGGATCTGATGGATTATGAGATTATGTTCAGATTGTGATAGAGTAATATATTTGGTTTTTATATCTTATATTTTTGTTCCTAAGTAATTCTTGCATGTTCTCCGTTGCTGTTTATTGCTTTGGCCAAGTAGTAGGTAGTGACTCCAAGAGGGAGCATTGTGCTAGATTGTGGGTTCATGCCCCCCCCCGATGACATGCTTGAGTGACAGAAACATGAGTCTAGGGGATGTGCTATTTCCCCAAGGGGGAAATCAACAGTGCTTGTAACCGCGGTTAATAGGATTGTTTACTTTATGCAAAGTTCTTTTTAATGCAGTTGTCTGTTGCTTTGGGTTTACACTTTGGGTGGGGCTCGCAACTTATTACCAGCGAGAAGTTCTGGATAGATATCTCAGGGTGGATGATTAGTAGTACATGCAGATGGATTTTGGTCTACTTATTTCGGCGTACTGCCCGTGCTTTTGAACCTCTTCCTTTCTTTTGTAGCATAGTTAGCATTGCGGTGCGTTCATAATCCTTTCAATTGCCCTTCTGTAATTTGTTTACCTCGCATAGAAGTTTTATCGTCTTTTGGGAGAGAGACATCACTAGTTAACATCACGTATCCCGGTCCATATCCTCATTACTTTTTCCAAGCTATATTTACTTTTCTGCATTTACTTTCAAGTTGCTATCATTATCCCTTGCGTTTTATCATTTGTGAACAACAAGACCGGAGAGATTGAAAACCTCTCTGAACTTCGTTGGGAACAAAGTTATCTGTGTCTGTGTGCAGGTCCGCGTCAGTACCTACTTATCATCTCTGTAGTCCTACTGGAGACAAACCGTGGTATCTTCACCGAGGGAAAACTGCTGCTGTACTGCATCACACCTTCCACTTGGGGCACACCAACGAAGGGCGAGAAGCCAATAAACAAGAGTATTTCTGGCGCCGTTGCCGGGGACTCCGAGTGCTAAGATAGGGGAGTTTCACACTACCCTTTACCTTTGTTTTTTTAGTCTTGTTAGTTTATCTTTCAGTTTTTATCTTTGTGTCTTTTATCAAAATTTACAAAATAATCTGCCACACTTGCTGCTACTATGGGTTCCACTGAAAACACCAAGTTGTGTGACTTCACTAGTCACAACAACCAGGACTTTATCTGCACTCCCATTACCACACCTGCCACTTCAGCTACCTCTTATGAAATAAACCTGATTTGCTAAACCTTGTTATGAGAGATCAATTCTCTGGTGCTGGAGATGATGCTGCTTTACACTTGAATAATTTTGTTGAATTATGTGATATGCAAAAGTATAAAGAAGTAGAAGGTGATGTTGTTAAGCTCAAGCTCTTTCCTTTCTCTTTAAGGGGAGATGCTAAAATCTGGTGTCAATCTTTTCCTAGAAATAGCATAGATTCTTGGGATAAGTGCAAAGATGCTTTTATAGGGAAGTACTACCCTCCTGCTAAGATTATCCAATTGAGGAGTAATATTATGAATTTTAAGCAATTGGATAATGAACACGTTGCCCAAGCTTGGGAACGAATGAAATCTCTTGTTAAGAAATGCCCTACACATGGTTTGACTACCTGGATGGTTATCCAGACTTTTTATGCAGGCTTGAACTTTACCTCGCGGAACCTGTTAGATTCGGCCGCGGGAGGAACCTTTGTGTCAACTACACTTGGTGCTGCCACGAAGTTTCTCGATGAAATGATGACGAATTATTCCCAATGGCACACCGAACGCGCTCCAACAGGTAGGAAGGTAAATTCTGTCGAGGAAATTACCTCCCTCAATGAAAAAGTTGACTTAATTATGTCTCTACTTACCAAGCAACGCTCTATTGATCCTCATGATGTTCCTTTAAATTCTTTGGTTGCTCAAGAACAAGTAGATGTGAACTTTATTTCTAGAAACAACTTCAACAACAATGCTTATAGGGGAAATTTTGCTAGAAATCCTAGACCGTTTCCATCCAATTATGGGAACAACAACACTTACCCTAGCAACAAGAACCCCTCTTCTGAATTAGAAAGCATGCTTAGAAACTTTATCACTACCCAAAAATCCTTCAACAAAAATGTAGAGGAGAAATTTGCTAAAATAGGTAATCTCTCTTTGAAGGTAGAAAGCTTAGCCTTTGATATTGAGATGCTTAAAATTATAAGGCCACTCCTATTAATGCTATCCAATTACAAATTAATGAACATATTAGGATGATGGCTAAACTTAAAGAAAGATGGGCTAGAGAAAAAGAGGAAGAGGATATAATTAAGAGCCTTCCTACACACCACACAGTTTCCACTATCCAAATTGTTGAGGACACTCAAACTATTAGCACCCAATGCACCCCTAGTCCCGTTGGACCTATTAATGGTGATGCTAATACCTCAACCCTACATAAAGAAACTCCTATGAACAGAGAGGGTTTCAAATAAGTGAGCCTAGATGACACTACTACCACCTTTGATAGTAGTGATATTGATTTTGATAGTTGCACCCTCTCAGAAGTTATCAGTTTGCTACACAAAATGTCTAGAGACCCCCACACTAGCACACTTAATCTTGCCTTCACGGAGCATATCACAAATGCTCTTATCAAAGCTAGGGAGGAGAAGCTTAGAGTAGAAGCCTCCATACCTAGGAAGCTAGACTATGGTTGGGACCCTATGATCAAAATTAAATTGAATAACTTCTCTTGCTATGCTTTATGTGATGTTGGAGCTAGTACCTCTGTTATGCCCAAAAGAATATTTGATATGTTTGAATTGAAGCCTTTTGAGCCTTGTTCTTTTGGTGTTCGTCTTGTTGATTCTTCCATAAAGAAACCTTTGGGGAAGATCGACGATGTTCTTATCATTGTCAATGACAACTATGTTCCTGTTGATTTTATTGTTTTGGATATAGAGTGTGAACCTTTATGTGCAATTATTTTGGGACGTCCTTTTCTTCGCACCGTTGTTGCGGTTATTGACATGAAAGAGGGGAATATAAAATTCCAATTCCCATTCAAAAAGGGGATGGAACACTTCCCTAGAAAGAAAATCAAGTTACCTTTTGAGTCCGTTACACGGGCTAGTTATTCTCTTTCTCGGGATAAAACTTGAATCTTCTTTTTGCATCATGCCTAGCTAATGGCTTTAAAGAAGCGGGAGGCAGCCCGCAATGAATTTAGGTGTTTCTTTTTGCTTTTGTTATGTCTTGATGGTTGTTACTTCTGTAGAAACATCATTGTATCTTTATTTTTCAACTTTGTGCCAAGCTATAGCCTCTTACGGCAAGGGAAGTAAAAGTTGTGACATGCTGTTCAGAAAACAGATTCTGTCCTCGTGACCAGAAAAATTCCAGAAAAATCACAGTTCATATTTTTGAGCTGAAATTTTACACAATATGATCTATACAATTACGAAACTTCCGTATGTTCTGAGTTTTTTGGTTTGAGTTGCAGAAGTGCCCCTAAAAAATTCTTTACTATTATCTGTTCTGTTTTTCACAGATTCTTCCACGTTTTGTCTCTCCTTACTTTTGCAAACCTTAAGCTTGCTTTTTCTTTGCAAAAACTTTTTTGCGCTCTTGAGAAATAGTATCTCTTCAAGAATATCTTTATCTCCAGTGGAAAAATATATATTTATTAAGGGTACTAACCTCTCTAATCAGCTTATGATGAGTTATGCATGAAGGGAGTTTTCAAGTGTGCGATAGAAGATGATGAAAGAAGATCCAGGAGTGTCAAGCGCTCAAGCTTGGGGATGCTCCCATGCATCCCCAATAAATATTCAAGGAGACTCAAGCATCTAAGCTTGGGGATGCCCCCGTGCATCCCTTCTCCATCAAAAAATCATCAGTTCGTCCTTCGTCTCACTATATTTTTATCACTTCATGCGTTATGTACTATGCTTGGAGCGTCTCGCTCTTAGGTTTTGTTTTTATTTTTCTTTAGCTTTGCTTTCTGTTCATAACAAGTTATATCCTTTCTTAATTTGTGTGGCAGAGAAACACGCTCCATTTTCAAAATTTAGAACACATCATAGGATTCTTCATGCCTATCTTTTTGCTGTTGTGTGTTCTTTATCTTTTCATAGCTACTGCCATGTTTAGTTTTAGTCTTAGTTTGTCTTTAGCAAGAGCCTTGGATTTTGTTTAGTTTGTTGCTGGAACTCTTTTTAGTTTTCATGTTTATCTTGTTAAAGAGAGTTGGTTGTTTCACTGAGTTGTGTCTTGTCTTGAAAGTAGGTAATTGAGGTTGCTATTTCATTCTAGTAGTAGCTTGCAATAGTTTTGAGGTATTTTTGTGAGTAATGTTTGGACTTTTGGTGTCAAGAGCTCTTGCCTATTAGTGATAGGTTTCGTATTTTGGGCAATACGTGTGTATTTTCAAAACCTACAAACTAGTTGAGAACTCTAGCTACTATATGGATCACTACTCTTCTGAGGGGTCGAATATTAGAGTACACTCACGTACCATGAGTCGAGGATGCGCAAGGATAACCAAACCCCCATACACTCCTCCTCGGGGTACTTGTCTCTTTGTGAACCTCCTTATTAGATTGAGAGTTACCGATAATAAGTGCATGAGTTCTTCGGACTAATGTAAGTATTGAGAGTTGACACTTCCACCTTCCCATATTTTGCTAGCCTTTCCCGTGTCGTGCATTGCCTTCTTCTCACTCCGAGAGTTGGTGTCCACCTTCGCCGGTACATCCAAACCCTTGGCATGATACGCTCTGTCATCGTAAGCCTCCCTTTATCTTTCCTCAAAACAGCCACCATACCTACCTATCAAGGCATTTCCATAGCCTTGCCGAGTTACATTGCCATGCAACTTCCACCTCTTCATGACTTGATCTTCATGTCATACATGTTCCTGCTACACTGGCAGCGACATACATTGCATACATCATGTTAGTTACATCTTCTTTATGATTTTGAGTACCTTGTAAAGTGTGAAAGATCTCCTTTAACTTCTTGTAAAATAGAGTGTTGCCCTTAAGTGAGGAAAAGATCCCAAAGTGAACACAATAAAAAGATCCCAAAGAGGACAAATGAGAGTTAAATAGAAAGAGCCATTGAGGCCACCAAAAAATACAAAAAAATAGAAAAAAGAGAAAAAGAAATAAAAAGAGAGAAAGGGGCAACACTACTATCCTTTTGAGAGATCCACACTAGTACTCCCTTTATATCCTTGTACTCCATAGAGATGATCTTTATGCATATAGTTTGGAGAGCTTCTTAGCTCGTATGTGCATCCGTTGCATGGCAATCCCTACTCCTCACATCATATCTATCATTTGGCATCTCTAGCCTATGATTTTCCTCATTGATGTGAGCCTTTCTCATCCTTTTTGTCTTCCTCCTTCGCACTTCTCTCTTTGCCATCCTAAGTGTCAACTCTCGTGCTTACGCTCATCCATTGCATGAGTGCTCGAAATATCGAAAAGGAGTGGATCAAATTGACTTGTACCTGGCTAGTGGTCTGGGGATGAGTCAATATAAGATTCCAAAGAAGACCAAGTGTGAAACTTTAGTAGATTGAGGTCTCAACACAAAAATACTTTTTCTCGTATTCCCTATCCCCCTTCTTGCACGCAAACACCATTTGGAGACATTCGAGTCACGGACAGCAAGAGCTCGTGCACTTTTGTTCTTTTGTTACTTGTTTCAATGCTAATATAGACTCTTGCATGTTATGACTTGAATTGAATCTCTAACCTTGATTGCTTTACTTTTCAAAGTTATTTTATGGTTGCTAGCATGTCACCACAGAAATTATGCTTGTTACCATTTACCTACTCGAGGACGAGCATGAATTAAGCATGGGGATGTTGATACGTCCAAAACGTATCTATAATTTCTGCTTGCTCCATGCATGTTTTGTGTGATATTGCTATGATCTAGATACACTTTCAAACATTTTTTGTCATATTTGGACTAACCTATTAACTCAGTGCACCCCAGTGCCAGTTCCTGTTTTCTGCTGTTTTTCTATTTCAGTTTTCCCCCATATAAAAAGTGCCAGAAAAATTCGGGAAAATTCAGATAAAAAATCAGCGTGACGGAAGCTTCGAGAAGAGCCCGGGAGGGGCCAGAGGGGAGCTAGGGGGCCCAGGCGGCCACCCGGCGCGGCCCCACCCCTGGCCGCACCAGGGGGCGCCTCCCTTCGCCTATTTAATCTACGTCATGGGAAAACTCTAGAAGAATAAACCTATTCCGCGAACTCGCCTCTGTTCCGCCGCCGCCGTGCTTCCAAGATCGGGAGCACCAGAAGACTTCTTCCCGGCACCCTGCCGGAGGGAGGTTTGACCTCCGGGAGTCTCCTCTCCACCATGGATGCTCCCCGGATGTCTCGTGAGTAGTTTTCCTTGGACCATGGGTCCGTGATCAGTAGCTATGTGGTGTTCTCCTCCCCTCTTTGATCTTCATTGTTTAGACCTCATGAGCTGCCCTACATGATCGAGGCACCTTTGTAATATTTCTGTTGTTGCTATGCTGAGTTTGGAGGGATCTGATGGATTATGAGATTATGTTCAGATTGTGATAGAGTAATATATTTGGTTTTTATCTCTTATATTTTTGTTCCTTAGTAATTCTTGCATGTTCTCCGTTGCTATTTATTTCTTTGGCCAAGTAGTAGGTAGTGACTCTAAGAGGGAGCGTTGTGCTAGATTGTGGGTTCATGCCCCCCGATGACATGCTTGAGTGACAGAAACATGAGTCTAGGGGATGTGCTGTTGCCACAAGGGGGAAAACAACGGTGCTTGTAACCGCGGCTACAAGGATTGTTTACTTTACGCAAAGTTCTTTTTAGTGCAGTTGTCTGTTGCTTTGGGTTTACACTTTGGGTGGGGCTCGCAACTTAATACCAGCGAGATGTTCTGGATAGATATCTCAAGGTGGATGATTAGTAGTAGATGCAGATGGATTTCGGTCTACTTATTTTGGCATACTGCCCGTGCTTTTGAACCTCTTCCTTTCTTTTGTAGCATAGTTAGCATTGCGGTACCTTTCAATTGCCCTTCTGTAATTTGTTTACCTCGCATAGCAGTTTTATCGTCTTTTGGGAGAGAGACATCACTAGTGAACATCACGTATCCCGGTCCATATCCTCATTACTGTTTCCAAGCTATATTTACTTTTCTGCATTTACTTTCAAGTTTCTATCATTATCCCTTGCGTTTTATCATTTGTGAACAACAAGACCGGAGAGATTGACCACCTCCCTGAACTTCGTTGGGAACAAAGTTATCTGTTTCTGTGTGAAGGTCCGCATCAGTTGCTCCGCTGGCACCTACTTATCATCTCTGGAGTCCTACTGGAGACAAACCTTGGTATCTTCACCGAGGGAAAACTGCTGCTGTACTGCATCACGCCTTCCACTTGGGGCTCACCAACGAAGGGCGAGAAGCCAATAAGCAGCCATCGAAACTCCACAACCTAACACCCGATTGTGCTACAAGTGTGGTAATCCTGGCCACATTGCACGGCAGTGTTCATTGCAAGAGAATGTTCCTCCTCGTCCAAAACATAAAGCCAAAGCTAAGCCACCAAAACCTTCCAAAGCCAAGTCCGCTATTGTTGAATACGGACGTGTGAACCATGCGACCATCAAAGAAGCCCAAGAGGATACTAAGGTTGTACTCGGTACACTTCCTGTTAACTCCAAACCTGCTTCTGTTCTATTTGATTCTGGAGCTTCTCATTCCTTTTTGTCTGAAAAGTTTGCACTCCTGCATGACATTTCATTTGAGGAGTTGCCTACCTCTTTCATGATTAAAACTCTAGGATCCACATGGCGTACCAGTAGGGTAAGTCATGACAATGAAATTGCTGTTGATGATGTTGTATTCCTTGCTTCTCTCATTGCCCTCAAATCTTCAGATATCGATATCATCTTAGGCATGGATTGGTTGTCCAAATACCGTGCCAATATAGAGTGTGCCACTAAATAAGTTCAACTCACTCATCCTTCCAGCAAGATAGTCCATTTCACATTTCAAGGTTCAGAAACCCAGCTATATTCGTTGAATGAACATCCCCTTTGTCGTGACCCGGGGTTAGCGTATGTAATTCCGGTCATAGTGCAATCACATGGAGAGCCGAGAGCCGTACCCACTTGTCTAAGCAGACAAGGCCAAGCACAGATCACTCTCGATAAGCATCGAACGTGAGGGGCATCCCATCCAGGCCGGATGATCAACTGAGATGGTTCCTCATCGTCCGCTCACAAGTCTAAATGCTTATGGGTGGTGAATCCCATACTCATAGACAAGTCGCCTCAACCATGTTATCGATTGAATCATAACCCTTACATAGACTTACTCCAGCCCGATCACTTAGTCGGGATCTCGGGCGGGCTCAATCATACAACAAAGTGTGCCACGTGACCGAGTCATGAGAAATCGCATCACGATGCCCCAAGCTGCGCACATCTAAGGGCCACTTGGTGTATAAAAGACCGCTGGCAAGAACACAACTAAGCTATCGAACCCCACACTAAGACATGCATGTTATAATCATACACGCAGCATACATGTCCAGTGTAAACAGCAAGTAATCACAACATGAGCTCTACAAACTCATAGTCTTTATAACTTCTGCTAAACAGAGCAGACATAGGAGTTGTATTACAAGCAGAGATTACATGGATGTGATCCAACATTACATCAAACATCAACGGAAGCAAATTATGTCTTAGTAAAGACAAGTTTAACAAATGGCTTAAGAAGCCTGAAAGAAAAGTACAACGACCCTCCAGAGGGCATAGGCTGCTGCCTGGAACTATACGACCTTGGTCCATGTCGAGCTCGAGGTAGAGGCCACCATCAGGGTCAGTGGTCTCGTCTCTAAAACATAGAATAAGCAAACGTGAGTACAAAGTCGTACTCAGAAAGACTTACATAGGAACTATACTACTCATGCACATGTATCAAGGCAAAGGGAGGTGGGGTTTCACTTGCAGAAGTGCCAGCTTTGACTTGGCTAATCCTGAACTACGAGTACCAGAGAGAGGTAAGAACGTACACAAGTCCAGGTAACAGTCTCCAACCAATACTCCACTATGGTGCCTTCCCCGACTTTCCCACGAGGAAGCACGCCATAGCACTCACACTTATCTTGGTGTGTTTTAGAAGTATCCGGTTCAAGTTATCTATGATCAAGTAAAGGTCTCCAAGTAGTCCATAACCGCGGACACGGCTATTCGAATAGTTCATTAACCCTGCAGGGGTGTACTGCTACACACACGCCTCATCAATTACCGCCTGGGGATGGACCCTTCAAGTGAGTACCAGCGAGGATGCTTCCACGACACTTCACTGACGGCACCATCTCTAGTCCTAGGGAGTCGCCTATTTGAGTTGGGACCACAATCGGAATCCGGCCGATTTTTCCGATGCAGACTCAAACGTTGTGTGACCGCCATCAAGCTCAACTCGATCATGATCACTTGATTCAACGTGCCGACAACCTACGCCAACCACTTACCTTGGTTCCACCTGCTTGAGATCGTTAAAGGGCGAACTACTTGCGACTCCTGGACAGGTCCGGGGTGAGGTACTAGGCCGAGAGGGGTCAGTGAGCCCAATGTGTGGTCGTACTCTTAGTCTTGGATAACAACACAAGAACTCGGGCCTAAGGCAGTGTTCAACGAGACAACCCACTGTGTACTCCTATACAGCCTCTCATCGTTCACCTTTGTTTAGGGTAGATTCACCAACATGTTACCACCATCATTCACATGATCACTACCATCCCGACTCACAACAAAGTAGCCTCAGGTAACAACTCTAAGCATGCAATAAGCTGTAACAGTTGCAGGGGCCACATGATAACAACCAACTCCTACATCTGCTAGGATTGTGGTTTGCTTACTACTGTGACAAAATGATAGGTCATGCAAAGGAATAGGTTCAACTAGCGGTAGAACGTATCATAGTAACATACTAAACATGCATTTGCGAGAATGAGAGGGAACTGGGATTTTATAGACATGATCAAAGAGGGGGCTACTTGCCTTGCTGACGATCACGATGTAACACTCTTCTGACGTGAGGTTGAACTCGTCTCCGAGATCAACTCTACCGAGAAGATGCAATCACCGAAGCACTGGAAGTAAAGCACAATCAAGATAATACAATGCACATTCAATATGCAAAACATAGCATGGCAATGTGCTGATGTGACCTAAGTTTGAATTGCCACATGTTAATTGAAGTTGATTTGAAAAGTAAATTCAAAATCAAACTCCAAATGTTATTCAAATTTGGTCAACTTGCATTTGCTAATGTTTGTTCATTGGAAACCAAAAGATCATATGTGTGAAATGCTTCTGAAGTACAAGTGAAGTGTGGTGCATTTCAATGTTTGAAGTTGGAATAGCTTTTGAATTCATTTTGAATTAAATCCAATTTAATCAAATAGCAAAAGCTACTGATCCCTTTTTAAGATCAACTCCAACATAGTTGAAAGCTGGAAATTTGGATAGAGGATTTTCTCCTGATCATTTTTCATATATTACACTTTGAATTTGGAGTTATAGTTTAAAAGTTATTCAATTTCAAAGTTTTGCTTATTTTCTGGAATTTCTGTATTAAATAAATTGATTTCTTTTACTGCATCAGCATTGCATCATGCTGATGTCAGGGGGTTTGACCAGTCAACTGACATGCGGGGCCCATCTGTCATTATCTCTGGGGTTAAATCCCTTTTAGTGAACTTAACAGTGGATTATTAGGGCGCTGGGTCCCACCAGTCAGTGAGAGAGAGAGGGATTAGCGGGGCCATTAGGCCTAACAGGCCGGCGGCTAAACGCCGGTGGCTTGGGCCACGGCGGCCCTCGCCGGAGTGGCGATTCCGGCCACGGGGGAGGGAGATGGAGGCACTGGAGCGAAGCTCGCGCTCGTGCGCATCTCCTGGAGCATGCCGGGGACCTCGAGGAGGCCCTGAGCCACGGCTACGATGACGGGAGACGGCGGCCGGAGCCACTGGTCATGGCGGACTGGCACAGAGAGCACGGGGAGGGAAGTTAGGAGGGGGAAAACGAGCGGGAGCTCACGAGGAAGGCGACGACGAGCTCGGGGAGGCCGGAGAGGAGCTGTCCATGGTGAATTTGTCGAAGGCGTCCACGGTGGCCGGCGGCGAACTCTTGAAGATGGCGTCTCCTCCGTGGGCTCTTGCTCCAAATTGGTGGCGCCGCTTGAAGAAGTCGACCCCGGCGGACCGAATGGACAAGGTGGCGCGACGGGGGAGGCACAGCGGCCACGGTGGCGCACGGCGGCTGCTCCGGCTGGGGCTCGGGTCGCGCGGAAATGGCGACGAGGAGGAAGGGGAAGGACCAGGGAGAGGGGGAAAAAGCAGGGGGTGCACGGGGTCTCCACGACGAGGAGATGAGGAAGAGGAGCGCCTAGACGACTCGGCAGCCGCGGCATGCTCGCCACGACGGCGAGCTGCTTGCTCTGGCGTCGGCGGGGAAGACGACAAGGGGGGAGGCCAGTGGGCTGGGCCGGCTGGGGGCTTTAGTTGGGCCAGAATGGCCAGGGGGGTCTTTTCCTGTTTTTGTTTCTGTTTTTCCTTTTCTTCCTTTTGTTTTGCTCTGGTAAAAATACCAAAACATATTATAAAAATACCCAAGTAATTTTATAAATACTAGGTGACCAGTAGCTAGTCACTCATAAATTTTGGGCATTTTTTAAATTCAATATATTTTGAATTTCAATTCAAATAGGGTCAAATTTAATTTCCAGGGCACCTTTTGAATTTTTGAATATTCCATGGGCATGGGAATGAACCAAAACCACTTTTAAAATGATTAGCATCATTTATAGGAATTTTCCAAATGTTCAAATGATTTTTGGAAAAAGATTTTTATCTGGCCATTTGAATTAAATTCTTTAGGGCTTTTCTTTTCCCCATTTCTTTTTCTTTTGCAATTTTTTTCAAGATGCAAAAATGCAAGCTAGGTTAAACACAAACCTAATTTAGGGTTCTGACAACTCGCCCCCACTCAAAAGAATCTCGTCCCGAGATTTAGAAGTTGTCGGGAGGAAGGTGGGGTACTCAGCTCGTAGACGATCCTCTCGTTCCTAGGTAGCTTCTTTCTCTGAATGATGTGACCACTGCACTTTGAAGAATCTGATCTTCTGACGTCTAGTGCTACGCTCGGCTTCATCAAGAATACGAACAAGGTACTCTCGATATGAAAGGTTATCTTCGAGATCAAGCGTTTCGTGGTCTACTTCGTGGATGGGGTCCTTCAAGCAACGCCTGAGTTGAGGGACGTGGAAGACATCATGAACCTGGGAGAGGTGAGGGGGTAGTTCCAATTGGTAGGCAACTTCTCCACGTTTAGCGAGAATGCGAAAGGGACCGATGTAACGTGGGGCCAACTTGCCTTTGATACCGAAGCGATGGGTACCCTTCAGAGGAGTAACCCGAAGATAAGCCTTCTCATCCAGATTATAGCTTTCTTCCCTATGATGACGATCATAATAGCTTTTCTGACGAGACTGGGCTGTCTTCAACTTCTCACGAACAATGCGAACTTGCTCTTCTGCATCCTGAATCAAATCCGGTCCAAAGAATTGTCTTTCACCGGTTTCTGACCACTTTAGGGGTGTTCGACATTTCCGTCCATAGAGAAATTCAAAAGGAGTCATGCCCAAACTAGATTGGAAACTATTGTTATACCCAAATTCGGCAAAAGGAAGAGAATTCTCCCATTTCTTTCCGAAAGAGATAACACAAGCTCTGAGCATGTCTTCGATAATTTGATTGACCCTTTCTACTTGACCACTGGACTGCGGGTGATAAGCGGTGCTAAAGGTGAGGTGGGTTCCCATAGCATTCTGGAAACTTTCCCAAAATCGAGAAGTGAAAAGACTACCACGGTCTGAATTGATTTCCAAAGGAACACCGTGAAGTGACACGATTCGGGAGACATACAAGTCCGCTAACTGGCTAGCAGTTATAGACTCGCGAACGGGAAGGAAGTGAGCAACTTTGGAAAGTCGATCAATGACAACGAAGATGGCATCATTTCCTTTCTAGGTTTTTGGAAAGCCAGTGATGAAGTCCATACTGACTTTATCCCATTTCCACTCAGGGATAGGCAAAGGTCTAAGAGTACCAGCAGGTCTTTGATGTTCTGCCTTAATGCGACGACAAACATCACATTCAGCAATGAACTGAGCAATTTCACTCTTCATCCTAGTCCACCAAAATCTCTGGCGTAGATCTCGGTACATTTTTGTGCTACCGGGATGAATCTAGAGGGGTGTGTCATGGGCTTCTTTGAGGATGAGTTGCCTTAGTTCCCTATTCTTAGGTACTACCAAACGATTTTCAAAGAATACCGTTCCCTTACTATCCTTGGAGAAACATTTAGCAACTCCGCTAGCAATGTTCTCCTTGATCCGGCGAACACCTCGTGCACGCCTTTGGGCAACTATGATTTGATCCTCAAGGGTTGGTTTCGCCACCAAGTTAAAAAGAGATCCACGAGGAACAATCTCGAGATTAAGCTTTCGAAATTCCTCATGAAGAAGTGGTTGATACTGTCGTAACATGAGGTTGTTACACTACGACTTACGACTTAGTGCATCAGCCATGACATTGGCTTTGCCTGGGGTGTAAGAAATTCCTAAGTCATAATCTTTTATCAACTCAATCCAGCGTCTTTGCCTGAAATTAAGATCTGGCTGGGTGAATATGTATTTGAGGCTTTGGTGGTCGGAATAGATCTCACAACGATTACCAAGGAGGTAATGTCGCCAAGTTGTTAGGGCATGAACTACGGCAGCGAGTTCAAGATCATGGGTAGGATAGTTCTCTTCATGTGGCCGCAACTGGCGTGAAGCATAAGCTACCACATGTCGATCTTGCATAAGTATGCATCCTAACCCTTGCCGTGAGGCATCACAAAAGCTCTTGAAATCCTTTTTGGTGTCTGGAGGCGCAAGTACGGGTGCAGAAGTCAATCTTCTTTTTAGCTCTTGAAAGCTTTCCTCGCACTTGGGAGTCCATTCGAATTTCTTCTCTTTCTTGAGGAGTTCAGATAGAGGCTTTGCAACTTTAGAAAAGTTCTCGACGAAGCGACAGCAATAGCTGGTAGGCCAAGAAAACTCCTAACTTGCTTAACCGATTTAGGTGGAGTCCAATCAAGGACGGCCTGAACTCTCTCGGGATTGACAGCAATGCCTTTTGCAGAAATCACGTGGCCTAAGTAGGTCACTTCTGGTAGCCAGAATTCACACTTGGAGAACTTGGCATATAGACGATGCTCTGGAAGTTTCATCAATACCAGCCTAAGAGGTTCTGCGTGATCTTCTTCGTTCTTCGAGTAGATGAGGATATCATCCAGATAAACTACAACAAATTTATCTAGGTACTCCATGAAGATCGAATTCATCAAGCGCGAGAATGTGGCATGGGCATTGGTTAAACCGAAGGACATGACGGTGTACTCATAAAGACCATAACGAGTAGTAAAAGCCGTTTTGGGAATGTCCTCGTTTCTGATTTTGATTTGATGATAGCCTAATCTCAAATCCATCTTGGAGAAGACAGAGGATCCTGCAAGTTGATCATAAAGATCATTGATCCTGGGCAGTGGGTACTTGTTCTTTATCGTCGCTAGATTTAGCGGGTGATAGTCTACGCACATCCTTTCTGTTCCATCTTTCTTCGTTACAAACAGAACGGGGCAACCCCATGGCGATGAGCTAGGGCGGATGAAGCCTTTTGCCAACGAAGCTTCAAGTTGGATTTTGAGCTCAGCTAACTCACGTGGGGCCATTCTATATGGGCGTCTGGATATTGGTGCGGTTCCTGGGATAAGATCTACAACAAACTCTACAGATCTGTCAGGTGGTATTCCTGGCAGCTCTTCTGGAAAGACATCCGGGAAGTCACGAACCACCGGAATATCTTCAAGGTCTGGAAGAGGAAGCACATTTAAAGAATGCACCTGGGTTTTAGAGCTTGGTGAGGTGTACTTGATTGTCTGGCCTCATGGATGGGTTAGTTTCACCGACTTGGCTTTACAATCAAGGACAGCATTCTGTCTTGATAACCAATCCATACCTAAGATCACATCAATGTCTGAAGACTTGAGGGCTATAAGTGAGGCAATGAATACTAAACCCTCAATTGCAATTTCATTCTCATGACTCACCATGGTGGTGTGCCATCTGGATCCAGGGGCTTGCAGAACTAAGGGGGTGGATAACATCAAAACAAAGATGTCATGTGACAGTGCAAAGTCCTGGGATATGAATGAGTGAGATGCTCCTGGGTCAAAAAGAACCGAAGCTGGGGTGGAATTGACAGGAAGGGTTCCGAGTACAACATCGGTTGACTTGTGGGAATCTAGAATGGATACATGATTCACATAACCATGTTCATAAACAGGAGGCTTGACATTGGAAGTCTTGGGTGGTGGCTTACCACGACGAAAAGCTTGCTTTGGATTAGGTGTGGTGGCTACATGATTTTGGGGACACTCTCAAACATTGTGGCCTGATTGTCCACATTGGAAACAAACACCACGTGGAATGAAAGGAACTTGAGAACTTGATTGTCCAACAAAATTCCAAGGAGGAAGATTGGGTTGAGGTGGACGATATATGGTGGTGGGTGGTCTAGAAGCACTTACAGCATGACTGACGTCACTGAAGGGACTCCATACACATCGTTTCCGAGAAACTAGGTCAGAAGATTGTGCAAACTCACGATCACGCTTGCGAGACTCTTCATACAACTCATTTCCATACTCGGCCTTGAAGGATTTGTCGACCAAGTCCCTGAAGTTGACGAACTCGTGAAGATTCAGGTCATGACGAAGAACGGGGCTAAGTCCCTTGCGGAACCTTGCTTGTTTCTTGGCGTCGGTGGATACTTCTTCTTGGGCATAACGTGCTAGACGAGTGAACTAAGTCCTATACTCATGAACAGTCATCTTTCCTTGGGTCAGATTGCAAAATTCTTCTCTCTTGCGCTCCATCAGCTGATCCGGAATATGATATCCACGGAAGTCATCACAGAACTCTTGCCAAGTCACCATGTGACCAACTGGTTGCATTGCCACGAAGTTCTCCCACCACTGAAGAGCAGCACCTTCCAGAAAGTATGCCGCAAATAGCACACAATCACATGGAGCAACATTGGCTGTCTCAAGCTTACACTCGAGGGAACGAAGCCAATCATCGGCATCAAGGGGCTCAGAAGGACATCGGAATACTGGCGGGTTGAGGAGAATGAAGTCCTGGATGGTCACAGCACTAAGATGCTGACAAGAAGTGTTCTGCTCAATACGCTCGAGAAGACGTGTCTGATCACGACGATTATGTTCAACCTCCATCATGATTTCTGCCGTTGAGGGTGGTGGTGGAGGTTCTTCACCATCTATGTAACCAGAACTGGGATCAACACCTTGATTTTCACCTGACATTCTGTGTGATAAGAATCAACAATCAGAATAGGATTTAGGACACAATTCTATGCTAAGATAGAAGACTAAAATGCAATAGCATCAAAGCCACAAACGGACAGCATGACGGCTGCACCGGGATGTAAATTGAGACAGCCTACAGGATAAAGGACATCACTTCCACAGAAACACTATGGAATGATGGCTCAGAAAGACCACAACACTCCTACAGCTACAAAGAAGCAATCAACGAGATGTCCTAGTAAAGACATAGATGAGCCTAGTCCTATCTTCCCATAGAATAAGATGAGGATGACTCAGAACTCAGATTGATGAGGATAAGGAGAAAAAAGAAGTCTTACGTTGTTCCCTTATACCCAAAGTAACTACATAACTATAGAATGCTAGACTCGACATCGGCCAATGGTTTGATAATCCTACAGGAAGTCCTGCTCGGATACCAAGTCTGTCTGATACCTGCTCTGATTCCGGTCATAATGCAATCACATGGAGAGCCGAGAGCCATACCCACTTGTCTAAGCAGACAAGGCCAAGCACAGATCACTCTCGGTAAGCATCGAACGTGAGGGGCATCCCATCCAGGCCGGATGATCAACTGAGATGGTTCCTCATCGTCCGTTCACAAGTCTAAATGCTTATGGGTGGTGAATCCCATACTCATAGACATGTCGCCTCAACCATGTTATCGATTGAATCATAACCCTTACATAGACTTACTCCAGCCCGATCACTTAGTCGGGATCTCGGGCGGTCTCAATCATACAACAAAGTGTGCCACGTGACCGAGTCACGAGCAATTGCATCGCGATGCCCCAAGCTGCGCACATCTAAGGGCCACTTGGTGTATAAAAGACCGCCGGCAAGAACACAACTAAGCTATCGAACCCCACACTAAGACATGCATGTTATAATCATACACGCAGCATATATGTCCAGTGTAAACAGCAGGTAATCACAACATGAACTCTACAAACTCATAGTCTTTATAACTTCTGCTAAACAGAGCAGACATAGTAGTTGTATTACAAGCAGAGATCACATGGATGTGATCCAACATTACATCAAACATCAACGGAAGCAAATTATGTCTTAGTGAAGACAAGTTTAACAAATGGCTTAAGAAGCCTGAAAGAAAAGTACAACGACCCTCTAGAGGGCACAGGCTGCTGCCTGGAACTATACGACATTGGTCCACGTCGAGCTCGAGGTAGAGGCCACCATCAGGGTCAGTTGTCTCGTCTCTAAAACATAGAATAAGCAAACGTGAGTACAAAGTCGTACTCAGCAAGAGTAACATAGGAACTATACTACTCATGCACATGTATCAAGGCAAAGGGAGGTGGGGTTTCACTTGCAGAAGTGCCAGCTTTGACTTGGCTAATCCTGAACTACGAGTACCAGAGAGAGGTAAGAACGTACACGAGTCCAAGTAACAGTCTCCAACCAATACTCCACTATGGTGCCTTCCCCGACTTTCCCACGAGGAAGCACGCCATAGCACTCACACTTATCTTGGTGTGTTTTAGAAGTATCCGGTTCAAGTTATCTATGATCAAGTAAAGGTCTCCAAGTAGTCCATAACCGCGGACACGGCTATTCGAATAGTTCATTAACCCTGCAGGGGTGTACTGCTACACACACGCCTCATTAGTTACCGCCTGGGGATGGACCCTTCAAGTGAGTACCGGCGAGGATGCTGCCACGACACTTCACTCACGGCACCATCTCTAGTCCTAGGGAGTCGCCTATTTGAGTTGGGACCACAATCAGAATCCGGCCGATTTTTCCGATGCGGACTCAAACGTTGTGTGACCGCCATCAAGCTCAACTCGATCATGATCACTTGATTCAACGTGCCCACAACCTACGCCAACCACTTACCTTGGTTCCACCTGCTTGAGATCGTTAAAGGGCGAACTACTTGCGACTCCTGGACAGGTCTGGGGTGAGGTACTAGGCCGAGAGGGGTCAGCGAGCCCCATGTGTGGTCGTACTCTTAGTCTTGGATAACAACACAAGAACTCGGGCCTAAGGCAGTGTTCAACGAGACAACCCACTGTGTAATCCTACACAGCCTCTCATCGTTCACCTTTGTTTAGGGTAGAATGACCAACACGTTACCACCATCATTCACATGATCACTACCATCCTGACTCACAACAAAGTAGCCTCAGGTAACAACTCTAAGCATGCAATAAGCTGTAACAGTTGCAGGGGCCACATGATAACAACCAACTCCTACATCTGCTAGGATTGTGGTTTGCTTACTAATGTGACAAAATGATAGGTCATGCAAAGGAATAGGTTCAACTAGCGGTAGAATGTATCATAGTAACATCCTAAACATGCATTTGCGAGAATGAGAGGGAACTGGGATTTTATAGACATGATCAAAGAGGGGGCTGCTTGCCTTGCTGACGATCACGATGTAACACTCTTCTAACGTGAGGTTGAACTCGTCTCCGAGATGAACTCTACCGAGAAGATGCAATCACCGAAGCACTGGAAGTAAAGCACAATTAAGATAATACAATGCACATTCAATATGCAAAACATAGCATGGCAATGTGCTAATGTGACCTAAGTTTGAATTGCCACATGTTAATTGAAGTTGATTTGAAAAGTAAATTCAAAATCAAACTCCAAATGTTATTCAAATTTGGTCAACTTGCATTTGCTAATGTTTGTTCATTGGAAACAAAAAGATCATATGTGTGAAATGCTTCTGAAGTACAAGTGAAGTGTGGGGCATTTCAATGTTTGAAGTTGGAATAGCTTTTGAATTCATTTTGAATCAAATCCAATTTAATCAAATAGCAAAATCTACTAATCCCTTTTTAAGATCAACTCCAACATAGTTGAAAGTTGGAAATTTGGATAGAGGATTTTCTCCTGATCATTTTTCATATATTACACTTTGAATTTGGAGTTATAGTTTAAAAGTTATTCAATTTCAAAGTTTTGCTTATTTTCTGGAATTTCTGTATTAAATAAATTGATTTCTTTTACTGCATCAGCATTGCATCATGCTGATGTCAGGGGGTTTGACCAATCAACTGACATGCGGGGCCCATATTTCATTGTCTGTGGGGTTAAATCCCTTTTAGTTAACTTAACAGGGGATTATTAGGGCGCTGGATCCCACCAGTCAGTGAGAGAGAGAGGGATTAGCGGGGGCATTAGGCCTAACAGGCCGGCAGCTAAACGTCGGTGGCTTGGGCCACGGTGGCGCTCGGGGATGGAGGCACGGGAGCGAAGCTCGCGCTTCCGGCCACGGGGGAGGGAGATGGAGGCACGGGAGCGAAGCTCGCGCTCGTGCGCATCTCCTGGAGCATGCCGGGGACCTCGAGGAGGCCCTGAGCCACGGCTACGACTACGGGAGACGGCGGCCGGAGCCCCTGGTCATGGCGGACTGGCACAGAGAGCACGGGGAGGGAATTTAGGAGGGGGAAAACGAGAGGGAGCTCACGAGGAAGGCGACGACGAGCTCGGGGAGGCCGGAGAGGAGCTGTCCATGGTGAATTTGTCGAAGGCGTCCACGGTGGCCGGCGGCGAACTCTTGAAGATGGCGTCTCCTCCGTGGGCTCTTGCTCCAAATTGGTGGCGCCGCTCGAAGAAGTCGACCCCGGCGGACCGAATGGACAAGGTGGCGCGACGGGGGAGGAACAGTGGCCACGGTGGCGCACGACAGCCGCTCCGGCTAGGGCTCGGGTCGCGCGGAAATGGCGACAAGGAGGAAGGGGAAGGACCAGGTTGAGGGGAAAAAAGAAGGGGGGTGCACGGGGTTTCCACGGCGAGGAGATGAGGAAGAGGAGCGCCTATACTGCTCGGCAGCCGCGGCATGCTCGCCACGGCGGCGAGCTTCTTGCTTTGGCATCGACGGGGAAGACGACAAGGGGGAGGCCAGTGGGCTAGGCCGGCTGGGGGCTTTAGTTGGGCCAGAATGGCCAGGGGGGTCTTTTCCTGTTTTTGTTTCTGTTTTTCCTTTTCTGCCTTTTGTTTTGCTCTGGTAAAAATACAAAAACATTTTATAAAGATGCCCAAGTAATTTTATAAATACTAGGTGACCAGTAGCTAGTCACTCATAACTTTTGGGCATTTTTGAAATTCAATATATTTTGAATTTCAATTCAAATAGGGTCAAATTTAATTTCCAGGGCACCTTTTGAATTTTTTAATATTCCATGGGCATGGGAATGAACCCAAACCACTTTTAAAATGATCAACATCATTTATAGGAATTTTCCAAATGTTCAAATGATTTTTGGAAAAAGATTTTTATCTGGCCATTTGAATTAAATTCTTTAGGGCTTTTCTTTTCCCCATTTCTTTTTCTTTTGCAATTTTTTTCAAGATGCAAAATGCAAGCTAGGTTAAACACAAATTTAATTTAGGGTTCTGACACCCTTCCTAACCTTGAAGATATTCCGATAGTTTGTGACTTTCCGGATGTCTTTCCACAAGAGCTGCCAGGAATGCCTCCTGACAGATGTGTAGAATTCATCGTAGATCTTATCCCAGGAACCACCCCAATTTCCAGACGCCCATATAGAATGGCCCCATATGAGTTAGCTGAGCTTAAAATCCAACTGGAAGCTTCGTTGGAAAAAGGCTTCATCCGCCCTAGCTCATCTCCATTGGGTTGCCCCGTTCTGTTCGTAACGAAGAAAGATGGGACAGAAAGGATGTGCGTAGACTATTGCCCGCTAAATCTAGCGACGATAAAGAACAAGTAACCACTTCCCAGGATCAACGATCTTTATGATCAACTTTCTGGATCCTCAGTCTTCTCCAAAATGGATTTGAGATTAGGTTATCATCAAATCAAAATCAGAAACGAGGACATTCCCAAAACGGCTTTCACTACTCGTTATGGTATTTATGAGAACACCGTCATGTCCTTCGGATTAACCAATGCCCCAACCACTTTTTCGCGCTTGATGAATTCGATCTTCATGGAGTACTTGGATAAATTTGTTGAGGTTTATCTTGATGACATTCTCATCTAGTCGAAGAACGAAGAAGAGCACGCAGAACATCTTATGTGACCTAGAGAGCATCGCCTTTATGCTAAGTTTTCCAAATGTGAATTCTGGCTTCCAGAAGTGACCTACCTAGGCCACGTGATTTCTGCAAAAGGCATTGCTGTGAATCCCGAGAGAGTTCAGTCCGTCCTTGATTGGACTCCACCTGAATCGGTCAAACAAGTTAGGAGTTTTCTTGTCCTAGCAAGCTATTGTTGCCGCTTCGTTGAGAACTTCTCCAAAGTTGCAAAGCATCTAACTAAACTCCTCAAGAAAGATAAGAAATTCGAATGGACCCCCAAGTGCGAGGAAAGCTTTCAAGAGCTAAAGAGAAGATTGACTTCTGCACCTGTACTTGCGCCTCCAGACACCAAAAGGGATTTCGAAATCTATTGTGATGCTTCACGGCAAGGGTTAGGATGCATACTTATGCAAGATCGACATGTGGTAGCATATGCTTCACGCCAGTTGCGTCCACATGAAGAGAACTATCCTACCCATGATCTTGAACTCGCTGTCGTAGTTCATGCCCTGAAGACTTGGTGACATTACCTCCTTGGTAATCATTGTGAAATCTATACCGATCACCAAAGCCTCAAATACATATTCACCCAGCCAGATCTTAACCTCAGGAAAAGACGCTGGATTGAGTTGATAAAATATTATGACTTAAGTATCTCTTACACCCCAGGCAAAGCCAATGTCATGGCTGATGCACTAAGTCGTAATTCGTATTGTCACAACCTCATGTTACAACAGTATCAACCACTTCTCTATGAGGAATTTCGAAAGCTCAATGTCGAGATTGTTCCTCATGGATTCCTTTCCACCTTGGTAGTGAAACCAACTCTTGAGGATCAAATCAAAGTTGTTCAACAACGTGCTCGAGGTATCCGATATATCAAACAGAACATTGCTAGCGTTAAGGCCAAATGTTTTACCCTAGACCATGAGGGTACTGTGTACTTCGAGAATAGGATGGTAGTTCTGAAGAATAGGAATCTAAGGCAGCAGATCCTTCAGGAAGCTCATGACACCCCTCTCTCGATTCATCCTGGTAGTACTAAGATGTATCAAGATCTACGCCAGAGATTTTGGTGGACTAGGATGAAGCGAGAAATCACTTGATATGTTGCTGAGTGCGATGTTTGTCGTCGTGTGAAAGAAGAGCATCAAAGACCTGCTGGTACTCTTCAACCTTTAGCCATTCCTGAGTAGAAATTGGATAAAGTCAGTATGGTTTTAATCACTGGCTTTCCAAAGTCTCAGAAGGGAAACAATGCCATCTTCGTGGTCATTGACCGTCTTTCCAAAGTTGCTCATTTCCTTCCTGTTCGCGAGAGTATAACTGCTAGGCATTTAGCGGATTTATATGTCTCCCGAATCATTTTTCTCCATGGTGTTCCTTCGGAAATCAATTCAGACCGTGGAAGTCTTTTCACCTCTCTATTTTGGGAAAGTTTTCAAAATGCTATGGGAACCCATCTCTCCTTTAGCACCGCCTTTCATCCCCAGTCAAGTGGTCAAGTAGAAAGAGTCAATCAAGTTCTCGAAGACATGCTCAGAGCCTGTGTTATCTTATTCGGAAAAAGTTGGGAGAAATCTCTTCCATTCGCCGAGTTTGCTTATAACAACAACTTCCAATCTAGCTTGGGCATGGCACCCTTTGAATTTCTCTATGGACGAAAATGTCGAACACCATTGAACTGGTCAGAAACCGGTGAAAGACAATTCTTTGGACCGGATATGATCCAGGAAGCAGAAGAGAAGGTTCGCATTGTTCGTGAGCAATTGAAAACGGCCCAGTCTCGTCAGAAAAGCTACTATGATCGTCATCATAGGCCAGAAAGCTACGAGTTGAACGAGAAGGCTTACCTTTGGGTTACTCCTCTGAAGGGAACCCATCGCTTCGGTATCAAAGGAAAATTGGCCCCACATTACATAGGCCCCTTTCGCATTCTAGCTAAATGTGGAGAAGTTGCCTACCAATTTGAACTACCCCTCATCTTTCTCAAGTTCACGATGTCTTCCACGTATCTCAACTCAGGCATTGCTTCAAGGACCCCATCCGCGAAGTAGACCACAAAACGCTTTATCTCCAAGAAAACCTGTCATATCGAGAGTATCCTGTCCGTATCCTCGATGAAGCTTCCTCCAAACAATTTTGAAAAGTCCTATAAATGAGTGTGATCCTTTTAAAAATAATTTGGAGTCAAACCCATGCTCATGGATTTTTCAAATATTCAAACCGAGGCTTGGAAATTAAATTTAAATGCTATTTGAATTGAAATTCAGATGTTTTGAATTTCAAAAATCTTCAAAACTTGGGAGTGGCTAGTACTATGTCACCTATGTCCAAGATAAATATTTGAGGATTTTATAAAATGCCTAGATATTATTTTTTTCAAGGCAAAACAAATAAACAGAAACAAGAAAAAAAAGAAAAAGATTAAAAGGCCGAAAGCCACTTACCTGGCCCACCTGGCCCAGCAAAGAAGGCCCATCCCAAAGGGGCAAGGGCGTCTTCCTCCCAGGCCAGGCAGGCAAGCAGCTCGCCGCCGGCCACGGGATAGCCGCCAGGAAGCTAGCTTCCTGCTGCCTTGCCCTTTAGCAGCGACGTGGAGACCCTGGGCACCTCCCCTGCCTTTCCCCCCTTTACCGGCAATCTCCCTCTCTCTGTGCCTCACTTCTCGTCGCCGCCGAGAGACGTCGTCGTCGCCTTCGAGCGTCCACGCGGCCACCGTGCCCTTCTCGCCTCGAGGACATGTCCAGCAGCTCCACCGAGGTCTTCTACGCTGTCTTGAGCCCCCAATTGAAGCCGAGAAGCAACTCCGGCGACGCCAGCTCCAACTTCGTCTGCCACGGTCTTCGAACTCCGGCGAGGAATTGGGTCGCCACCGCTGCATCCCTGGCTTCCTCGTCCACACCGTTGCATCCAGGGTGAGCGCGCGCACGTTTTTTTACCAAAGCCCCGCTCGCTCTCGCACTCTCTATCACTCACTCCGTCGAGCCCGAGCCCGGCAGCCGCCGCGGAGCTCCTCAACGCCGTGCTCTCCGGCCTCCCCTTCGACCCCTGACTTCACTGGGTGGAGCGCGACATCGAGGGCTCCCCCTTGGTGCCCTCCGCTAGCCCCCTCGTGGCCGGAGAGGCCATCTCCAGTGCGCGCCGCCGTGTTTTTTTTGTCGCCGCCGGCCAACTCCGGCAGGCCCACGTGGCTACGCTAATTAGGGGGCTAATCCTCCTCTAATTGACCCCATGGGTCAATGACAGGTGGGGTCAGCCCCCCTAACCCACTGTTAAATTAACTTAAACATAAATTAAAAATAGGCCACTAACATGTAGGCCCCCAACGTCAGCATGACACAAGCATGACACAGTAATTCTTTTTTCCAAATTAAAAATAATCAGAAAAATCCAGAAAATGTTTAAATCTTTGAAATTCAATAACTTTTAAACCATAACTCCAAATAAAAAGTGTTATATATGAAAAATCATCAGAAAAATGCAAGGATTCCAAATATCATATTTTCATAGATGAAATACACATCTATGATGATGGACCAGTAGCATTTAGCTATTTGGGTTATTTGGAATAATTCAAAATAAATGTTTAAATCATTTCAAATTAAATCTTTGCAATGCCAACCTTATCACATGAACATCAGAGGCATATCATACACATGACAACATAGTTTACAAAGACCAAACATTAGAAAATGCAACTTTGGCTAATTTGAACAACATTTGGAGTTTGAATTTGAATTTCTTATTCAAATCAACTTCAATTAACATGTGATAAATTGAACCTAGATCGCATCAGTACCATGCCATGATTCATTTCTTGAATGTGCATTGCAATGTGATGTTTATACTTTGTTGTCTCGGTGTTTGCTTCTTCTCGATAGATCCATCGCCGGACGTAGTCCCTGTTTTCTTCGAAGTGTGGCACCCCCGAGTCTCGACAATAAGGCAAGCAAACCCCATTGATCATGTCTATATAAACCCATTTCCCTCTTGTTCTCTTATGCATGATTAGGTGATTCACATGTTATCGTTCTATCGCTAGTTGAACCCATCATTTGCATGACCTATCATTGCTGCCACAGTATTAAGCAAACCTCAACCTAGAAGATACAAATTTGTTTGTGTTCATCATGTGGCCCTTCATCCATGATATGCTATGCCATGCTAGAGTTGTATGCAATGAACATGATCCATCTGGGTGATGTATCGGGATGGTAGTGAACACATGCAACAATGTGGTAACGTGTTGATGAAGTCACCCTAATATAAGTGAACAATGAGAGGCTGTGTAGGAGTACACAGTGGGTTGTCTCATTTACACTGCCCTAGGCCCCGAGTTCTTGTGTTGTGATCCAAGACACGGATTACTACCACATGTTGGGCTCATTGACCCCTCTCGACCTATTAACTCACCCCGACTAAGGTCCAGGATTCGCATGGTGTCAGAATCCCAACTAGGGTAAGTGCTAGGGTTTGAGTGCCCCTTTGCATCATGTGAAAATTTGAAAAAGAAATTAAAAATTGGGGAAAAGAAAAGCCCTAAAGAATTTAATTAAATGGCCAGACAAAAATTGCTTCCAAAAATTCCTCTAGTATTTTTGAAAAGTCTTATAAATATGCATGATCACATATAAAGTGAAGTGGGTCCCACTGCATGCTCTAAGATTTTTCAAATATTCCAAACAGGGCTTGGAAATTAAATTTAACCCCTATTTCACTTGAAATTAAAATGTATCGAATTTAAAAAATGCCCAAATCCTAAAAGTGACTAGCTACTGGTCACCTAGTATTTATAAAATTAGTTAGGCATTTTTATAAAATGCTTTGGTATTTTTACCAGAGCAAAACAAAAGAAGAAAATGAAAACAAAAAGAAATAACAGAAGAAAAGGGAAAAGAAAACCCCCAGCCCACCCCTCAGGCCACAGGCCCAACTAACCTACTCCGGCCCAGCCTACCAGCGCCCCGGTTGTCGTCTTCCTCAGAGCGCCGAAGCAGCTCGGTGGCGCGCTCACCGCCGCGCACGCCACCGAGGCCACTCCAGAAGCCCCCCTTGCCCCTCGTCTCGCCACGGAGACACCCAGACCCTCCTCTCACCTTCCCCTCCACTCTCGGTCCCTCCCCACGCCTCTGCATCGTCTCTCCCGCGTGCGCCCGAGAGCACCCCGGAGCACGCCGATGAGCCCACGCGGCCAACGGCGACGAGGAGCCGCCCCGACCTGTCCAGTGAGATCGCCCCCGTCTACTTCGTCACCCCGAAGGAGATCACGAGCCGGAACGCCCCCAAGACGTTGAATTCGACGACGAGACGCTGTCGGACCCGCAGGACCTCAACGTCGATTGCGCCACCACCTCGCACTTTTTGGCCTCCCCGACCTCCTCATCCGCTTCAGGGTGAAACCCTCGACGTTTTTCCCCTGTCTCTACTTCCTCCCGCTCTCCCAATCGTCGTGCCGCCCAGGTCTAAGCTACGGCGGCCGCCGCTCATGGCGTAGGCGTCGCCCTGGTGGCCCTGGCGTTCCCCTAGATGGCGCAGCAGACGCGTAAGGCCACAGGGACCAACTTAGTGGTCACCTAGTGCCCTCCCGTGGCCTGTAGGAAACTCCGGCGAGCACGCCGCCGTGTCCAATGCCACCGGCGTCAAGCTGTCGGTCATTAGGGGCTAATCCCCCTGTTAGTTGACCCCCAGGTCAATGACAGGTGGGGCCCTGCCCCTAATAACCCCTGTTTATTATTTAATCAGAGGGGATTAAACCCTTCTCCAACTGACAAGCTGACCCCACATGTCAGCCCCCCTGTGACATCAGCACTGCGTCATGCTGACGCAATAAACCGATTTCTCTGTTTATTTGAATTAAAAGAATTCCAGAAAAATCCAGAAATTGTTTAAAACTTCAATAAATCATAGAAAATTCATATTAACTCCAAATTGGACTAATAATATATGAAAAATTATCAGAAAAATGCAAGGATTATGAATATGCAACTTGTTTCTATGTTTGACCATTTTAAAATGGGTGAACAGTAGCAAAATGCGTATGGCATAATTTGAATTTGAAGTTTGAATTTGCATTCCAAATGCAATATACTTCAATTAAATTGAATTTTCCACAAACCAGTACCATATCCATCATGTACAACCTTCTCATGTGCTTGTGCATTTTACTTATGAAGTTGTCCCCCCTTTGTTGATGATTGCCTCCGATGACAGACGTTCCGAGACGGTGATCACCCCCGAAGAAGAAGACCACCGTTAAGACCCGTGTATCGTCAGCGAGGAAAGAAAACCCCATTGATCATGTCTATAAAATCCCAATTAGCCTCTCAGTCTCGCTTATGCATGTTTAGGAGATCACCTTGTATCGATTCTACCGCATAGTTGAACCCATATCCGATGCATGACCTATCATCTTGTCACAGTAGTAAGAAAACCACAATCCTAGCTGACATAGGAGTTGATTGATATCATGTGGCCCGTGCAACTGTTACTGCTTATTGCATGCTTAGTGGTACAATGAGGTTGCTTTTGATGTGAGTCGGGATGATGGTGAACATGGTGTTGATGAAAGTGAAACTGTGTTGGTGAATCCACCCTAATACAAGGTGAACGATGAGAGGCTGTGTAGGAGTACACAGTGGGTTGTCTCGTTGAACACCGCCTTAAGCCCGAGTTCTTGTATGGTAATCCGAGACAAAGAGTACAACCACACATTGGGCTCACTGACACCTCTCGACCTAGTAACTCACCCCGATCTAAGTCCAGGAGTCACACCTAGTTCGGGATTTCCATTCGGCATATGCATAGAAAGTTAAAGGAAATGAAATGTGGCATTCATGGTAGGGCTTGTAGAACATGGCTTGTCAAGCGGAGAACCATCCATCGAGGTGGGCTTGTCAGTCATGCCTACATGGTTTGAGTCCTGGCTGGAAGCTCGGCCGGAACTCAAGTTAGGTTTGGAACTGAGAAAGTTGACTCCTTGGACTAGAACGGAGCTGTGTGTGAAGTGTTGTGGTGAACATCCTTGCTGTCACCTCTTGAACGGAGGCGAGACTTGGCGATAACCGATGGTCATGTGTGTGTAGTTTACACCCTTGCAAGGTTAACAAAACTATTCGAATAGCCGCGTCCGCGGTCATGGACTACTTGGAAAGCTGTGCTTGATTATTAGACAACTTGAATGGATACTTCTAAAACTCGCAAGATAAGCGTGAGTGCTATGGTGTGCTTCCTCGTGGGTAAGTCGAGGAAGTAACCATAGTGGTGTATTGGTTGGAGACTTGGTAGTGGACTCGTGTACGCTTCTTACCTCAAGTCTGGTACTCGTAGTTCAGGACTAGCCAAGTCAAAGCTGGCACTTCTGCATGTTGAAACCCCACCTCCTTTACCTTGAAACTTGAGCATCAGTAGTGTAGTTCTGATGTAAGTCTTGATGAGTACAACTTTGTACTCACGTTTTCTTATTCTATATTTTGGATGAGAACCCGGACCCCGATGGAGTCACCGACCTGAAGCTCGACGTTGACTAAGTTAGCATAGTCCCAGACAGCAGTCTAGACCCTCATGGAAGGGCATGTATGTTTACAAGGCTTCTCTAAGCCATTTGTTAAACTTGTCTGTACTCAGACCTAATTTTCTTCCGTTGTATGATGTACTGTTGATCATAGACATGTGATCTTTGTATGCTCTATGTGTAAATCAATAAAGAAGTACTTTGTAGAGTTATGTGATGATACCTGCTGTTCATACTAGACATTTGTGCTGCGTGTATGATTATAACATACATGTCTTAGTATGGGTTTTCGAGACCTTAGTTGTGATCTGGCTGGCGGTCTTTTATACACCAACTGGCCCTTAGATGTGCGCAGCTTGGGGCATCGCGATGCGATTGCTCATGACTCTGTCACGTGCACACTTTGTTGTATGATCGAGCCCGCCCTAGACCCCGACAAAGTGATCGGGCTGGAGTAAGGCTATGTAAGAGTTAGGATTCAATCGATAACATGGTTGAGGAGACTTGTCTATGAATATGGGATTCCCCACCCATAAGCATTTAGACTCGTGAGCGGACGATGAGGACCCATCTCAGTTGATCATCCGGCCTGAATGGGATACCCCTCACATTCGATGCTTTCCGAGAGTGTTCTGTGCTTGGCCTTGTCTGCTTAGACAAGTGGGTATGGCTCTCGGCTCTCCATGTGATTGTATCGTGACTAGAATTACATACGCCTACCCCGGGTCCCGACACATGGGTTAATTGTTCTTCTATTTGTTTTCATAACGTAGCACGGTTTTAGGCAAGCGCAGCACCATCCGTCGAGGTGGGCTTGTCGGACCGACAATACATCGTCTGGGTCCTGAACGGAAACCACGGCCGGATTCCCGATTGGGGTACATACTCAGATAGGCGATCCCCTGGACTAGAGTTGGAGCCGTGAGGTAAGTGTCGTGGTACTATCCTCGCCGACACCGCTTGAAGGTGACGAGTTCTAGGCGGTATGTGGTAGCTACGTATGTAAAGAAGTACAACCCTGCAGGGTTAATGAACTATTCGAATAGCCATGTCTGCGGTTATGGACTACTTGGAGATCTTTACTTGATAATTAGACAATTCAAGTGGATACTCTAAAAATCTCAAGATAAGTGTGAGTGCTTTGGGTTGCTTCCTCGTGGGGAAGTCGAGGAAGGATCCATGGTTGTGTATTGATATGGTGATCAAGATTAGATGGACTCGTGTGCGCCTCTCATCTCAACTCTATGTAGTCGTAGTACAGGATAGCCAAGTCAAAGCTTTCTGCATTAAAACCCCACTTGCATTTACCTTGATAACTGAGGATGAGTAGTATAGTTCTGACGTAAGTCTTGCTGAGTACGACTTTGTACTCACGTTTTCTTATTCTATGTTTTAGAGACGAGACCACTAAACCTGATGGTGGCCTCCCCGTCAAGCTCGACGTCGACGAAGTAATGTAGTCCCAGACAGCAGCCTGGTCCCTCTGGAGGGTCGTTGTGTTTTCTTAAAGGCTTCTTAAGCCATTTGTTAACCTTGTCTTTACTAAGACGTAATTTGCTTCCGTTGTTGTATGATGTAATGTTGGGTCACAGTTATGTGATCTCTACTTGTAACACTACTATATCTGCTCTGTTTAGCAGATACAATAAAACTATGAGTTTGTAGAGTTCATGTTGTGTTATCTGCTGTTATACACTTGGCATGCATGTTGCGTGTATATTTATATCGTGCATGTCATGTGTGGGGTTCGATACCTTAGTTGTGCTCTCGTCGGCGGTCTTTCTTACACCAAGTGGCCCTGAGATGTGCGCAGCTTGGGGCATCGCGATGCGATTGTTCGTGACTCCGTCACGTGGCACACTTCGTTGTACGATCGAGCCCAGCCGAGACCCCGACGAAGAGATCGGGCTGGAGTCTGTTTATGTAAGTGTTATGATTCAATCGATAATATGGTTGAGGCGACTTATCTATGAGTATGAGATTTCACCACCCATAATCATTTAGACTTGTGAGCGGGCGATGAGGACTCATCTCAGTGGATCATCCGGCCTGGATGGGATGCCCCTCACGTTCGATTCTTTCCGAGAGTGTTCTATGCTTGGCCTTGTCTGCTTAGACAAGTGGGTACGGCTCTCGGCACTCCATGTGATTGAGTTGTGACTGGAATTACATACGCAAACCCCGGGTCCCAACAGCCTCAGAACGAAGAAGGCTGAGAAAGCAGCCAGGGCTTCCCAGAAGAAGGCCGTGGTGGACATGAACCCTTCTGCTGAAGCAAATCCGCCGAAGCAGAAAAGCATTTCACTCACAGAAGCTCATGCTGAGCCCGATCGCCATACTGAACATCAGTTCCTTGATCCAAGTGAAGGAGAACTATGGGATCAATTGGGCGTGACTGAAGCCCTTTGGAAGAAATGTGAGGAAGAAGACCCTGAAGCTGTTAATCTTGGTGAAGTCTACATATCAGGCTCCATCGAAGCAATGATCACAACCATGATCAGTCAGCTGAAAGATTTGCACTCAAGGGACAAGGCTGAGACTCCAAAGATTCATAACTATCAGCGACGTGCCGAAACTGAAACTGATGACAAATTCAAGGTTCACAGCTGAAAATGCTTCAGAAGGTGACTGATGTAAACACCACCACCAAAGAAAACATCAACATCTTCAAAGGCAAGATCAAAGCTGTAGTGGGCGAGATGGTCAAAACTCATAATGGTTCGATTATGGAAAGAGATTCCAAGAAGCGCAAAGCCCCGCTAGAAGCTGAACCAGCTGCAGCAAAGCCTGCTGAAGCAAATCCATCTAACACGTCCCCAAAGAAGAAGACCACCATGAGGCGGAAGGTTACTTTGGCCTCGGACGCTGACATGGACTCCAGTGATGAGCCCATCGGACAAATGAAGGAAAACCCTGAAGTAGTTCCCACTCCTGCTCCCCAACCAAAGCCTTCCAAGCCCAAGCCAAAAGCTTCAGCTCCACCAACCAAGAAAACACCCTACACCTCCACTAACCACATGCACTCCCAAGAAAACACCCTCTCCACACACTCCTGCTCCACCTCCAAAAGCTCCAGCTCCCAAGCGAACCCCAACCCCTACTCCAACACCTGCACCAACGACTGCACCAGTTCCACCTCACGCACCTTCACCACCACATGTTCCATCCCCCACACCGCAAAGGACTCCTACCCCACCTGCTGCTCCCGCACCACCCCCATCCACTCACCCGGAAGCAAATGAACCCTCACCCTCAAACTCCAGAACGCGCAACTCGCGTGATTATTCTTCAGCTCGTACTGCCCAAGAATCTGAAGCCAATGTGTCTCGACCTGAAGCACATGAAGATGAAGATGAACAAGTAAAGATTCTGAATCCCTCGCAAGAGCAAGCATTGATAGTCGCTCAGACTTCTGGCCCGTCAAGAGCCTCCCCAATCTCTCCTCTGCAAAGGATTCGTGCATGTTCCCAACCCTACCAAGACACCCAGCTTGAATCAAACTACCATCGTGAAAATTATCCTATTTTCAAGGGCGCTGGCTGTTCTTCTCGGCATGGACCATAATTCAGTTTGGAGCAACATCAGAAGCGTCACCGATTCTTTGGTGTAAGTCCATATGCTTTAGACAGAATTGCCGATGATCTTCGCTTCTGGACTACGGAACAACAAATCCTATACACCAAAGTTTTCTTCCTGAAAGGTGTTTTATTTCGCCACAGGTATCTGGATATGCAAAGCCTTTCAAGTTCCACTTGCTTTCAGAACATCGCCGAAACAATTGAGAATCATAATTTGACTCGACTGTTTTCTTTGAGCACTCCCTTCAATTCTGAACTCATTAAGCAACTCTATGCCACCTTATATGTTTTTGGTGGTGCCAATGAACCCAGCACATGGATACTGGAATGGATGATCCATGGTGAAATCTTCAGAATGTCCTTTGCAGAGTTCATGGATATAGTCAATATCCCAAGGCATACTGGCAACCTAGAAAAGATTCATATGGAGCCAGATCTTACTGAAGAACAATTTGCTACCTTGTTTGATACTGAGGTCACTTCAAATTATATTCTAGAAAATATTCACCCGAAGCATTTGAATTTCATCTCCAAGACTTGGTTTTACATCTTGTCGCAATCCTTGATTCCGTTGAGTACTTCTTCGGAGGAATCCAACATATATCCAAAGAGAAGGCATGCAATCATGAAGCTTACGCATGGACTCGTATTTGACTTCGAGGACTTCTTCATTCGGAACTACGTACATGCTACATAATTTCCCTATACACTAAATCCATATGCTCCTTGGCTGCAAGTTGTCTGTGACCATGGACGCAATGAAGACTTTGTGGCTCGCCATCATCCGAAGCTTTTCATTCCTCCAGTGCGTGGCACTTTGGAATTGCTGAGGAAACCCAACGACATCTTTGCTACATATGTTGGGGTGCGCCATGAAGTCAATGAGCGAAACATCTCGAAGAAATTCCAGAAGGACTACCATCACTTTGGAGTAAATCTTCGGTCGCAGCAATTGCTCGAAAACTTCATTGAAGCAAATCAACGTCAGATGCAATTCCTTGCTGATGAAGTCAATCGCGTAGGAAACATTGCTCTCAACAAATATCAATATCTTCGTGTGCTCAAGCATCATTCTTGGAAGGGACTCCGAAAGTTCAACTCTATTAAAGGCCTTCGTAAAGATCGCATTTACAAAGATTATGATCACCTCCAGCGAAACTTTTTCCTAGAAGATACTATTGACCGCCCAAATCAGAAGCTCCCACCCCTGCACAAGATTGATGAAGTATTCTTCGTCAACGAGCCAGATCCCATCAGACAGGACACCGTCTCCCAGAATGACTCCATCACCTCGAAGGATGATGACAGCCTCGACGACAGCGATCTCGACCTCAACCTCATCACCCAGACGAACCACGAAGATCTTCCTTCGTCTATGTCGGAAGAAGAATCTTCCGGAGATCAATCTTCTTCGGATGAGTCCACGTCAAGTTCTGCTTCGTCAGGCTCCAAGGGTGTTGATGCCGCGAAATAGATCTCTCAAGAATCTTGCCAACCTTTTGTCTAATCATTGAAAAAAGGGGTAGAATGTTGCCATCGATCAGTTAGATTTGCATCGGGGAAAGGGATTTAGCTATTTTCTTTTTGCTTCACTTGGTTTAAGTTAGAACAAACATTCCATTCCCTTCGATTGGGTTGTAACTTAAGTTTAAATTCGGTCATGGTACTCCTGTGCTACACTTAAGTTTTAATAACCCTTTGCTTGCCAGTATTGTTTCGTATCCTCTATCTTGCAGGTGGTTATTATTTTCATAGGTCATTGGAAGAAATTGCACATATATCTGGATATCTATTTTCAAATGCAATTGTCTTCGCTAAGATATTTGTTTTTCTCTCCACCAACGAAATATCTCTCAAGCATTAACTTCGATTATATAAATCTTTGATGCTTGCATTCAGGGGGAGCCAAAACCTTCATATCTTAGAGTTTGTCACATCACTTCACAAAAACTTCAATATCTTTTATCGATGCCTGTTTTGTCAACAATAGTCCAAAAAGGGGGAGATTGTAAGAGCAAAGTTTTTCCCCCATGTGTAATGGATATTGTTGGACCAGATAGTGGAGGAACTAACAATGTTTTCTAGTGTGAACAGTTGATTAGGTTCTTGAAGGAAAAGCTAGTTGATAAAGCTTCAAGGAAGATTTTCAAGTTATCGAAGAATTACCCCTTGAGCGAAGCTTAATCACGGAGGATGACCCCCAAAAATGAAGGTGTTCTCAAGCTCAACTCATCGAAGGAAATGAAGAAGACGGCGCAAGACTAAGATGCTTTTGTGTAGTTCTTTTTCTATGACCTTGGACGAAATGAAGACTTTGTGGCTCGCCATCATCCGAAGCTTTTCATTCCTCCAGTGCGTGACACTTTGGAATTGCTGAGGAAACCCAACGACATCTTTGCTACTGTTGGGAATGTGCCCTAGAGGCAAATAAAATATGTTTATTGGCGTATTCCATTAGTTCATAATAAGTTTTATACTGTGCTATAACTGTATTAAGCAGAAACATTAATACACGTGTGGTATAAAAACAACCAGGTCCCTAGTTAACTCTAGTAAACTAGTCCATTGGGCAATTGATGATCAAGGTTTCCTGATCATGAGATGTGAACAGTCTATTGAAAATGGGGTCATGTCATTGGGAGAATGACATGATGGACACACACCCACCAGAAGTGTTGCAATGTGATCCAGTCACATAGTTCAACATTGCGATAACTATAAATGTAGTGACCCGATCCTTAAGACCGTGATGATCATACATAATTTCTGTCTACCAGGATGCTTTGAGTGCATTAACCGTTACACTGAAACATGGTAACCATAAAGGTGTATCTTGGGTATTCCGAAGTAGATATGTTTGTCGGCAACGAGAATGAACTAGGTATATTGGATACCGACGATCAAACCTCAGACAAACAAAGTAACGTATGACAAAGGGATCAGGACTCAACGTTAACGGTTCAAAAGATGAAGTTAATTCGATGGAAGCGCAGGGGCTCATCAAGGATTGTAACCAGATCCCACATGATTGTCATTGGTCAGAGAGTGTCTGATCATGTCTGCTTTTTCCCGAACCGTAGGGTGTCACGCTTAAGGGTATTCGACGCAATAAGGATTGATGCGGGATCATTGGTGAAATAAGAGAGAACACCGGAATTGTTCCGGGAGGTGCCGGAAGTTGTTCTGGATATTTTGAAAGGTTCAAAATAATCTTTAATAATGTTTAAATATGTTTTATTATTTAATAACAGAATTAAATATTAAAATATGACTAAATATAATCAAAAATGAATTAAAAGGCATATGGGCCTAAAGAGGCCCATTAGGGGAAGGAGGGAGCTCCGCCTTGGGCCAAGGCGCCAAGGGAGGGAGCCCACCTCCCCTAGCGGCACCAACCCCCTCCCCTCCCTAGGTTTTAGTCCCACATGGGAAGGGGAGGGAGGGTGGCAGCCCTCCTTGGCCTATATAAGGAGGGGTGGGGTGCCTTTTTTCTTCACACAATTTGATTTGAGACAAGTTTCTCAGATCTTTCTTCTCTCTCTTTCTCCCTCATCTAGTGGACTCCCCTTGTTTGGAGTCTACACTTGGTTGGGGTTTCTCCACCATACGCACGTCGTCGTGCTGCTGGAATCGGGATCCGAATCCATCTTCTTTCCGCTGATCTTCTGGTTCGGAGCCCGGAGGGAACGTCAGGTACACCGTATGCGTGTAATCCCGCGAGGCGCTACACTTGTGGTGCTCCTTCATCGTTGAGGCCGTGTCGCGACGTCTTCACCGACAACGTTCCGACAGGGAAGTAATCTCGTCATCGGTCTTCAAGGACCGGGTGGCCTCAGGAGTCATCCTGGATCTGTGCGACCTCGGGGATTGCCGGTACGACTACATCAACCACAATCACGCGGGAACGTTTGCCGCTTAACGGACTACATACTGGTATGTGACCAATTCCCTCTGTTACTTGCATCGCCATAGCATAGGTCTTGGGTTCGGGACGCGTAGGTCATGAAAAATTATTGTTTTCTGCCCCGTTCCCCAACAGTGGTATCATGAGAAAGGCTATGCGTAGATGTATTGTACGGATAGAACACATCTAGTATGTGGGCATCAATTCTCCAATTGTTACCCTCTCACGTGTACTCGTTTAGCATTGCGGAAATGTCCTGATGAAGCGGCCCCGACCGACCTTACGCGTTTACGCGAGACTGGTTCCACGCTTGACATATGGCTTGTACCATATAAGTGGCTGGGGGCTGTCTGTTTCTCTAACATTAGCGATGCGAAGACGTTTGCAACGGAGGGCCCCGAAAGGGGTGTAATAGAGACAATGCGGGATTGGTGTTGTGGTTGTATGTTCGTAGGCATAGAAACGGTTCTAGCTCGAAAGCCCTATCAGCCATGTAAAATTTGCAGGGGGGCATCATAGTTAGTATGATTTATACTATAGCATCCTGTTTTTCTTGTATTAGATATACGACGGTAGCATTATAGGATTATCCCTCACTAATCCAACAAAGTGTCCTTCCTTAGTGAAGGACCATCTGGAAAGATCTCCATTATGGAGGCATCGCGTGTCACACGGGTGTCAAACATATTAGCGTTCAAATGAGATGGGTGGAGCAATCCTAGCATGTCCAGAAACATGGCCTTGCATACGCGGCATATAATCACTAAGGTTATTGTGGCGAGACTGGCATATGCAAATATGGCCTCGGGACAAAGTGATTGAAAGATCGAGCATGAGTCACATGGATGATGTGATTGGCATGATGGCCTACCTTGAGAATATAATGATGGTCGTGTCACATGGGGGAGGTATAGTTCTCAAGGATTGTGTAATCACTTAGAATAAACTATGAGGGATGTTTGTCTGAGTGGGAGTTCTAGAATTGTTTAAAACATGAACTCATATTATGAACTTAATCTTCATGTCTTAACAAATATCATTGTAGATAATGTCATAACCAATGTTTATAACCTTGGCTCTTTAGTGTGATGTAGAACTTAAGGAAAATGGGTCTTACTTCATTGATGTGTACCAACACCGTTAGAGACATAATCATTACTAATGACTTGTTAAAAAATAATACAAGAACTACTAGGAGATACACCGGATAACTCCGTAATTGAGGAAGATGATGATGAGTATCGTATTCATCGTCTCTTATTCAACGACCGTCCGATACACCATACTTCATTCTATGGAATCTGAATTGTGAATGCATGATTAAGACACCAACACGTATGACGTGCTAGGTGATCGTAAAAGCACTAAGTCAACAAATCAGAGTAATGGAATATGATTATATGGACGGGGTTTCTTTCAACCATGGTGGAAGGAACAACCTGCTGAGAAAGTCACTTGGAAAATGTATAAGATACATGAACACCTTGTGTACAAGTTGGACTACAGAATGACTGGTTACTTTGCGATAACTGGGGAGTTTCATCCGTTTCCTCCCAGCTACAAAGACCGCGTCTATACTATGTCATGAAGGAGAATCGTTCACCTGTCATGATGTCATGGTTAAAGTTGTGAACTTTAAAGGTAGAACCAATGCAGGAATAGTCATTGACGGAGAAAGTATATTTGATACACGGGTTATAAATATCTTTCTCCACAAAACACTGATTGTGGTTGATTAAGTATTCGATGCTTGAACTCACTTTTTTAAGAGTGGCTTGGAAGGGATGAGGTGACAATGTGTGCTGACGGTAATCAAGATAGTTGATGGTCGACAACACTCTCCCTCTACATCTATCATTTGATTAGTATATGAATAAATTTATGATCGTTTGAGTGTGAACCTTATTAGTGTGTCTTGCATCTCGCGAAGACAATTATTCATATTAGTGAGAAACAAGTCAGTTGTTCTCCTTTTATGAATGATATCTTTTATGGTGACATTACGGTTATGAATGAGTTATTCTTATATTGATGGTAGTAGTTTGATCATTTATAAGAAATATGGTAATGCCAAGAATTATCCAAACTTAGTAATGACACTACCGTTTAAGTCATGATTGGTTTGATGAAGTCTTGAGATACTTGATCTCTTGACACATGCAAACCATGCCTCTTTTGGTGAGATGACTGAAACCTCGCATTCTGGTAAAACAGAGTTTGCGATGACTGTTGCATATCATACATAGTGATGTATCATATTTCAGCATGTAGTGAATTTCATTATTTCATAAACTTCAGATGTGCACTTAGATGAATATGTGTATTCACTAATGAAACATGAGTCTGGGATAGTTTGCTGTGATCAAAGGGATTTCAGAATGCAGACGGGTACTAAATTAACGAGAAAAAACAAGTCTCTACGATTTGATCAAAGAGACAAATGTTTTGAGATAGCCTTCGGCATACGGACTTGTGTGAAAGTTGTTCCACAAATTACAATGCTTGGAACACTTCAATATTGTTGATGTGCCTGAACATTATAATCATACTTGATTGGATAGTTTATGGTATAAGTTATCTCTTACCGAGTTACGTTATTATTGTTTAGAGTTATTAGTTTAATAATAAAACACCCACTTCAGTATAGGGAACCATCTGAGTTCGTGGAAACCAACACTATATAAGTTATGGTGTGTCATGGTTTCTAGGAAAATAATTTATGTGGTAAATTATCTTTGTAGTGTATCCTTAGTCAACTATGTATGCATCTTCCGCAACTAGGGCCAACGAGCAAAACTTGTGTTGCACAGTTTGGTGTTTGTCAAGAAGTGTTCTTGATGAATGTGTTAATGGAAGAAAGTGAAAGTTCAAACAAGGTAATTGACCTTGCCTCCAGATGTCAGAGTAGCGCAACGGAATGTGTTCCGAAACCAAAGCTCTACAATTAGAGGAGAAAATGATGATAGTGATCATGGTGTTTCGGTTGAAAATTTTACTGAACAAAGTAGGATTCCAGAATACATATTTGCTGTCAGAACCCTCTGTTAGGTATGTGCTAGGATCAAGACACAATTTGCATCATGTGAAAAATTTCAAAAGAAATTGAAATGGGAGAGAGAACACCCCCCAGATGAATTTAATTCAAATGGCCAGAATAAAAGTTGCTCCAAAAATTCCTTTTGCATTTTTGAAAAGTCTTATAAATGAGTGTGATCACATATCAAGTGATGTGGTAGCAATCCCATACTCATGGATTTTTCAAATATTCAAACAGGAGCATGGAATTAAATAAATACCCCTATTTGAATTTGAATTCAAATATTTTTATTTTCAAAAATGTTCAAAAGTTGGGAATGACTAGCTACTGGTCATGTAAGTCCATATATAAATTTTGAGCATTTACAAAAATGCCTAGCTATTTTATTTAATGGGAAAAATTTTACAGAAAAGAAATAAAGAAAGGAAAGATTAAACAGACAGAAAAATTAGAAAACCTTACCTTTCGCCTAGGTGAAGCCCACCCAGCCGGCCAAGCCAGCCCAAAGGGGCAAGGGGGTCTTCTTCCCCGTCCCCGCGCTCCCAAGCTGCTCGGTGGAATGCCACCGAGCTAGCCGAGCACGGCGACGTCGCTATGGTCGCCACCTGCCCCTCCCGAAGCCTCTAGTCCCGCCTCGCAGCTCCTCGACGAGCCGTGCTTCCATTCCCCCCCTCAAGAGCCTCTCCCTCTCACTCCCGCAACGAACCCGACGACGACACGAGCGCTCCCGTCGCCATGACGTGAAGCACCCGTAGCCACCATCGTCCCCGAGTCGCGCCATCGTGACCATCGTCTCTGCCACCGTCTCCTTCGTCCTCCTGCAGAAGCTGGCGAGCTAATTCGACCTCGAGCCCACACGAGCTTCACCGAGACGTCGCCGGACCCGCAGATCGTCGTCGTCAAATTCTCCGCCCACACAGCCTCCCCGGCCTCGCCGTCTTCACCGTTAGCTTCAGGGTGAGCTCCTTCACCTTTCCCCTAAGCTCGCAGCACCTCTTTCCCTCTGTAGCGGAATCCGCCATGAGACCCGAGCAAGCTCGCCGCCTCGGTCGAGCCAGAGCTCGTTCTCGTGCCCCTGTTGATGCCCCAGTGCGTGCATTTGGCTCCTGTGTGCACTAGCGTTCGAATGCGCCAAGAATTAGCTCAAGTCATGCCCTCTAGCTCCACTTCCGACCTCGCCGTTGTTCTGCTTCCGCCGGAGAAGACGCTGCCTCCCTCTGGTCCTCCCCCCGAGCCTCAGCTACCACCAATCGACGCGGGTGAACTCTAGGAACACGCCAGTGCCCTCCTCTTGGCCTCCCATGCCCTAACTCGCCATCCCAAGCAACTCCAGCGAGGCACAGTGCTCTTCGTCGACGAGCTTCGCCATTAGGGCTTAACCCAGTGCCTAATCACCTTGGCCCCACCCCCAAGTGACACTTCCATGTGGGCCCAAGGCCGGAATATTCTCTCTGATTAGTATAAATCAAATTAAACTTGTTTAATTAACAGAATAGAGAATGACATGTGGGTCCCTTCTGTCAGTGGCCCCCTGACATCAGCCTGGTGTCACAGTGACACAGTAATTCTTATTTGATTTAAAACAAATCCAGAAAATGGCAGAAAATATGCTAAACTTTGTAAATTCATAGAAATTTCATCCTAACTCCAAATATAGCAAATAATATGTCTAAAATTATCAGAAAAATTCAAGGATTCTGAATATGCAATTTGTTTTCATGTTTGAACAAGTTAAATTGGGTGAACAGAGAGAACAATGCATATGGAATTCATTTAAATTCAAATTGGAGTTTGAATTTGCAATTCACTTGCAATATACTCCATTTAAATGGAATTGCCTCACACATCAGAAGCATGTATACCAAGTTTCAACCTTCAACCATGTGTTTGTGCATTGTACTTATGTTGCCCTGCTTGATTGTTTTTTTTCGATAGAAGTCGAACCGGAACAGGAGGCTGCCCCCTTCGTTGAAGACCCCGATACCGAACCTCATTAGCAAGGAAAGCAAACCCCCATTGATCATGTCGATAAAATCCCACTTCCCTCTCAGTCTCTCTTATGCATTATTTACGATGATTAGCATGCTACATTTCTACCGCATAGATGAACCCATTCCTTTGCATGACCTATCATTTGTCACAGTAGTAAGCAAACCACAATCCTAGAAAATGTAGGAGTTGATTGATATCATGTGGCCCCTGCAACTGTTACTGCTTATTGCATGCTTAGAGTGATACAATGTTAATACTGTTATGTGAGTCGGGATGGTAGCAATCATGTTGATGATGGTGGAAATGTGTTGGTGAATCTACCCTAATACAAGGTGATCGATGAGAGGCTGTGTAGGAGTACACAGTGGGTTGTCTCGTTGAACACCGCCCTAAGTCCGAGTTCTTGTGTGGTGATCCAAGATGAAGAGTACAACCACATATTGGACTCACAGACCCCTCTCAACCTACTAACTCATCCCTTTCGATGTCCAGATGTCGCAGTAGTTCGGACTACTAGTAGGTTCGTGTCCTGGCTACTAAGTGAGAGAATGCTCAGCCGAGACCGGCTTATGCACCACGCACACATCATCTGGTCCACTTCGGTAAACCGGTCGGGTTCATGATAGTGGTAGCCAGCCCAGGTAGGCGGCTTTCTTGGACTAGATCATCTATGAGGTAACAGTTGTGGTGGCATCCTCGCTGTCACCTCTTGAACGGTGACACGTAAAAGGCGGTAAGTGATAACATGTGTGTGTAGCGGTACACCCCTACAGGGTTAACAAAACTATTCGAATAGCCGCGTCCACGGTTAAGGACTGCTTGGAAAGCTTAGCTTGATTATTAGACAACTTCAATGGATACTTATAAAACTTGCCAAGATAAGCGTGAGTGTTATGGCGTGCTTTCTCGTGGGGAAGTCGAGGAAGGCACCATAGTGGTGTAATTGGTTGGAGATGTAGTGGACTCGTTTACGCTTCTTACCTCAAGTCTGGTACTCGTAGTTCAGGACTATCTAAGTCAAAGATGGCACTTCTGCTTAGGAACCCCACCTCCCTTTACCTTGATACATGTGCATGAGTAGTATAGGTCCTACGTAAGTCTTGCTGAGTACGACTTTGTACTCACGTTTTCTTATTCTATTTTTTAGATGAACCCACTGACCCCGAAGGTGGATTCTTCCTCGATCTCGACGACTGAAGACCAAGCTAGTGTAGTCCCAGTCAGCAGACTGGTTCCCTCGTGGAGGGCTTGTGTTTAAATAAGGCTTCTTAATCCATTTGTTAAACTTGTCTGTACTCAGACCTACTTTCCTTCCGCATGCTTGTTGTAATGTCAGATCACGGTCTCGTGATCTCTGTGTGCACTCTGTAAGAGTTATCAATAAAGTTGTAAACTTTGTAGAGAATTGCAATGATACCTGCTGTTCATACTAGACATGTGTGATGCGTGTATGATTATAGCATGCATGTCTTAGTATGGGTTTTCGAGACCTTAGTTGTGATCTGGCTGGCGGTCTTTTATACACCAAGTGGCCCTTAGATGTGCGCAGCTTGGGGCATCGCGATGCGATTAATTGTGACTCCTTCACGTGCACACTTTGATGTATGATCGAGCCCGCCCTAGACCCCGACTAAGTGATCGGGCTGGAGTAAGTCTATGTAAGGGTTATAATACAATCGATAGTATGGTTGAGGCGACTTGTCTATGAGTATGGGAGTTCACCACCCATCTCATTTAGACTTGTGTGCGGACGATGAGGACCCATCTCAGTTGATCATCCGGCCTGGATGGGATGCCCCTCACGTTCGATGTTTTCCGAGAACGTTCTGTGCTTGGCCTTGTCTGCTTAGACAAGTGGGTACGGTTCTCGGCTCTCCATATGATTGTGTTGTAGCGAGTCTTGCATACGGTAACCCCGGGTCCCGACAGACTTGGTATCAGAGCAGGACTGACTATAGGATTATCAGCCTTGGCCGAAGTCGAGTCTAGATTGCTATAGTTACATAGTTACTCTGGGTATATAAGTGAACAACGTAAGGCTTCTTTTTTATCCTTACCTTCATCGTTCTGAGTTCTGAGTCACCCTCATCTTATTCTACAGGAAGATAGGACTAGGCTCATCTATGTCTTACTAGAACATCTCGTTGTTTTCTTCCTTGTAGCCGTAAGAAAGTTGTGTTCGGTTTACTAGAGTTGATGTGCTTCCTGATTTCTTACATCGTATGTAAGTGTTGTTTCCATGTTGTAAGAAATTGTCTTTTCTTGCAATTAAAGCCGTTATGCTGTCCGAGTCATTCCAAGTTTCTTCATAATCTGATGCATTTGCAAACTCCTTCTTTCTATTTCAGATGGCAGATCTTCCCCCTCGGCAGATTGTTCGTTTGACTAGGTGCCTCGGTGTGCGTGGCCATCCCGCCATGCTGATCGAGATGATGTCCATCATTGGCTATCGATGGCATCCTGAGTACACCGTTGAGGAGCAGTTCCTTGACTTCAACCAGACACAGTTCCACTGCATTGTCAGGATCTACCCACACCACACTGGAGTCACTCAGCCTATCCCCTTTGGACATGGCATTGGCATGACTGAGAACATGGCTATGCAGGATGCTGCATACTCATGTATGACTCTGCTGAGAGAGGAGCACGCTATGCTTGGAGGCACATCATTCTGCTATATCCCTGCTGCACTTCCAGGAGAAGAGGGATATTACACCGGATTGGACACAGATCACTCTTTGGAGGATCCTTTGCTTCAGATCACTGCTTGGCACGCTTGTGAGAGAGATCGTGATGCACGTGCCCTTCGTTTTGAGCTTCAGGCCACCCTTGTCCGTCTGAATTGAGAACTTACACTCCTGGCTCCTTTTGTGAGTGTTGGATCAGTGGAGTATGATGCTATCTACCCAGTCAGGACACAAATGCCTTCTCGAGTTGCTTGGCCCGAGATTGGAGGCATTTTTCCACCCCGTGGTCCTCTGCTTCCACCCTACGCTGGACCTAGGCCCCATCCTTGCCCAAATGGATATCAGGGTCCACAGGCCTCCGTGTTTTCCGATGGTCACCTTCAGCTACCGGGTTACACGGGTAACTTTTACGAGGATTACTATGGAGATGGAGATGAGTGAGACCGCCTGTGGTCTTACTTTACTGAGGATGTAGTAGTATCTTTAGTATATGGTACGCCAGGTGTTCTAAGTTCCAGAGGCTTAGATAAATAATGTATAGGAAGTCAGAGTGCCTCTGAAGGATGTATCATCTTCATCACGTTTGTATTAGCTTGGAGCTTGTACTAAAACGATGTATGGTTTGTATGACAGCTTGTGAATATATGGCTTGTATGCTTTTATCACCATGTTTTCAAGATGATTACTTCCTTTGCTCTGTGATTCTTCCAGTACCGTCAATACTTTGTTTAGACTCTTCCAATCAACTATGTTTGACTTTGGTTTTCACCTTCAGGATGTCTCAAGGAACCTGTGGCCAGCTTGGTCATGCCCATGGTCGTGGGAATGAACCGGAGGAAGGCAACCTTCCACCGCCACCCACGATGGCTCAGGATCTATTGGAGGTTGAGAGGAACCGCCGAGACTCTCACCAGTTGCTGGAGGTCATTGCCCGCAACACCACTCAGTAGCGCAATGAGTTCGTGTCTTTGAATGACTTCATTCGGCTTCATCCCCCGGTTTTCAACTACTCCACCGAGCCCTTGACGCCGATGACTGGCTTCGCAGCATCGAAAGGAATCTCCAGGCAGTCCATGTTGCAGATGGTGACAGGGTCAGCTATGCCACCTACCACCTCGAGGGTGCAGCTAGCTCTTGGTGGGAGAATTTCCTGAACATGCGTCCCGCTGGACCGCCCACAACTTGGGATGAGTTCTGCACTTCATTCCGTGAGCACCACATTCCAAAGGGTCTTATGGACTACAAGCGTGAGGAGTTCTGTAACCTCACCCAAGGCAGAAGGATTGTTGACGAGTTTAGTCGTGAGTTCAACCGACTGGCTCATTATGCTACTGAAGAGGTCTCCACCGACGCCAAGAAGCAAGAGAGGTTCCGTCGTGGACTCAATTCTGGACTCCGTCGTGAGCTCAACCTGCATGACTTCGCCACCTTCCAGGTCCTTCTCAACAAGGCCATCAAGGCGGAGGACATGAACACCCCCAATGACTTCCGCAAGCACCCTAGTCGATGGTTCATCCAGCTCAGGCTCTCAGAAGCGCAAGATCTGGGTCCCCAACAACATGTTTCGCCAGAACAACCCACCGAGGCCATCCTATGTGGCGCCTCGTCCACCAGCTTCGTTCCACCCAGCTCCACCGAACAACCGAGCTCCCCGCACTGTCTATGGAGCCTGCTACAAGTGTGGTCAGGAAGGTCACTAGTCCCGCGACTGTCCCCAGAACTAGCTCCAGAATCAGAATGCTCCACCCCGTGCCGGAGGTAACAACAATGGTCGTGGCAAGGCACCCCCGAAGTTCTCCACCACCAAACCCGCTCCTCCCGCCAATCGTGGACGTGTGAACCAGATCTCAGCTGAAGAGACTGACGACACTTCTGACGTCATTTTTGGTACGCTCCCAGTCATTTATGTTCCTACTTCCGTTCTTTTCGACCCAGGAGCATCTCATTTATTCATGTCAGAAATTTATGCACTTCTTCATGAGTTGTCTTTTGTTGAAATGTCCACCCCAATGATAATTCAAACTCCAGGGTCAAGATGGCAACCTAATAGTGTAAGTCATGGCAATCAAATTGCAATTGAGGGTTTAGTATTCCTTGCTTCACTCATAGCCCTCAAGTCTTCAGACAGTGATGTCATCCTTGGTATGGATTGGTTATCAAGACAACATGCTTTTCTTGATTGTAAAGCCAAGTCAGTTAGACTTACCCATCCTTCAGGCCAGACAATAGATTATTCCTCACCAAGAACAAGAACCCAGATGCATTCTTTGAATGTGCTTCCCCTTCCCAACCTTGAAGATATTTCGGTGGTTCGTGACTTCCAGGATGTCTTTCCTGAAGAGCTGCCGGGTATGCCACCCGACAGATGTGTAGAGTTCATAGTGGATCGTATGCCAGGAACCGCACCAATTTCCAGACGCCCATACAAAATGGCCCCACGTGAGTTAGCTGAGCTTAAAATCCAACTTGAAGCTTTGTTGGCAAAAGGCTTCATCCACCCTAGCTCATCGCCATGGGGTTGCCCCGTTCTGTTCGTAACCAAGAAAGATGGAACAGAAAGGATGTGCGTAGACTATCACCCGCTAAATCTAGCGACGATAAAGAACAAGTAACCACTGCCCAGGATCAATGATCTTTATGATCAACTTGCTGGATCCTCTGTCTTCTCCAAGATGGATTTGAGATTAGGTTATCATCAAATCAAAATCCTAAACGAGGACATTCCAAAAACGGCTTTCACTACTCGTTATGGTCTTTACGAGTACACCGTCATGTCCTTTGGTTTGACCAATGCCCCCACCACTTTCTCGCGCATGATGAATTCGATCTTCATGGAATACCTAAATAAATTTGTTGTAGTTTATCTTGATGACATTCTCATCTACTCGAAGAACGAAGAACAACATGCCGAACATCTTAGGCTGGTATTGATGAAACTTAAAGAGCATCGCATGGATGCTAAATTCTCCAAATGTGAATTTTGGCTACCAGAATTGACCTACTTAGGCCACGTGATTTCTGAAAAGTCATTGCTGTGAATATCGAGAGAGTTCAGGCCGTCCTTGACTGGACTCCACCTGAATCGGTTAAGCAAGTTAGCAGTTTTCTTGTCTTAGCAAGCTATTGCCGCCGCTTTGTCGAGAACTTTTCTAAAGTTGCAAAGCCTCTAACTGAACTCCTCAAGAAAGATAAGAAATTCCAATGGACTCCCAAGTGCGAGGAATGCTTTCAAGAGCTAAAAAGAAGATTGACTTCTGCACCCTTACTTGCGCCTCCAGACACCAAAAAGGATTTCGAGATATTTTGTGACGCCTCACGGCAAGGGTTAGGATGCATACTTATGCAAGATAGACATGTTGTAGCTTATGCTTCACGCCAGTTGCGTCCACATGAAGAGAACTATCCTACCCATGATCTTGAACTCGTTGCCGTAGTTCATGCCCTGACAACTTGGCGACATTACCTCCTTGGTAATCGTTGCGAGATCTATTCCGACAACCAAAGCCTCAAATATAAATTCACCCAGCCAGATCTTAATCTCAGGCAAACACGCTTGATTGAGTTGATAAAAGATTACGACGTAGGAATTTCTTACACCCCAGACAAAGCCAATGTCATGGCTGATGCACTAAGTCGTAAGTCGTATTGTAACAACCTCATGTTACAACAGTGTCAACCACTTCTCCATGAGGAATTTCGCAAGCTCAATCTTGAGATTGTTCCTCATGGCTATCTTTCTACCTTGGTGGCGAAACCAACTCTTGAGGATCAAATCATAGTTTCCCAAAGGCGTGCACGAGGTGTTCGCCGGATCAAGGAGAACATTGCTAGCGGAGTTGCTAAATGTTTCTCCACAGATAGTAAAGGAACGGTATTCTTTGGAAATCGTTTGCTAGTACCTAAGAATAGGGAGCTAAGGCAACTCATCCTCAAAGAATCCCATGATACACCCCTCTCAATTCATCCCGGTAGCACAAGAAAGTAACAAGATCTACGCCAGAGATTTTGGTGCACGAGGATGAAGAGAGACATTGCTCGATTTGTTGTCGAATGTGATGTTTGTCATCGCATTAAGGCAGAACACCAAAGACCTGCTGGTACACTTCAACCTTTGCCTATTCCAGAGTGGAAATTGGACAAAGTCAGTATGGATTTCATCACTGGCTTTCCAAAAACCCAGAAAGGAAATGATGCCATCTTCGTTGTGGTGGATAGACTTTCCAAAGTTGCACACTTCCTTCCCGTTCACGAGTCTATAACTGCTAGCCAGTTAGCGGACTTGTATGTCTCTAGAATTGTGTCTCTTCATGGTGTTCCTTTGGAAATCAATTCTGATCGTGGTAGCCTTTTCACCTCTAGATTTTGGGGAAGCTTTCAGAATGCTATGGGAACTTATCTCTCCTTTAGTACAGCTTTCCATCCTCAGTCTAGTGGTCAAGTCAAAAGGGTTAACCAAATTCTCGAAGACATGCTCAGAGCTTGTGTTATCTCATTCGGAAAGAATTTGGAGAAGTCTCTTCCATTCGCCGAATTTTCTTATAACAATAGTTTCCAATCTAGTCTGAACATGGCTCCTTTTGAACTCCTATATGGACGACGATGTCGAACACCCCTTAACTGGTCAGAAACCGGTGAAAGACAATTCTTTGGACCTGATATGATTATGGAAGCAGAAGAGCAAGTTCGCATTGTTCATGATCAATTGAAAGATGCCCAGTCTCGTCAGAAAAGCTACTATGATCGTCATCATAGGCAAGAGAGCTACAATCTGGATGAGAAGGCTTACCTTCGGGTTACTCCTCTGAAGGGAACCAAACGATTCGATATCAAAGGCAAGTTGGCCCCACGTTACATCGGACCTTTCCGCATTCTTGCTAAACGTGGAGAAGTTGCCTACCAACTTGAACCACCCCCGCACCTTTCCCGAGTACATGATGTATTCCATGTGTCACAACTCAGGCGTTGCTTCAAGGACCCCATCCGCTAAGTCGACCATGAAACGCTTGATCTCCAAGATGACCTTTCTTATCGAGAATACCCCGTTCGTATTCTTGATTCAGCAAAGCGTGTCACTCGTCGTCAGAAGATTAAGTTTCTGAAAGTGCAATGGTCACACCACTCTGAGAGAGAAGCCACGTGGGAAAGAGACGACCGTCTCAGTGCTGAGTACCCCTCCATCCTCCCGCAGAATTCTGAATCTCGAGACGAGATTATTTTGAGTGGGGGCAAGTTGTCAGAACCCTCCGTTAGGTATGTGCTAGGATCAAGACTCAATTTGCATCATGTTAAAAATTTCAAAAGAAATTGAAATGGGAGAGAGAATACCCCAGATGAATTTAATTCAAATTGCCAGAATAAAAGTTGCTCCAAAAATTCCTTTTGCATTTTTGAAAAGTCTTATAAATGAGTGTGATCACATATCAAGTGATGTGGTAGCAATCCCATACTCATGGATTTTTCAAATATTCAAACAGGAGAATGGAATTAAATAAATACCCCTATTTGAATTTGAATTCAAATATTTTGATTTAAAAAAATGTTCAAAAGTTGGGAATGACTAGCTACTGGTCATCTAAGTCCATATATACATTTTGAGCATTTACAAAAATGCCTAGCTATTTTATTTAATGGGAAAAACAAACTACAGAAAAGAAATAAAGAAAGGAAAGATTAAACAGACAGAAAAAATAGAAAACCTTACCTTTCGCCTAGGCGAAGCCCACCCAGCCAGCCCAAAGGGGCAAGGGGGTCTTCTTCCCTGTCCCCGCGCTCCGAAGCTTCTCAGTGGAATGCCACCGAGCTAGCCGAGCACGGCGACGTCGCTACGGTCGCTACCTGCCCCTCCCAAAGCCTCTAGTCGCGCCTCGCAGCTCCTGGACGAGCCGTGCTTCCATTCCCCCCCTCCAGAGCCTCTCCCTCTAACTCCCGCGACGAACCTGACGACGACCCGAGCGCCACCATCGCCATGACGTTTAGCACCCGTAGCCACCGTCGTCCCCGAGCCGCGCCATTGTGTCCATCGTCTCCGCCATCGTCGCCTTCGTCCTCTTGCAGAAGCTGGCGAGCTAATTCGACCTCGAGCCCACGCGAGCTTCACCGAGACGTCGCCGAACCCGCAGATCGCCGTCGTCAAATCCTCCGGCCACACAGCCTCCCCGGCCTCGCCGTCTTCACCGTTAGCTTCAGGGTGAGCTCCTTCACCTTTCCCCTAAGCTTGCAGCGCCTCTTTCCCTCTGTAGAGAAATCCTGCATGGGACCCGAGCAAGCTCGCCGCCTCGGTCGAGCCAGAGCTCGTTCTCGTGCCCCTGTTGATGCCTTAGTACGTGTGTTTGGCTCCTGCGTGCACTAGCGTTCGAATGCGCCAAGAATTAGCTCAAGTCGTGCCCTCTAGCTCCACTTCCGACCTCGCCGTTGTTCTGCTTCCGTCGGTGAAGACGCCGCCGTCCCTCTGGTCCTCCCCCCGAGCCCCAGCTACCACCAATCGACGCGGGTGAACTCCAGGAACACGCCAGTGCCCTCCACTTGGCCTCCTGTGCCCTAACTCGCCATCCCGAGCAGCTCCGGCGAGGCACAATGCTCGCCGGCGACGAGCTTCGCCATTAGGGCTTAACCCAGTGCCTAATCACCTTGGCCCCACCCCCAAGTGACACTTCCATGTGGGCCCAAGGCCATACTAATCTCTCTAATTAGTTTAAATCAAATTAAACTTGTTTAATTAATAGAACAGAGAATGACATGTGGGTCCCTTCTGTCAGTGGCCCCCTGACGTCAGCCTGGTGTCACAGTGACGTAGTAATGCTTATTTGATTTAAACCAAATCCAGAAAATGGCAGAAAATATGCTAAACTTTGGAAATTCATAGAAATTTCATCCTAACTCCAAATATAGCAAATAATATGTCTAAAATTCAAGGATTCTGAATATGCAGTTTTTTTTTCATGTTTGAACAAGTTAACTTGGGTGAACGGAGAGAACAATGCATATGGAATTCATTTAAATTCAAATTGGAGTTTGAATTTGCAATTCACTTGCAATATACTCCATTTAAATGGAATTGCCTCACACATCAGAAGCATGTATACCAAGTTTCAACCTTCAACCATGTGTTTGTGCATTGTACTTATGTTGCCCCCCTTGATTGTTGTTTGTCGATAGAAGTCGAACCGGAAAAGGAGGTTGCCCCCTTAGTTGAAGACCCCGATACCGAACCTCGTCAGCAAGGCAAGCAAACCCCCATTGATCATGTCGATAAAATCCCACTTCCCTCTCAGTCTCGCTTATGCATTGTTTAGGATGATTAGCATGCTACGTTTCTACCTCATAAATGAACCCATTCCTTTGCATGACCTATCATTTGTCACAGTAGTAAGCAAACCACAATCCTAGCAAATGTAGGAGTTGATTGATATCATGTGGCCCCTGCAACTGTTACTGCTTATTGCATGCTTAGAGTGATACAATGTTGATACTGTTATGTGAGTCGGGATGGTAGCAATCATGTTGATGATGGTGGAAATGTGTTGGTGAATCTACCCTAATACAAGGTGAACGATGAGAGGCTGTGTAGAAGTACACAGTGGGTTGTCTCATTGAACACCGCCCTAAGTCCGAGTTCTTGTGTGGTGATCCAAGATGAAGAGGACAACCACATATTGGGCTCACTGACCCCTCTCAACCTACTAACTCATCCCTTTCGATGTCCAGATGTCCCAATAGTTCGGAGTTCTGGTAGGTTTGTGGCCTGGCTGCTAAGTGAGAGAACGGCTCAGTCGAGACCGGCTTATGCACCACGCACACATCATCTGGGTCCACTTCGGTAAACCGGACGGGTTCACGGTAGTGGTAGCCAACCGAGGTAGGTGGCTTTCTTGGACTAGATCGGCTATGAGGTAACAATTGTGGTGGCATTCTCGCTGTCACCTCTTGAACGGTGACAGGCAAAAGGCGGTAAGTGATGACTTGTGTGTGTAGCGGTACACCCCTCCAGGGTTAAAAAAACTACTCGAATAGCCCCGTCCGCAGTTAAGGACTTCTTGGAAAGCTTAGCTTGATTATTAGACAACTTCAATGGATACTTATAAAACTTGCCAAGATAAGCGTGAGTGTTATGGTGTGCTTTCTCATATCTCTCTTTTCTCTCTTTCTCCCTCCTCGAGTGGACTCCCCTTGTTTGGAGTCTACACTTGGTTGGGGTTTCTCCACCATACGCACGCTGTCGTGCTGCTGGAATCGGGATCCGAATCCATCTTCTTTCCGCTGCTCTTCTGGTTCGGAGCCCGGAGGGAACGTCGGGTACACCATATGCGTGTAATCCCGCAAGGCGCTACACTTGTGGTGCTCCTTCATCATTGAGGCCGTGTCGCAACGTCTTCACCGACAACGTTCCGACGGGGACGTAATCCCGTCATCGGTCTTCATGGACCGGGTGGCCTCAGGAGTCATCGTGGATTTGCGCGACATCGGGGATTGCCGGTACGACTACATCAACCACGTTCACGCGGGAACGTTTCCCGCTTAATGGACTACATACTGGTATGTGACCAATTCCCTCCGTTACTTGCATCGCCATAGCATAGGTCTTGGGTTCGGGACGCGTAGGTCATGAAAAATTATTGTTTTCTGACCCGTTCCCCAACAGCTACATATGTTGGGGTCCGCCATGAAGTCAATGAGCGAAAAATCTCGAAGAAATTCCAGAAGGACTACCATCACTTTGAAGTAAATCTTCGGTTGCAACAATTGCTCGAAAACTTCATTGAATCAAATCAACGTCAGATGCAATTCCTTGCCGGTGAAGTCAATCGCGTTGGAAACAGTGCTCTCAACAACAATCAGTATCTTCGTGTGCTCAAGCGTCATTCTTGGAAGGGACTCCGAAAGTTCAACTCTGTTAAAGGCCTTCGTAAAGATCGCATTTACAAAGAGAATGAGCACCTCCAGCGAAACTTTTCCCGAGATGATACTACTGACCGCCCAAATCAGAATCTCCCACCCCTGCACAAGATTGATGAAGTATTCTTGGTCAACGAGCCAGATCCCATCAGGCCGGACACCGTCTCCCAGAATGACTCCATCACCTCGAAGGATGACGACGGCCTCGACGACAGCGACCTCGACCTCAACCTCATCACCCAGACGAACCACGAAGATCTTCCTTCGTCTGCGTCGGAAGAAGAATCTTCCAGAGATCAATCTTCTCGGATGAGTCCACGTCAAGTTCTGCTTCGTCGGCCTCCAAGGGTGTTGATGCCGCGAAATAGATCTCTCGAGCCTCTTCCCAACCTTTTGTCTAATCATTGACAAAAAGGGGGAGAATGTTGCCATCGATGAGTTAGATTTGCATCGGGGAAAGGGATATTCGGTTATGCTACTCCTGTGCTACACTTAATTTTTAATAACCCTTTGCTCGTAAATATTGTTTCGTATCCTCTATCTTGCAGGTGGTGGTTATTTTCACAGGTCATTGGAAGAAATTGCACATATATCTGGATATCTATTTTAAAATGCAATTGTCTTCGCTAAGATATTTGTTTTGCTCTCCACCGAAGAAATATCTCTCAAGCATTAACTTCGATTATATAAATCTTTGATGCTTGCATTTAGGGGGAGCCAAAAATTTCATATCTTAGAGTTTGTCACATCACTTCACAAAAACTTCAATATCTTTTATCGATGCCTGTTTTGTCAAAAATAGTCCAAAAATGGGGAGATTGTAAGAGCAAAGTTTTTCCCCCATGTGTTATGGATATTGTTGGACAAGACAGTAGAGGAACTAACAATGTTTTCTAGTGTAAACAGTTGATTAGGTTCTTGAAGGACAAGTTAGGTGATAAAGCTTCAAGGAAGATTTTCAAGTTAGCGAAGAATTACCCCTTGAGCGAAGCTTAATCACGGAGGATGATCCCCAAAAATGAAGGTGTCCTGAAGCTCAACTCATCGAAGGAAATGAAGAAGACGGCGCAAGACTTAGATGCTCTTGTGTAGTTTATTTTCTGTTCTTTGAGTCATAGGGAAAATCGTACTATCAAGAGGGGTTTTAGTTTGTGGACACCAAAGTGATTGAGAAAATGCTCAGATCAAATCTAAACCAAGTGAGAAGCCAGAGTGAAGAAATCTCATGTGCACTGAGTTAAGTTTTGGTAGCTAAGACTTCGTTCTTTGGCTTCCGAAGCAGAACTAAGTCCGTGAGTCAGCTTTACTTGTTCCGCAAGTAAGGTTTCGCAGTTATGAAAAATCCGACTGTTGTGGACACGCGTCAAGCTGTCGCTTCGGTTCTGTAACGACCCGATTCAGTAAGAATCCAAGTCTCTGTGCATTCTGTGCTAGTCCCTAGATCAATAGCTATCACACACAGTACATGATGTAATATCAAGAATAAACCACATGTCATATATATTACATCGATGATCTAGTATTACAAATAAACATACCTTCATAGCTCATGGCTAGCTTACAAATATAATACAGCGGAAAAATAATAAAGAGCTTCGTGGCGTCCATCAACTCCACCGGCAAGTTGAGTATAGACATCGTAACCCTACATCGTACCACTTACTCGTCGTATATAATCCTGCAACACCGAAGGTTACAGCCCGACAACGGGTTAGTACATCTGATTTGTACGGCAAGTCACACGAAAAAGGATATATAATAGACCTACAACTACATGCAGGATAAGTCAAAGGAAAGGCTTGTGGTTTAGTTTTGCAGAAAGCTGATTCTTTTCCTCACATACTACAACTAATCAAATTTTAAGTTATCTTGCTAGTCCTAAGTATGGTTGAATCGGGCTACACCAATTCCAACCATCCCTTTATTAAAAGTTCCCACTCAAATTCTTATTAAGGTGAAATATCTGTCAAGACCATCCAACAACAATAATGCCCAGTTACTCAAAGTTGTCCGTAACCGTGGACACGGCTCATCATGATCAGTTTTTACACTCTGCAGAGGTTTGTACATTTTCCCCACTGGACTCAACCCGAAGATTGAGACATAGTCTATCAGAAGAGGTTGCCTCCACCCTTTGGTAGCCGGTACACCTATCATATCTACATCAGCTAGCTACCAGGGCCAGGTTCCCCACAACTTACTCATCTAAGCCAGAGCCCATATAGCCAGTGGTTGTACATGGAAGCTACTAGTCACATTGTCTGGCCGATCATTTTGAGCCTGGACGGCGCCCACTGCGTTCAGAGGGTACGCGCCATGACGCACCCGGTTCACCACCAAAACAACCATTCGGGAAGCATTTAGCCCTGGTCCCTCCTTATCCAAGGCACGAGCCCCAGGATGCCTTCCCTGCCCGTCCAGAGGTGATTTCTATTTAAGTTTGCTAGTCAAGTCATTAATCCTCACATAGCTCAATGATAACACAACCAATCCCCGTCTACAAATCAATAGCAGTATATGACAACCACGATCCTAGGTCGACAATGAAATACAGGATCAGAGCATATGGCTATCTGTCGGGGGATTGGTACCCGGGTAGGCAAACCCAAGCGGAAGCAAGCTTTCAAGACAAGGATGGACCAATTGGGCTGCAGCTGGGCCGAGCTGGGCAGAGGTACGGCCGATTGCTCCAAGGCAATCGACCATACCAAGCGCCAGCAGTCGGCCCAGGCGCAATCGGGCCACCCTTCTCCGAAGATGATCACCCGATTGGTCCGCATTTGGACCGAGGCCGATTCCTAGAAGGCCGATTGCCCAGAGCAATCGACCCCCCCAGGAACCACCAGTGGGTCCAGGCGCAATCGGAGCAACCTACCACCCAGTCGGGGGTATGATTACGAGGTCATAAAGGCCATATCCCGAGATATCTGGGTGGCAGGTAGGCCAGGTCGTGTCGAGGATTTCCTGGAGATACGGTGTCACCTCCCCGCCGATTCCGCGGACAAGCTGACAAGACCGCACCCCCTAGCTCCACTGTTCACTCCTAGGTTCTACGAGGTAGCAGCATGGGCCGCCGCTCGTAGGCTCCGGGTCACCCGGAGAGGAGCAGTCGGTGGGCCCAGGCCGATTAGAGGATGACGGATGGGTCCATTCGGCGATGAAGTTACCATAGTACCCTGGACTCACACTATAAGAGCCAGGGTACCCCCTCCTGCGCGAGGGACGCAACACCTGAGATCTCATTAACTCATTCCCCCTTAGGTTCATTTACTGCCCGTAGTTACTCCTCAGGGAAGCAGGAGAGGACCTTGCCCACGGCGGCGGTTTACTCCTTCCCCTGAGAAGATAGAAGAGCAGTTATTGTAGTTCCTTCATTGATATATAAGAGACAAGCAGGAGTAGGGGTGTTATCTCTCCGGAGAGCCCCGAACCTGGGTACATCGTGATGTCTTCACCGTGCTTGTGCCCAACCCGATTCCGGCACCATCGACATTCTCTCCCTCGTGTTTTCCCCTCACTTTAGCCATCCCCATGGCATCTGCCGTCACATATCGACGACAGTTGGCGCCCACCGTGGGGCAGACCGAGGCATCGACTGGAGTCAAGATCCGGACGGGATTTTCCTTTGCATCCGGCGGTAGCCATGCCTCCGGCCTGATTCTGAGGCGTGGGTCACTCGATTATGTAGTGGACTACTCGGCGCGGTACAGGGCTGGAGCATCCTTGCCGTCCGGAGTGTCGCTGCAAGTGGGAAGTCATCGTCTCTTCATTGGCAGCTTCCCTGAGGCATATCCCAGAGACATCCGCATCTTCTCGTGTGCTACAGATCCGCTCTCGACCAGGGGCTGCATCGCAGCACCTGGCCGGGAGGAGGGCTGACTGCACGCCGCGGTCATGATGGCGGGAGCATCTTCGTCGACCAACCGTGATCCGGCAAGCGCAGAAAGGAAGGCCAAGGAAGTAGCTGATGCGGCAGAGCGAATCGGCACCAGTGCGTTGCGGGATGTGTTATACACACCTGTGAACCGGAATGGTGATCCGGAGCAGGTGCACACCGAGCTGGAAACAGCACGGATCACTCTGGCTCGCAGGGCTGAGCAAGTGTTGGCAGAAGAGCGTCGGCTAGGAGCCATCACAAGGGAGTACAACGCAGCTCATGCAGGACCGCGTCGGCCGATTGAGCCCGCAGTCCTGGAAGACCTGAGAAGCCGAGGAAGAGCAGTCCACCAGCAGCTATCAGGAGCTGAGCAGCCGGAGCGTCCGAGAAGGCCGGTGCAACCGGAGCAGCCAGCGCAGTCGGCATTCATCCAGAGGCCAACATATAGCACACCGGACAAGAATTTGAGAGCCGCCGAGCAGATAGCGCTCGAGCTGGAAGAATTGGAAGGAGATGAGCGGCGCGAACAGTCGCTCCGAATGCGTGAGCTGATAGCGGCCGCAAAAGAGCAGAGGCTTGTGGCAATGGGCAATCAGAATGCTGAGCCAGAGGCATCAAGAGGAACTGTGAGGCCGAATGCGGGAGCTAGCCAGCGACCGAATGCATCGCGCCAGAACAGGCATCAACCTGCACCATCTCGGCACGACAGCAAGGTCAGAAGCAATCGGCCACCCCCAGCAGCAATCAGAAGAATGGAAGAGCCAGCTGTTAACAGCAGGCGCCATGACATGCCGCAGCAATCGGCGCCAAGACCAGCAATCAGCACCCGACTTGGCCCTCGCCAAATCGGCCAGAACGACGCAAGGCATCGCATTGAGCTCCTGGAGAAGGAAGCTCAGGAAGATGAAGAAGGAGAAGCTGGCCCATCATGTTTTGGTCACCGCATTCGGACGGAGAGATTCCCGAAAGGCTTCACATTACCGAGAGACACTCCCAAGTACAATGGCTCGGTGAAACCGGAAGATTGGTTGTCCGACTTCCTGACGGCAGTCCGCATTGCAGGAGGCAATCGGCGTGTAGCAGTCCGCTACGCACCTCTCATGCTGCAAGGCTCAGCGCGGACGTGGTTGAACAGTTTTCCCAAGGACAGTGTAAATTGCTGGGAGGATTTCACGACCGCATTCATTCACAACTTCACAAGCACGTATGAGAGGCCCAACCTCCCACGGCAGTTAGCTCTGTGTGTGCAAGGCAAGGACGAGCCCCTCCGAGATTACCTATCTCGGTGGATCAAGCTGAAGAATTCATGCGAAGGAGTCCATGAGATCCAGGCCATTCAGTATTTTACTGCTGGGTGCCTGGCGGATTCAATGTTGAAGCACAAGCTGCTCCGCAAAGACTTCACGTCGCTCGCTGAGCTTATGAAGGTGGCAAATGCATTCGCTATGTCCGATTCTGCGATGCGCCCTATCCAACTCGGAGTTGAAGGTGTGATCCAATCACCAGGGGCTCCGCAGTCGGACACAGAACCAAGGCCTCAGTCGGAAGGAAAGAAGAGAGAACAATCGCAACAACAACAACAACAACAACCAGCAGAACAACGGCAAGCGCAAGGACGAGCAGCCTGATTCCCAGTATGGCAGTCGGCAGGTGGCCGCTGTTCAAAATGAGGAAGATCCAGCGGCTGCAGGAGGCAGTCGGAAGATGAGACCAAATGTGAGACCCCCAGGGCAGATGAAGCCCAAATACACATTCGAGGATATGTTGGACGCACCATGCAAATTGCACAGCACGCCTGGGAGTCCGTCTGCGCACACCACTCGGCAGTGTGACTTCGTGAGAAGGATTGCAAAGGGAGAAGCTTTACCACCACCACCACCACCACCCCAGAACAGAGGACCACCTCAGCAACAGAACCAGTACCTGCAGCAGGATGCGGCTTACATGATTTTTACCAGCGAGTCCACAGACAAGGGTATTCGGAGAGCCCGAGCCCAAGAAGTCAATGCCACTATGCCGCCGATTCCCCAATTTGTGCACTGGTCCGAATGTCCGATATCCTGGGACAGAGCAGATCATCCCACCATTTTGCCGAATCCAGGAAATTATCCGCTGGTGGTGGACGCTCTGGTTGCAGGACCAAGATTTTCATGCAAGTTTTCTCGAGTGCTAGTTGATGGAGGAAGCACAATCAACATTCTGTACAGAGATACAATGCTCAAGCTAGGGCTCACAGAGCGGGACCTGGAGCGCAGTCGGACGACATTCCATGGGATTGTTCCTGGACTGTCTTGCACCCCCATGGGTCGCAGTCGGCTGGATGTCATATTTGGCACGGAAGAAAATTTCAGGAGAGAGCCGATTTGGTTTGAGGTGGCCGACCTCAGCAGTCCTTACCATGCCCTATTGGGGTTACCAGCATTTTCCAAGTTCATGATCAATGCACAGCAGACATACCTGAAGATGAAGATCCCGGGGCCAAACGGTGTCATCACAGTCACCGGAGACTTCAGGAAGTACCTCGAGTGCACATCCGCTGGCAGCAGTTTGGCTGAATCCCTAGTGGTGGAGACGGAGAAGTGCCAGCTCGGCAAAGTCATTGCAATGGTGCAAGCACAAAGCAAGAATCCACTTCCGGTTGGCCCTGCAAAGAGAGTAGATGAGGAATCGGCTTTTCAGTCAGCCAAGGACAGCAAGAAGATCGCTCTAGATCCCTCCGACTCAACCAAGTTCGTTGTAGTCGGAGCTGGACTTAGCGATAAATAGGACAGCGAGCTCGTCGAGTTCCTCCGTGAGAATCGGGACATCTTTGCATGGTCTCCACAAGACATGCCTGGTGTTCCGAGAGAACTCGCCGAGCACAAGCTGCACATTCGGCCAGGCTCGAAGCCGGTCAAGCAACCCCTGAGACGTTTTTCTGAGGACAAGAGAAGGGCAATCGGTGAAGAGATTGCGAAGCTGCAAGCGGCAGGTTTCATCATGGAGGTGCTTTACCCCGAGTGGCTGGCGAATCCAGTCCTCGTCATGAAGAAGAACAAGACTTGGCGTATGTTTATAGATTATACTTGTCTGAAAAAAGCATGCCCGAAAGATCCGTTTGCTCTACCCCGTATTGATCAAGCGATTGATTCTACGGCCGGCTGCGAGCTGTTGTCTTTTCTGGATGCTACTGCTGGATATCACCAGATCAAGTTGGCTGTGGAGGATCAGATCAAAACTGCATTCATAACCCCTTTTGGGGCCTATTGTTATATCACCATGCCTTTTGGTCTGAAGAATTGAGGAGCCACTTATCAGCGCACGATTCAGAGGTGCACACATTCCCAACTCGGTAGGAATCTCCATGTATACGTGGACGATTTGGTGGTGAAGTCGGCAAAGGGGATCACATTGCTAGACGATCTCAGAGAAACATTCGCGAATTTGAGAACTTATCAGATCAAGCTCAACCCGGAGAAGTGTGTGTTTGGAGTCCAAGCCGGCAAGCTGTTGGGGTTTCTCGTTTCCAAGAGAGGAATCGAATGCAACCCCGAAAAGATAGCTGCAATAGAGCGCATGGAGCAGCCCAAGACCCTGAAGCAGGTGCAGAAATTCACCGGTTGCCTCGCATCTCTCAGCCGATTCCTTAGTCGGCTGGGTGATAAGGCAATCCCATTATACCAGCTGACGAAGAAGACCGAGAAGTTCACATGGACCCCTCAAGCAAACGAAGCATTCCGAGAACTCAAGCGCATGCTCTCCACGGAACCAATCCTGGCTGCCCCGATTGAGAAGGAGCCAATGATGTTATACATTGGGGCAACCAATCGGGTGATCAGCGCAGTCATGGTGGTGGAGCGGCCCGAGAAGGACAAGGCACAGCAAATCCAGCGCCCAGTGTACTACATCAGCGAAGTACTCTCGGCATCCAAGCAGAACTACCCTCACTATCAGAAGATGTGCTATGGAGTGTACATGGCAGCCAAAAGATTGAAGCCATACTTTCAAGCTCACCTGATCACAGTTGTCAGCTCGGCTCCGTTAGCCGACATCATGGGAAGCAGAGATGCAACCGGAAGGGTGGCAAAATGGGCAATTGAAGTCGCCAGTCACGGCATCTAGTATGAACCTAGGACGGCAATCAAGTCGCAAGCATTGGCCGATTTCCTGGTGGATTGGGCTGAAACTCAGTACATGCCACAGCTCCCAATGTCGGATTGCTGGCGAATGCACTTTGATGGCTCCAAGATGAAGAATGGCCTAGGGGCTGGGGTGGTACTCACTTCCCCAAGAGGAGATCAGTTGCAGTACGTGCTTCAGATTCACTTCGCAGCATCAAACAATGTCGCCGAGTACGAAGCCCTTGTGCATGGTATCAAGCTTGCCAAGGAAATCGGTATTCGGAACATCGAGTGCTTTGGTGATTCCGACCTGGTGGTACAGCAGTGCTCGGGCACCTGGGATGCAAAAGATGCTAACATGGCAAGCTATCGATTCCTAGTGCAGCAGATCAGCGGATATTTTTAAGGTTGCGAGTTCCATCATGTGCCGAGAGCAAACAACGAAGCAGCAGATGCATTGTCCAAGCTAGTTTCCACAAGGCAATCAATCCCACCAGGCGTATCTCTGGAGCATATCAAGAAGCCATCTATCATTCCATCCCCAGAGTCCGAGTCCATTTTTCTCTCGGAGACCGATCTCGAAGCACTCAGAAAGGCAAAAGAAGCTCAACCGGCCAAACCTGCAACCATGAAGAAGCAGTCCAGCGCCCAGGGTGTCTCGGCAACAGCACCAGGGGCTGCCGATTGCGAGCCAGGGGCTGCAGAGGAGAAGAAGAGCAAAGGGAAGAAAGCGGAGGCCGCACTAGAAGGCACAACCTCCGAAGAGCCAATGACATCAGAAATTGCCGAGTGCAATGATGAATCTCCAGCTCCAGACGAGAAGTCAGCACCAGGGGCTGCCGAGTGCGTGCCAGACGCCGCAGTCGGCAGTTCAGAAGTAGAGGTCGAAATGGCAGACGTCCAAGTGGCCGAGATCGAGGAGGTCAGTGGTCAAGAGGCCGAGATCCAAGAGGAAGTCCTACCTCCGCATGCGGCCGTAATGGTGGTCGTCAGTGCGCCGTCATGGGCACAACCGATTAGAGATTTCTTAGCAGATGGGATCCTCACACCAGATTTAGAAGAGTCCTGGAAGATCAGCCGCAGATCTTGGGCGTATACAATAATCAACAATGAGCTGATGCGCAAGAGTGCAACTGGTATCCTCCAGAGGTGTGTTGAAGAGGACAGAGGTTTGGAGCTGCTCAGAGACATCCATCAGGGTGAATGTGGTCATCACGCGTCAGCAAAGGCAATCGCCAACAAGGCTTTCCGACATGGTTTCTACTGGCCAACTGCACTCGCAGCGGCTGAAAATCTGGTGAAGCACTGCAAGGGTTGTCAGCGATTCAAGGCAAAGAGTCATCAGCCAGCATCGGCACTGAAGACCATCCCAATAGCTTGGCCGTTTGCAGTTTGGGGTTTGGACATGGTCGGACCATTCAAGAGAGCTCGGAGTGGCATGACACATCTCCTAGTGGCAGTCGACAAGTTTACCAAGTGGATTGAAGCAAGACCAATCAAAAATTTGGATGGGCCGACTGCGGTTCAGTTTGTGGCCGACATCGTATGCAGATACGGTGTACCTAACAGCATCATCACCGACAACGGCACAAACTTCGCAAAGGGGGCGCTGGCCCGATATGCGTCTCAGCAAGGCATTCGGCTCGATCTAGCATCTGTGGCACACCCACAGTCCAATGGTCAAGTCGAAAGGGAAAATGGACTAATCCTATCGGGTATCAGGCCCAGATTGGTAGAGCCACTTGAGAGGGCACCCGGAGCATGGATCGACGAACTTCCAGCAGTACTGTTCAGCTTGAGGACCACTCCAAACAGGTCGACTGGATTCACTCCTTTCTTCCTGGTGTATGGCTCAGAAGCAGTCATCCCTTCCGACATTGAGTTTGATTCACCTCGGCACGCCCTGTACACAGAAGAAGAAGCAAGATTGGCAAGAGAAGACGACATCGACCTCAAAGAAGAAGCTTGTCTGTTGGCCTTGTCTAGGTCAGCAATCTACCAGCAGAAGTTGAGGCACTACCACAGCAAGAAGATTCATCCTCTCGCTTTCCGAGAGGGAGACATGGTGCTACGCCGAATCCAGAAGTCAGCAGGGCAGCACAAGCTATCCTCACCATGGGAAGGGCCATTTATTGTCAGCATGGCGCTCAAGAACAATTCCTATTATCTAATCGACTGCACCAAGGGCACTCGGCACAAGGACACGTCAGGAGTAGAGACGGAGCGGCCGTGGAACGCCGAGCTGTTGTGTCCGTTCTATAGTTGAGCGGCCGAAATTTATGTAAGCCATTCGGCAAACAGTCAGTAAAAGTTATCATGTCTCTAAAAATGAGCATTCGAGTACTTGTGTATAATTTCGTTCGAAGAGCTAGCCTCAATCGGCAATGCTCAGTCGTACCCGAGATGTGCGTAGCACACTCGGGGACTGGCCGACCGTGAGGTCAAGCAAATAAGCCGTCGAGGCACGGGGACTGCAGGCTGGCCTTCAATCGAACACTTAGCTCGAGTGCAAATCACTAGAAGGTTTGTGGCATCGAGGAGGGTGGCGATTGAGGCAGTCGGTAGTACAAATTCCCGGGAAACAATCCGAAAGAGGCCACCAAGGGCAGTCGACAGGACGGAGAAACCGATTGCGCTGCAAATCAGGACAGTGGACCTTGTAGCGAGCAATCGGTGCTTGATATTGCAGAATCCTTTGCGGTAAAAATCTTGTCGTGTAAAAAATGAAAACTTATCGAACCTTGGCCGGATGTCTACTGTTGATCCGATTGCAGACCGCATGACGGCAGCAAGGTCGACACAGCAAACATCCCCAAGTGTAGCCGATAAAGGAAACCGACAAAGACGCAAAGTCGATCGCACATGCAAAAGTGACGAACAAGCAATCAGATTGCATCAAAAGTAACAGGCCCAAGGCCGAATAATGTCATTACATCCAAAGTCACACCCAGTAGGTGTCGACAGAATTAAAAATATGTCTTACAAGCGGACAGTCGGAATACAAATTGAAGATAACATAGCTTAAGTAGTCGGAGGCACTGAGCTAGAAGGTGGAGCAGATGGGTCCGATTGAGCTTCAGAAGTCGCAGCACCTGTCTGTTTAGACTTCGGAGACGTCTGGGATGAGCCGCTATCGGAGAGCTCCTCGGCCAGGCCAGAGATGGTAAAGGCAGGGAGCGGTTTCCCTCCCTGGTCGAGATACGGAGTATACTCGTAAGGAGAAAACCAATTCACCATCGTGCTGGCTAGCCGATTGACTTCGACGTAGGTTTTCTCAAGAAGGTCAGAGGCATTGTCTCGAAGGCTGTGCAATCGGGAGAGCTTCACTTGAGGGTACCAAGACAGCACAGTCTGAAGAGCGGTCTCCGCACCAGTCCTTCCGGCAGAATTCAGCAAAACGTAGATCCGACTTGGGATAGCCTTAAGGAGAGTCCGAGTTTGCTCAGTGGTGGCATTCGGAGTGTCCCCTTGGTCAGAATCCTCGTCATCCTGAGTGTCTGCCTTACGGGTCTCGGCGGAGGAGTCGGCAGCATTCTTCATCTTCTGGAGTCCGGCCTTGAGCTCAGTCGGCGACCACAGCGCTTCAGCAATCTTCAGAATCCCGAGCTTGAAGGATAGGGCAATTCCTTGGATAATAGGAATGCGGGCTTGGGTGCCGATCAGATATTCATGTCGGGTCCAGACGTTATCTGCACGGTCACAGGTCCCTCCAGCGGCGATGGTATCCTCTCGGGACTTGGCGACAGCTGCATAAGCAGTCGCTTCAGATTCGGGGCAAGCTTCTGCATCAAGAAGGAAGAGCATAAGCAATAAGATAAGAGAAGAAAACAACCGAAAAGTGCACTCGGCAACAAGGAAGACTCACGGCCAAGGAGGAGATCCATTTCGGTCAATGTATCGCAGAAGCCCTTGGCTCGACGGTGCATTCGGGTGGTCTCCTCATAGCTGCGCTTCTCCAGTTCTTCGAACTTGGCAACGAGCTCGTCATGATCTTGGCGAATGGAGTCTCGGGCAGAAATTGCCTCATCCCTTTCAGTTTGCAGAGCAACTCGGGCGGCGACGGCAGCATCTCGTTCAGCAAGAAGCCCATCACCAGTAGCTGTCACTACGGCGATGTCGGCCAGATGTTTCTTCTCAAAAGCTGCCATTTCAGATTGGAGGCTTTGAATAGTCCGATTCAAATCTTTCTCTACCCCCTGCAGCCGAGTTACCTCCCCGGTGGCTTTATCAAGGGCTGGACCTTGTTGGCTAAGTTCTGTAGCCAATTCTGCAATTCGGCCTTGAAGATCATTTACCATAGGAATAGAAGCTACAAGAGAGCGCGAAGATCTCAGTACCAGAGAGGTTGTCAAGTGAAGAAGAGACAGTGGTGAGATAGAGGATACCTCTTAGCTTAGTGATTTCAGCCGATTGGTTATTAACCTGCAGCTGGGCCTGGGCGAGGGTTCGAAGGCTGGCAGTATAAGCTTCCAGGAGTTTTTTTGAAGACAACTCTTTTCTCTTCCATGACAGCCTGTGATGAACAGCAAGACGGAGTCAGACATAAAGCAACAAGTGAAAAAGATCCGAACCGATTGTGACCAATCGGCCCGAATCTCGGGGACTACACCCAGTGGGTGCGCTTGCGCGCACCCACCGGAAGAAAGTCTACCGATTGAGGAAGGCAAACGATAAAGCAAAAAATGCTAAAGATCCGAACCGATTGTAACCAATCGACCCAAATCTTGGGGACTACACCCAGTGGGTGTGCTTGCGCGCACCCACCGGAAGAAAGTCTACCGATTGAGGAAGGCAAACGATAAAGCAAAAAATTCTAAAGATCCGAACCGATTGTAACCAATCGGCCCGAATCTCGGGGACTACACCCACTGGGTGCGCTTGCGCGCACCCACCGGAAGAAAAATTGCCGAAGTAAAGCAGAGGTACAGAAGGAAAGGTTAAAGAGTTTACCGAATGGTGAGAGGTCAGCTGTTGAAGGTCCCGAGCAAGGGCTTCGGCGAACTCATTCACCCGGCTCAGAGTGCTCGTCACGGGATCCCGAGGACGAGGCGAAGCGTCAGGCTCAGCGCCGACATGACGGGCGCGAGAATACTCGGCTCGGAAGTGATCCACCGAGCGCATAAGAATCTCGGAGGGGGAGGAAATCGGCGGTGGCGCTGAAGTAGGAACGATGGTGAAAGCTGTAGTGGTGAGGACTGGCGGCACGGATGTTGGTGAAGGACCGGACTCACCCGATTGCGGTGGCGGCGCAACCGGGCGAGTCGGAGCAGAAGTGGTAGCACCGATTGGCGGCGGGATCGTCACAGTTGGTGGATCAGGTAGTACGGCAGGCGGAACGATGGAGGCAACTGGTGGTGCCGACACAAAAATCGGCGATGGGGTTGTCACCACCGGCGTATCAGAGGCGGTCATCGCAGCAGGGGAAGTCGCGACAGGCGAAGCCGGGTTGGAGCGGCGCGGTGGAGACGGAGCAATCGGGTCAGCCGGTTGCATTCCTCCACCACCAGGAGCCACCCGGTCCGCTGCACCCTAGAGAGTTGGGGAGGCAAGAGTGGAAGAAGAGGTCTTCGAAGTCGCCGCAAGACGGGCCTTCTTGGCAGCGCGCTCGGCGTCCTTGGAGGAGCGATGAGCGGGTACCGGCCGCTTGTGGACGGCAGCAGCAGAGGCAGCGGGCGAGATGACGGGTCGGGCACGGACGGGAATGTCGGTGTCAACGTCATCAAGCCCAATCGGCTCCCTGAAAGAAGAAAGGGAGAAGAATCGATAGAAGCAAAGGTAGTGAAGCAGGAGGCACAAAGACAAGAGCATACCCGATTGTCCTGGGTGCGCCAGTGGGCATTCGGCAGCGAAGCGGAGCGACGTTCAGCGGCGCCTGGACAGTCGGCCTCCGAGTTGTCGTCTCTTGGACTTGTTTGCCCTTGCGGGCAGTCGGCTTGGCCTTGGCAACTTGGCTAGAAGCCACACCAGAGGAGGAGCCGGCGGCCGAGGTGCGCTTGGCCGGCACCTTTGGAGGCCTGGCTCGAGGAGCTGCATCGGAACCATTACCCTTTGAGACACTATCAGCATCACTCCACTCAGCCAAAAATTGCTCAAGGGAAGGGTCAGGCGTACCCCCTTGAGCTGGCGGCCGAGTGTTGGTCTTCGGAGGGTTGGCGCGCTCGGCGTCATCATCATCAGCATCCATGGGGTCGGAGGATTCTCCGGAAGACTCGTCATCGTCTTCATCGTCCCCACTGGACTCGGCGGAAGGAATCTCGCCGTTGTACTCGAGGTCGGTGGGGTCCTCTTCCGTGCGATCAGGGGCATACACGCCAGCTTCCTGGCCGTCTTCCATGAGGTTGGACTGAATGAAGTGCTGAGAAGGAGGTATAAGCAGTCAGGGCAATCGGAAAAGAAAGCAATCGGAAGAGCATGTAATTGGAGCATACCACAGGCGGCTTTCGCTGGCGAATGAGATAATCAAGCCCGAAGCGGAAGGGATCAGGCAAGGCGCTAGAGGTGATGGCCTTCACTCGGGCGCAAAGGTCTTCGGTCTTCACCCGCCACGTGCAGAGCCGAGTGGGATCTCGAGGTCCCGACACGTCGCAGAGGCGGTGCACTCGGCGCTGCAAGGGAAGAATCCGAGCGTGAAGCCACGCAGCTACCAAGTCGGTTGGGAGGAGTCCTTCTTGCTCCAGCTGGCTGACCCTGGCAGCTTGGGCATCGACATCGCAGTCTCCGACGCCGTGCTTCAGCGACCACTGATGCTTCTCAATCGGCCGGGCGAGAGAGAACTCGGGAAAATTGAGGAGGTCGGGGCCTTGGTCAGGGGACTTGACGTAGAAAAACGAGGTCTGCCAATTCTTGCAGGATTGGACGATCTCGGGGCTCGTGTACTTCGACTTGCCGGCTGTGACAAGGCAACTGCCGCAGTCGGTCATGTCAGTCGGGTACGTTGGCTTGCCGCCTTCGATGGCGGAGGCCACCACAGCACCCGTCCGAGCGTTGTGAGCTCGGAGGTTGAAGAAGCGCTTTCAAAGGGCGATACTCGGACGGCAACCGAGGTACCCTTCACAGAGCGTCACGAACCAGGAGAGGATCATGTTAAAATTGGCTGCGAGGTGATGCGGCTGCAGTCGGTGGAAGTCGAGGAATTCGCGGAAAAAGGCGCTAGCGGGAAGGCCGAACCCACGCTCGAAGTGAGCGAGGAACACGACTCTCTCGCCGGTACGCACGCTGGGGACGACCTCGGCCTCGTTAGGAATCCGCCATTCGACTTCCGCGGGCATCTTTCGGGCGCGGACGAGAGACTCGACAGCGGCGGCGGTGGCCTGAGAGCCCTTCCAGCACCCGCGGCTCGCCTGCGACACATCTCGTCGAGGCGCCATGGTCTTCGCCGGCGAGGAGCGGAGGAGAGAAAAGAGGGAGGCAGAGCACGAGAGCTGCGGAGAAGAGTGGCTGCGATGGCGGTGGAAGCAGCGGAGAGCACGAGCCCATGGCCGGAGCAAGCGCGAGATGCAGACGCCGGCGGCGGGGAGAGTCGTGTGGAGCGTCGAGGGCGCAGAGGAGATAAGGCTAGGGGTCGAAGGAAGTGTTTGGGAGAAGGAAGAGGCGAAGCCCCCCCGGTGGCTTATATGGGCGGCGGGGGGGGGGGGGGGGGGAGAGTGGGATGACCCTGTGGCTATGTGGCCCGGTGTGGCTTAGGGCACAGGGAGGCCAACCGGCAGATCAGTGCAAAGGATCCCGGTGCAAGAGGCGAGGCGTGCGACGTGGGGGTCAGGCCCTGCAGTTATGTCACGTCGCGCGTGGGTCGTGGGTCCCAGCTCATTGATCACGTCGCGGGCGAATCGGAAGTAACCGTTGGAGGGAAATCGGCCAAAGAGATCTTTCTCATAAAATTGAAGACATGAATTAAGAGAGAACCACGTCCAATCGGATGGAAATTTGGTCAACCAAGTGTGATCTCCGACTCAGCCGACGAACTCGGAATGACGCACTCGAAGAGGCCACAGCAGTCGGAGAACGTCAAGGCAGAGATTGAAAAACTGCAAAGGCCCCGCGGTCAAGCGACCGTGGGACCTTTACAGCTTTAGGGGCTACTGTCGGGGGATTGGTACCCGGGCAGGCTAACCCAAGCGGAAGCAAGCTTTCAAGACAAGGATGGACCAATTGGGCTGCAGCTGGGCCGAGCTGGGCAGAGGTACGGCCGATTGCTCGAAGGCAATTGACCATACCAAGCGCCAGCAGTCGGCCCAGGCGCAATCGGGCCACCCTTCTCCGAAGATGATCACCCGATTGGTCCGCAGCTGGACCGAGGCCGATTCCTAGAAGGCCGATTGCCCAGAGCAATCGACCCCACCAGGAACCACCAGTCGGTCCAGGCGCAATCGGAGCAACCTACCACCCAGTCGGGGGTATGATTACGAGGTCATAAATGCCATATCCTGAGATATCTGGGTGGCAGGAAGGCCAGGTCGTGTCGAGGATTTGCTGGAGATACGGTGTCACCTCCCCGCCGATTCTGCGGACAGGCCGACAAGATCGCACCCCCTAGCTCCACTGTTCACTCCTAGGTTCTACGAGGTAGCAGCATGGGCCGCCGCTCGTAGGCTCCGGGTCACCCGGAGAGGAGCAGTCGGTGGGCCTAGGCTGATTAGAGGATGACGGATGGGTCCATTCGGCGATGAAGTTACCATGGTACCCTGGAATCACACTATAAGAGACAGGGTACCCCCTCCTGCGCGAGGGACGCAGCACCTGAGATCTCATTAACTCATTCCCCCTTCGGTTCATTTACTGCCCGTAGTTACTCCTCAGGGAAGCAGGAGAGGACCTTGCCCATGGCGGCGGTTTAATCCTTCCCCTGAGAAGATAGAAGAGCAGTTATTGTAGTTCCTTCATTGATATATAAGAGATAAGCAGGAGTAGGGGTGTTATCTCTCCGGAGAGCCCCGAACCTGGGTACATCGTGGTGTCTTCACCGTGCTTGTGCCCAACCCGATTCCGGCACCATCGACATTCTCTCCCTCGTGTTTTCCCCTCACTTTAGCCATCCCCATGGCATCTGCCGTCACATATCGACGACACTATCCTACTAGGTTTAAATCATAACTAATATATAATCCTACACATGCATAGAGTGATAATTTGCTACATGCATAATAGAAAATATAGGTTGAGGTATGGTCAAAGTGTAACTTGCCTTATACATTCGGTGAATTTCTTCGCTCTCGCGGTCCAGTCAACTCTACTCGTCACACTCCGAGAAAATCTATCGCAACGGAAGGAACTCAAATAAGAAATCACATCACAAGGCAACAAACGATCAATAATCAACACAAAGGGTTTTAGCAACCAAACAAAAAGGTTTTGAAGTGCAAAGGTGTCGATGTGCTCGAAGGTGATCGGTGGAAGTGAACTCGAGAGAGTCAACAGATAAAGATTCATCGGTAAGGAATTGTGATCATGGACATTTATGAATTCAAGGAGAATATCATGCCCACATGAAAAGTGTGTGAACCTTACCGATAACATGTCTCAAATGATCCAATATGCAAAAAGAATCACGTGAAACGGAATACTACAACACAGGTCATAGCAAGTGCAACATTGAACTGAATTTGAATTTAAACAGATCAAGAAACTTGTGAATTTTTTTGTACACATGATATAAACAGAAGGTACATGGAACGAGTGATCCAACGCAAAAAGAATCACTTGATTTGGATCAACGGTTTAAAAGATACGGCCTCCGGGATTTGAATTTGAATTTGAAATAGATTCAAACTCAAAAGTGTGCAAAAGTTTGAAAAGTTGATTCTATGCTAAACTACAGAACAACACGAGCGTGTAGCAAAAAGAATCACCTAATTCCGATACACGGTTTAAAACATACGGCTACGAAGATTATAGGGTGCAAACTGTGAAAAAGGACTTATTCGTGAATAAAATAAAAGTTTCTGTTGCAGACAGATCCTTTTCACTACAGGACAAAATTTCTGACGTACCGATGACGTTCGCCGGGCGCGGAAACTGAGGTTCGCCGGGCACAGAAATCGAGGCGGCGTCGGCACGGAAACTGAGGTTTGCTGGCACGGAAACGCCGGCACGGAAACGGAGGCGGCGGCGGCACGGAAACCGAGGTTCGCTGGCACGGAAATCGAGGCGGCTGCGGCACGGAAACCGAGGTTCGTCGGGCGCGGAAAATCGAGGCGGTGGCGGCACGGAAACCGAGGTTCGCCGACACGGAAATCGAGGCGGCGGACGATTTAGAGTTTCTTGAAAAAACGAAAAAATTTCGAAATCTTATATAGCCCGATATTTTTTTTAAATCCCTCTCGGGCTCAAATTGCGCTCGTGCGCCGGCTCGGTACGCATTTTCTTTTTCTTTAAAAACCGAAACTTCAAACAATTATAGAAAAATAAATACTCATAAGAAAAATATGAAATAAATTTCTAAATTCATCAAATAATACAAATAAATTTATTTAATGAATACATTTTCGAAAAAACAAAAGAAAAATAAAAACATTTTCTAAATGCTTTATTTAAATATAAAATTCTTTTCATAAATCAAATAAAGTCCAATAAATTTTTAAAAATATTTTTATTTGGTCAAAAGCATTGATAAACCATTTCTAAATAATGAAATATAAATTTTAAAATTGTTACACCAATAAATAATTTAGTAAAATAAAAATATCCCTTTGGAATACTTTTATAACTCTTTTAAAATATTTAATAAATCATTTCAATGAAATAAAAACTCGCTTAGCATTATAAAATCTCTAGAATAATTTTAGAGTTATTTATAATACTCAAAATAAAATTTTAAAAACTTTAAAGTAATATTCTAAATATTTTCCAACTTTATCAAAAAGGGGATTAGTCATTTTATATCCTCTCAAATGAATTTCCTTGAGTTCAAAAATGTTTTGAACATTCAGAAGAATTCCAATAATGATTTAAAACATTTTCCAACCTTTTAATAGGTTGAAGGTGTCATATTACCTTCTCTCATTTTGTTTTGTTGGTTTTGTTTTAAATAATAAATTCCAAAAAACCAATTATGAATATTAGGGAAAGTCCTTTTATTCCCTCTCTTTATTTTAATATTCAATAAACTCCAAAAAGTTTTAAATCCCAGAGAAAATCAAACACATCAAGCAAACAATCATTATCTATTTAATTTTATTAACATTCCAAAATTCAGAGAATTTTGGGATGTTACAGGTTCAAATGGGTCATTTCGCACCTCGGGATCGCCAACTATAAATACGCCGCCCCCTCCTCCATTTGCGGGTGGCTGCTTTGAGAATATTCCTGAGAGAGACTGAAGAGAGCACCCCAAGAACGCCACCGAAGCAAAAGCCAGAACGCTGAAGCCTAAGTCCCATTGATCTGAGTAGATTCGAGCTGACTTAGGTGAAAGCTTACTAGCCTTTTTTATCTTCGAGAAATGCAATTATCCTAGACGGTTAGAGTGTCAACTTCAGAGAGCGAAGAGTAATTGTCGCCTCAAGATCAAGTTTGTCAAAGGTTTCAGAGATTTCGTTGATAATCTACGCCAAGTCAAAACTGACCAAGCTCAAGGAGATTGGTGCAGTGGAGCAACGGACGGAGAGAGTTTTTCTCCAGGTGTTCAATCACCAGTCCCTCCAACCAGACGTAGCGCTTTGCAGAGCGTGAACTGGTCGAAAAAACATCGCCGAGTCACAGTTCGTTTTACTTCAAGCACTTGCATTATGTATTGACTTAGCTTCCCAGTTATGCTTCAATGTATTTTGATTCGCTACATTTAGTTTCGCTTCCAGTTTTACTTCCCTGTCTCTTGTTTGTGCTACCCTCTTCTGCTTAGCTTATGCTTCACTTCAAAGCTTCAGTCGAAAATTTGAAGTGATCATTAACCCTTCCCCCTCCGATCACATACTTGGATTTTCACTACTTTCCATTCACGGGAAGATTCATCTAAGAACCAAAGCATATCTTCCTGTGTGAAGCAACCAGATATTATCATGGTCTAAGGATGTAACATCCCAAAATTCTTCGAATTTTGGAATGTTAATAAAAGTTAAATAGATAATGATTGTTTGCTTGGTGTGTTTAATTTTCTCAGGAATTTAAAACTTATGGAGTTTATGAATATTAAAGTGAGAGGGAATAAAATGACTTTCCCTAATATTCTTAATTGTTGTTTTTGGAATTTATTATTTTAAAACAAAACCAACAAAACAAAATGAGAGAAGGTAATATGACTCCTTCAACTTATTAAGAGTTTGAAAAATGTTTTAATTCTTTATTGGAATCCTTTTGAATATTCAAAACATTTTTCAACACAAGGAAATTCATTTGAGAGGATATAAAAGGACTTAGCCCCATTTTAATTTGTTGAAAAATAGTTGAAAATATTATTGGGAGACTTTTTAATTTTACTTTGGAGTTATGAATATTTTCTAAAAATATTTTTGGAATTTATTTATGCTCCGGAAAAGTTTTTGTCTCAATTCTCAGAGTTTTCGGTATTTTTAAAATGCCAGAAAAGTATTTTAAAAATGTTTAAAAAAATTAGTTGCAAAGTTTTTATTTTATTTTAATATTTTGGTCAAGCCAAAAATTCAATTTTATTATTTTAAAAATATTGGCGAAGATGGAATTTTTAAATAAATTTCCGTGATTTTTCTAATATTGTTTTGGGCCTAATGGGTCTGTTCTGTTTTTTTTCCCGCAGACCGATTTTTTATTTTTCTCGGATTTAAAAAAATAGGATTAGGGACTGGCACTTGAACACAGAGACTTCAATTCTGTGTGAATTGGGTCGCTACAGATGGTATCAGAGCAGGGTGTTGACTGTAGGTTCGTGACCCTAGAAAATGGATAGGAAAAGCCATAGGAACAAAAATATTTTATCACTCTTTGATTGCTTACTCTCTCCACTAGTATCTCTCATCTATTATTCATCTTCTAAAACTTCTCATCTTGTTTTACTATGAATACCCCTTGAGTCGTTTATACCTTGGAAGACAGGACATTTGAGAAGAACATCATCAACCTCGTGGATCAATTGAAGTTATGACCACAAGAACGAGAAGAATACCCTATGAGGATCAATAAGTTTTGACACTACGAGAGGAATCTTTAAGATCAGCTTAGCTGAGAAGGATGAAGCGTAGAATCAGACCACCACCTTTTAGGTGAAGTTAGATGAACGAATTTCGCGTAGCATGATGAGATCATATGTCTTGCACATATGACCTTACTCTAGGCGTTGTTTGTGTGTTTTGACTTTTGTGACTGTATTGTTTGTTGTTATGTGTTACGGACGAACGTAGGTGTTGTTGTCGGTTTCTTGTTTGAGTGCATATGCTTGGTGTTACCTTAGTTTGTCTTCTTGTCGGTGTTATAGTTTTGCCCTAACCTTTGTCGTATGGGATAAATAGATGGAGTATGAAGTAGGACTCGCCTTTTCTGGGGTGATGTCGAGACTTAAGGTGGAGCAGTGGATTCGTAGAATGGAGGAGCACATGAAGATAAACAAGGTTGGAAGTGAGGACATGGTCCCCTATGCTGTTGAGTACTTCGTAGAAGAGGCTGCTACTTGGTGGAGAATGCATCAAGCGATTGACGAATCACGAAGGAAGATTACTTGGACGGAGTTACACAAAGATTTTGTTGGGATCCCGCCTTGTCACACCGATGCAAAGGACGGTAACCCTTAAGAGGATCCGTGCCTGTACAATTTGCGGAGAAACAGGACACTCCTAAGAAGGACACCAAGATGGATGTCCCCATTGTGAGGAAATTCACTCAGGTGAAGAATGCCCCACTGCACAAGTCACATTTTTTACGTGTGAAGGAACTGATCATTACCCCGCTCAGTGTCAATTTTTCATCATGACAGAACAAGTGGTTCAACATCAAAAAGAAGGAATGAAGAAAATTATCCAAGAATTGAAGGAAGCACCCGTGAAGAAGAAAAAGAAGGACATTAGCCACATTCATTGTTTTCGGTGCAGGAACATGGGACACTACAGCAATATGTGTCCAGAATTGGAGGGGAAGGAGAAGTTGTGAACGTGGAAGCAAGGATGCTGACTTGAAGAAGCTTATGTTTGGCAACTGGAGAATAGAATTTTCATAGGTGTGCACTAAGTGTACGTTGTTACCTTTTCATGATAGTTGGAGATGTGTATCGATGCGTGTTTGCTATGGATTGACTAGATGTTTTATGTCATGATTGTTTTGTTAAGTTTTTCTTGTGGCCTTGACCCTGTTATGTCTTGTTTTGATTGATGTTGTGTGTGGCCCTTTGTGTTTCTTCTATGCGAGTAGAATAAGTTTACGTTTCATTTGACCCTCATCTATTTAGTATGCTTCAAGACTAAAGAAGACACAACAACAAGAAAAATAACTTGACGGATGACTCAACGATATGAAGATTGTTTCGACTTTTCAAAACTGAAGCTACCGGCATTGAAGACTTGAAGACCTGGAAGATTAAAAGTTTCTATCATTAGATCGATTATGTGGGCGGTCATTTCTTGTTTTACTGACAGCTACACATTAAAACTTATATTTTCCAAAACTAGTGTGATGTTTGTATGGGTATCCATGTCTCTCTACTTTCTGTTCCCTCTCACCTCAAACCCTACACTGAAGAAGCTACTAAAATGGCTGCAAATGCCAAGACGAGGATAAAGATGGATGCAATTTAATGCTGAGTTCAAAGTTAACCTCTTGTGCCAAGATCTTACGACAAGCAAGCACAATCTTGCTGAAGGAAGAACCCCGAAGGAAGTTGAAGTCCACCAGTACACGTTGATAGAAGTTTGCGAAAAACCTGAGAGTTGTGAGGAAACGATAGATGTTTTGTTTGGCTTGCAGAACCATGGATTTATCTGGACCTAGTTCAAGATAAGAAGGATTTCTGCAACGCTTGTAAGGATGACCGAGTGTTAGATTGCGAGATTCTCTAAACCATATACAAGGTAATGATTTGGGTGCAGAATGGATTTGCCCCCATGACGACTACCCTTATTATTCGCTCTTGCTATGCGGGATAGTAAATCTTGAGTGACTTACCTATAGCAGAGAGACGACGATGTTAATCCTAAACCATAGAATGGTACGATGTGTGACCCCTGTAGGAGATTACTGTTTGTGTTATACGGTGAGTATAAACCAAGACCATTTGCTGCAGGTATCCCGTAGAAGTATTCTTGATGAACACCATGAGAAAATCGATAGTTGTTTAGTAGTGGCGTCTGACCTGTCATCCATGAAGTCTCAGTACTTGGAAGACCACTCTCTTGCTATGGAATGGAAACCTCAAAGGAGGAATTCGTGAAAACCTCAAAGACCGCAGGTGAGACCTGTACGGAGAATGTCATCGATGGATTAAGATAATGGAAGCCCACACTTGTGATGAAGAATTCCATGCCCCAACGGAGTATGAAGATTATATGTGAGGAGCTCGCTGAGGGAGCAAGCTTTTGAAGACCATGTCGCTTTCCTTTTAAGGGTGGTAGCACCCTAGCTCATCGGAGGATCAACGGACTGTCACGAAGACCCGAACCCTAGCCATTCTTTCTAGCCTTCTCGAATCTCGAGGACGAGATTCCTTTTAAGGGTGGTAGTGTGTAACATCCCAAAATTCTTCGAATTTTGGAATGTTAATAAAAGTTAAATAGATAATGATTGTTTGCTTGGTGTGTTTAATTTTCTCAAGGATTTAAAACTTTTGGAGTTTATGAATATTAAAGTGAGAGGGAATAAAAAGACTTTCCCTAATATTCATAATTGGTGTTTTTGGAATTTATTATTTTAAAACAAAACCAACAAAAAAAAATGAGAGAAGGTAATATGACTCCTTCAACTTATTAAAAGTTTGAAAAATGTTTTAAATCTTTATTGGAATCCTTTTGAATATTCAAAACATTTTTCAACACAAGGAAATTCATTTGAGAGGATATAAAAGGACTTATCCCCATTTTAATTTGTTGAAAAATAGTTGAAAATATTATTGGGAGAATTTTTAATTTTACTTTGGAGTTATGAATATTTTCTAAAAATATTTTTGGAATTTATTTATGCTCCGAAAAAGTTTTTATCTCAATTCTCAGAGTTTTTGGTATTTTTAAAATGCCAGAAAAGTATTTTAAAAATGTTTAAAAATATAAGTTGCAAAGTTTTTATTTTATTTTAATATTTTGGTCAAGCCAAAAATTAAATTTTATTATTTTAAAAATATTGGCGAAGACGGAATTTTAAAATAAATTTCCGTGATTTTTCTAATATTGTTTTGGGCCTAATGGGCCTGTTCTATTTTTTTCCCGCAAACCGATTTTTTATTTATCTCGGATTTAAAAAAAGAGAGGATTAGGGACTGGCACTTGAACACAGAGACTTCAATTCTCTGTGAATTGGGTCGTTACAGAAGGAATTACACATATGACAACAAATCATGATAGACTTATAACGTAGTTACGCTGTTTTCTCTAAGTATATCATTTATAATACTGGGGTTGGTTCAACATCATTGTTCTGCTAACAACATGCTCTCATTTCTACCGACATCCATGTTGCAAGAACAATGTCCATGATTAAGAAAACGTAATTATCAGTTAGCACATGAGCTGGTCTTAGAGGCTAAACCAGGAACTCTTCTTGTTTACATTTCCACACATGCATATGAGTTTTCTTCTGAATCTCACAGTCAGTGTCATTGCAATTATAGCACAGAAATATAAACATTAATTATGAACTTGAATATAAATAATAGCACACTTTATTATTGCCTCTAGGGCATGTATCCAACAGTCTCCCACTTGCACTAGATGCAATAATACTAGTTACATAAGTTGACGCACACCAATGGCTATCCGGTGTTGCTCATGCTTTGCTCGTGGAAGAGGCTTCGTCATCGGGTCTGACACATTCAGATCCGTGTGAATCTTGCATACTTTCACATATCCTTTGTCAACGAACTCTCGGATTTTGTGATAACGGCGTTCTATGTGTTTGGACTTTTGGTGGGACCTTGGTGCTCTAGCTTGCGCCACGGCTCCACTATTGTCACAATTGATCTCCATGGGGTCTTCAGCACTAGGAACCACACCTAGCTCAGTGACGAACTTCTTGATCCAATATCTCTCCTTCGTAGCTTCTGAAGCTGCGATGTAGTCCGCCTCCATTGTAGAATCCACAACCGTATTCTTCTTAGAACTTTTCCAGCTCACGGCACCCCCGTTGAGTGTGAAAACATATCCCGATTGAGATTTGACGTCATTTGGATCTGTCATGAATCTTGAATCTGTGTAACCCTTTACAACAAGTTCTTTATCACCTCCAAACACTAAAAACATGTTCTTGGTTCTATTTAGATACTTCAAAATATTTTTGACCGCTACCCAGTGTCCATTACCTGGGTTGCTCTGGTATTTACTGCAGATACTCAGAGCATAGGAAACATCTGGTCTTGTACATAACATGGCATACATAACAGATCCAATTGCAGAAGCATATGGAACTGTGCTCATTTCTACCTGCTCATCAGTTGTCGTAGGACACTGACTCTTGCAGAGTACCACACCATCTGACATTGGGAGTAGTCCTTTCTTCGAATTCTCCATTCTGAACCTCTTCAGAACCTTGTATATATACGTGCTCTGGCTTAGCCCTATCAGGCGCCGGGATCTACCTCTATAGATCTTGATGCCCAATATGTAGGAAGCTTCCCCTAAGTCTTTCATCGAAAAACTACTTTTCAATGACTCCTTTATAGTGTTAAGCAATTATTTATCATTTCCAATCAACAATATGTCGTCTACATATAGTATTAGAAAAGATATTGCGCTCCCACTTACTTTCTTGTAAACACAAGCTTCTTCGCCATTCTGGATGGAGCCAAAACTTTTGACCACTTCATCAAAGAGAAGATTCCAACTCCTTGATGCTTGCTTTAGTCCATAAATGGACCTTTTAAGCTTGCACACCTTTCCAACATCCTCAAGCGCGACAAAACCCTTAGGTTGTATCATATATACATTCTCCTCGAGATTTTTATTAAGGAAATCAGTTTTGATGTCCATCTGCCATATCTCATAATCGAAATACGCAGCAATTGCTAGTAAAATCCGCACAGACTTAAGAATTTCTACTGGAGATAAATTATCGTCGTAGTCAACTCCTTGCACTTGTCGGAACCCTTTTGCAACAAGCATAGCTTTATGGATAGTGACATTACCATACGCATCTGTCTTTCTTTTGAAAATCCATTTACATTCAATTTGTTTCACACCCTCTGGAGGGATCACCAATTCCCATACTTGGTTTTCGTACATGGATTCCATTTCGGATTTCATGGCTTGTATCCATTCAGTGGAGTTGGGGCTCATCATCGCTTATTTGTAGTTCACAGTCTCATCATCTTCCAAGATGAATACTTCATTAGCGTACCACTCGGTTAGCTGACGCACTCTGCCTGATCTCCTTGGTTCAGTCACTAGTTTCTCAGAAGTCCCTGCATCACTTGCAGGAGCTACCTGTTCCTTCATCGGAATGACTGCCGGAACAATTTCCATCGTTTCAATCCTTGGTTCCGAAGGTTCGCTAACCTCATCACGCTGTACTGTCCTCCCACTCACCTCTTTGCTAAGAAACTCTTTCTCAAGAAAAGTTCTTCCTTTAGCAATAAAGACTTTGCCATCGAAGGGGTGGTAGAAGGAATAGCCTACGGTGTCTTTGGCATAACCTACAAAGTATCACTTGTATGCTTTAGGGTCAAGTTTGTTCAGCGGTAAATGTTTTACATAAGCATAAGAACCCCAAATTTTCAGGAACGATATATTGGGTTTGTTCCCATTCCACAACTCGTATGGTGTCGTTTCCACAGAATTTGACGGCGCCCTATTTAAAGTAAAAGCAGCAGTCTCTAACGCGTAACCCCAAAAAGATAGTGGCTGATCAGTTAATGACATCATGGACCTCACCATGTCTAACAAAGTTTGGTTACGCCTCTCAGACACTCCATTTCCCTGTGGAGTTCCAGGTGGCGTCAGCTGTGAAACGATTCCACGCTTCATGAGGTGTTCTCTAAACTCATGACTAAGATATTCACCACCACGATCAGATTGTAGAAATTTGATTTTCTTGTCACGATGATTCTCAACTTTGTTCTGAAATTCTTTGAACTTTTCGAAAGTTTCGTACTTTTGCTTCACTAAGTAAATATAGCCATATCTACTCAAATCGTCAGTAAAAGTTACGAAGTAGAGAGATCCACCGCGCGTCGGTACACTCATCGGTCCACACACATCACTATGTATTATTTCCAATAAGTCTGCCGCCCGTTCTACATGACCTGTGAACGACGTCCGAGTCAGTTTGCCCATCAGACAAGCTTCACACTTATCAAATGATTCGAAATAAAAAGATTGCAAAATTCCATATTTATGAAGCTTCTGCATGAGTTTCTTTCCTAAGTGACCCAGACGGCAGTGACACATGTAAGTGGTATTTTCATCCTTCTTAAGTCGTTTAGAGCTTATGTTTAAGACGTCGTTACTACATTCAAGATCTAAATAAAACAACCCATTCTTAATAGGTGCAAAACCATAGAACATATTCTTTAAGTAATAGAGGAACCATTGTTCTCAGACTTAAAACTATAACCATCGCGGATTAAACATGATCCGGGGATAATGTTCTTACAAATATCAGGAAAGAAATAAAAATTATCTAATTCTATGGTAAATCCTGAAGGTAGATGTAGAGATCGTAGCTCCATTCCCGACACGCATGATCACTTCATTCCTTTCCAGCTTCCTTATTCTTCTTAGTCCCTGTAATGAATTAAAGATATGAGCAACAACTCCAGTACCAAATACCCACGACTTAGAGTGAGGGCCGGAAAGAAAGACATCGATGACATATTGTGACGCCCCCAAAATCAGACCGTGTACAGTAATCATACACGCAAGTTACACGACTGAGATTATGGACTCACGGTGAGATATCACAACACAACTCTACAAATAAAAAATAATACAAGTTGTTTATTACAAGCCAGGGGCCACGAGGGCTCGAATACAACGGCTCGAGAGCACAAAGTTAGCGGAACAAAAAGTATCTGAGTACAGACACAAGGTACACATGATCTGCCTTAAGAAGGCTAGCACATCAACAACAACGATCGAAAAGGCGAGGCCTCCTCCCTGGGAACCTCCAAACTACTCCTGGTCAATGGGGAAACTCCACGTCGTAGAAGGAATCGGGGATCTTCATGTTGCGGTGGTCGGCATCGGGAACCTCCTGCTCCTGGACTCCAAGGCTTCCAACTTCGACTGCAGCGGCCAATTAGGAAAAACATAAAGGGGGAAAATAAAGCAAAGGTGAGTATCTAGCATACCCGCGAGTCTTATGTCCTCTACTAAGAATTTATGCATTTGTATTAAATGGAAAGGGGAGGCTCTATATAGTGGACTGCAAGGTAGAAATAAGAATAAGGGTAAGAAGCTAGGCCTATCGAAGACTAGCATCTTCTGACGTGTCTTGCAGCATGAGAAGAGAAATAACCAACAGTTTATATAAAGCATAAAGTAACAATGAAGCAGAAGTTGCTGCAACATTGTATAATATAAGTTGTAATGATTAAGAATAATGCATCCGAGTTCCCCTCCTCGACTTCCCTGCGAGGAAGAAAACCTGGAACCATACAGTTTAATAGTAGTAGTTTGTAGTGGTAAGATCCAACTTCAGCATAAAGCGTCCTGTTACCTTGGACACGGCTATTCGAATAGATTAAAATCTCTGCAGGGGTGCACTACTGTTCCGCCTGCATGCTCGGATCTTCAGGGTGGCGTACACCTTGTTAGGGAATGCCCAACCGAGGCTATCCGACACATCGCAGCCCATCCTAGGCTCAACAGAGAGGCCATCCGCCGGACTATATCCTATGCGCTGATGGCGCGAGAGTTGATGGGTGTAGTCTTCTCGCCCTTCGTTGGTGAGCCCCAAGTGGAAGGCGTGATGTATCACAACAACAAATTTCCCTCAGTAAAGATACTAAGGTTTGTCTCCAGTAGGACTCCAGAGATGATAAGTAGGTGTCAGCGGCGCAACTGACTTGGACCTGCACACAGACACAAATAACTTTGTTCCCAACAAAGTTCAGAGAGGTTGTCAATCTCTCCGGTCTTGTTGTTCACAAAGGATCAAACACAAGGGATAATTATAGCAACTGAAAGTGAAAGCGGAAAAGTAAATGAGCGTGGAAACAGTAATGAGGATATGGACCGGGATACGTGATGTTCACTAGTGATGTCTCTCTCCCAAAAGACAATAAAACTTCTATGCGAGGTAAACAAATTACAGAAGGGCAATTGACAGGATTATGAACGCACCGCAATGCTAACTATGCTACAAAAGAAAGGAAGAGGCTCAAAATCACGGGCAGTACGCCAAAATAAGTAGACCGAAATCCAACTGCATCTACTACTAATCCTCCACCTTGAGATATTTATCCAGAACATCTCGCTGGTATTAAGTTGCGAGCCCCACCCAAAGTGTAAACCAAAGCAACAGACAACTGCATTAAAAAGCACTTTGCGTAAAGTAAACAATCCTTGCAACCGCGGTTACAAGCACCGTTGTTTTCCCCCTTGTGTTAACAGCACATCACCTAGACTCATTTTTCTGTCACTCAAGCGTGTCATCGGGGGGCATGAACCCACAATCGAGCATAACGTTCCCTCTTGGGGTTACTACCTAGTACTTGGCCAAAGCTATAAACAGCAACGGAGAACATGCAAGAATTACTTAGGAACAATAATATAAGAGATAAAAACCAAATATATTACTCAATCACAATGTGAACATAATCTCATAATCCATCAGATCCCATCAAACTCAGCATAGCAACAGCAGAAAGATTACAAAAGTGCCTCGATCATGTAGGGCAGCTCACGAGGTCTAAACCATGAAGAACAAAGAGGGGAGGAGAACATCACATAGCTACTGATCACGGACCCATGGTCCAAGGAAAACTACTCACGAGACATCCAGGGAGCATCCATGGTGGAGAGGAGACTCTCGGAGGTCGTCCCTCCCTCCGGCAGGGTGCCGGGAAGAGATCTTATGGTGCTCCCGATCTCGGAACGCGGCGGCGGCGGAACAGAGGAGAGACCGCGAAAAAGGGTTCTGTCTCCGGAAGTTTCCCGTGACGGAGAATATATAGGAGAAGGGGGGAAGCCAGAGGTGGACCAGGGGCCCCAAGCGCCCCCCTGGCGCGGCCAGGGGTGGGGCCGCGCCGGGTGGCCGCCTGGGCCACCCCTGGCTCCCCTCTGGCCCCACTCGGGCTCTTCGCGAAGCTTCCTGTACGCTGATTTTTCCTATATTTTTCCCAGAATTTTTCTGGCACTTTTTATATGGGGGAAAACCGAAATAGAAAAATAGCAGAAAACAGGAACTGGCACTGTGGTGCACTGAGCTAATAGGTTAGTCCAAATATAATCAAAAGTGTATGAAAGTATATCTAGATCATAGCAATATCACACAAAACATGCATGGAGCAAGTAGAAATTATAGATACGTTTTGGGCGTATCATGCGCCAAAGGGTCTAGGTCCCTCACCCTTGCACGCTCCTGCACGGTGCGTGGCTGGCCGGTGAAGAAAAAGAAAATCCAAAAAACACACCTTCCGGACGAAGAAGACACCACTTCTCGGCGCAGGCCGTGGTACTGCTGACGTCTGAAGAGGTTTCGGACAAACTACGACGCAGGGGAGCCCATAACTCCTTATCCCACGTGAAATAGTGCGTACAGGCCTTTGCGGCCTCTCAAGTCATCCACTGAACCATTTAGCATTTTGATTAACCTGCATGACAACCGTTATCGTTGCCTCGTCTTAACTGACCCGCAGACAACGATAGCAGTCAGGACCACCAGTACATCGGTGCATGCGCTGTCGTCCCACCAAGTCTCTGCGGTTACCAACAAGGTGAACCGTCTCCTTACCTTGTCTCGCATGTGCTCTTGGTAGAGCTCGACTTTCGTGGTTTGGTAACTCTCGCGAGATACGAGAAGGGCCCAAGCACGCCAGTAACGTCGGTCGTACCCTCCCGGTCGCTCCCTACAATATACCGCTCGTGGGCACTATTGGGTCACCCGACTCTTACCTTTAAGGACACCAGTTGTTTCGAGCGCCTACCATTAAGTGAAACCAGGAGGTATCACCCTTGATGGCACACTTAAAGAGGTTTGACAGAGACATCAGCGGAATGAACTAAAGAGGTAAACCTCGTATCATCCCGGTGATGCTATGCTACTGAGCCGACGAGAGTGAAATACGAGTTCGTCCACTCGTAAGTCAAACTCGAAGCGACTCGGCAGAGTCTCGGCGTTGTAGGTTCCCTAGGGCGTCTGCATTGATTCGTACCTGTTGTAGTTGTATATATTTTGTATCCGCGTCACTCCCCTGAGTGGCCACGGCCCGCTATCCAATCCTAGCTAACAATGCGCAGGGCTCACTGCTGAATATAATATATAGATATAGCAGGTAGCATAGGATAAGGAAGGTACAACAAGGGGCGAGAAAATCAGGCTATGCAATTGAATAGGATTGTAATGTAGCAGCAGCAGTAACAATGCCTAGTGCAAGAAAGTACGAAAAGGTAGGCGATATCTTGGGAAGAGAATGGCTCTGCTTTCCTGGAAGCTCGGCAACAGAGGCAGGGTCGTCGACGAAGTAGTCGATCACAGGGGCATCAGCAGCGGACGTCGAGACTACCGGACAAGAAGAGAGGGGGAAGAAACAATAAATACACAACAATAATAGCTTTACAAATACACGACATGGCAAACGCAATGTTAACGGTGTTCTAATGCAGCGCAGCGTGTTTTTCTCGGAGCGGGAATTCATCCGTGGACACCCGAAAAACGTAAGGAGGGTGTATCCATGTTAGTTGAGCTATTGTGAACAACCTTCGTGTTCAGAATAAATTCATCCGGATACTTTAACAGTACCGGACAAATCATCGGACAAATGGTCCGGAGGGGGACGGTTCATTGTTCGGTATGTTAGATGGGTGTGTTTGGGGTATGGTAGTGTATCCGTATTCGTTGTATTTTTCTGATCAATTTTGATGTATAAAGTTTTTCCATCGGATCTACGGTTTAAAAGATATTAATTTCTAAAGTTTTAATTCAATTTAAAAGGATTTATGATATTGTTTTATTATTAAAATGTAGCATTATCTAGAATAGTGTTTTGACTGAGTCAACCCTGACAGGTGGGACCCAACTGTCATAGGGTCATAATAATTTAACAAATATTTAATTTGTTTAATGACCTGGGCCCATCTGTCAGCCACTAATAATCTTAATCCCATATATTTAGTTAAACAGGGTGTTTAGGTGGGTTGGGCCCACATGTCATATGTTCATTTTAACTAATAGAGGGGGTTATTTGTAACTGGGGGTTAACTAGGGGATTAGGGGCTTGATTAAGCCAGGGGGGCCCAGCGGTCAGTGGGACGACCCGTGGCTAAGCACACACGCGTGCACGCCGGCGAGGCAGTGGCGCCGGCGGTGAGCTTGTGCTTACACCGGGCCACAGTAGGAGGCGTGGGTGGGCGCATTCGATCGGGCGCAGCACCGCGCGCCGAATGGTGAAGACCCCATGACATGTGGAGGCCGGAGGCGACCATGGCGACGACCGTAGGTGGCGGCGCAGTCGGGACAGAAGGGGATCCTTGCTCCCTTGCTTTTTCCCGAGCGGGAAGTAGCTGGGCACGAGCTATGGCACACAAGGAGCAGGGCAGTTCCACTGGTGAGCACTACAGGGGTCCGGGGGCACGGCAATGGCCACCACGACGGCGGCCAGAGAACACGTAAGGTGGGCCGTCGACTTGGACTTGGCGGACGGCCGTGAGAGGTTGGCGGTGGTCGGGGATCTCACCAGTGAGGCGTAGGGTCTGGCAGCGGGCGCGAGGAGGACGTGAGGCGGTCGGAATCGAAGAATGTTTCCGGCGGCTGGAGGTAGAAGATGACGACGATTCCGGGCGCTGCGGTGGCTCCGGGCTCCACCGCTTCCGCTGGACGATGAAGACGACCATGGCGGAGCGGTCAGACACCTTGGTTTGTCCTGGGATTGCCGGTGTCCGCGGTTGGTGACGGGCGGAGGCGACGCCTTCGCACGGGCAAGCTCGGAGAGGGAGATGGGGGGCGCCAGGGGAGAAAAGAGAGGGGGCTAGGGTTTCCACGGGGACGGGGGTGCAGGGGGGCCTTCTTATCCTCACCAGGACGGCGTCGATGGCTGACACGGCGGCCACGGCGTGGCTCGGCCGGGAGATGCCCTCCACGCACCCCCCTCATGAACCGGAGGAAGGAGGAGGGCGCCGGGTGGGCTGGGCCTAGGGTGGACTGCGAAGGGGAGAGGGAGGAAAGAGATGGGCCTGGTGGTTCTTTTGCCGAGGGCGAGTTTTAGATATTTTCCAATTTCTTTTGATTTTCTATTACACTTTTCTTTTGTTTTATATTTGCTTGGCTAGCAAGACAATTTTATAAAATGGACAACTTGTCCCAATAGTTGTATTAAACTTTAATATGCTGCTACAAAAAGTTTGGTGATTATTAACAATCTTTTACTATTTATTTTTGGACTCAACTTATAAAAGGGGTCTTTTAGCTGTTGCTTATAAATTGTTTGATTTATTTAATATCTTAATAAATTCTCATTGTTGCTCTAGCATGGTCCAGTGATTTTTAGGGATTTTACAAAAGTGGTTTCACAATTTTTGGACAATGTTTTATTTCCACTTTGTTTTTTTAATTCCATCCAAAAGGGGTTTTAATATTATTTGATTTTGAATATGATCAAGCCAATATTAATGATTGTGATTAATCATTAAAAATAGGTGATCACTGTAGCTTGACACCGAGGGTGTTACAAATCTCCCCCACTACAAAGAATTCTCGTCCCGAGAATTAAAAGGTAGTGCAAGGGGTAGAGTTTTGGTTCGTATTCTAGCGATTCTTCTGGTGCTTGTTGTCCTTCTCGATGAATTTAATCCTTCTCATTGATGTCTTCATTTCTCTACATTAGTGCATCTCGACGACTTTTCATCCTTCATTCAGGGTTGCATCGTACCTACGAATAGGTTAGGGGGAAACTTGAGGGGGTCGGATCGGTACCAGGTTAATCAACCGAGATGGTCCAAGGGGAAGGGGTACAAAGTATCTCATGAGTTAAACTTAGGAAGATATATCGTGAGAAACAAAAGAAGGCATGAGAAGTTTTCAAGCAGATATGCAAGCCTTCGTCAATAATAACGGAGGAGGAAAAAGGGTCCAGAGCATCAGGCATAAGAACTGAGTCTGATATCGGGCTGAATATCACAAGGTAGGTGACTCGTGAATTGCATACGAGGTCAAAAAAGAGGAATAACCTCGAGAACAGAAAGGTACAAGAGAGTCAGGTTTCGATCATCTGGAACTGTGGGTTATGGGCCCACACTGAATAAGAAGGGTGGTAACAAACAATGCGATCAAGTTGCAAGGTAAGTCAGAGAATAGCTTGTTAGCTATGTTGGCAACAACGCCGGTGCCAAGGGCGAGGGATGAAGAGAACTATTTTCCTGCTCGATAAGACGAGGCGGACCAATAGGAAAAGTTCTCGTCCATCGGTGGTTGCCGAAATGTTATCAACAGTAGTAACAGGTTGTACGGACAAAGTAGTACACCAAAGTGTTTACATCAGCAGGGAATTATCACTGCTCGGATAATTTATATTCAAAGAAAGGGTAAACAGACGACCAATGGAAAGGAAAATGTGATGATACACAAGTATCAGGTGTATATCTTTCCCAAGGGAAAGCAGAGCAAGATATATACATGACCAAGTTTGTATTGGCATGCCGGGAGTCAAGGGAGGTTGTCGATGATAACACAACTCATCGAGGGGCAAGGATGGTATTTCTCATCATGAATTCAGTAGACACATGGGAGAATTCAAAACTTTTATGATGACCATGACACATTATGTCGAGGGGTTTCAAGAAAATGCAAAAAAATATCCACATCACCAAGGAAAAGGGGTGGTGGAGCCAAAGGTAAGTGGTGTTCTCGGTTGACGACAACCGAGAACCATGAAATGACTATGACAGGGATAGGCATTGTTTCATCACAATTCATAAGGTGCAGTTCAAAGGCATGATATCCTCGAGATACTAGGGGTAATACTCGAAGGTAGAATGGTGGATCATAGGGGTACAAGAATTTATACCAAGGGGTTAATCATCTTTACGAGAAGCTTTCATGATCAGTAATACATCGTATCCATGGGCCTGAACACAAGTTCAAGGTCAACTCCCACTTCTTTAATGCATAACCCTTCATTCACTTCTTGCTTTCAATGAAGTTGTAGAGTAGGAAATTTATCTGACGTAACACCACAAGAGTGTGACCCGTAGAAGTTTCTGGGTCCACACAGATGGATGAATCATAGATACAACCCATAGGGGCTTTTTAAGAATCTATACGACAAACAATAGGAACAAGAGATACAAGTTTGAAAGCAGAAGGCTGAGAACACGGAACACATGATACCGTTCGCCAAAGGCATTTCATATCAGGGGAAACTCGTCAATGATTTAGGATACAAGGGGACGACAGTTAGTAATCCACCCAAAAAGGTCAGGCGGCGTATAGAGAGTCTGGTGCGAGTATCGGTACTCAACCATAAGAAGAAAGAATGCCAGAGTATTGGAGATAGTAGAAGCATCAGAATAATTCCATGCTTAAGTACAGAGGAATTATTACTTCCGTATCGGTGTATCAGATTCAGATACATCGATCAAACATGAATACGTTGAATAGAAGCTTGACGGTTAATCAATTAAAGTTTGATTTACCGAGAACCAGCTCATGTCCGGAATGACGTGTGAGCCAAAAGAATGGATTCATAGGGATCAACTGATAATTGCGTGCACTCGCGCACACGATGATTCAACAGATCAGAATAGCAACGCCAAGGGAGAGTATCGAAGACCACAAGACAAACGAGATTAACCATAGTGCGAGCAGGCAAGAAGAATCTCCAAAGCAGTAGGCTGCCGAGGATTGGCACGAGATTGAATAGTATTTCAAAGTATTTTTGGAATCACAAGAACCACTTAGAATGAACGGATCCTCGATAAATGTGAGGAATTATCCGCAGGGGTGAAAAGAAGCGGCAAGGTAGTAGGCTCAAATGATTCGCGTAACAACGAAAAGTAATTCGATGCATCTTGTGAACACAAGAGCAACTGGGATTGAATGGACGAACGAAAGGTGTATGTGGTTATACATACGAACTTATCGGTGGCAAAGAATTGTAAAGGTGGTCGACACATATGGTCTCGAGAATTTTATCGGAGAGTAATCTTCGGAATCTTCTCGTGAAGCGAGCGTTCATCTGTAACAAGGGGCTCTCCGGGAGGAAGTAGTCATGAGAACCTAATGTCAGAGTGTCACAACCCTAGTTTTGGTATGTTATTTTATTTCTAGAAATAAGACATCATGCTAAAATTCTTTGTTTAATAATTGGGGAATAGGAAAAGCCTCAAAAAGAATTTAAATAAAAGGCCAGAGAAAAATATTTTTCCAAAAATCTTCTGATGATTTTGAAAATCTCTATAAATGGGCATGATCACATTTCATGTGTTGTGGGTCCCACTGCATGCTCCAAGATTTTTCAAAATTTCAAACAGAGGCTTGGAAATTAAATTTAAATGCTATTTGAATTGAAATTCAAATGTTTTGAATTTCAAAAATCTTCAAAAACTTCGGAGCGGCTAGTAGTATGCCACCTATGTCACAGATAAATATTTGAGGATTTTATAAAATGTCTAGATATTATTTTTCAAGGCAAAACAAATAAACAGAAACAATAAAAGAAAAAGAAAAGGGGCAAAGCCCACTTACCTGGGCCCAACTAGCCGAGGTGGCCCAGCCCAGGGGCATGGGCGTCTTCCTCCTCGTGCTATCCAGGCACCTCCCGCCGTGGAGGGAAAGCCGAGCCCGGCGCCACCTCCTTCTTGCCACCGAGGCCTCTCGCGTCCTCATCTCGTCGCCAAAAGAACCCCCTAGGCGACCTCTCCATTTCCACTCTCTCTCCCAGGGTCTTCCCCTCTGAAACTCTCCGTTCCCGCGTGACCCGAAGCTCACCGCCGGCCGCCCCCTGCGAGAAGACGCGGCCATCGAGCTCCCCGCGCTGAACCAAGTTTTCCGGGAGGTGCGCGCCGTCAAGAAGCACCGCCCCGCTGAAGATCGAGATCCCGGCCGCCTTGTAGACGATGCCAGCTTCGCCGAAGCGCTCCGGCCGCCGTGGCCTTCCTCCTGCAAATTCATCGCCGCAACCTCTCCTCAGCCTCCGTTGCCAGCACCATTGTGCTCGGGGTGAGATCCTCTTCAAAACCCCTCATCACGCGCTCTGACCCGTGCCTTGTAGCCGAATCCCCGTCATGGCCGTCTTCGGCAGCCGCCCCCGCCGCAAGCAGCCATCGCCCTAGACCACGGCGGTGACGCCCGACTCGCCAGGGAGACGCGCGCGTGCGTTCTTTGTCTCCTGGTGGTCGCGGCGCCACGAACCGTGGCTGGAGCCGCCTTCTCCAGTGGGCGCCGCCGCGGTTGCAGGTCACCGGCGGCTAACCGCCAGCCGTTCCCATGTGTCCTGGCCATTAGGGCACTAACCCCCCGGTTAGTTGGACCTAAGCCACTGACAGGTGGGGCCGGGCCCCCCTTATCCCCCTTGTCAGTTTATTTAAAACGGGGATTAACCCGTAGGCCACTGACCAGTGGGTCCCGCTGGTCAGCCCCCCCTGCGTCAGCATGACTCAAGCATGACGCAGTAAATCAATAAATCAATTTCTTTATTTAAAAGAAATTCCAAAAATTGTTTAAATCTTCAGAAATTCATAAAAAATTATCTGTAATTCCAAATCAAAAGTGTTATATATGAAAAATCATCAGAAAAATGCAAGGATTCCAAATATCATATTTTCATAGATGAAAAACACATCTATGGTGATGGACCAGTAGCAATTAGCTATTTGGGTTATTTGGAATAATTCAAAATAAATGTTTAAATCATTTCAAATTAAATCTTTGCAATGCCAACCTTATCACATGAACATCAAAGGCATATCATACACATGACAAAATAGTTTACAAAGACCAAACATTAGCAAATGCAACTTTGGCTAATTTGAACAACATTTGGAGTTTGAATTTGAATTTCTTATTCAAATCAACTTCAATTAACATGTGAAAAATTGAACCTAGATCACATCAGTACCATGCCATGATTCATTTCTTGAATGTGCATTGCAACGTAATGTTCTTACTTGTATCTCGGTGTTTGCTTCTTCTCGATAGATTGATCGCCGGATGTAGTTCCTGTTTCCTCCGAAGAGTGGCACCCCGAGTCTCGACAATAAGGCAAGCAAACCCCATTGATCATATCTATATAAACCCATTTTTCCTCTTGTTCTCTTATGCATGATTAGGTGATTCACATGTTACCGTTCTACCGCTAGTTGAACCCATCCTTTGCATGACCTATCATTGCTGCCACAGTATTAAGCAAACCTCAACCTAGCAGATACAAGATTGTTTGTGTTCATCATGTGGCCCTTCATCCATGTTAAGGTTATGCCATTCTAGAGTGATTACTTTGATGTTGGTCCATCTGGGTGATGCTTCGGGATGGTAGTGAACACATGCAACAAGGTGTTAACATGTTGATGAAGTCACCCTAATATAAGTAAACAATGAGAGGCTGTGTAGGAGTACACAGTGGGTTGTCTCCTTTACACTGCCCTAGGCCTCGAGTTCTTCTGTTGTGATCCAAGACACAGATTACTACCACATCTTGGGACCAATGACACCTCTCGACCTATTAACTCACCCCGACTATGGTCCAAGATTCGCATGGGTTAATTTTTCTTCTATTTGATTTCATAACGTAGCACAGTTTTATGGAAGCATAGCACCATCCGTCGAGGTGGGCTTGTCGGACCGTCCATACATCGTCTGGGTCCTGAACGGAAACCCCGGCCAGATTCCCGATTGGGGTACATACTCAGGTAGGCGATCCCCTGGACTAGAGTTGGAGCCGTGAGGTAAGTGTCGTGGTAATACCCTCGCCGACACCGCTTGAAGGTGACGAGTTCTAGGCGGTAAGTGGTAGCTATGTATGTGAAGAAGTACACCCCTGTAGGGTTAATGAACTATTCGAATAGCCGTGTCCGCGGTTATGGACTACATGGAGATCTTTACTTGATTATTAGACAACTCAAATGGATAGTCTAAAAATATCAAGATAAGTGTGAGTTCTTTGGGTTGCTTCCTCGTGGGGAAGTCGAGGAAGGATACATGGTGTTGTATTGATGTGGTGATCAAGATTAGATGGACTCGTGTGCGCCTCTCATATCAACTCTATGTAGTCGTAGTACAGGATAGCCAAGTCAAATCTTTATGCATTACAACCCCACTTGCCTTTACCTTGATACTTGAGCATGAGAAGTTTAGATCTGACGTAAGTCTTGCTGAGTACGACTTTGTACTCACGTTTGCTTATTAATGTTTTAGAGACGAGACCACTTCCCTAATGGTGGCCTCCCCCTCAAACTCGACGTCGACGAAGTATTGTAGTCCCAGACAGCAGCCTGGTCCCTCTGGAGGGTCATTGTGTTTTCTTAAAGGCTTCTTAATCCATTTATTAACCTTGTCTTTACTAAGACATAATTTTCTTCCGTTGTGGTATGATGTAATATTGGGTCACAGTTATGTGATCTCTGCTTGTAACACTACTATATCTGCTCTGTATAGCAGATGCAATAAAACTATGAGTTTGTAGAGTTCATGTTGTGTTACCTGCTGTTTACACTAGACATGTATGTTGCGTGTATGATTATAACGTGCATGTCTTAGTGTGGGATTCTATAGCTTAGTTGAGTTCTTGCCGGCGGTATTTCATACACCAAGTGGCCCTTAGATGTGCGCAGCTTGGGACATCGCGATGCGATTGCTCGTGACTCTGTCACGTGGCACACTTTGTTGTATGATTGAGCCCGCCCGAGATCCTGACTGGGTGATCGGGCTGGAGTCTGTATATGTAAGTGTTATAATTCAATCGATAATGTGGTTGAGGCGACTTGTCTATGGGTATGGGATTTCACCACCCATAATCATTTAGACTTGTGAGCGGACGATGAGGACCCATCTCAGTTGATCATCCGGCCTGAATGGGATGCCCCTCACGTTCGATGCTTTCTGAGAGTGTTTTGTGCTTGGCCTTGTCTGCTTAGACATGTGGGTATGGCTATCGGCTCTCCATATGATTGTGTTGTAACAGAAATTACATACGCAAACCCCGGGTCCCGACAGACTTGGTATCAGAGCAGGACTGTCTGTAGGATTATCAAGCCTTGTCTGATGTCGAGTCTAGCATTCTATAGTTATATAGTTATTTGGGTATATGAGGGAACAATGTAAGACTTCTTTTTTCTCCTTACCCTCATCGATCTGAGTTCTAGGTCATCCTCATCTTGTTCTGCGGGAAGATAGGACTAGGCTCTTCTTTGTCACTACTAGGACATCTCGTTGATTGCTTCTCTGTAGCCATAGAAGTGTTGTTGTCCCCAAGTGGCATCATTCTATCGAGTTTCTTGAGAAAGTTCTGTCCTATTTCTTGCAGGTTGTCTCATTTTCATCCCCGTACAGCCGTTATGCTGTCCGAGTCATTCTAGGAATTCTTGTTAAAAAGCATCACATTTCTAGAATCCGGTGTTAATGCATTTGCAGATCTTTATTCCCACTTCAGATGTCTTTTAGCCAGAGTAACCATGCTAACCATTGTGTCTGGGTAATTTATTACTTTGACATATCTGTTATAGTTCTTAGGGAGCCATGATCAACCACAAGAAAACCACCCAGTAAGACAACTTACTATGTATATAGTTTTACCTGTGTGATGAATCTAGCCACCATTCTTGAAATTTCCCCCAAATTCCATTCATTAGTAGCCACTCCTCCATGAGGATATTGAATGACTTATTCTAGAAGATGTTCCTTATGGATCCTTTGTGTTCCGAAGTCCGACCTTTACTTGATGACCATATCGATGCTACTTTGAGGCATGATTGTGGTATCTAGAACATCAAGGAGAACATTTGAAGCGAAGTGCTAAATGTCTCTTGGTCGATCATGCAGATAAGTTATGTTGGCAAGCATCTTGCTATACCAAGAAAACAAATCTCAGAAGGTGTTATCTTCCTTTGCATCCGTATCCCCCACTTATATTCATCATGGTTGTATCAAGTGCTACCAAGATCTTCAGCACAGATTTGGTTAAGCCATATGAATGTGGAATGCTGAAGCTATAGAAAGCATGCTCAACCACTAGGTTATATCCTTTGGTATAAAATGGGAATGTGCCTCTCGTTTGACGAATTGTCTCTATAACCATAGTTTCCATCCAAATTTGAGTGTGCCATTCTTTCGAATTCCTTCAAAGATCGTTTTGGTATGCCTGATTCTGGTGAAAGAAACTTCTATGATCACTGTATCAAAAGTTATTCTTTTTGCCTGACTTGGGAGATATTCTTGATTCACCTCCCCTAAGGTGTCTTGTTATGGTATCAAGGTCAACTAAGTCCTCGCTACTTTGAAACCTATTCACCATCTACTTTAGCGTGGAGCTGTTGTCTACCAAATTGAAACTTTCCCTACCTCCTTCCATCATTTCGATGTGTGTCTTGTGTCTCAACTCAAGAGATGTTTTCATATCTAATTCCATGAGGTCATCATGAGGTTCTCGGTCTTCTTGAAGATGCATACTTGAAGATTTTCCCTCTTACCTTACGTCTTGAATCTAGAGACGAGATTCGTTTGAGTGGGGGCGAGTTGTCACAACCCTAGTTTTTGTATGTTATTTTATTTCTAGAAGAAAGGCATCATGGTTTAAATTTCTTTATTTAATAATTGGGGATTTGGAAAAGCCTCAAAAAGAATTTAAATAAAAGGCCAGAGAAAAATATTTTTCCAAAAATCTTCTGATGATTTTGAAAATCTCTATAAATGGGCATGATCACATTTCATGTGTTGTGGGACCCACTGCAGGCTCCAAGCTTTTTCAAAGATTCAAACAGAGGCTTGGAAAATTAAATTTAAATGCTATTTGAATTGAAATTCAAATGTTTTGAATTTCAAAAATCTTCAACAACTTGGGAGTGGCTAGTATTATGCCACCTATGTCCAAGATAAATATTTGAGTATTTTATAAAATGTCTAGATATTATTTTTCAAGGGAAAAGAAATAAAAAGAAACAATAAAAGAAAAAGAAAATGGGCAAAGCCCACTTACCTGGGCCACACTAGCCGAGGTGGCCCAGCCCAGGGGCATGGGCGTCTTCCTCCTCGTGCTAGCCAGGCAGCTCCCGCCGTGGACGGCATGCCGAGCCCGACGCCACCTCCTGCTTGCCACTGAGGCCTCCCGCGTCGTCATCTCGTCGCCAAGAGAACCCCCTGGGCGAGCTCTCCATTTCCCCTCTCTCTCCCTGGCTCTTCCCCTCTGAAACTCACCGTTCCCGCGTGAACTGAAGCTCACCGCCGGCCACCCCCTACGAGAAGACGCGGCCATCGAGCTCCCCGCGCTGAACCAAGTTCTCCGGGAGGTGTGCACCGTCAAGAAGCACCGCCCCGCTGAAGATCGAGATCCCGGCCTCCTTGTAGACGACGCCAGCTTCTCCGAAGCGCTCCGGCCGCCGTGGCCTTCCTCCTGCAAATTCGTCGCCACACCCTCTCCTCAGCGTCTGTCGCCAGCACCATTGTGGTCGGGGTGACATCCTCTTCAAAACCCCTCATCCCGCGCTCTGCCCCGTGCCTCGTCGCTGAATCCCCGTCGTGGCTGTCTCCGGCAGCCGCCCCTGCCGCAAGCAGCCGTGGCCCTAGACCACACCGGTGACGCCCGACTCGCCAGGGAGACGCGCGCGTGCGTTCTTTGTCTCCTGGTGGTCACGGCGCCACGAACCATGGCCGGAGCCGCCTTCTCAAGTGGGCGCCGCCGCGCTTGCAGGTCACTGGCGGCTAACTGCCGGCCATGCCCACGTGGCCTGGCCATTAGGGCGCTAACCCCCTTGTTAGTTGGCCCTAAGCCACTGACAGGTGGGGCCGGGCCCCCCTTAACCCCCTTGTCAGTTTATTTAAAACGTAGATTAACCCATGAGCCACTGACCAGTGGGCCCCGCTGGTCAGCCCCCCCCTGCGTCAGCATGACGCAGTAAATCAATAAATCAATTTCTTTATTTAAAAGAAATTCCAGAAATTGTTTAAATCTTCAGAAATTCATAGAAAATTATCTATAACTCCAAATCAAAAGTGTTATATATGAAAAATCATCAGAAAAATGCAAGGATTCCAAATATCATATTTTCATAGATGAAAGACACATCTATGATGATGGACCAGTAGCATTTAGCTATTTGGGTTATTTGGAATAATTCAAAATAAATGTTTAAATCATTTGAAATTAAATCTTTGCAATGCCAACCTTATCACATGAACATGAAAGGCATATCATACACATGACAACATAGTTTACAAAGACCAAACATTAGCAAATGCAACTTTGGCTAATTTGAACAACATTTGGAGTTTGAATTTGAATTTCTTATTCAAATCAACTTCAATTAACATGTGACAAATTGAACCTAGATCACATCAGTACCACGCCATGATTCATTTCTTGAATGTGCATTGCAACGTAATGTTCATACTTGTATCTCGGTGTTTGCTTCTTCTCGATAGATTCATCGCCGGACGTAGTTCCTGTTTCCTCCGAAGAGTGGCACCCCCGAGTCTCGACAATAAGGCAAGCAAACCCCATTGATCATATCTATGTAAACCCATTTTCCCTCTTGTTCTCTTATGCATGATTAGGTGATTCACATGTTACCGTTCTACCGCTAGTTGAACCCATCCTTTGCATGACCTATCATTGCTGCCACAGTATTAAGCAAACCTCAACCTAGCAGATACAAGATTGTTTGTGTTCATCATGTGGCCCTTCATCCATGTTAAGCTTATGCCATGCTAGAGTGATTATTTTGATGTTGGTCCATCTAGTTGATGCTTCGGGATGGTAGTGAACACATGTAACAAGGTGGTAACGTGTTGATGAAGTCACCCTAATATAAGTGAACCATGAGAGGCTCTGTAGGAGTACACAGTGGGTTATCTCATTTACACTTCCCTAGGCCCCGAGTTCTTGTGTTGTGATCAAAGACACAGATTACTACCACATGTTGGGCTCATTGACCCCTCTCGACCTATTAACTCACCCCGACTATGGTCCAGGATTCGCATGGGTTAATTGTTCTTCTATTTGATTTCATAACGTAGCACGGTTTTAGGCAAGCGCAGCACCATCCGTTGAGGTGGGCTTGTAGGACCGTCCATACATCGTCTGGGTCCTGAACGGAAATCCCGGCTGGATTCCCGATTGAGGTACATACTCAGATAGGCGATCCCCTGGACTAGAGTTGGAGCCGTGATGTAAGTGTCGTGGTAATACCCTCGCCGACACCGCTTGAACGTGATGAGTTCTAGGCGGTAAGGGGTAGTTACGTATGTGAAGAAGTACACCCCTGCAGGGTTAATGAACTATTCGAATAGCCGTTGTAACAGCCCAGTTTTCACACAAATTAAAAAAGTTGTTTTCGGTGTGAATTGTCTGATTTGTTTGCGGTGTTTGCATCCCCGATTTATCGATCGCTGATTATTTCTCCCCCCCTCTTATCCCGAATCGGAGGGAGACCGGCCCTTGCCACCATGACACTCGACCTTTACGACACCGGGTTTCACCCGATCACCGTCGCGAAAACCCGCATGAGACCAGCTGTAGCCAACGGAACGAAAAACCACGTTTAATAATTAAACGGGTTATTTCATAGCGTGCCGGAAAGTGTTCTCGGAACGGTTCCAGCGCGAGGTGAACGCCACCGGCTCGACGCGCTGATCGTGCAATTCGAAGTTTTACCTGAATCGGAGGTCCTGCGGATCCCCGGCAGTCAGAAACGTGAGCACCGCGCGCGCGAGAGAAAAACCGGGGATGTTTTGGCAAACTGCCAGCCACCTGGGCTATATAAAGACCACCACACTCCCACCCATTTGTAGGGTTTCCCTGGCCACAAATTTGCAGCCACCCCCCTCAGATCTGCCACAATTTTCGCAGCTATTCACCCCAAATTTTAGCAAACCCTAACCCCAAACACTCCTAACCGTCAGATCAACTGATACAACGGCTAGGGAGTGCCACGCCTCCACCAACCTCCAGCCGTGGGCTCACCCACGCGCCGCCGCCAGCCCGCCCGTGGAAGCCGCCACCTTCTCCTCACGTGCAGGTCGCCGTCGCTGCCATTGGAGCTGGCCGAGCTCGGCAAGGCCTGCCGCCGCTTCGCCCCGCCGCCCGCCGACTCTCCCACCGGCCGGATCCGGCAGCTCGCGCCACGCCGCGCCCGTTGCCGGCCACCACGTCGCCGTACGCCTCGCTGGAGGCCGCCGCCTCGCGGTGGCGCCGCCGCTGTCGCTCAGCCTGACCGGGGTCGAGCGAGCTCTCGCTCGCGTTGACCGCCAGCAGGGCCTAGCCAAGCAACCCTAGCGGCCCAGTGGCCCAGTCCAGCCTCCACGCGAGTTGGACCGAGCCCATCAGGGGTGAGGCCCTTTTTCTTCTCTTTTTTGTTGTTTTTTTTCCTGGCTAACCCCTGTAAATTTTTCTAAGTCCTGAGTTATTTTTCTGCTGATTGCCTGTTTGTGATGATATTTGCGAGTAATATGTAGCCCGGATGACTTTGCGCCCAAAAGGAAAATTGCTTAGAATTGTGTGTACATCAAACCATCTTTTGTGAGAATTTTGATTTGAGGCCATGTTGATATTGTTAATCTGTGTTGAAGTGGGCATCAGGCCGTTAAACTGCTATTAATTGTTGTTATGTGTTGCTGTTGTTATTTTATTGCAAGTTTGGTTGATGATTGTGACAAATCCATGAGGCCTATTGAATTGATTCTTTTTCCTATGTGTTAAGCATGATGTGTACTTCATTTCCATGCTTTAACTTGTCAGAACCCCAATTTTAGGTTTGTGCTTTTCCAAGCTAGCTTTTTGCATCATGAAAAAAATTGCAAAAGAAAAGGAATTGGGGAAAAGAAAAGCCCTAAATGAATTAAATAAAAAGGCTAGAAATAAATCTTTTTCCAAAATTCTTTTGGATGTATTGAAAAATCCTAAAAATGAGTCTGATCATTTTAAAAGTGATTTGGGATTAATCCCATGCTCATAGATTTTCCAATAATCCAAATAGTGGCTTGGAAATTAAATCAAATGCCTATTTGAATTGGAATTCAAATAATTTGAATTTCAAAAATTCCCAAAACTTGGGGTTGACTTCTATATAGTCACCTAGGTTTTATAAAAATAATTGGGGATTTTATAAAATGCCCTAGCTATTAATTTTTAGGGCAAAACAAACAGAACAGAAAAAAAAAGAAAAAGAAAAAGGAAAACAGAGGAAAGAAGACCTACCTGGGGCGCGAGGCCCACTTACTTGGCGCCTAGCCGTGGCCCAGCTAGCCCACCAGGGGCAGCAGGGTCATCCCCTACCCCTGGCCACGATGCTGCTCGTTGGAGCGCATGCGGTGGCCATGGCCGCCACGCCACGTCCCTGCCTGGCCCTCCCTTGCCCCTATCTCCTCGCCACCGCACACCTGAGGGCTTCCCCCCACTTTCCCCTCCCCGCCCGACCTCTCTCCTCTCATCTGCCGCCATTTTCCGAGCCGCCCCGAGAGCTCGCCGGAGCGAGCCCATGCGCCTGCGTGGCCAACGGAGACGGGCCGCCGCACCAATGTGTCCATGCGATTACTCGACATCGACTTCGTCAAGCCGCGCCACCAATTTGAGCCAAGCCGCCACCTAGTCGCCGCCCGCATCAACTTCCTCCGCCACGGCCGCCGTGCTCCTCGTCGGAAATTCGTCGCCGCCAGTGCCTCCAGGACCTCCCCGAGCTCACCTTCGTCTTCCCGGTGAGATCCTCTTCAGAATGCCCCATCTTGTTCTCCTCCCCGTGCTCCCAGTCACCTTTCCCCGCCATGGCCGTGAGCTCGCCGCCGCGGGCCTGCTCGCCGGCGTGGCCACGGGCCTCCCCTGGGTGCCCCGTGTGCGCCAACAGCTGCAGGAGGCCGCGGGCTAACCGCTGGTGCCCTCGCCCTCCACCCCCGTGCCCTCCGGTGAGGCACCGCCGTCTCCCGTGGCACCGGCGGCTCAACGCCGGCCGTGCCCACGTGGCGAGGCCATTAGGGCCTAATTAACCTGCTAATCCACCCCTCCTCTCACTGACACTGGGCCCAGGGCCCTAGTTAATCCGTGTTTTAATGAAACAGAGAACTAACTAAACCAGTGAGGCTGACAGGTGGGGCCGCCCTGTCAGTTGACTGGTCAAATCCCTGACGCCAGCATGATGGAGTGCTGACGCAGTAAATCTTAAATCATTTAATTTATTCAGTAAATTCCAGAAAATGGCTGAAACTTTGAAAAATAATAGAAAATTCATATGAACTCCAAATTAGACAAATAATATATGAAAAATGATCAGCATAAGATTCTCTATCCAAATATGCAACTTTCAACCATGTTTGGGTTGATTTTAAAATGGGACCAGTAGCTTTTTCTATTTGGCTTAATTGGAATTAATTCAAATTTAATTCAAATGCAATTCAAAAATTGAACCATTGCAATACACCACATCTCACTTGTACTTCAGAAGCATATCACACACATGATCATATGGTTTACAATGACCAAACATGAGCAAATGCAAGATGACCTAAATTGAATAACATTTGGAGTTTGAATTTGAATTAACTTTTCAAATCAACTTCAATTAACATGTGGCAATTCAAACATAGGTCACATCAGCACCTTTCCATGCTATGTTTTGCATATAGAATGTGCATTGTATTATCTTGATTGTGCTTTACTTCCAGTGCTTCGGTGATTGCTTCTTCTCGGTAGAGTTGATCTCGGAGACGAGTTCAACCTCATGTCAGAAGAGTGTTACATCGTGATCGTCAGCAAGGCAAGCAGCCCCCTCTATGATCATGTCTATAAAATCCCAGTTCCCTCTCATTCTCGCAAATGCATGTTTAGGATGTCACCATGATACGTTCTACCGCTAGTTGAACCCATTCCTTTGCATGACCTATCATTTTGTCACAGTAGTAAGCAAACCACAATCCTAGCAGATGTAGGAGTTGGTTGTTATCATGTGGCCCCTGCATTTGTTACAGCTTATTGCATGCTTAGAGTTGTTACCTGAGGCTACTTTGATGTGAGTCGGGATGGTAGTGATCATGTGAATGATGGTGGTAACGTGTTGGTGAATCTAACCTAAACAAAGGTGAACGATGAGAGGCTGTGTAGGAGTACACAGTGGGTTGTCTCGTTGAACACTGCCTTAGGCCCGAGTTCTTGTGTTGTTATCCAAGACTAAGAGTACGACCACACATTGGGCTCACTGACCCCTCTCGGCCTAGTACCTCACCCCGGACCAGTCCAGGAGTCGCAAGTAGTTCGCCCTTTAACGATCTCAAGCAGGTGGAACCAAGGTAAGTGGTTGGCGTAGGTTGTGGGCACATTGAATCAAGTGATCATGATCGAGTTGAGCTTGATGGCGGTCACACAACATTTGAGTCCGCATCGGAACAATCGGCCGGATTCCGATTGTGGTCCCAACTCAAATAGGCGACTCCCTAGGATTAGAGATGGTGCCGTGAGTGAAGTGTCGTGGCAGAATCCTCGCCGGTACTCACTTGAAGGGTCCATCCCCAGGCGGTAACTGATGAGGCATGTGTGTAGCAGTACACCCCTGCAGGGTTAATGAACTATTCGAATAGCCGTGTCCGCGGTTATGGACTACATGGAGACCTTTACTTGATCATACATAACTTGAACTGGATATTTCTAAAACACACCAAGATAAGTGTGAGTGCTATGGCGTGCTTCCTCGTGGGGAAGTCGAGGAAGGCACCATAGTGGAGTATTGGTTGGAGACTGTTACTTGGACTCGTGTACGTTCTTACCTCTCTCTGGTACTCGTAGTTCAGGATTAGCCAAGTCAAAGCTGGCACTTCTGCAAGTGAAACCCCACCTCCCTTTGCCTTGATACATGTGCGTGAGTAGTATAGTTCCTATGTAAGTCTTGCTGAGTACGACTTTGTACTCACATTTGCTTATTCTATGTTTTAGAGACGAGACCACTGACCCTGATGGTGGCCTCTACCTCAAGCTCGACGTGGACCAATGTTGTATAGTTCCAGGCAGCAGCCTGTGCCCTATGGAGGGTCATTGTATTTTTTTCTTTCAGGCTTCTTAAGCCATTTGTTAAACTTGTCTTTACTAAGACATAATTTGCTTCCGTTGATGTTTGATGTAATGTTGGATCACATTCATGTGATCTCTTCTTGTAATACAACTACTATGTCTGCTCTGTTTAGCAGAAGTTATAAAGACTGAGTTTTTAGAGTTCATCTTGTGATTACCTGCTGTTTACACTGTACATGTATGCTGCGTGTATGATTATAACATGCATGTCTTAGTGTGGGGTTCGATAGCTTAGTTGTGTTCTTGCCGGTGGTCTTTTATACACCAAGTGGCCCTTAGATGTGCGCATCTTGGGGCATCGCGATGCGATTGCTCGTGACTCTGTCATGTGGCACACTTTGTTGTATGATTGAGCCCGCCCGAGATCCCGACTAAGTGATCGGGCTGGAGTAAGTCTATGTAAGGGTTATGATTCAATCGATAACATGGTTGAGGCGACTTGTCTATGAGTATGGGATTCACCACCCATAATCATTTAGACTTGTGAGCGGATGATGAGGACCCATCTCAGTTGATCATCCGGCCTGAATGGGATGCCCCTCACGTTCGATGCTTACCGAGAGCGATCTGTGCTTGGCCTTGTCTGCTTAGACAAGTGGGTACGGCTCTCGGCTCTCCATGTGATTGCATTGTGACCGGAATTACATACGCTAACCCCGGGTCCCGACATAACTTCTCATGTTTGGGTGCTTTAGCTATATTATATCTTGCTCCAAAGTGGTGATCCTGATGTTAATGTGCTGCTGTGCTAAAAACTGTTAATTTGTTGCAACTTCGGGTGACGGTTGCGTCGCAACCGTTTATCGGAATTGAGTGATTTCAATTTCATATTGTTAAGCATCATGTCTGCTTCCAGTATATGTATTGTATTGCCATGATATTCTTTCTGGTCATATAGTTATTGAGCTCCAAAGTTGCTATGCCACTGTTTTTGACAGCCACCTCTGTTTTTCTCTAAGTCTATAACGTTCCGATGCCATGGTGCATGCTTAATATCTTTTGATCTATGATGCCTATTTGCATGATTCTTTTTCCCATGCCTTCCATGTCATGTCTACTTTAGTTCCATATAATTTTTGAGCATGTTTGCATTCATTATCCTGTTTATGCATTGCTCTAAAGTGTGCTTCCTGATGTTGGCAGATTGTGCCCGTAACTTGTTTTGCTTATATCTTTTTAACCGTAACTCCGTTTGGGGTGTTCTTTATATGTAACTTGATTAGTTTTTCGTGTACTTTGTGTTTATTCTGTTGTTTTCTGCCGTTAACGTACCTAAAATATGGTTTAGGACAGAACAGTACCAAATGTTTTAATCATCGTGCGGAACTTAGTGTTATGCCATGTTTAGGTTGTGCCTCAATTAAATTTACTAGCATAGATATTTTCTTTTGTGCTTCACCTCTTGCCATGTTTGTGTGCTATGCCATGCTTTCTTTAGTTGCCATGTTAACAACCTTTGTTGATCACCTGTAGCTAAACAACTTGAACCTTTCTAAATGTGCGGTATCGTCGTGTGTGACGAGTACTCCACTTAAATTGTTAGTAACCGCTCTCGACGGTAGGTGCGATGTCTCATGTTGCTTCCTGTTGATGCTTGCTCGTGTTTTCCTCGTAGTAATAGAGTGCTTGCTCATTGATTGCTTTCCAGTGTTTATCGTCTTGTGTGCTTCCGCGGGTACCTTCGGAGACGATGCAAGCTTGCGATCCACTACACCTTCGGAACCCGACTTATCAACAGGCAAGGACTATACATTACTTATGATCCATTCTATTTCAACCAGCGGTTTGCATGCTAGTCTAGGTTAGGTTCGATGTTTGATCCTACCACATGTTTACAGCCTCTTTCAAACCGATACAGCCATGTCCCTTCCCAGCAAACCTTGTACTGCTATGTTACTATTGCTCGTTGCTCAACCCCTGCTTAGTATGCATGCTTAGGATGCTACAATGTTACCCTGTTACTCCTTGGTTTGGGATATCACATTATTATATTGTTGTTGATGATATGATTATTATAACGTTGACTATATTCGACGAAGGATGGAAGGTCTAGGCTATCCCGCCCCGACGCTTTGTTCCATTCGAGTCACCTAGGATCCGAGTTCCGGGTATTGGTTTTAAGACTGAGCGTGCCTAACCGCGTGTGGGATTTTATGGGGTCCCCTTTTCTTACCTACCTAGATTCAAGCATTTCTAGTGGTGGCCCAAGCTGATTTACCATTTGAAACCGTGTGTGTGCTGGTGAGCTGCCAGTAGTTTTTAAAACAACCCGGACCAGTGAGGACATGGTTTCCCTGTTGGTCCACCTTTGACCGGCGAGGGCCCGAGGCCTCACGTGAGGCGTCTCGGTAACCCAAACCCTGTTGAGACAGAAGAGTACGATCCGAGAGCGTGGCCAGCTTTTGGATTGGGTGTCGACTCCCCGGTGCCACCCGGATTTTTTTGTTGTTAGCTAGAGGGACCTATGATTTCGGATCTCTTGGAACTAAATCATAAAATGGTTTCCTGTGATGGGTAGCAACTAAGAGAGATGGGCGTGCGTGCGGAGCCTCGTAATGGGCAGTTGGAACACCCCTGCAGGGTTAATTCTTTTCGAGAAGCCGTGTCTGCGGTTATGGACAACTTGAGACCAACTCCTTGTTCAACGACAACAACAACTGAGATAATTTTAATATAACTTGATCAATGTGTGTGTGCCTTGACTGCTTCTTCTTCGCCGGGATGCGAAGAGGAGGACAAGGATAGGATAGGTGTTATGTTTGCGTAAGTAGTTGATAGCAAGACTTGTTGGAGGCGATTCCTCATCGGATGCTTGGCTTCTTATCTTACTCTCTAGATCGTTAGCTACTTCATAAATGCTAGTACGGCAGCAACCTCACCACTTACCCCATCCTTACTGTAAACTACTAGTTGTCCTAGAATGACGAGTGATGAAGTCCTTGCTGGGTCAGTTGACCACTACAGTTGGATGTTGAGTACTTCTGTACTCATGATACTACCCCCAAACTTTTTTCAGGGTTCTCAATCGACAACAGGTATGGTGACCGACGTTTCACGTGGAGGCTCGACGACGACTAGTTAGGAGGATTCCGGCGGAGGGCCTGGACCCGTGTGGTTATGGGGATCGATGTTTTTCTCTTTGCCACTAGGCATTTGATTGTAGTCTGTACCCATACATGTACCTTCCGCTGATGTATTCTATTTAAGGAAGTTGTAAGACGATTGTATGAGATGTTGTATCCTTGTATCTGTAATGTTGTGATATCATGTTGGAAATCCGGGGCATATGACTTCGTCATATGTCGCGATGGGACCGATATGTGCTTCGTCCCCGGATCTGGATGGAAACATCTAGATCTGGAACAGTACCGCATATCGGGCCTTACAACTTGGTATCAGAGCCTTACCGACCGTAGGATCCCTTCTCTGCAGAAGTCGAGTCTAGACAAAAACTATTTTGTAGTTACTGAGTTAGTTGTCGGAGAGTAGGATCCTTTTTACTCCTTACCCTTGTTCTGGTCAGGACAAGTGTCGTAAGTGTTTTATTCTCGTCTTATCTCTTTCAAACATTAGGATCTCGAAAGTGTGGAGTTCGTAATAGTTACAATGCCTTGCTTGCAGCGTATTGTCTCGATTCCGATCTCAGGTTTGGGAATTCCTGTAGTACCTTTAGCTTCTCCGATTTTGGGTATCATCTGGGTCATCCATTGCCATCCCTCCTTTTACCGGTGTTTTCACGACTTGCGTCGAAAAGCACTATCCCTTTGACTAGGTTGGACTGTCGTTCCTCCTCTTGACACTGTCGGTTTTATTTTTCCGACGATGTCGTCTCTCTGCGGAAATTTATCTCAACCGAAGTTCAACGTCGACATGGAGCAGAGTCCCTTGTTGGTGGTGTTGAAGATCGTCGTCTCTCTTTTCTCTTCCCCCCTCTCCCCCGGATCGTCCTGGATCTCGGGACATGATCCCTTGTTGGTGGTGTTGTATTGTAACAGCCCAGTTTTCACAAAAATTAAAAATTTTGTTTTCGGTGTGAATTGTTTGATTGTCTGATTTGTTTGCGGTGTTTGCATCCCTGATTTATCGATCGGTGATTTCCCCCCCCCCCCTCTTATCTCGTATCGGACGGAGACCGACCCTTGCCACCCTGACACTCGACCTTTGCGACACCGGGTTTCACCTGATCACCGTCGCGAAAACCCGCACGAGACCAGCCGTAGCCAACGGAACGAAAAACCACGTTTAATAATTAAACGAGTTATTTTTATAGCGCGCCGGAAAGTGTTCTCGGAACGGTTCCAGTGCGAGGTGAACGCCACCGGCTCGACACGCTGATCGCGCAATTGAAAGTTTTACCCGAATCGGAGGTCCTGCGGATCCCCGGCGGTCAGAAACGTGAGCACCGCGTGCGAGAGAGAAAAACCGGGGATGTTTTTGCAAACTGCTAGCCACCTGGGCTATATAAAGACCACCACACTCCCAACCATTTCTAGGGTTTCCCTAGCCACAAATTTTCAGCCACCCCCCTCAGATCTGCCCCAATTTTCGCAGCTATTCACCCCAAATTTTAGCAAACCCTAGCCCCAAACACTCCTGACCGTCAGATCAACCGATCCAACGGCCAGGGTGTGCCTAGCCTCCAACAACCTCCAGCCGTGGGCTCACCCACCCGCCGCCGCCAGCCCGCCCGTGGAAGCCGCCTCCTTCTCCTCATGTGTAGGTCGCCGTCGCTGCCATTGGAGCTGGCCGAGCTCGGCAAGGCCGGCCGCCGCTTCGCCCTGCCGCCCGCCGACGCTCCCACCGGCCGGATCCGGCAGCTCGCGCCACCCCGCGCTCGTTCCCGGCCATCACGTCGCCTTACGCCTCGCTGGAGGCCGCCGCCTTGCGGTGGCGCCGCCGCTGTCGCTCAGCCTGGAAGGGGTCGAGCAAGCTCCCACTCGCGTTGACCGCCAGCGGGGCCTAGCCCAGCAACCCTAGCGGCCCAGTGGCCCAGTCCAGCCTCCACACGAGTTGGGCTGAGCCCATCAGGGGTGAGGCCCTTTTTCTTTTATTTTTTGTTGTTTTTTTTCCTGGCTAACCCCTGTAAATTTTTGGAAGTCCTGAGTTATTTTGCTGCTGATTGCCTGTTTGCGATGATATTTGCGAGTAATCTGTAGCCCGGATGACTTTGCGCCCAAAAGGAAAATTGCTTAGAATTGTGTGTACTTCAATCCACCTTTGGTGAGCATTTTGATTTGAGGCCATCTTGATATTGTTAATCTGTGTTGAAGTGGCCATCAGGCCGTTAAACTGCTACTAATTGTTGTTATGTGCTGCTGTTGTTATTTTCTTGCAACTTTGGTTGATGATTCTGACAAATCCATGAGGCCTATTGCATTGATTCTTTTTCCTATGTCTTAAGCATCATGTGTACTTCATTTCCATGCTTTAACTTGTCATGTTTGGGTGCTTTAGATATATTAAATCTTGCTCCAAAGTGGTGCTCCTGATGTTAATGTGCTGCTGTGCTGAAAACTGTTAATTTGTTGCAACTTCTGGTAACGGTTGCGTCGCAACCGTTTATCGGAATTGAGTGATTTCAATTTCATATTGTCAAGCATCATGTCTACTTCCATTATATGTATTGTATTGCCATCAAATGCTTTCTGGTCATATAGTTATTGAGCTCCAAAGTTGCTATGCCACTGTTTCTGACAGCCACCTCTGTTTTTCTCTAAGTCTGTCACGTTCCGATGCCATGTTGCATCCTTAATATCTTTTGATCTATGATGCCTATTTGCATGATTCTTTTTGCCATGCCTTCCCTGTCATGTCTACTTTAGTTCCATATCATTTGTGAGCATGTTTGCATTCATTATCTTGTTTATGCATTGCTCTAAAGTGAGCTTCCTGATGTTGGCAGATTGTGCCCGTAACTTGTTTTTCTTATATCTTTTTAACCTTAACTCCGTTCGGGGAGTTCTTTATATGTAACTTGATTAGTTTTTCGTGTACTTTGTGTTTATGCTATTGTTTTCTGTTGTTAACCAACCTAAAATATGGTTTAGTACAGAACAGTACCAAATGTTTTAATCGTCGTGCGTCACTTAGTGTTATGCCATGTTTAGGTTGTGCCTCAATTAAATTGACTATCATAGATAGTTTCCTTTGTGCTTCACCTCTTGCCATGTTTGTGTGCTATGACATTCTTGCTTCAGTTTCCATGTTAACAACCTTTGTTGATCACCTGTAGCTAAACAACTTGAACCTTTCTAAATGTGCGGTATCGTCGTGTGTGACGAGTACTCCACTTAAATTGTTAGTAACCGCTCTCGAAGGTAGGTGCGATGTCTCGTGTTGCTTCTTGTTGATGTTTTCTCGTGTTTGCCTCGTAGTAATAGAGTGCTTGCTCGTTGATTTATTTCCAGTGTTTATCATCTTGTTTGCTTCCGCGGGTACCATCGGAGACGATGCGAGCTTGCGATCCACTACACCTTCGGAACCCGACTTATCAACAGGCAAGGAATATACATTACTTATGATCCATTCTATTTCAACCAGAGTTTTGTATGCTAGTCTAGGTTAGGTTCGATGTTTGATCCTACCACATGTTTACAGCCTCTTTCAAACCGATACAGCCATGTCCCTTCCCAGCAAACCTTGTACTGCTATGTTACTATTGCTCGTTGCTCAGCCCCAGCTTAGTATGCATGCTTAGGATGCTACGATGTTACCCTGTTACTCCTTGGTTTGGGATATCACATTATTATATTGTTTTTGATGATATGATTATTCTAATGTTGACTATATTCGATGAAGGATGGAAGGTCTAGGCTATCTCTCCCCGACGCTTTGTTCCATTCGAGTCACCTAGGATCCGAGTTCCGGGTATTGGTTTTAAGACTGAGCGTGCCTAACCGCGTGTGGGATTTTATGGGGTCCCTTTTTCTTACCTACCTAGCTTCAAGCATTTATAGTGGTGGCCCAAGGTGATTTACAATTTGAAACTGTGTGTGTGCTGGTCAGCTGCCAGAAGTTTTTAAACCAACCCGGACCAGTGAGGACATGGTTTCCCTGTTGGTCCACCTTTGACCGGCGAGGGCCCGAGGCCTCACGTGAGGCGTCTCGGTAACCCAAACCCTGTTGAGACGGAAGAGTCCGATACGAGAGTGTGTCCAGCTTTTGGATTGGGTGTCGACTCCCCGGGGGCCACCCGGATTTGTTTGTTGTTAGCTAGAGGGACCTGTCGTTTCGGATCTCTTGGAACTAAATCATAAAATGGTTGCCTGTGATGGGTAGCAACTGAGAGAGATTGGCGTGCGTGCGGAGCCTCGTAATGGGCAGTTGGTACACCCCTCGTTATGGACGACTTGAGACCTACTCCTTGTTCATAGGCAACAACAACTGTTGTTCATAGACAACAACAATTTGAATATAACTTGATCAATGTGTGTGTGCCTTGACTGCTTCTTCTTCGCCGGGATGCGAAGAGGAGGACAAGGATAGGATAGGTGTCATGTTTGCGTAAGTAGTTGATAGCAAGACTTGTTGGAGGCGATTCCTCATCGAATGCTTGGCTTCTTATCTTACTCTCTAGATCGTTAGACACTTCATAAATGCTAGTACGGCAGCAACCTCACCACTTACCCCATCCTTACCGTAAACTACTAGTTGTCCTAGAATGACGAGTAATGAAGTCCTTGCTGGGTCAGTTGACCACTACAGTTGGATGCTGAGTACTTCTATACTCATGATACTACCCCCAAACTCTTTTCAGGGTTCTCGATCGACAACAGGTATGGTGACCGACGTTTCACGTGGAGACTCGACGACGACTAGTTAGGCGGATCCCGGCGGAGGGCTTGGACCCGTGTGGTTATGGGGATCGATGTTTTTCTCTTTGCCACTAGGCATTTGATTGTAGTATGTACCCAGACATGTACCTTCCGCTGATGTATTGGATTTAAGGCAGTTGTAAGCCGATTGTATGAGATGTTGTATCCTTGTATCTGTAATGTTGTGATATCATGTTGGAAATCTGGAGCATTTGACTTCATCATATGTCGCGGTGGGACCGATATGTGCTTCGTCCCCGGATCTGGATGGAAACATCTAGATCTGGAACAGTACCGCATATCGGGCCTTATAGCCATGTCCGCGGTTATGGACAACTTGGAGATCTTTACTTGATTATTAGATAACTCAAATGGATACTCTAAAAATCTCAAAATAAGTGTGAGTTCTTTGGGTTGCTTCCTCGTGGGGAAGTCGAGGAAGGATCCATGGTGGTGTATTGATATGGTGATCAAGATTAGATGGACTCGTGTGCGCCTCTCATATCAACTCTATGTAGTCGTAGTACAGGATAGCCAAGTCAAATCTTTATGCATTACAACCCCACTTGCCTTTACCTTGATACTTGAGCATGAGAAGTTTAGATCTGACGTAAGTCTTGCTGAGTACGACTTTGTACTCATATTTTCTTATTCTATGTTTTAGAGACGAGACCACTGACCCTGATGGTGGCCTCCCCCTCAAGAAAGACGTCGACGAAGTAATGTAGTCCCAGATAGCATCCTGGTCCCTCTGGAGGGTCGTTGTGTTTTCTTAAAGGCTTCTTATGCCATTTGTTAACCTTGTCTTTACTAAGACATACTTTGCTTCGGTTGTGGTACGGTGTAATGTTGGGTCACAGTTATGTGATCTCTGCTTGTAACACTACTATATCTGCTCTGTATAGCAGATGCAATAAAACTATGAGTTTGTAGAGTTCATGTTGTGTTACCTACTATTTACACTAGACATGTATGCTGCGTGTATGATTATAACGTGCATGTCTTAGTGTTGGATTCGATAGCTTAGTTGAGTTCTTTTCGGCGGTCTTTCATACACCAAGTGGCCCTTAGATGTGCGCAGCTTGGGACATCGCGATGAGATTGCTCGTGACTCTGTCATGTGGCACACTTTGTTGTATGATTGAGCCCGCCCGAGATCCCGACTGGGTGATCGGGCTGGAGTCTGTTTATGTAAGTGTTATAATTCAATCGATAATGTGGTTAAGGCGACTTGTCTATGAGTATGGGATTTCACCACCCATAATCATTTAGACTTGTGAGCGGACGATGAGGACTCATCTCAGTTGATCATCCGGCCTAAATGGGATGCCCCTCACGTTCGATGCTTTCTGAGAGTGTTCTGTGCTTGGCCTTGTCTGCTTAGACAAGTGGGTACGGCTCTCGGCTCTCCATATGATTGTGTTGTAACAGAAATTACATACGCAAACCCCGGGTCCCGACACAGAGTTAGAAAAATCTTTAACCTGAAAGAGAAGAGAGATCAGAGTCCTAGAGTAAAGGTACGGAGTAAAAGATCCTAATACCACCCAGTTTGCGACGTGGGCCGATAAGCTACACGACACTATTAGTAAAGTAGTTTTGCAAGGACAAGACTCGACTTCGACCAAGGAGTTGGAAGGGGGTGTCCTACAGGCAGTCGGCTCTGATACCAACTTGTGACGCCCCCAAAATCAGACCGTGTACAGTAATCATACACGCAAGGTACACGAATGAGATTAGGGACTCACGGTGAGATATCACAACACAACTCTACAAATAAAAAATAATAGAAGTTGTTTATTACAAGCCAGGGGCCACGAGGGCTCGAATACAATTGCTCGAGAGCACAAAGTTAGCGAAAGCAAAAGTATTTGAGTACAGACACAAGGTACACATGATCTTCCTTAAGAAGGCTAGCACATAAACAACAACGATTGAAAAGGCGAGGCCTCCTGCCTGGGCAACTCCAAACTACTCCTGGTCAACGGGGAAACTCAACGTTGTAGAAGGCATTGAGGATCTTCATGTTGCGGTGGTCGGCATCGGGAACCTCCTGCTCCTGGACTCCAAGGCTTCAACGTCGACTGCAGCGGCCGATCAGGCAAAACATAAAGGAGGAAAATAAAGCAAAGGTGAGTATCTAGCATACCCGCGAGTCCTACATCCGCTACTAAGAATTTATGCATTTGTATCTAATGGAAAGGGGAGGCTATATATAGTGGACTGCAAGGTAGAAATCAGAATAAGGGTAAGAAGCTAGGCCTATCGAAGACTAGCATCTTCTGACGTGTCTTGCAGCATGAGAAGAGAAACAACCAACAGTTTATATAAAGCATAAAGTAACAATGAAGCAGAAGTTGCTGCAACATTGTATAATATAAGTTGTAATGATAAATAATAATGCCTCCGAGTTCCCCTCCTCGACTTCCCTCCGAGGAAGAAAACCCGGAACCATACAGTTTAATAGTAGTAGTTTGTAGTGGTAAGATCCAGCTTCAGCATAAAGCGTCCTGTTAGCGTGGACACGGCTATTCGAATAGATTAAACTCCCTGAAGGGGTGCACTACTGTTCAGCCTGCACGCTCGAATCTCCAGAGTGGCGTACACCTTGTTAGGGAATGCCCCACCGAGGCTATCCGAAACATCGCAACCCATCCTAGGCTCAACAGAGAGGCCATCCAACGGACTATATCCTATGCGCCAAGGGGTCTAGGTCCCTCACCCTTGCACGCTCCTGCACGGTGCGTGGCTGGCCGGTGAAGCAAAAGCAAATAAAAAAACACACCGTCCGGACGAAGAAGACACCACTTCCCGGTGCAGGCCGCAGTACTGCTGACGTCTGAAGAGCTTTCGGACAAACTACAACGCAGGGGAGCCCATAACTCCTTATCCCACGTTAAGGTAGTGCGTACAGACCTTTGCGACCTCTCAAGTCATCCACTGAACCATTTAGCATTTTAATTAACCTGTGTGACAACCGTTACGTTGCCTCGACTTAACTGACCCACAGACAACGACAACAGTCAGGACCACCAGTACATCGGTGCCTGCCCTGTCGTCACACCAAGTCTCTGCGGTTACCAACAAGGTGAACCATCTCCTTACCTTGTCTCGCGTGTTCTCTTGGTAGAGCTCGACTTTCGTGGTTTGGTAACTCTCGCGAGATATGAGCACGGGCCAAGCACGCCAGTAACGTCGGTCGTACTCTCCCGGTCGCTACCGACAATATACCGCTCGCGGGCACCGTTGGGTCGCCCGACTCTTACCTTGAAGGACACCAGTTGGTTCGAGTGCCTACCACTAAGTGAAACCAGGAGGTATCACCCTCGATGGCACACTTAAAGAGGTTTGACAGAGACCTCTGCGGAATGAACTACAGAGGTAAACCTCGTATCATCCCGGTGATGCTACGCTACTGAGCCGATGAGAGTGAAATAAGAGTTCGACCACTCGTAAGTCAAACTCGAAGCGACTCGGCAGAGTCTCGCCGTTGTAGGTTCCCTAGGGCGTCTGCATTGATCCGTACCTGTTGCATTTGTATATATTTTGTATCCGCGTCACTCCCCTGAGTGGCCACGGCCCGCTATCTAATCCTAGCTAACAATGTGCAGGGTTCACTGCTGAATATAATATATAGATATAGCAGGTAGCATATGATAAGGAAGGTACAACAAGGGGCGACAGAATCAGGCTATGCAATTGAATAGGATTGTAACATAGCAGCAGCAGTAACAATGCCTAGTGCAATCAAGTAGGGAAAGGTAGGCAATATCTGGGGAAGAGAATGGATCTGCTTGCCTGGAAGCTCGGTAGTAGAGGCAGGGTCGTCGACTAAGTTGTCGATCACAGGGGCATCAGCAGCGGATGTCGAGACTACCGAACAATAAGAGAGGGGGAAGAAACAATAAATACACAACAATAATAGCAATACAAATACACGACATGGCAAACGCAATGTTAACGGTGTTCTAACGCAGCGCAACGTGTTTTTCTCGGAGCGGGAATTCATTCGTGGATGAAATACCGGCTCCGGGGTAATTACCGGAAAGGATGTTCGGAGGGGGAAAGGTACCATGCTGGAGGTGTTGTACAAACGTAAGTAGGGTGTATCCGTGTTAGTTGAGCTATTCTGAACAACCTTCGTGTTCAGAATAAATTCATCCGGATACTTTAACAGTACCAGACAAATCATCGGACAGACGGGCCGGAGGGAGACGGTTCGATGTTCGGTATGTTAGAGGGGTGTGGTGGGGGTATGGGTAGTGTATCCTTATTCGGTGTATTTTTGTGATCAATTTTTATGTATAAAGTTTTTCCATCGGAGCTACGGTTTAAAAGATATTAATTTCTAAAGTTTTAATTCAATTTAAAAGGATTTATGATATTGTTTTATTATTAAAATGTAGCATTATCCAGAATAGTGTTTTGACTGAGTCAACCTTGACAGGTGGGACCCAACTGTCATAGGGTCATAATAATTTAACAGATATTTAATTTGTATAATAACCTGGGCCCATCTGTCAGCCACTGATAATCTTAATCCCATATATTTAGTTAAACAACGTGTTTAAGTGGGTTGGGCCCCACATGTCATATGTTCATTTTAACTAACAGAGGGGGTTATTTGTAACTGGGGGTTATCTAAGGGATTAGGAGCTTGATTAAGCCAGGGGGGCCCAGCGGTCAGTTGGACGACCTGTGGCTAAGCACACACGCGTGCACGCCGACGAGGCAGTGGCGCCGGCGGTGAGCTTGTGCTCGCCCCGGGCCACGGTAGGAGGCGTGGGTGGGCGCATTCGATCGGGTGCAGCGCCGCACACCGAATGGTGGCGACCCCGTGACATGTGGAGGACGGAGGCGACCATGGCGACGACAGTAGGCGGCGGTGCGGTCGGGACAGAAGGGGATCCTTGCTCCCTTGCGTTTTCCCGAGCGGGAAGTAGCTGGGAACGAGCTATGACACATAAGGAGCAGGGCAGTGCGACTGGTGAGTGCTACAGGGGTCCGGGGGCACGGCAATGGCCACCACGACGGCGTCCGGAGCACACGTAAGGGGGGCCGGCGACAGGGTCCTGGCGGACGGCCGCGAGCGGTTGGCGGTGGTCGGGGATCTCACCAGTGAGGCGTAGGGTCTGCCAGCGGGCGCGAGGAGGGCGTGAGGTGGTCAGAATCAAAGAATGTCGCCGGCGGCTGGAGGTAGAAGACGATGACGATTCTGGGCACTGCGGTGGCTCCGGGCTCCTCCGCTTCTGCTGGACGACGAAGACGACCATGGCGGAGCGGCCGGACACCTTGGTTTGTCCTGGGATGGCCGGTGGCCGCGATTGGTCACAGGCGGCGGCGACGCCTTCGCACGGGCAAGCTCGGAGAGGGAGATGGGGACGCCAGGGGAGAAAAGGGAGGGTGCTAGGGTTTCCACGGGGACGGGGGTGCAGGGGGGCCTTCTTTTCCTCACCAGGACGGGGTCGATTGCTGACACGGCGACCACGGCGTGGCTCAGCGGGGGGATTCCCTCGATGCATCCCCCTCCTGAACAGGAGGAAGGAGGAGGGCGCCGGGTGGGCTGGGCCTGGGGTGGACTGCGAAAGGGGGAAGGGAGGAAAGAGATGGGCCTGGTGGTTCTTTTGCCCAGGGCGAGTTTTAGATATTTTCCAATTTCTTTGAATTTTCTATTACATTTTTCTTTTGTTTTATATTTGCTTGTCTAGCAAGACAATTTTATAAAATGGACAACTTCTCCCAATAGTTGTATTACACTTTAATATGCTGCTACAAAAAGTTTGGTGATTATTAAAAATCTTTTACTATTTATTTTTGGACTCAACTTATAAAAGGGGGCTTTTAGCTGTTGTTTATAAATTGTTTGATTTATTTAATATCTTAATAAATTCCCATTGTTGTTCTAGAATGGTCCACTGATTTTTAGGGATTTTACAAAAGTGGTTTGACAATTTTTGGACAATATTTTATTTCCACTTTGTTTTTTTAATTCCATCGAAAAGGGGTTTTAATATTATTTGATTTTGAATATGATCAAGGCAATATTAATGATTGTGATTAATCATTGAAAATAGGTGATCACTGTAGCTTGACACCGAGGGTGTTACAAATATATAACTTTTATACCTTCGCTGGTAAAACCATGCTTCTTCCTATCTGCCAGATAGTTCTTGCAGTTCCTCTTCCAGTGCCTTTGGCTTTGCAGTAGAAACACTCAGTATCCTTGTTAGGGCAAGTGCCAGAGGGTTTCTTGGTCTTGGCACCAGGATTGCCGGCGCCCTTGCCCTTGGACTTTCCCTTCTTCTTGAAACTGGTGGATCTTGCTAACCGCCAACGTATAGTTGGGGTCAGCCTGCATGGTAGTCTCCGCATTCTTCAGCATTGCAAGAAGTTCATTAACCGACTTGTCCATCCCGTTCATTCGATAGTTCTGAACAAAGATCCTAAAGCTTGGCGGGAGTGACATGAGGAAGATATCTGTACCCAGTGATTCTGGAATCGGAAATCCCAGTTCAGTCAACCTTTGGCCGAAGCGCATGATCATTATCACGTGCTCACTCACAAGTGATCCTTCCTTCATTTTGCAATTCCACATAGCATGAGTTACCTCATAACGTTCAGTCCTAGCGTGTTCGGCATACAGAGCATCTAACTCTTGAATAATCAAGTGGGGCATGGTATTATCAAACCTCCGCTGTAACTCCGATTCCATACACGCAGTCATAAGACATTGAACTGCGGTGCTATCATCAACCTTGGTCTGATGCACATTTTGCTCCACAATCGTGGCTTCAGGACCAGGTGCTTCTGGGAGATGTGTCGTCAGGACATGGTCCTTCTTAGCACTCCTGAGTACAATTCTCAGGGAACGAACCCAGTCCGCATAGTTGCTTCCATCAGCTTTCAATTTTTCTTTCTCAATCAACGGACCTAAGTTAAACTGGGGATTGACACGGGCCATTTCAATCTACAACATAAACACAAGTTTCACTTAGACAATGTTCATAATTAAGTTTCACTAATTAATCATACTATTAATTTTAATAAGTGCTCCCACTTAGATCAATATCTCTCCTAGTTAATGCTACGTGATTCAAGATCCAAATTTAGTCGTCAGCCATTGATGTGATATCACTGATGACTTAGACTGAATTGTAGGCCAACTTGCCAATCACGCAAGGGTGACTCTTGTTCATCTTTCGATGGGCATGTTCCGGTAGCAAACTTTTATCCAAACCATCAAGAAAACCAAGTGTAATTGCAGTGTGTTCTTAACACACCCAATTTTTATGCGTCGCACCGTGTGCACCCATGTGACATGACCTACTCCGGTGTGAAACATATTATAGACGGTGCTACAGTTGGGAGAACACTATCAACTTGATATTAGTTTGCGAGAGATCACCCTAATAAAATACGACTAGCGCGCATCAAACAAGGGTGCATCAAAGGGATTAACATCACAAGCAGTTCATAAAATTTATGTGATGTGGTATAGCCCTTTGTGTCGTGAAGTTGTCGTTGCCTTCATGACTCCGTGGTTCAAGTCTCCATCCACCACCTTTTCTTCTTGGCACTAGGATCTCCTCACGGCTTCGGCATGTGTGTCGGGGTCCACCTTCACATCATTGATCATCACCTTGTCTCCTATCTATTGGCTTGCCTTAAGCTAATAAACAGTTCTGGCACGCATGCCATATTTAAGTGACAATCATATGACTCCAGTCATCATTCCGTACGACGGCTCGCAGGCCGCGAAAGATATGACATCATATAGCATCTCATACAAACACATTGCAAATCCCGAAGGCTATACCACATCACATGCGCTCTCTAGAAAACCGAGTTAGATCGCTATCTATATGGGTTATTGCAAATTTTATCGTGGTTGTTAAGCAGGTTTACTTGGCAAACGTGAAACCCTAGAAAAAACAAAACACGATACTTCTTTTGTTGCTAGTTTAACATACAGGGTGTGTGTAGCAACTAATGCCACAAGCCAAAATTCGTTAAACGCGTGACCCCCGTGTGGATTTTAGTTCATAAAATCCACAAGCCCGTTCATGTAAAATTTTGTATAGCAAGACTAAGATGAGATCCAAGGAATTTGATGTAGTGCATGATCAAGGCAACCAGCATACTAAGAGCAGCATAGAGGGATCATGGCAAAAATCAAACCTTGTAGCAAAATCACATCATGCCGTCGAGCAAAGAAAAGATCACATGACAGGGAAGCAAGAAAGAAAATCAATGCCTCATATCAACATATGATCTACCTAAACATGCATCTAATCTAGAATCGCTCTGATACCACTGTTGGGAAACGTAGGAGAAAACAAAAAAATTCGTGCCTACGAAGCAAGAACCCAAGATCATCCAAGAATATGGCATACAAGGTTTATGTCAAAGGTCACCAACGTATGTAGCGGAAAAAGAATTGGTGAAGCTCATTGAAGTAGATCTCACGAATTATCCCACGAACAATCCCTCAATCCGTCCCACGAACAAGTCCCTCGATCACGATCTCCGAAGAAGAAGAAGAAGCTCCTCAAAGAAGGATCAAAGAACTGGATTTGCTAACCAGTCCGGGTAGAACACTTCCTTGATAAATTCTGCTGCGAGCAACTTGGATATCTCATCGCCGATTGCTCCTCTCTTCTCTTCTGAAAAACGCTGAAGTGGCTGCTCGATCGGCATGGATCTAGGTCGGAGATGAAGCTTGTGCTCGGCAAGTTCCCTCGGTACACCAGGCATGTCATGTGGGGACCATGCGAAGATGGCACGGTTCTCACGGAGGAACTCGACGAGCTCGGCTTCCTATTTTCTGCTGAGCCCGGCCCCAACGATGATGCACTTTCTCGGGTCGGAGGGGTCCAGGGCAATCCTCTTGCTATCCTTTGCTGCTTGAAATATGGTTTCATCATCCGGTCTTTTGTCCTTCGCGCTCGGCATGGGGTCCTTCATCTGAGCCTGGACTGCTGCTACAACCTTGTCGAGCTGGCGCCGCTCTGCATCGATGAACATAGAATCGGCTATCTTGGAACCAGCAGACGAACACTCAAGTGACTTCCTGTAGTCACCACACACAGTAATTGGACCATTCGGCCCTAGGAGCTTCATCTTCAGGTAAGGCTGCATGATGTTGAACATGACCTTGGTGATCGCAGGCGACCCGAGCAGAACATGGTATGGGCTGCTCAGATCGGCCACCACGAACCAGATCGGCTCTCGTCGGAAATTTTCTTACGACCCGAATACTACCTCAAGCCAAATGCAGCCTAATGGGGTAGATGACAGGCCGGGCACTATCCCATGAAATGTGGTTCTGCTGGGCTCCAACTCGCTCTCACTGATGCCAAGCTTGATCATTGTGTCTCTATACAGAATGTTGATGGCGCTGCCTCCATCAATGAGCGTCCTGGTGAACTTGCATGAATATAATGGTGCCACCAAGATTGCATCCACCACGAGCATATAACTGCCCGGGTTGGGCATTACGCTCGGGTGGTCTTCTGGGCCCCACGTTATGGCATTGTCCGACCAGTTCATCCTCTGAGAAATTGGTGGCATGGTGGCATTGACTTCCTGCTCACGGGCTCTCTGACTTCCCTTGTCATCCGACTCGCTGGTGAAGATCATATATGATGCGTCCTGACGTGGGAACTGCTGCCGAGCATTTGCTGGTGGTGGGCCTGGGGGTGGGGGCGGTGGTGGGTGTGGATTTCCTGCTCCTCCCTTTGGTGTGGCTGCTCATCCTTCCTCTTGTTAAAACATGTGTTGTTGTTGTTGAAATTGGGGGTGTTGTTGTTGTTTTTGTTGTTGACAAAGTTGTTGTTCCTCTGGATCTCGCGCCTCTCGCGCCGATTGGGACCGTTTGGCCCATTTGATTCTGCCGATTGGTGCTACTGGCCGGATGGTTGCCCTTGGATGAAACCACTAGGACTCAACGTGATCGGGCGCATTGCAGATTCAGACGCGGCGAATGAATTGGCTATTCTCATCAGATCGTCCAAAGAAGTTATCTCCTTGCGCAGGAGCTTGTGCTTCAACAAAGACCCGTCAAAGCAGCCGTCAGTGAAGTACTGGATGACTTGGATTTCATGAACTCCCTCGCAAGTGTTCCTGAGCTTGATGCATCGCTGAAGGTAATCGCGAAGGGACCCGTCCTTTCCTTGTACACAGAGTGCCAGGTGCCGAGGCAGACCTGGGCGCTCATAAGTACCCATGAAATTGCGAACAAACGCATCCTCAAAATCCTTCCAGCAATTGATATTGTTGATGGGAAAGCTGTTTAACCAGGATCGAGCTGAACCTTGGAGCATGAGCGGAGCATAGCGCACAGCTACGCGCCGACCACCTCCTGCGATACCGACCGCTGTCATATAATCGACCAGCCAATCTTCTGGCTTGACTGATCCATTGTACTTGGGGGTGTCCCTGGGCAATGTGAAGCCTTTGGGGAACTGCTCTTGCCAAATGCGCGGGCTGAAACAAGATGGACCCTCCGGCACATCAACTTCCGGTTGCTTGTCCTGTTGCAACTGCTCGATTCGGTGTCTTGCGTCATTATCCGCGATTGCTCGGGGACCTAACCGCTGGCTTATTGCTGGCCGGACTGATGCTGCCGGTTGCTCATTGCGCCTGCTGTTGACTGCTGGCTCATCCCTCCGACTTCCTCCTGCAGCCCCTTGATTCCTCCGACTGCGGTGCAAAGTGCCATGCGGCGAGGATGCCTGCCTCTGCTGCCATTGTGGCGCATTCGGCTGGTTCGCACCCTGCAGTTGCCCGAATTGATTTTGATGCTACTGGCCGTTGCTGCTTGGTGGCCGCCTTTTGCTGCTGGTTCGCTGTGGTTATGAGGTCGCGCATTCGGCGTGTCCTCTCCGACATCTCTTCTCCTTCCAGATGCTCCAGCTCAGTAGCGATCTGCTCGGCAGCTCTCATGTTCTCCCAGCTATCTGCCGACCTCTCGGCCTGTTGCTCGGAGCTCCTCGATCACAGGGGGTGGGATAACACACTGCCGAATACCATGCGCTGCGTTGTACTCCCGAACTGATGCCTCCATCCAACGCTTTTCAACGTCGATCCTATCCGATTGCTCCTTTAGAGCCTGACGCACCTTTTCCAGCTCGGCCTCAGCCACGGCTGGATCGGCATGAAGATCCACGGGATTGCTGAGTACGTCCGGTGGGTTGCTTGGGCCTGCTGGTGCCGTGGTTGCTACCCTCGCGGCTCGGGTTGCTGAAGTAGAACTGTGGCGATTGGATGCTCCTGCCATCATAACCTCCGCACGGATGTGCGAAGTTGTGCCATCTGTTCCCACATCATCCGGGCTTCCTGGCAACTGATCAGTGAGCTCAGAAAACACCCCTACCTCCCTGGGAAACACGTCAGTGAGTGATGCGACGAAGACGCGATGTCCGCCGAAAAGAATGATGAAGCCGCGCGGCAGAATCATTCCAGCCCCAAACCGCGAGGCGTTGTGGATGGCGAAGTCCCACGCTCCGCTCCTCATCACCAGACCGGAGATGAAGCGTACGCGCGATGTAGATGATGGTCCCGTCCGGATGAGAACTCCAGTCGACGCCTCGTCCTGCCCCACGGTGGGCGCCAACTGTCTTCGATATGTACCGGCAGATGCCATGGGGATGGCTAAAGAGGGGGAAAAACCGAGGTGAGTGTCGCTGGTACCGGAAACGAGAATGGGAACACACGGCGGGACACCATGATGTACCCAGGTTCGGGGCTCTCCGTAGAGATAACACCCCTAGTCCTGACGAGCTAGCTATATGCAATAACTCTGGCTACAATGAATGCTCCTTGAGCTGTTTGGGAGGAAGAAGAAGAAGGCCTCTGGTCACTACTCTCTCCTTGCTCTCTCTATGGTGGGTGATGTTGTAATAACTGCTCCGTCGTCCCCCACGCAGGAGGGGTACGCGGGGCTCTTATAGGCCGAGCCCGGGGTACAAAGGTAAATATACAAAGAGGAGGGCCCATCTGTCTGCCTCAGATAAGCTAGGGACCTCACATCGTGCTCCTCCGGATGACCCGGTGTAGAATTGCGGCTCACCATACCGCTATCCTGTAGACCTCGGTGGTGAACAGTGGAGCTAGATACTTAGGCATGTCGGCCTGTCCGCGTGCTCGGCGCTGGAGGAGACCGCACGCCTCTGACAGTCCCGATCTTCAGGGATTGCGCATTGAATGCTCTTGTACCAGGTGTCCGACCTGGGACTCTGATTGAATGTTGCTCTGCTTACTTCGGCCGAATGCTCCTTGGTGAGGCCGATTGCGCCCTCTCTGGGTCAATCGGCCCTCAGCTTTAATAGATCGGCCCACTTCTTGCTTGCTCTTGTTGAGCTCGGCCTTGATTAGATCGGTGACAATCAGGTCGGTGATCTTTGCCTTGATGAATTGTTTCCCCTGGGTGACCCTACCCGGGGGTCATACCCCCGACACCAGGTGTCTTGCCCCCCAAGCTATGCAGTGGGTGCAGTAGGTGGTACTCCGGAAGCTTCCGGGACCTTCCGGGATGGTTTCGGGACATTCCGGAACCTTCTGGAACACTTCCAAGACTTTCTGGGACTATTAATGGACGTTCTGGAACTATCTGGATAGGTTTTGGCAAGATCCGGGCTATGGTCTAGCTTGCCGGATGCCCTGCGTCAGTTCTTCGGTCATTTTTGGGACGTCCACCGATAATCCGGAAACTATTCCGATTTAACTTGGAATTCCACAGTACCTTTCTCATATGTTCTAAAACCACCTGGAACTATTCCAGAGTGTTTCACACATATTCATTTTGCTCCGAACAATTCACTCTCTTCCACAAGACATTCAACCATCCTAGTATTCTAACAGATTTACTGTACATTAAGTGTGTGACCCAATAGGTTTGGTATTATGTGGACATGACTCAGAACGTCTTCTGGACTCATAGTCATTAGTCAATAATCAATAGCGGAGCCATGGACACCCATGATGACTCCCACACATACACGAAGAAACTTCGATTGAGCCTTTATGTTATTCATACACCATTCCTTTTGCTTCGCGATATATGACAAAGTTAGAGAAGAGAAGTTTGGTGTCGGGACCCGGGGTTAGCGTATGTAATTCCAGTCACGATACAATCACATGGAGAGCCGAGAGCCGTACCCACTTGGCAAAGCAGACGTGAGGGGCATCCCATCCAGGCCGGATGATCAACTAAAATGGGTCCTCAACGTCTGCTCACAAGTCTAAATTCTTATGGGTGGTGAATCCCATACTCATAGAAAAGTCGCCTCAACCATGTTATCGATTGGATCCTAACTCTTACATAGACTTACTCCAGCCCGATCACTTAGTCGGGGTCTAGGGCGGGCTCGATCATACAACAAAGTGTGCCACGTGACAGAGTCACGAGCAATCGCATCGCGATGCCCCAAGCTGCGCACATCTAAGGGCCACTTGGTGTATAAAAGACCGCCAGCCAGATCACAACTAAGGTCTCGAAAACCCATATTAAGACATGCATGTTATAAACATACACGCAGCACACATGCCTAGTATGAACAGCAGGTATCATCACATAACTCTACAAAGTACTCTTTATTGATATATACATAGAGCATACAAAGATCACATGTCTGTGATCACATTACATCATACAACGGAAGCAAATTAGGTCTGAGTACAGACAAGTTTAACAAATGGCTTAGAGAAGCCTTGTAAACATACATGCCCTTCCACGAGGGACCAGACTGCTGTCTGGGACTATGCTAACTTAGTCAACGTCGAGCTTCACGAAGGTGACTCCATCGGGGTCCGGTTCTTATCTAAAACATAGAATAAGCAAACGTGAGTACAAAGTCGTACTCAGCAAGACTTACATCAGAACTACACTACTCATGCTCAAGTATCAAGGTAAAGGGAGGTGGGGTTTCATCATGCAGAAGTGCCAGCTTTGACTTGGCTATTCCTGAACTACGAATACCAGACTTGAGGTAAGAAGCGTACACGAGTCCACTATCCAAGTCTCCAACCAATACACCACTATGGTTACTTCCTCGACTTCCCCACGAGGAGGCACACCATAGCACTCACGCTTATCTTGCGAGTTTTATAAGTATCCATTCAAGTTGTCTAATAATCAGGTACAGGTTCCAAGTAGTCCTTAACCGCGGACGCGGCTATTCGAATAGTTTTGTTAACCTTGCAAGGGTGTAAACTACACACACATGACCATCGGTTACCGCCTTTTGCTCGCCACCGTTCAAGAGGTGACAGCGAGGATGTTCACCACGACACTTCGCTCACAACCGGTCTATTCTAGGAGTCGACTATCTGAGTTACTACCGCTCGAGAGTCCGGCCGGATCAACGAAACGGACTCAGACAATGTAGGTGACCGAGACGCAACCTTTAGCAGATGGTTTTCCTGTCTCACAGGTGCACCCACATATCTAGGATGATGCAACCATTCCTTCATTCTTTTTCTATGCAGATGCCAAATGGAAAGCCCGAACTAATGTGACTCCTGGACGTCGACACGGATCAAGGTACTAGGCCGAGAGGGGTTAGTGAGCCCAATGTGTGGTTGTACTCTTTGTCTTGGATTACCATACAAGAACTCGGTGCTTAAGGCGGTGTTCAACGAGAAAACCCACTGTGTACTCCTACATAGCCTCTCATCGTTCACCTTGTATTAGGGTGGATTCACCGACACAGTTTCACTTTCATCAACACCATGTTCACCATCATCCCGACTCACATCAAAAGCAACCTCATGTAACACTAAGCATGCAATAAGCTATAACAGTTGCGGGGGCTTCATGATATCAAACAACTCCTATGTCAGCTAGGATTGTGGTTTTCTTACTACTGTGACAACATGATAGGTCATGCATCGGATATGGGTTCAACTATGCGGTAGAATCGATACAAAGTGATCTCCTAAACATGCATAAGCGAGACTGAGAGGGAATTGGGATTTTATAGATATGATCAATGGGGTTTGCTTGCCTTGCTGGCGAGGTTCGATATCGGGGTCTTCAACGAAGGGGGTGGCCTCCGGTTCTGGTTGCACGTCTATCGAGAAAACAATCAAACAAGTTATAAATTTATTTGAAATGCTCAAACACATGATCAATATTGAAATGGTGATGTTCTTGGTCACAATGTGGTTACAATTCCATTTAAAAGAAGTCAAATGCAAAGTCATTTGCAAATGTGCTTCAAGTTTGAATTTGAAATAAAACCATATGGATGTTTTGCACTGTTCACCCATTTTAAAATGGTGAAACATGAAAACAGAGCCCATATTCATAATCCTTGGATTTTTCTGATAATTTTTCATATATTATTTGTCCAAATTGGAGTTCATATGAATTTTCTATGAATTATTGAAGTTTAAAGTAATTTCTGGAATTTCTGTAATTCTTTTAATGTTTTTCCATTTACTGCGCCAGCAGTGACGCAGGGGTGATGTCACAGGGGCTCTGGCCAGTGGGCCAGCCCAGTCAGTGGGAGAGGGGCTTAACCCCTCTCTGTTTAGTTAAGTTAGCGGGTTAGAGGTGGCCTGGGGCCCACCTGTCTGTGGCACTGGGGGGGGGGGTTAAGAGTTGATTAACGCTAATTAAACCGGGCCCGCCGGCGGTTAGCCGTCGGTGGCAACAACGCGCGGCGGCGCACACGCAGGAGGCGGTTCCGGCGGCCAAAAGACGCACGGTTAGGCTCGTTCGATGTGCAGGAACCCCGCGGATCCAAAGGACAAGGCCAGAGCATGGTTTGCTTCCCATGCGCACGCCGGTGACATCTGTGGCGGCCCTGCTCTCCGGCGAACATGGCAAAGGGCGAAAGACAGCGCGAACTACTGCGGTGCTTGGGGGATTTTGGCCATGTGCTCACCGGGAATCGAATGGTGAGGTCGTTGAGGTCGTAGAAGGCTCGACGACGACGAATCGGTGGCGGTGAGCTTCAGGGTCCGGCGGCAGCTCGTTGAAGAATCCGGTGGCTACAGGGGCTCCGGCCTCGATTCCCTTTGCATGGCGATGAAGACGACAGGGTAGAACTTGATGGACAAGGCGGCCTGGGCTAGCGCGGCCGGTGGCCACGTCGGAGCACGGCGGCCGCTCCGGCTAGGCTCGGTGGTGCGCGAAAACGACGGCGAGGAGGAAGGGGGTGAGCCAGAGGAGGGGAGGAAGAGTGAGGGGGCCTTCCAGGCGTCGTCTTGGCGAGGAGATAAGCTCGGGGAAGAGGCGTAGACGGCCTGGCCGTCGTGGTGTCCTCGGCGGGGCTCGGCATGCTCGACAGCGAGCAGGTGGAGGAAGACGACAGAGGGTTCGGCGGCTGGGCCAGGCTGGTGGGCTCGGGGGGGAAGAGTTGGGCTGAAAGCCAGGGAGTTTTCTTTTCTATTTCTTCTGTTTTGTTTTCTGTTAATTTTTTTTGCCCCAAATAAAAATAGCAGAGCATTTTTAAAAATCATGAAAACTTTTATGTGGGCTTATAACATATATAGCTAGCCACTCATAAGTTTTGGTGAGTTTTGAAAATAAAAAAAAATGAATTTAAATTCAAATTGGAGTTTAATTTAATTTCCAAGCCCTATTTGGAATATTTGAAAAAATCTTGCTGCATGAAGTGGGACCCACTTCACTTTATATGTGATCATGCATATTTATAAGACTTTTCAAAAATACCAGAGCAATTTTTGGAAGAAAATTTTTGTCTGGCCATTTGATTTAATTTCTCAGGGCTTTTCTTTTCCCCATTTTTGATTTTCTTTTTGAATTTTTCATGATGCAAAGGGTCAAACAAGCCCTAGCACTTACCCTAGTTGGGGTTCTGACATTTGGCATCTTTGTGAAACAACTTATTGAACACAAGCCATCAGTTATCCTCATTTCTCATTTGTCTCTATTCCTCGTTTTGTATTCCGGTATCCCCGTGACTAAATCACAAAGTGTCTGTCCAGACTATAATGGATACCGTTATACCTAGTGGGCCCAAATTCAATATCTCTTCATCGTGAAGGAGAAAATCCCATTCTTGAACTATCGCTGTCACTAGACACACTATCCAATATACCCAGAACTTATTTTACTACTTCCCAGTCACGGGAAGATTCATCTAAGAACCAAAGCATATCTTCATGTGTGAAGCAACCCGATATTCTCATGGTCTAAGGAATTACACATATGACAAAAAATCATGATAGACTTATAACGTAGTTACGATGTGTTCTCTAAGTATATCATTTATAGTACTGGGGTCGGTTCAACATCATTGTTCTGCTAACAACATGATCTCATTGCTACCGACATCCATGTTGCAAGAAAAATGTCCATGATTAAGAAAATGTAATTATCAGTTAGCACATGAGCTGGTCTTAGAGGCTAAACCAAGAACTCTTGTTGTTTACATTTTGTAAGAGCAAGTTTTGCCCCCGAAGGTTTTGGACATTGTTGGACAAAGCAGAAGTGGAACTAATATTGTTTTCGAGTATAAACAGATACTTAGGTTCCGAAAGAATGGAGTTTGCAAGTAGAAGGTCGAAGGACAACTCACTGCAGCGAAGCTGCAGTCATCTACCGAAACCTTTGAAGGAAGACGACCCCTCAAAATGTCGTCGAAGAAAAAGACACTCTCGAGTAAAAGCGGAACGAGGAGAAAGCTGAATTTTGTCGAAGATTCTAAGACAGAAGTCTGTGAGCATCCCAAGAGAGATTCATCGAGAGAAAACCAAAACCCAAGTCTGAACTGAGTTGAGAAATTCACAAAGACTTAGGTCGAGATTAGCCGATCTTTTTATCTTGGAGAACTGCAAGTCTTCTAGACGGTTAGGCGTCGCCTGTCAAGCAGTCGAAGAGAAATTGTCGCTGCTGAAGGAAGTTTGTAAAGGTCTCGGAGATGTCCTGAATCATCTACCTCGAGTTAAAACTGGACAAGCTCGAGGAGTTTGTTGCAGTGGCGAATAGGACGGAGAGAGTTTTGCTCTAGGTGTTCAATCACCAGTCCCTCCAACCAGACGTAGCACTTTGCAGATTGTGAACTGGTTTACCAAACATCATCGTGTCAGGCTCGTTTCCTTCTAGCATTTACATTAAGTATTTACTCGTTGCCTGTTTGCCTTCGATGTTTTCCTTTGCTCCAAATCCTTTCGAGCCATGCATTACTTTCAATACTGTATTTTCTTCGGGATGCCTATAGTCCTTCGAAGTTTGCATGAATTCCTTCTAAGTTCCATAGAATTTTTAGAAGTGATCATTCACCACCTCCCCCTCTGATCATTCTTGAGATTTCAGTTGGTACCAGAGCTAGGCACTCCCTACGCTTTGCGTATTTTGGTCTAACCACCTAGAGTGTTGTCAAGAATGGCGTTTGCAGCTGTTCGCTCGGGGGAACCGATTGCTATCTACAATGGTAAGGACTATCCCTATTGGAAGGACAAAATGAAGAGGAACATCATGGCCATCAACTCTGCCGCTTGGGAAGTTGTCAAGAATGGTGTAACTGTCAAAGACAAAAATGCTATCAGTCCTGAAGAGGCAAAGAAGATAGAGCTTGACGCTGAAGTCTAGGTTTTCATTACAAATCATCTGATTCCAGAAAAATATCATGAGGTCAAGAATATTTCTTCGGCCAAAGGTGTTTGGGACTATCTCGAGAAGATTGGTGAAGGTGTCTCTACTCAGAAAGATGCTCGCATCGACACCCTTCGAAGCAAGTTCTATCGTTTCAAGAGGCACGAGGGAGAAAAAGTTAACTCCATATACAGCAGGCTCACTGCATTGTCAAATGAACTCAGATTACAAAGACATTACCAATCGGATTATTGTCAGAACTTTGCTCTGTTCCCTTGATGATTCCTTCGATCACATTGTGCTGATAATTAAGGAAAGGACTGATTTCAAGGATCTAGTTGCCGCTGATATTCTTGAGAGTCTCAATACCTTCGAGATGAAAGAATATGAAAAACGAGATGTTAATGGGACTCGAAGGAAATCTCATGCACTTAAGGCCAGAGCTTCACATCATTCCACTCCCAAAGCCAGTTCTGAATCTCGTGGTGCCACTGATGACCCCGAGAATATTGGAAAAGATCTGGCACTGATTATGAGTAGATTCAACCGCTTCCAGAGAAGGAACTCCTCTTCACCGAAGAAAAACTACTCTTCAAGACATTCGAGCAATTCATCACAGCATCGATCATCATCCAGAAACTCTTCAGCGAAAGATAACTGTTGCTACAAGTGCAAGAAGCCAGGTCACTTCATTGCTGATTGTCCTCTCTGGGAAAATGAACATAAATCAAAGCATTCTCACAGAAACTCTTTGAGCAAGTCGCACAGATCGAGCGAAAACTATTATTCGAAGAGATATGATTCAAAGTCCAGAAAAGACAAGAAAGATGGTTCTGATGATGACAAGAAGAAGAAGTACCACAAGCATCTAGAGAGTTCTTCCTCGAAATCACATTCCTCTCGACGCAAGAATTCTCACCGTGCCAAAGCCTATTTGGGTAAAGAGATGAACTCTGAAGATGAAGCATCCGGTTCTGAAGCTGAATCAAACTCAAGATCTGGTTCTGGTCCTGTTTCTGAATCTGATGGCGTTGTTGGTCTAGAATTTGCTTCGAACAAGACTTCAAGTTCATTCTTCACCAACCAAAGCAGTGAAGATGAATCTCCAGCTTACTCCTTCATGGCCAAGGCTAAGGTATCCTCATCTAAGAATTCCTACGATACTTCTGATGGATCTTCTTATGAAAGTAACTCTAGGATAAGCTATGCTAAACTTGCCAAAATTGCTTCTATCCAACAAGATGAACTAGATTCTCTAAGTGAAACTATTCAAAAATCTGAGACCTTGTTGATCGATGAGATTGAGAAAGGCCAAACTTTGACAAATGAGCATGCTGCTCTGAAGGAAAAGTATGATGAACTTTCCTCTCGGCATGATCTTCTCTCAGTGGACTACGAGAAGCTAATCTATGAATTCCTTCAAAGGAAAATGGCTCTCGAGAAACTGAGAGAGGCTAATGAAGAGTTGGAAAGTGTCAATCTCACGCTCATGGCTCAACAAGGCTCAGAAGCTAAAAATGAATCTACTTCACCTTGATTATCTTGTTTGGAACGAAGTAAAACTGAGTCTATTTCTGAGAGATCGAAAGGAAAGAAACCTATTGTTATCGATGATGCTAACTCCTCGAACGAGGAAACCATTACCGAGGAACTCCTCAGGTTGAGAAATTTATTTGAAACAGGCATGTTCAAAAGTGTGCAGGGACACCAGTACCTATGTGATATCCTACGAAAGGATCTCCTTCATAGGAATCCGTGAAACGAAGGAGTTGGTTTTGTAAGGAAACTCAATCCTGATGGGACCTAATTGGAACCCGAGAAGTATCCTAAAACTTTCTGGGTTCTTGCGAAGGAAAAGCCCATTGACATTGCTAACCTTTCAGGTTTCAGTTGCAAAATTGATCAGGCTATTGTTGATGAATCACTTGATTCGGACTACAAGCTTATCAAAGATCAGGAAGGAATGGTTTCTATAAGCGACATATTTGGGTTCGCAAATCTCTCGTAGAAAAACTTCCCCCTAACCATTCTATGCAGGGAAAATCCTCGGTGCTACCGAATCACTAATATTCTCTCGAGGATAGAAATGAACCCTTGGTGCCTGGTTCTAATGTTCCCCATAAGGAATACTATCGTGTCGATAGAAATGTTTATCGTCATCGTAACAATAATACCAAAAATGCTATTACCTACCAGTACTCTAACCCCTCGTCGTGGAATTATATTACTCAGGTGGATCCGAATGGGTCATGGATAGTGGTTGTACAAATCATATGACCGCAGACAAATATTTGTTCACCGAAGACAAACTTACTGAATCTTCACAGAGATACATTACCTTCGGTGACAACAACAAAGGAAAAGTACTTGGTTTGGGTAAGGTTGCTATATTGAAGGATAAGCATATTGACAAGGTTGTGCTTGTTCAATCTATAGGATATAATCTTATGTCTATCTCAAAACTTTGTGATATGGGTATGCTTGTATTGTTTTCTGCTTCTCGTTGTGTTGTCTTTTCACAGGATGATTATTCCTTCGTGTTCGAAGGATATCACAAAGGTGATATTTATATCGTTTATTTCTCTTCGGGACTTGTAGTGTCCACATGTTTAATGGCCAAAGCCACTTTTGGTTGGTTATGGCACCAAAGACTTGGTCATCCAGGAATAAAAAATCTTCAAACTCTTATCTCGACGAAGAACATCGTTGGAATTGATATTGTGAAATTCGATAAAGATCGTCTATGCAGTGCCTGTGAAGCAGGAAAGATTGTCAAGAAACATCACTCAGCAAAAACTATAATGACTACTACTCGTCCTCTTGAACTGCTTCATATGGATTTATTCGGTCCTCAAAATTATGCTAGTCTGGGAGGTAACAAGTATGGTCTGGTTATTGTTGATGATTTCTCTCGATATACTTGGGTTTTCTTTCTAGATGACAAAAGCAAAGTTGTTGAAATTTTCAAAACTTTCACAAAGAGAGCTCATACTGAGTATGAATTATCTCTCAAGCATATTAGAAGTAATAATGGTACAGAATTCAAAAACACTCATATCGAAGAATTTCTTGATGAATATTGCTTTACTCATGAATTCTCGGCTGCTTATACACCGCAACAAAATGGTGTGGTCGAGAGAAAGAATCGAACACTTATTGAAATGGCCAGAACAATGCTTGCTGAATACAAGACTCCTATCAGGTTCTGGGCCAAAGCAATTAATACTGCATGTCATATCATCAACAAGGTTTATCTGCACAAATTTTTGAAGAAAACTTCACATGAACTTATCACTGGTAAAAAGCCGAATGTTTCATATCTCAGGGTTTTTGGTGCTCCATGTTATATCAGAGATATGAATCACAGCTCCAAGTTTGCCCCAAAAGCTCACGAAGGTTTTCTCCTAGGTTATGGTTCGAATTCTCACACTTACAGAGTTTACAACTCTCATCTTGGCAAAGTTGTAGAAACTGTAAATGTTCGATTTGATGAAACTAACATCTCACAAAAGGAGCAATTACCTCTTAACCTGGATGAACCACCTTTGGATGAAGTTATCAGGTACATGGCTATTGGAGATATTCGGCCTGTCGAAGGAAATGCACGTCAGGACAACAAGGTTGATGACGGTCCAATGTTCCCACACATAGCCCGGGGCGCTGGAGATCAACATGCTGAGGCAAATGATGTACAGGTCGAAGGAGAACGCTTAAACGAAGAAAATGTCCAACCCGAAGGAGAAGATGAGCCCGAAGGAAATGATCCCGAAGGACAAGCTGATCCCGAAGGACAAGCTGATCCCTAAGAACAACCTGATCCGCAAGATGATGAAGGAGTTTTACCTCGTGTTCGTAGAAGAGTAGATGTCGACTCAATTCTCGAAGAGATTCGTTTACCAGGTCGTCCCACCAGTCGTTCTCGTACTCGATTAGCTAACTTCTGTGGAAAATTTTCGTTTGTATCCATGCTAGAACCATCAAAATTCAATGAAGCCATGAAGGACTCAGATTGGATGACTCCAATGCTCGAAGACTTAGCCAGTTCGAGAGAAATAAAGTCTGGTCCATTGTCGATAGACCTGATCCTAAGAAGCATAATATCATTGGTACGAAGTGGATTTTTCGGAACAAGCAAGATGAAGATGGCATTGTGGTAAGGAATAAAGCTCGACTTGTTGCACAAGGCTACACCCAAATCGAAGGTATTGATTTCGGTGAGACTTATGCTCCAGTTTCTCGACTTGAATCTATTCGTGTCATGCTTGCTTTTGCCAATTACAATGGTATATTGCTATATCAAATGGATTTCAAAGGTGCATTTCTTAAAGGTGAAATCGAAGAAGAAGTATATGTTATGCAGCCACCAGGTTTTGAAGATCCGAAGAATCCTGACAAGGTGTACAGGTTGCACAAGGCCCTATATGGGTTAAAGCAAGCACCTCATGCTTGGTATGAAACACTGAAGGATTTTCTTCTGAAGAAGGGCTTCAAACCAGGAACAACTGATCCGACTCTTTTTACTCGTGTTGTCAAATTTACGTCGATGATATTATTTTTGGCTATACTAACCCTGATATTAGCGAAGAATTTGCTCGTATGATGTCGAAGAAATATGAAATGTCTATGATGGGTGAATTGAAGTTCTTTCTCGGGCTTCCAATCCGTCAACAGAAGAATGGGACTTTCGTCTCTCAAGAGAAATATCTCAGAGATTGCCTGAAGAAGTTTGATCTTGTCAGTTGTAAAACTATCAAGACTCCAATGCCTACAAATGTTCATCTAGATGCAGATGAGAAGGGCAAACCTTTCGATCAGAAGAAATATCGCTCGATGATTGGTTCGCTTCTTTACCTTTGTGCATCTAGACCTGAAATTATGCTATCAGTTTGTATGTGTGCTCGTTTTCAGGCAAACCCGAAAGAATCACATCATATTGCTGTCAAGAGAATTCTTCGATATCTGGCTCATACACCAACCTTGGGACTATGGTATCCCAAAGGTGCCCAGTTTGATCTCGTTGGATATTCTGACTCTGACTGGGCTGGTGATCGATTCGACAGGAAATCTACCTCGGGCACATGTCATTTTCTCGGTAGATCTCTTGTCTGTTGGGCTTCGAAGAAACAGAATTGCGTATCTATTTCTACGGCTGAAGCCGAGTATATTGCTGTCGGTTCATGCTGCACTCAGATTCTGTGGCTCAAGCAAACGCTAAAAGATTATGGCATTCTTGTGAAGTAAATTCCATTGCTATGTGATACTGGAAGTGCTATCAAAACTGCCCATAATCCAGTGCAACACTCTCGAACGAAGCATATTGATATTCGTCATCATTTTCTTCGAGATCATGTGCAGCGAGAAGATATTGTTATCAGCCATGTTCGCACCGAAGATCAATTGGCTGATATCAATACGAGGCCCTTGGATGAGAAAAGGTTCTGTGCACTAAGGTGTGAGTTAAACATATTGGACTCACGCAATGTGTAGTAAGATCATAACTATCGATACTATGTATTATATGTTTCCTTTCTATGTTGTTTACTTACGTTGATTTTCTATCGTGTTTCTTTTTCGTTCGTTTTTTGTTCGCTTGGTGTTGTCCTATACCTATATTTGTACTCGATCAAGATTCCCTTCGAATGTCATTGATTTCGAACGAAAATCTATCGAACATTTATCTACTTTTGTACTCGATGTTCGATGAGTTTGGTCTCGGACGTGGAGCAACTTTCTTTCGGTTCATTGGGATTTTCCCGCGATTACCACCACAAAATCCGTCCGTTGAATGCGGAGAGACGCGGAATCTGCGCCGTTGGATCAGATCTGACAGTTACGTCAGAACCCTCCCCTATAAATACTGATCCACTCCACCGGCACAGCCCTCGCAATTCCCTCGACTTCATCTCTCCGCTCCCGAAGTTCTCTCTCGCGCGCCGCCGTGCTGCTCGTCGCCGTCGACTCCCTCGCCGCTTTGCTGCCGGAAGGAAGTCGCCGGAGACCTTCCCGTCGATGAGGAACTTCATCCGCGCCGCCGTAGTCGCCGTACATCATCGAGTTAGGGTATGCACGGCTCTAAGACTCGATTCCAAACTCTATTGTTCATCGAATCCTAGATTTGTTCATGTTTTTATCTCTTTTTCTTAGGTCTGTTTGATCAGTTTGGATCATTGAATCTTGGGAAATCTGTTTCTAGCGTTTTCAGTCGATTCCCCATCTTAACTAGGTAAGAAATCCCTCGGATTTTCTCACTTAGGCAATTCCTACAGAAACGTATCGATAGATTTATACTTGTGCGATTAATTCATACAAGTTCTTCGTTAGATTTGCACCCGTTTGAAATCTAGCTAGCACTTTCATGAAAACTTGCGTCAAGACAAATCTCTCGATATGTTTGCTGCATACAAAAAGTTTTTCCTTAGAAAACAGCTGGTACTTGTTCACAACTTTCCTATATTCCCTTGTACCTATCTTTTTCGCAGGAAAATGTCTGGCAACGAAGGAAATGTTAGAGCACCCAAGTGTGTGGGAGGCCGAACAAGAATCACCAACAAATCTGAAGGATTATCAGAGAATTTGATCATTGAAAAGAAATTGAGAACGCTGGAAGGTTCTGAAGATGAACACAGGTGAGAAAACCGTCTGCAAGAAATTCGAAGGCTTCAAGCGCTTCGTTGGTATGAGTATAAGGAAATTATCCCTCGATGGGAGAGGCTATTTGCATTGAAAAATCCTTGGTCGGATGTCAAATCTTTAAGGCCCAAGTGGACGAAAGATAATCGACCACCTCCTCCAGATGATGCTCATCCTTCCTCTCTCAAAACAACTGCTAATTTTCAAGAGTTGGTTGATGCTCGGTTAGCACGAGCACAGAAACGTAAGGAAGCCAAAGCAAGAAAGGAGGCTGCTGCTGCTGAGGGTGCCGAGGAAGTTGGTCCTCGCGCCAAACCGAAGGCTGGCAAGAAATCTGCCAAGCGAAAGAAAAAGGTAGTAATTGTCTCGCCACCAGATGCAAGCTCCGAAGAAGAAGCTAATTCTGATGATCAATACCCTGGCACTGAGGTTGATGTCGAGGACATTCTTCAGAAGAAGAAGCCGAGCAGTAAAGGCATTAGGATCCAGGAGCCAACTGCACAGGCTCCTCGAGCAACAATTGACATGACCAATCTGGTCACTGATCCGCCCATTTCCTCTGCTTCACCAGTTCAAGCTCGCAGGAAAAAACCTTCGGCAAAATCGAAGGGAAAGCAAGCTCAAATGGCCGAGGACAACGAAACGCTTATCCAGCGTAAGGAAAGGCTGGCAAAGCAAAAAGAACAAGAAGTTAAAAACTTGACAAATTCCAAGCTTTTAAACTTCCAGAGTCAGCCCGAGCATAAAAAGGCCCAGGTTGCTCAACAGCTAGGCATACTACACCTGGTCAGTGAAAAGTATCGTCGACAGATTGCTGAAGGAACTATTCCAAGTGCCCGAAGGAAAAGTTCGTGGCCCCAAGCACCACCGAGAAAGTAGTGACTCCCACAGTCACGAAGGATAAGGATACAGCTGCAAGTGCTGCGAAGAAAAATGATGAGGCCCCTAGTGCCTCGAAGGATAAAGCTGCAACCCCTAGTGCCGTAACAAAACCCATTGCTACTGCCAAAGCCACCAAGGAGGCCGAGAAGAAATCCAAGGAGGCTAGGCAGAAGGCTCAGCCTGCCCCAGTTCCTCAAGCTGCTCCAGCTCCTGCTCCTGCCCCTGTTGCACCAGTCGTTTCCAGCCCTCGTGCCGATGAAGAAAGCTCCAACGAAGGAGATTCTGCTGCCCATGCTCCCTGGGATGCTGCTAATATTTCACATATCCTCTGGAAGATGGCTACCACACCGAGCAAAGTCACTGCCGAGGATGATGTCCCTCCTGAGATCCAAGAGCAAGTTGCTCGATACATGATTCGCTGGGAAGGATATCTCTCCCAGGATCGAAAGGATAAAGAGCAAGAGAAGTTTTACTCCAGGAAGCTTCAAGAAGAAACCGAGGACATTCAGTCCCGAAAGTTTTTCAAATCCAAAATTGCAACTCTTGAAGCATCCAGAAGGGCACAGAAGGAAAACATAACCGCTGTGAATGAAAAAGTTCGACAAGTTATATCTGCTATATGCAAAGAGCACAATGATGCCCTGTACAAGAGACAATCTCAAAAGAGAAAGTCTGCTGCCCCAACCTTTGCGCGTGGGACGCCAGAGATCGAGAAAAATGCGAAAAGGCCAAAGTCTACCGAGGTCGTTGCTGCATCAGCACGACAGGAAACTGCACCAACCCCCACCAAGCAACCCACTCCTCGTGAGAAAACTGCACCCCTCGCAAAACAACTCCACCCCCTCGCCAAGACACTCCACCCCCTCGCCAAGCCACTACTCCTCCTCGACAATAAACAACACCACCTCGTCAACCATCACCACCAAAAGCTTCGTCGCCACCACCAAACCCTCCATCGCCACCGCACATCATTCCATCGACCACCCCAGCCATCGAGACCCAAGCTCAAGCTACGAGCGAGCAACCTGCTCAGATCGAGCAAGAACACAAAGCTCCCATTTCCTCTGCTCAGAAGGATTATTCCTCTGCCCAGACTCTGCATGAAGGAGAAGACGCCGATGTTGATATCACAACAGTTTCATCTCGACAAGATGCTGCCGAAGGAAATAGTACTGGCAGTTCGAGTGGAAGTTCATCCTCCCCTTCTTCAAACTCTTCGGACGAAGCAATGCTGGATGTCTTTTCCTAGTTGAACGAAGATATGGAGGCCATGGATACTGAACAGGCCGCCCAAAATGCCCCTACCAACGAAGGAGTTGCCGTCGAAGCACAGGCCGAGGAAAATACTCCTGCAGCCATCCCAGCTCAGGACATTGTCAATGTTCCATCTTCTATTCCTCGCCCTGCTGAGCCAGTTTTCCAGATGCCAGACAATGCTGCTGAAGTATTTCCCGTCGATGAGCTGCTTCATTCTTCTCACCCGAGAGAAATGTTGCCCCTGTTCCGCTCAGATGTTCCTCGAGGAGGCCTCATCTTCAAAAGGCGTGAACACAAGCAATTTTTCTTCGGGACCAATCCCTACGAGAAGCCCAGAAGTGCATATTCTCTTCGGTTTTGGACTCAAGAGCAAGCCATCTACTACACCCGTGTGTTGTACAACAAGGCGAGAGTTTTCCAACATCAATACCTCGATATGCCTTCGGTGTACGCCACTTCGTGTTTCGAAAATGTTGCAGAGACTATTGATGGTCTGCATGCTCACAAGATGTTTGCTCTCGATTGTAGCTACAATCCCGAGCTCATGAAGCAATTTTATGCAAATTTTTATGTCACTGGTGATCCCGAGAACTCGAAGACTTGGAAATTTGATTACATGATTCAAGGCCAAGTTTTCCATATGACTATCGACCAATTTCTGGCCATCATCAATTTACGTCGCTTCAAAGGATTACCACACAATCTTCATGACTTACCTGCTCCAACTCCTGCTAAATTCTCTACGCTTATGAATCCAGATGTCATAGGAGATCACTACCTTGCTGAGCCCAAGCCGAGGCATTTGGTGTTTGAAGCAAAGTCATGGTTCTATATTCTTTCAAAGACCTTGATGCCAATGCTCGATGTGCACGATGATTTTCCCATTCCCAATGATGTGCAACTTGCTCTGTTGAAGTTAGTCCACGGTCATCCCTTCGATTTTGAAGACTACTTCATCAGAACTTTGGTGTCTTGTGCTGATGATCACAATTCCCACAAGCCGTATGAACCTTGGCTGATGGCTATCTGCAATTACTCTCGGGACGTGCCATTCCCCGTGTCAATATTCCCGAAGATTTTCACTCCACCAGTTAGGGAAGTATTGCAGATTGTTTCTCGACCCAATGATCAATATGCTGAGCACAATGGCATCCGCGCCCATTTAACTGAGCGTAATGTTCGCTTGAAGTTTATCAAGCCATTGCATCAAATGGAAGTTTCTCTTCGATCCCAGCAAATGCTTCAACATCATATTGACCAAGATTTCATTCAGAAACAAGCAATGATGGATGAGATAAACCATTTGCGCAATATTGCCATGAACAATAATCAGATGTTGCGTGAATGTCTTCGCCGTGATTGGAAAGGTCTGCGGAAATTCAATTCCCTCGGTCAACTTCAACGATGCGGTTTCGAAGAATATCCTCCACATCTGAACAGAACTGGACCAATGTTGATCGAATAGATCGACCGGATCCCAATATCCCTCGGCTGCCGAAGAACAGAGATGTGGTCAATGTCGATGATTATTATCACATTACAGTGACCACCTTCTCCTCCGACTCCGAGAAAGATGAACCTGCTCAACGCCAACCGAGAGTTTACACTCCACTTCCTTGAAGCCCCAGGACCACGCTGGAATCTCAGCTGGAATCTTCTGGAGATCAACACTCCTTCCGCACGAAGATCACTCCACCAGGCGCTCGCCCCATTCGTCGTGCTCCAACGCTCGCCGAATCTTCTTGACATCGTCTGCACCACTCTCGCGAGTAGGGATTTCTTTCGACCCTATTCTCTCGATTTTTTGTACGTTGTGACAAAAAGGGGGAGATGTAGTGGCATCGACGAAATTAGTTTGCCTTCGGGGTTAAGGGATTTGCTTTTCATTCGATAAACTTTTGATCTTTGAGGTTTTTGAGTAGTTTCAACAAACTTTTGATTCATATTCGATCTGGTTGTAACTAACTCTAAGTAGGTCTGTGAACTGCTATCCTTTTCGTAAGATATCTATCTGCTGCTTGCGATACTTAACCTTTTTGTAGGAAGTTATCTTTCATATAAGTTCACAGGTCATTCGAGAAGATTTCATATTTCTCATTGGATATTATCTGGAATGCAATTTCACTCGCTAAGATTATCCATGTTTTTCCCTTGACTCTACTTGTCAAATATGCACTTCACAGGAAACTCTTATCTTCCGTGCATACATCAAGGGGGAGTATTTCATCGTTCTTAGCTCTGGTTTATCATCGAAAACTCAAAACTTTTTCAATTATTTATCGATGCATGTTCTGTCAACAATCGTCCAAAAAGGGGGAGGTTGTAAGAGAAAGTTTTGCCCCCGAAGGTTTTGGACATTGTTGGACAAAGCAGAAGTGGGACTAATATTGTTTTCGAGTATAAACATATACTTAGGTTCCGAAAGAATGGAGTTTGCAAGTAGAAGGTCGAAGGACAACTCACTGCAGTGAAGTTGCAGTCATCGATCGAAACCTTTGAAGGAAGACGACCCCTAAAAATGTCGTCGAAGAAAAAGACTCTCTCGAGTAAAAGCGCAACGAGGAGAAAGCGGAAGCTGGTCGAAGACTTAGTCTTTTTACTAGTTTCTCTTTATTTTCTTGAGTCATAGGAAAAACCATACTATCAAGAGGGGTTTGCTAGTTAAGATCTCTGTCGAAGTGAATTTTCTCTGCTCAACCCAAACCCACGAAAGCCTACCGAGAGAAATCTTACTGAGTCGAGTGAATAGCTCGAAGGCAAAGTCATCGCACTTCTTGCCTTCGAGAGAGAACTCGTTCGGTAAGTCAGCTTACTTGTTCCTCAAGTAAAGTTGCGCAGTGATTGGAATCCGACCGTTGTGGACACGCGTCAAGCTGTCGCATCGGGTCACTTCAGTCATTTTAGCCATCAGGATCGCCAACTATAAATACCCCACACCTACCCGCCATTTTGGGTTGGATTCTCCACTAAAGATTCTAAGACAGAAGTCTGTGAGCATCGCAAGAGAGATTCATCGAGAGAAAACCAAAACCCAAGTCTGAACTGAGTTGAGAAATTCACAGAGACTTAGGTCGAGATTAGCCGATCTTTTTATCTTGGAGATTAGATGGACTCGTGTGCGCCTCTCATCTCAACTCTGTGTAGTCGTAGTACAGGTTAGCCAAGTCAAATCTTTCTGCATTACAACCCCACTTGCCTTTATCTTGTTACCTGAGCATGAGTAGTATAGTTCTGACGTAAGTCTTGCTGAGTACGACTTTGTACTCACGTTTTCTTATTCTATGTTTTAGAGACGAGACCACTGACACTGATGGTGGCCTTTCCCCTTTAAGCTTGACATCGACGAAGTTTTGTAGTCCCAGACAGCAGCCTGGTCCCTCTGGACGGTCGTTGTGTTTTCTTAAAGGCTTATTAAGCCATTTGTTAACCTTGTCTTTACTAAGAAGTAATTTGCTTCCGTTGTTGTATGATGTAATGTTGGATCATAATGATGTGATCTCTGCTTGTAACACTACTATATCTTCTCTGTTTAGCAGATGCAATAAAGCTATGAGTTTGTAGAGTTCATGTTGTGTTACCTGCTGCTATACACTTGACATGTATGCTGCGTGTATGTTTATATCGTGCATGTCATGTGTGGGGTTCGATACCTTAGTTGTGTTCTCGCCGGCGGTCTTTTATACACCAAGTGGCCCTTAGATGTGCGCAGCTTGGGGCATCGCGATGCGATTGCTCGTGACTTTGTCACGTGGCACACTTTGTTGTATGATTGAGCCCGCCCGAGACCCCGACTAAGAGATCGGGCTGGAGTCTGTTTATGTAAGTGTTATGATTCAATCGATAATATGGTTGAGGCGACTTGTCTATGAGTATGGGATTTCACCACCCATAATCATTTAGACTTGTGAGCGGACGATGAGGACCCATCTCAGTTGATCATCCGGGCCTGGATGCGATGCCCCTCACGTTCGAGCTTTCCGAGAGTGTCTTGTACTTGGCCTTGTCTGCTTAGACAAGTGGGCATGGCTCTCGGCTCTCCATATGATTGAATTGTGACTGGAATTACATACGCATATTCCGGGTCTCGACAGACATGGTACCAGAGCAGGACTGCCTGTAGGATTAGTAAACCTTGGCCGAAGTCGAGTCTAGCATTCTATAGTTATATAGTTACTTTGGGTATAAGGGAAAAATGTAAGGCTTCATTTTTCTCCTTACCCTTATCGATCTGAGTTCTGAGTCACCCTCACCTTGTTCTACGGGAAGATAGGACTAGGATCTTCTATGTATATACTAGAACATCTCGTTGTTTGACTCTCCATAGCTGTAGGATTGTTTTGGTTGTCTAGAGTCACCTTTCCATCAAGCCTTTTGAGAAGGTTCTGATCATTCTTGCAGATTGATTCATTTTTCCACCCCGGTACAGCCGTTATGCTGTCCGAATTGTCCCTTGTTTCCAGTGATTCTAATGCTTTTGCATTACATTCTTGCCCGCTCTTTAATTATGTCATCTTTGCTTTGATTCCATCGTAAATCCTACTCTGATTGTTGATTTTTATCACACAGAATGTCAGGTGGAGCTAGATGTGTTGAATCTGGTCACAGTAATCAAAGTGGTGATGATGATCCTCCTTCACCGCCTTCTGCAGCGGAAATCATGATGGAGGCTGAGCGAAATCGACGTGATCAAACACACCTTTTGGAGCTCATTGAGAAGAATACTTCTCTTGAGCGAGATGCGGTAATATCCATCCAGGATTTTATCCTTTTGAACCCGCCAGTTTTTCGATGTTCATCTGAGCCCCTGGATGCCGATGATTGGCTCCGTTCCATCGAGCGTAAGCTTGAGACGGCGCATGTTTCTCCAGATGATCGTGTGATGTTTGCGGCATACTTTCTGGAAGGTGCTGCTGGTGAATGGTGGGAAAGTTTTGTGGCAATGCAGCCTGATGGTCAGTAGTGACTTGGCAGGAGTTCCGTGATGCCTTCCAAGGGTACCACATTCTGGATGAGCTGATGGAAAGAAAGAGGGAAGAGTTCTGCAACCTATCTCAGGGAAATATGACTATTCATCAGTACAAGACTGAGTTCAATCGTCTTTCTCATTATGCCCCTGAGAAGATATCAACCGATGCCAAGAAGCAAGCAAGGTTCCGCAAGGGACTTAGCCCTGTCCTTCGTCATGATCTCAATCTCCTTGAGTTTGTCAACTTCGAGGATTTGGTCAATAGATCATTGAGAGCTGAGCATGGAAATGAGGTCTTTGAAGAGTCTCGCAAGCGTGATCGTGATCTTGCTTCCTCTTCTAGTTTGGGTTCTCAGAAACGTCGATTTTGGATCCCAACTAGTGCCATTCCTTCGCACTTGATTCCAAGAAAATCTTCACAAAGCAATAAAACCCAGAAAGATAGTAGAGAGCTTTCCATACAAACTCCACAACCTAACACCCGTTTGTGCTACAAGTGTGGTAATCCTGGCCACATTGCACGACAGTGTTCATTGCAAGAGAATGTTCCTCCTCGTCCAAAACCTAAAGCCAAAGCTAAGCCACCAAAGCCTTCCAAAGCCAAGTCCGCTATTGTTGAATACGGACGTGTGAACCATGCCACCATCAAAGAAGCCCAAGAGGATACGAAGGTTGTACTCGGTACACTTCCTGTCAACTCCAAACCTGCTTCTGTTCTATTTGATTCTGGAGCTTCTCATTCCTTTTTGTCTGAAAAGTTCGCACTCCTGCATGACATTTCATTTGAGGAGTTGCCTACCCCTTTCATGATTAAAACTCCAGGATCAACATGGCGTACCAGTAGGGTAAGTCATGACAATGAAATTGCTATTGAGGATGTTGTATTCCTTGCTTCTCTCATAGCCCTCAAATCTTCAGATATCGATATCATCTTAGGTATGGATTGGTTGTCCAAACACCGTGTCAAGATTGATTGTGCCACCAAATCAGTCCAACTCACTCATCCTTCCGGCAAGATAGTCCATTTCACATCCCAAGGTTCAGAAACCCAGCTATATTCGTTGAATGAGCATCCCCTTCCTAACCTTGAAGATATTCCGGTGGTTCGTGACTTCCCGGATGTCTTTCCTAAAGAGCTGCCGGGAATACCACCCGACAGGTCTGTGGAATTCATTGTAGATCTTATACCAGGCACATCCCCAATTTCGAGACGCCCATATAGAATGGCCCCACATGAGTTAGCTGAGCTAAAAACCCAACTTGATGCTTCGTTGGCAAAAGGCTTCATCCGCCCTAGCTCATCGCCATGGGGTTGCCCCGTTCTGTTCGTAACGAAGAAAGATGGAACAGAAAGGATGTGCGTAGACTATCGCCCGCTAAATTTAGCGACGATAAAGAACAAGTACCCACTTCCCAGGATCAATGATCTTTATGATCAACTTGCTGGATCCTCTGTCTTCTCTAAGATGGATTTGAAATTAGGTTATCATCAAATCAAAATCAGAAACGAGGACATTCCCAAGACGGCTTTTACTACTGGTTATGGTCTTTATGAGTACACCGTCATGTCCTTCGGTTTAACCAATGCCCCAGCCACTTTTTCGCGCTTGATGAATTCGATCTTCATAGAGTACTTAGATAAATTTGTTGTGGTTTATCTTGATGATATTCTCATCTACTCGAAGAACGAAGAAGAGCACGCAGAACATCTTAAGCTGGTATTGATCAAACTTAGAGAGCATCGCCTTTATGATAAATTCTCCAAGTGTGAATTTTGGCTACCAGAAGTGACCTACTTAGGCCACGTGATTTCTGCAAAAGGTGTTGCAGTCAATCCCGAGAGAGTTCAGGCCGTCCTTGACTGGACTCCACCTGAATCGGTTAAGCAAGTTAGGAGTTTTCTTGGCCTAGCAAGCTATTGTCGCCGCTTCGTCGAGAACTTTTCTAAAGTTGCAAAGCCTCTGACTGAACTTCTCAAGAAAGATAAGAAATTCCAATGGACTCCCAAGTGCGAGGAAAGCTTTCAAGAGCTAAAAAGAAGGTTGACTTCTGCACCCGTACTTGCACCTCCAGACACCAAAAACGATTTCGAGATCTATTGTGATGCTTCACGGCAAGGGTTAGGATGCATACTTATGCAAGATCGACATGTGGTAGCTTATGCTTCACGCCAGTTGCGGCCACATGAAGAGAACTATCCTACCCATGATCTTGAACTCGCTGCCGTAGTTCATGCCCTGAAGACTTGGCGACATTACCTCCTTGGTAATCGTTGTGAAATCTATACCGATCACCAAAGCCTCAAATACATATTCACCCAGCCAGATCTTAATCTCAGGCAAAGACGCTGGATAGAGTTGATAAAAGATTACGACTTGAGTATCTCTTACACCCCAGGCAAAGCCAATGTCATGGCTGATGCACTAAGTCGTAAGTCGTATTGTAACAACCTCATGTTACAACAATATCAACCATTTCTCTATGAGGAATTTCGAAAGATGAATCTCGAGATTGTTCCTCATGGATTCCTTTCCACCTTGATTGTGAAACCAACCCTTGAGGATCAAATCAAAGCCGTTCAACAACGTTCTCGAGGTATCCGACATATCAAACAGAACATTGCTAGCGGTAAGGCAAAATGTTTTACCCTAACCAATGAAGGTACTGTGTACTTCGAGAATAGGATGGTAGTTCCAAAGAATAGGAATATAAGGCAGCAAATCCTTAAGGAAGCTCATGACACCCCTCTCTCGATTCATCCTGGTAGTACTAAGATGTATCAAGATCTACGGCAGAGATTTTGGTGGACTAGGATGAAGCGAGAAATCGCTCAATTTGTTGCTCAATGCGATGTTTGCCGTCGTGTGAAAGCAGAGCATCAAAGACCTGCTGGTACTCTTCAATCATTAGCCATTCCTGAGTGGAAATGGGATAAAGTCAGTATGGATTTCATCACTGGATTTCCAAAGTCTCAGAAGGGAAACAATGCCATCTTCGTGGTCATTGACCGTCTTTCCAAAGTTGCTCATTTCCTTCCTGTTCGCGAGAGTATAACTGCTAGCCAGTTAGCGGATTTATATGTCTCCCGGATCGTTTCTCTCCATGGTGTTCCTTTGGAAATCAATTCAGACCGTGGAAGTCTTTTCACCTCTCGATTTTGGTAAAGTTTTCAAAATGCTATGGGAACCCATCTCTCCTTTAGCACCACCTTTCATCCCCAGTCAAGTGGTCAAGTAGAAAGAGTCAATCAAATTCTCGAAGACATTCACAGAGCCTGTGTTATCAAATTCGGAAAGAGTTGGGAGAAATCTCTTCCATTCGCCGAGTTTGCTTATAACAACAGCTTCCAATCTAGCTTGGGCATGGCACCCTTCGAATTTCTCTATGGACGAAAATGTCGAACACCATTGAACTGGTCAGAAACCGGTGAAAGACAATTCTTTGGACCGGATATGATCCAGGAAGCAGAAGAGAAGGTTCGCATTGTTCGTGAGCAATTGAAAACAGCCCAGTCTCGTCAGAAAAGCTATTATGATCGTCATCATAGGCCAGAAAGCTACGAGCTGGACGAGAAGGCTTACCTCCGGGTTACTCCTCTGAAGGGAACCCATCGCTTCGGTATCAAAGGCAAATTGGCCCCACGTTACATAGGCCCCTTTCGCATTCTAGCTAAACGTGGAGAAGTTGCCTACCAACTTGAACTACCACCGCATCTTTCTCAGGTTCACGATGTCTTCCACGTATCTCAACTCAGGCGTTGCTTCAAGGACCCCATCCGCGAAGTAGACCACGAAACACTTAATCTCCAAGAAAATCTGTCTTATCGAGAGTATCCTGTCCGTATCCTCGATGAAGCTGAGCATACCACCAGACGTCAGAAGATCAAGTTCCTCAAAGTGCAGTGGTCCAACCATTCTGAGAAAGAAGCCACCTGGGAACGAGAAGACCGTCTCCGAGTCGAGTACCCCATCCTCTTCCCGACTACTTCTGAATCTCGGGACGAGATTCTTTTGAGTGGGGGCGAGTTGTCACAACCCTAGTTTTGGTATGTGTTTTTATTACTATAAATAATTGCATCATGTTTAAGTTCTTGGTTTAAGAATTGGGGATTTGGAAAAGCCTCAAAAAGAATTTAAATAAAAGGCCAGATAATTTTTTTTTCCAAAATTCCTCCAAACAATTTTGAAAAATCCTATAAATGAGTATGATCATTTTTTTAAAAGATTTGGAGTCAAACCCATGCTCATGGATTTTTCAAATATTCAAACAGAGGCTTGGAAATTAAATTTAAATGCTATTTGAATTGGATTCAAATAATTTGAATTCCAAAAATCTCCAAAACTTTGGAGTGACTAGTACTAGGTCACATATGTCCAAGATAATTATTTGGGGGTTTTTAAAAATGCTTTGATATTTTTTTAGAGAAAAACAAATAAAACAGAAAGCATTAAAAGAAAAATAAAAGAGAAAGGGCCGAAGCCACCCACCTCCCTTACCTCCGGCCCACCTGGCCCAAGCGCGGCAGAAGCCGGCCCAGCCTGCCAGGGGCAGGGGCGTCTTCAACCTCTGCCTTCTGGCAGAGGCGTGGAGCGCATGCCCGCCGCGGCTGCCACGTCCTGCTCGCTCGGGGGGCTCCCCCGTCCTCATCTCTTCGCCGTGGAGGCCCCCGTGCTCATCCTCTTCCTTTCCCCCCCTCTGGAACCAACTCCCCTCTCTCTCCTGTGCGAATCCCGCAAGAACCGAGAGCTCCCCGTCGCCGCCGTGTGCGCGCAGCCGTGGCCAACGTCGCCTATACGCCGCCCGGCCGTGTCCATTGTGCTCCTCTCCGTCTTCCTCCTCACGCCGCGTAGTCAATTGGAGCAAGGAGCCCCGAGGGCCGTCGTCCCCTTCGTCGTCTTCGTCGCCGGCTGCCGGACCTTGGCGTCGAATTCGCCGACTACCGTAGCTCCTCCGACCCCGACGTGCTCCTCTACGGTCTCAGGGTGAGGCTCGCCTTCTTTCCCCTCTGTCCATGGTCATAGCCATCGCCCCGTTCACCGTTTTCCTTTTTCCCGTGCTCCGGCCTCCGCGCCTCTCGACGTCGGCGAGGCCTCTGTCCCCCTCCGATCCTCCCGTGTACCCCACTGGGTGCGCGCGTGTGAGGGCTCCCTCCTGGTGCCCTTGGCATGCCAAGCCGTGGCCGGGAGCCCCTCTCCGGCGGGGCGCCGCCGCCTCCTGTGGCAACCGGAGTTTAGCCGCCGGCCCGGACGGCTTAATTAAGGGTTAACCCCTCTCGTTAACTAGCATGAGGCACTGACAGGTGGGGGCCCTAGCCCCCTATTAATCCTTTTAAGTTTAATTAAACGGGTTTTAACACCAGAGTCATTGACAGATGGGCCCGACATGTCAGTTGACTGGTCAGCGCCCCATGACGTCATGCTGACGTCAGCCTTGCGCAATAATCCCTTTTCTATTTAATAGAATTTCCAGAAAATGCTTAAATCTTTGAAATTCAATAACTTTTTATCCATAACTCCAAATCAAATAAATTATATATGAAAAATCATCAGAAAAATTCAAGGATTCCAAATATCATACTTTCATAGATGAAAAACACATCTATGATGGGGAACCAGTAGCATTTAGCTATATGGATTATTTGGAATAATTCAAAATAAATGTTTAAATCATTTCAAATTAAATCTTTGCAATGCCAACCTTATCACATGAACATCAGAGGCATATCATACACATGACCACATGGTTTACCATGTGCAAACATTAGCAAATGCAACTTTGGCTAAATTGAACCACATTTGGAGTTTGAATTTGAAATTCTTATTCAAATCAACTTCAATTAACTTGTTACAAATTAAACATAGATCACATCAGTACCATGCCATGTTTCATTATTGAATGTGCATTGCAATGTGATGTTTATACTTTGTTGTCTCGGTGTTTGCTTCTTCTCGATAGATCCATCGCCAGACGTAGTCCCTGTTTTCTCCGTAGAGTGGCACCCCCGAGTCTCGACAATAAGGCAAGCAAACCCCCTTTGATCATATCTATAAAAACTCAGTTTCCCTCTTGTTCTCTTATGAATGATTAGGTGATTCACATGTTACTGTTCTTCCGCTAGTTGAACCCATCCTTTGCATGACCTATCTTTGCTACCACAGTATTAAGCAAACCTCAACCTAGCAGATACAAGATTGTTTGTGCTCATCATGTGGCCCTTCATCCATGATATGCTATGCCATGCTAGAGTTGTTTGCAATAAAGTTGATCCATCTGGGTGATGTATCGGGATGGTAGTGAACACATGCAACAAGGTGGTAACGTGTTGATGAAGTCACCCTAATATAAGTGAACAATGAGAGGCTGTTTAGGAGTACACAGTGGGTTGTCTCATTTACACTGCCCTAGTCCCCGAGTTCTTGTGTTGTTATCCAAGACACAGATTACTACCACATGTTGGGCTCATTGACCCCTCTCGACATATTAACTCACCCCGACTAAGGTCCAGCATTCGCATGGGTTAACTTTATTCTATTTTATTTCCTAACGTAGCACGGTTTTAGGCAAGCGCAGAACCATCCGTCGAGGTGGGCTTGTCGGACCGTCCATACATCGTTTGGGTCCTGAACGGAAACCCCGGCTGGATTCCCGATTGGGGTGCAACTCAGATAGGCGATTCCCTGGACTAGAGTTGTAGCCGTGAGGTAAGTGTCGTGGTACTATCCTCGCCGACACCGCTTGAAGGTGACGATTTCTAGGCGATAAGTGGTAGCTACGTATGTGAAGAAGTACACCCCTGCAGGGTTAATGAACTATTCGAATAGCCGTGTCCGCGGTTATGGACTACTTGGAGATCTTTACTTGATTATTAGACAACTCAAATGGATACTCTAAAAATCGCAAGATAAGTGTGAGTGCTTTGGGTTGCTTCCTCGTGGGGAAGTCGAGGAAGGATCCATGGTTGTGTATTGATGTGGTGATCAAGATTAGATGGACTCGTGTGCGCCTCTTATCTCAACTCTGTGTAGTCGAAGTACAGGTTAGCCAAGTCAAAGCTTTCTGTATTACAACCCCACTTGCCTTTACCTTGTTACCTGAGCATGAGTAGTATAGTTCTGACGTAAGTCTTGCTGAGTACGACTTTGTACTCACGTTTTCTTATTCTATGTTTTAGAGACGAGACCACTAACCCTGATGGTGGCCTTTCCCCTTCAAGCTCGACATCGACGAAGTTTTGTACTCCCAGACAGCAGCCTGGTCCCTCTGGAGGGTCGTTGTGTTTTCTTAAAGGCTTCTTAAGCCATTTGTTAACCTTGTCTTTACTAAGACATAATTTGCTTCCGTTGTTGTATGATGTAATGTTGGATCACAGTGATGTGATCTCTGCTTGTAACACTACTATATCTGCTCTGTTTAGCAGATGCAATAAAGCTATGAGTTTGTAGAGTTCATGTTGTGTTACCTGCTGTTATACACTTGACATGTATGCTGCGTGTATGTTTATATCGTGCATGTCATGTGTGGGGTTCGATACCTTAGTTGTGTTCTCGCCGGTGGTCTTTTATACACCAAGTGGCCCTTAGATGTGCGCAGCTTGGGGCATCGCGATGCGATTTCTCGTGACTTTGTCACGTGGCACACTTTGTTGTATGATTGAGCCCGCCCGAGACCCCGACTAAGAGATCGGGCTGGAGTCTGTTTATGTAAGTGTTATGATTCAATCGATAATATGGTTGAGGCGACTTGTCTATGAGTATGGGATTTCACCACCCATAATCATTTAGACTTGTGAGCGGACGATGAGGACCCATCCCAGTTGATCATCCGGGCCTCGATGGGATGCCCCTCACGGTCGAGCTTTCCGAGAGTGTCTTGTACTTGGCCTTGTCTACTTAGACAAGTGGGTATGGCTCTCGGCTCTTCATATGATTGAATTGTGACTGGAATTACATACGCATATTCCGGGTCCCGACAGACTTGGTATCAGAGCAGGACTGCCTGTAGGATTAGTAAACGTTGGCCGAAGTCGAGTCTAGCATTCTATAGTTATATAGTTACTTTGGGTATAAGGGAAAAACGTAAGGCTTCATTTTTCTCCTTACCCTTATCGATCTGAGTTCTGAGTCACCCTCATCTTGTTCTACGGGAAGATAGGACTAGGCTCTTCTATGTCTATACTAGAACATCTCGTTGTTTGACTCTGCATAGGTGTAGGATTGTTTTGGTTGTCTAGAGTCACCTTTCCATCAAGCCTTTTGAGAAGGTTCTGATCATTCTTGCAGATTGATTCATTTTTCCACCCCGGTACAGCCGTTATGCTGTCCGAATTGTCCCGTGTTTCCAGTGATTCTAATGCTTTTGCATTAAATTCTTGCCCGCTCTTTAATTATGTCATCTTTTCTTTGATTCCATCGTAAATCCTACTCTGATTGTTGATTTTTATCACACAGAATGTCAGGTGGAGCTAGATGTGTTGAATCTGCTCACAGTAATCAATGTCGTGATGATGATCCTCCTTCACCGCCTTCTGCAGAGGAAATCATGATGGAGGCTGAGCGAAATCGACGTGATCAAACACACCTTTTGGAGCTCATTGAGAAGAATACTTCTCTTCAGCGAGATGTGGTAATATCCATCCAGGATTTTATCCTTTTGAACCCGCCAGTTTTTCAATGTTCATCTGAGCCCCTGGATGCCGATGATTGGCTTGCTCGAACTCACACCTAGCCTTGAAAAGGTTGTAGGTAGCTTCGTCGATCAACGGCTCTTTCTCCTTGAGCTCCTCCCAGGTTTTGTTCTTTTCAAAAATTGCCCTCTTCACCCGGGTTTTCCAACTGGACAAGGCCTTGCTTATCTTCCTGAGGGCCCATGTGTTTACTTTGTTCCCTCTGAGTTTTGTGTTATCGTACGGCTCCGGAAACTTGTATCGTTCGTGCAGCTTGTTGATAAGAAGCTGACAATAATGAATATTCTCAAGACTCCTGAGGTTAATCGTGGTGATCGGCACAGTGTTGCCGAGGATCGCCACGACTTGACGGCCGTACCCTTCCAAAAAACGTTCGGGCTCTTTAGGAATCCCGACAGCGGTCACAACAGTAAACTCTTTCCTTATGACGCCGACCTTGGTCCGTTTCCGATTCCTCTTCTTCGACTGGGTACCATCTGTGTTGGAGCCACCGGTCCCATCATCCTCGCCGATGTTCCTCTCGTCGTCTGTTGTACCGGCCTTCTCCTCTAGGTCATCATCCGATGAGTCGGACCTCGACTCTATCTCCTCCTCATACTCCTCCTCGCCCGGAGGTACTTCCTCTTCTCTCTGCTCCTCGACCTCCTCCTGGGAGTATTCCCAAAATTGCTTCCTTTTTTCTCCCGGCTGAGAAGAAGGACCGGCGTCGGCTCCGGTCCACATGTTTGCACTAGTAAAATATTAAGAAATGCAACTACTTAATTAATTAGCACAATAAATAAATGCAAATACTCTCATGTTAAGAAAAATAGCAAAGGTCATGCAGGAATTCACGGAAAAATTTGGCACGACCTTTGCTCTTTTTCTTAACATGAGAGTGCCCCATTCTCAACCGAAACGGAAGTTAATCAACATTTCGGGAGAAAGGGGATAATAATTTGTACCTGCACAAAACAAATGCCTACATGTAGGCACAGCAATGCACAAAAATAGATATTCAAACAGTAGATATTCAAGAAACATATACTTGCAAATGGACAAACATGATGAAAGAAGCACGATGACATCATGTAACAATGGCACATCAAAATATAATACTATCGAAGAACAGATTCTACACTTGCTAGTTTCATCATTATGTTCATAAGAACAAATGCTTAGCTACTGGTTTTTTATAAGAACAAATGATATAGCTACTTCATCACTGTCCTAAAATTCTAGTAAAACTAGTACATAACCCATGTGTTGCATTTTTTTTAAAGAGAAACCAAGGAATGACCAAAGCTAGTAGCATTTTTTAAAGCTGATTGCATTCTACACACACACATGACACACACACACACACACACACAGCACAACACACACACAGAAGAATCAATTTTTATTAAGCATCAAAGAGCAACAATAGCAAAAGAAAAAGCAAACCCCAAAGGGAAATATTGTTTCCCTTTGGACCTATGTTGCTATGATTGCTTATATATGCATCAAGAAAGATTTTAAGGTAGGATGGTATTTAGCGAGACAACATGTCATATTGTCATGTGATATTGAAGTAGAATATAAACCTTTCACTAGTAAATGTTGACACATTGGATACATATACATCTTTTTTCTATCACTTTCTTTGGGAGATGGCTAAAGCCTAAAGTAACTGATTTTTTTTACTAGAAACTACCAATAATGACCAATCTGTCTAGGAATAGAGGAGACCAATGGTATTGTGCAAAGTATTGTGTGGATGGATGACCATAGAAGGTTAGCTATACTTTAATGATCATGCATACACTTAACAATTTCATTTGTACAACTCTGAGCAAAAAAACCCAAGCTATTTTGAAGCAGATTCAGACAATTAGCAAGCCGAATTACAAGCATTTTCAAACCCCAAATTCACATACACAAGAAATGGAGGGGGGCACCCAATCTATTTAATCATAACCATGTTCAAACCCCATGCTATTTAATCATAGCTTTGAAGAACAGAGGATAAGCACGGGGGAAGGGATGGAGATGGAGGTGTCCAGGGGGCTCACCTCGGGGGCCTACGGGTGGCGGCTCCAGTGGCGTCGAGGGGATCCGGTGGCGACGAGCAACTCCGGCGGCGGCAAGCGACTGCGGTGGCGTCGAGCGCGCGGCTCCTCCGCGGTGGCGTAAAGGGGCGGTTCCGGCGTCGCGGGGCGAGTGCTCCGGTGGCGTCAAGGGGCGAGAGCTCCGGCGTCGAGGGGCAAGTGCTCCGGCGTCGAGGGGCGACTCCAGCGTCGACGGCGAGGACAGTGGCGGCTAGGGCTCCACTGCTCGAGAGGGGATCCAATGGGTACTGTGTGCATGAAGGGGAGGGGGCGTGGAGGTTAATCCTTATGGGTGGCGCATTCTGCCAGAATGCGCCACCAAGAGGTTTCTTATGCGTGGCGCATCCTGGCGAAATGCGCCACTCATAAGGAAACTCTTGGTGGCGTATTCTGACAAAATGCGCCACCCTTGAGCACATTTAGTGGCGCATTTATGAAAGATGCGCCACCCCTAAGCACCATTTCATTTTTTTAATTAAAGTTTAACCATTTCATTATATTTGTTTAACCATTTCATTTTTGTAATTAAAGTTTAAGCATTTAATTAAAGTTTAACCATTTCATTATATTTTTATAAAAGTGGTCAAACTTTATTAAGATTGACTTTGACCAAATCTTATATGCGGAGTAAAAAGAAACGGAGGGAGTACTTGCTCTAACCGAACTTGAGAATGGTGCTTCGATTGTGTATCGTCGATGTTCATACACTTCAAACTATGATCCAAACATAAGAATGTGATCATATCGATCCACGTACCATGCCTTAACCGTGTCGTCGCTGAACCAAGATCCACAAACACAAGGTGTAGCGGCATTTGGAAACATAAGATTGTGACCATCAATTACAAAGTGCATATTAAATCCATGCATACACAAAGTGATCATGAATTACAAAATATTTTCTTAAATTTGGAGCTAGCTATCTAGCTATCGTTTCCTCACGATCAGTGGTATCATGAGCGATCCTTGATTAGATGCATGTTTAGATCTAGATCATATGTGTGATATGAGGCATTGATTTTCTTGTTGCTTCCCTGTCATGTGATTTTTTCTATGCTTGATGGCAAGTTGAGGTTTTGCTACAAGGATTGAGTTTTCCATCGATCCCTCTATGCTGCTTTCAGTATGCTGGTTGCCTTGATCATGGTCTACATCAAACTCCTTGGATCTCATCTTAATCTCGCAATAGAAGATTTAACATGGAGGGGCTTGTGGATTTTATGAACTCAAATCCACACGGGGGTCACGCGTTTAACGAAGTTTGGCTTGTGGCATTAGTTGCTGCACGCACCCCGTATGTTAAACTAGCAACAAAAGAAGTATCGTGTTTTGTTTTATCTAGGGTTTCTCGTTTGCCTTGTAAACCTACTTAACAACCACGATAAAAGTTGCAACAACCCGTGTAGATGGCGATCTAACTCGTTTTTGCAGAGTATGCATGTGATGTGGTATAGCCTTCAAGATTTGCAATGTGTTTGTATGAGATGCTATATGTTATGTAATATTTATTCGCGACCTGCGTATCGTGGTACGGCATGATGACTGGAGTCATATAATTGTCACTTAATTATGGCCTGCGTGCCAGAACTGTTTATTAGCTCGAGGCAAAGCAATAGATAGATGCAAGGTGATGATCTACGATGCGGAGGTGGACCCCGACGCACATGCCGGAAGCCGTGGTGTTGGTCCCGGCACCAAGGAGAAAGTTGGTGGACACGGTGACTTCAACCACGACGACGTGAAGATAATGAAGACTTCACGAAGCAAAGGGCTATATCATATCACATAATTTTATGAACTGCCTGTGATGTTTATCCCTTTGATGCACCCTTGTTTGATGCGCGGTAGTCGTATTTTATTAGGGTGATCTCTCGCAAAACAATATCAAGTTGATAGTGTTCTCCCAACTGTAGCACCGTCTATACTATGTTTCACATCGGAGCAGGTCATGTCACATGGGTGCACACGGTGTGACGCATAAAAGACGGGTGTGTTAAAAGAACACACAACACATTACACTTGGTTGTCTTGACGGTTTGGATAAAAGTTTGCTACCGGAACACGCCCATCGAAAGATGAACAAGAATCACCTTTGGCGTGATTGGCAAGTTGGCCTACCGGTCCAGTCTAAGTCATCAGTGATGTCACATCAATGGCGGACGATTGGGTTGGATCTTGAATCACTCCAGCATCAATTACGAGAGATATTGATCTGAGTGGGAGCGCACTTAGTAATTAAATTTATTAATCACAAGTGCAACTTAATTATGAACAAAGTCTTAGTATTTGCATTATCGTTGTAGAATAATGGCTCGCGTTACCACCTTCCCAATTGATTTTGATTAACTGTTTTATCTGGTAAAAACTTTACGATTGGTACCATATTGTGAGGACTATCCTCAATAGTGTCGAGAAGGAGCTTGTCCTATCGCAAATTTTTGATGCTCTCCTGCTGATGCTATGGATGATGTGACTTATGTCCATAATCCAAAATGCTAGAATTCCACGACAGCTAAGTGCATTGTCTTCACCACCATGAAACCCGAACTTCGAAAAGTTTGGGATAGTTATGTTATATTCATGGAACTGAAAAATAAGTTTTCAGTAGTAAGACAGTTAATGTTGGATATAAGATATCTAGTACAATGTATGATTGTAAGCATTAGTGAAAATGTTCATTGTGCTCTAAACAAAACTGATAAGTGTGGGATCCAGAAGAACAATGATCATATGATGATGACGATTAAGGGAAAGGAAGTTCCATAGGGTGTTAGTAAGACTTACACGCCGGAAAGTCCATGGCCTGCGCCACCCTTGATCATGTGTGATCTTCTGTGAGTAGGAGTGACATTGGAAATAAAACTATGATACGTATAAAGGCAAAACGAAAGAAGACTGGAATAACCAGCTCAGAAATGAAAGTCATACGGAGTTATAGATGAATTCATTGCTGGTCAAGAGATGTAATTCTTGGGAATAATGATTAAGCAGTTAATTGTGGATTCTGTATATTGTGATTAAACTGTTGATCACCGGAATATCACATCGATTGCATATTGTTGCAACTCGATGCAAGAAATACTATGGCCTTTATGACTAGCTAATGATGAGTTTTGACACGCTCGGGAACACGGTAAAAGGTTTACTATACCGTGTGTTGACTCTATGATTATCTTCATAATTCATTTTAGAGTTGAGTAAATTGTTACTACACTTTAGCCTTGTTGCAAAACATCATTTTGAATCATGTTTGTTGCAAGAGAGTTGTTCAAAGCTATGAATAACGTAAAGGCCATACTTCCATTATGAATAGGGTGTATGTTATGAATCTTGATAATAATACTAAACATCCATAACACTGACGCTAAACGTCGCAAGACTAACAGAAATACCACATAGATGTGGCACTGCCGTTTATCACAAGTGACATAACATGCATGAAGAATTTCCATAAGTGATGGACTTTCGAGTCATATGATTATGAATCACTTGACGCTTGCGATCTTTGTCTCGAAGTAATGTGACTAAAACACCGTTAATAGGCCATACATGAACGGGCAACTAAACCATTGGTAATCATACATGATGATGTGTGTAGTCCAATAAGTGTAGTTGTGTGCAGTGGATTCCCTATCTTCACTAATGAGTTGAAGTAGATATGTGGATATCTGTTCAATAGAGACATACGTCTGAAATCTTTGAAATGTTCAAGGAATTTTAGAGTGAAATAGAAATTCATTGTAACAAGAAAATAAAGCTTCTGCAAATTAGATTGTAGAAAGTAATATTTGAGTTACAAGTTTAGCGAACGTCTGATGAGTTGTGAAGAAGTATCATAACTTGCGTCCACTATGAGTAAAGTGTTCGAGAGATGTAATCAAGCCATGTATGACACGGTAAGATCAAATATGACGTTTATCAATTTGCCATTATACTTATTAAAGTTATGCGTTAGTGACTACGGCTTTTACACTGAAAAGAGCATCATCAAATCTGTTGAAATGACACCATATTAGATGTGGTATGGACTGTTAAAACCATGTTGTCTTTTCTTAAAATTTGGGTATGTGAGGCATATGTTTGACATACTCAAAACCCCAAATCAGATAAGTGCTACTTTGTTAAGGTTATGCCAAAAGTTTTGGTATTCCTCTATCACTACACAAAAGCAAAACTGTTTGCTGTTAAGAACAATGTGTTTTGAAAAAAAATAGTTTCTTACAAAAGAGTGAGTGGGAGGACAGTGCAACTTGTCAAAGATTGTTGAATCTTCAGAGAAGTGCGCAGCTGAACCACACAGGTTAGACAAAACTCGTACAAACATTCATGATATGTAAAACGAGATATTGTTGTTCGACAATGATAAACCTGTGATATACAAAGAAGCGTTGATGGGCCCTGACTCCGGGATTTGGCTAAATGCCAAATAATCCGAGATAGTATCCATGGAAGTAAGTCAAGTTTTGAACTTGGTAGACCCTCCGAAAGACTAAAAGTCTGAAGAATATATATATGTGGATCTATAATTGATTCGGATGAAATTGTTTTATCCATAAAGCTCAACTCGTTGGAAAATTGTTTTCTAGGAAGTTCAAAGTTTGACTACGGCGAAGTAGTTTCGACCGTAGAGATGCTTTAGTCAGTTCGGGTTATATTAGCAATTACTACATATCTCATTTATAGGATATGGTAGAATGGACGTCAAAACAAAGTTCCTGCACGGAAATATAACAAAGGACGTATATGTGATACGACCGGAATGTTTTGTCGATTCAAAGGATGCTAAAATAGATGGAAGCCTTGGATATCCAGTGATGGACTAGAGCTAGCATAATGGAGTTGGAATTTTCGTTGTGATGAAATTGCCAAAAGAGTTTTTTTTCATCAGGAATAACGAAGATGCTTGAATATTCAAGAAAGTAAGTGGGAGCTGAATAATATTTCTAAAACCTTATGTAGATGACATATTGTTGATTAGAAATGATATAAATTTCTTGACACGAATAAGGACTTCATTGGAAATAGTTTTCAGTTGAAGAACTTGGGCTGATATAGCATTAGTATTGAGCATAGTGATCTATGAAGATAGTAAGTGCCTGATCATGCTAAAGCCAACACTACATATTGACATGATACTAAAGTAGTTTAGTATGAAATGCCAAGAAACATGTTCTTACCGAAGTCGTGGTGAAAAGTCGTTTGCGGAAATCAGTGTTCATGAACACAGATAAGCAAAACACATGAATTGAATTCCACTCACATGTGTGTTTGGATTAATCATGTACACCATAATATGTAAAACGACCAGATATGTCCAGTGCTCCAAAAGGTTGTGAGCAAGATACCAAAGTGATCAACATGTTGATCATTGGACAAACAGTGAAAAGTTAAACTTATGATAGATAAGATATGTTTCTCGGAAAATGGAGATAATGAAGAGCTCGTTGTAACAAATTACACCAGCTGAATTTTGATGTAAACAGTTACACCAATTCAGTCTTCATACTTACTCCGATCGGTTTTCGATTTTAATTGGGATTATGTGTTTCACACATAAGGGTGGCACAGTATGAAGGAACTGTGTTAAAGTTAGATACTGTGGCGAATTATATAACAAAGGCTAAGTATATTGTTGCTTAAAGAAGTAACAAGGGAGGGTATTTTGAATCATCAGTTCATTTATGAACATGGTATGGTTTCCTAGATGCTTGAAGCTCATGGATCATTGATGAATGATTTCAGGACTTATTCTAAGGAACCAAGGTCCTACCAAATGATTCAAACATATACAAAGCTAAACTGATAAAATTAGTGAATTTTATGATAGCGTGAAAACGCGAAGATATGCAAGATACAAACGGGCCTGAAACGTCAGATCCGAAGATGAGGTCTATACCACAAATGAGGCATTTATTACACCGGTATGCCATAGGTGTAAAGTGCTCAAGCACTGACAATATTATTGACTCTAGTGCAAGTGGGAGACTGTTGGAAATATGCCCTAGAGGCAATAATAAAATGTTATTATATATATATTTCCACGTTCGTAATTAATGTTTATATTTCTGTGCTATAATTGCAATGACCCTGACTATGAGATTCAGAAGAAAACTCATTTGCATGTGTGGAAATGTAAACACCAAGAGTTCCTGGTTTAGCCTCTAAGACCAGCTCATGTGCTAACTGATGATTACGTTTTCTTAATCATGGACATTGTTCTTGTAACAAGGATGTCAGTAGTAATGGGAACATATTGTTAGCAGAACAATGATGTTGAACCGACCCCAGTATTGAATGATATACTTAGAGATCACATCATAACTACGTTATAAGTCATATCATGAAATGTTATCATATACGTAATTCCTTAGACCTTGAGAGTATCCAGTTGCTTCACACAGGAAGACATGCTTTGGTTCTTAGATGAATCCTCCCGTAAATGGGAAGTAGTAAAATAAGTTCTGGGTATGTCAGATGGTGTGGCTAGTGACTGTGATAGTTCAAGAATGGGATTTGCTCCTTCACGATGAAGAAGATATTCACTTCGGGCCCACTCGGTATGACGGTATCCATTATAGTCTGGCCAGACGCATTGTGATTCAGTCACGGGGATACCGGAATACGATAAAGAGAAAATGGACGAACTAGCAAAGAGGATAACGAGTGGCTTGTGTTCAAGAAGTTGTTACACATGGGTGCCAAACTTCTCTCCTCTAACTTTGTCATATATCGCGAAGCAAAGGGAATGGTACATGAATAAACATAATGGTTCACTCGAAGTTTCTTCGTGTATGTGCGGGAGTCAACATGGGTGTCCATGGCTCCGCTGTTGATTATTGGCTATTGACGAAAGGCTGTTGACCTATGTCCGGAAGATGTTCTGAGTCATGTCCGCATTATACCGAACCTATTGGGTCACACACTTAACGAGCAGTAGTCTGTTAGAATACTAGAATGGTAGAAGGTTTAGTGGAAGCAAAGCAGAATAGTTCATACGGGTACCGGAAGTAGTTCCGGGGATTTATGAAATAGTTCATAAGGGCACCAAAAGTAGTTTTGGGTATTTAAGGATATGTCCGGATCACTCTGGAGTAGTCCCAGGTGGTTCCGGAACATATGAAAATGGTAATGGGAAAGTTTACGATCAACCGGAATAGTTTCGGTGATCGGTGGACAGCTTAAACAATATGTTGTGTTCACCGGACATAATAACCTTTGCCCGGATGGCTCCGAAACCCATTTAGATGGCTCCGGAACATTCGTTAGAGGTTCCGGAAGGTATTGGAAGTGCTCCTAAAGTGTCCGGAATGTCCCGAAATAGTCCCGGTATGTCCCGGAAGGTCCTGGAAGCCTCTAGAAGGTCATGGAAGGTTCCGGAAGGTTCCGGGCATTACCACCCACTCCCCTGCGCCCCTAGCCTTGGGGGGCAAGCCACCTAGGCTGCCCTGGCCGGCCAAGGGGTGGGGGGCGCACCAAGGGGAAGGAATCCCCCTCCAGGTGGGATTTCCAAGCCCATTATGGCAGGTTTCCGGTGGGAAGGTGTGGGAAGGTTTGGAAGGCTTGGGAGTCCAAGTTGGACTCCCAATCCTCCTTGAGCTGCGCCCTAGGCCTCCTGGCCACCTATATAAGGTGAGCCAAGGGGAGGGGGAGAAACACACAACTTGTCCCCAAGGCCTATGCGCCACCCTCCCTCCTCTAAACCCCGTTGCTCCACTTTTAGACCCCGGTTTAGACGCTGTTCTAGATCGGAATCCGTTAGGGTTTTCTCCCTCTAGTTTTCTCAGTGGCGTTCATCTCTGGACGGCGGAGCACTGCTGGATTGCTGCTACGGGATGTGTGGATACTAATGGAGGGGTTGTACCTTCGACCCTTCTTCGAGGAGCTTGTTCATGGGACTTGTCCGTGGGACTAGATCGCGGGACTTGTTCGTGGGATTGATCGAGGGACTGTTCGTGGGAGAACTTGCGAGATCTACTTCCACTACGTCCACGAGCTTCACCAACTCTACTTCCGCTACATCAGTTGGTGAGCCATGACCTAAAACCTTGTATGCAATCTTCTTGGATGATCTTGGGTTCTTTATTCATAGGCCGAATTTTTTTGTTTTCTAGTACGTTTCCCAACAGGATGCACACGGGACAACACCCGGATGGCCGAATACACAACCGGACGTCCGAAAATAAATGGATATGTCAAATCCATTGGGGGGAACCATGGAAACCAACCGTACTTGAAAACAATCTTAACCATGACACGGCAAAACTCTACCACGGGACGCACATGGGTAAGAGAACCAAGAAAATGGGAGATGAGACTCGCCAACTCGAGTTCCCTTAGGAGGCATGACGCACAAATCCGAGATGCACACAAGGGCCCTCCTCCAAGAAGAAATCTGCCTGAAAGCAAGATTGGTTTGGTCAAAATGTAGATCGGGAGGACGGGAATCCGGGGATGTGAGGGAGGAAATCACTGGAGAACCAGGCCAGCCGGGAATGGCCGCGAGGGGTGCAGCGGCGGCTACAAGTGGGAAGGGCGGCGAGGACAAACTGCCCAAGTGTGTTAGTTGTAGGTTTCGGGCCGCACGGGGGGGGGGGGGGGGGGGGGGCGATATATACGCCGGGCTGGTTGGGCGATCCGAATGGGAAGTCGGACGACCGACATCGGTTAACAGGAAAGAACAACTATCGTGAGGGGTCGGACGACCGGGCAGTATGTCGGATAGTCCAAGCTGTGCCTGGATCGTCCAGACACAATGTCGGATCGTTTGAAAATGGGTGTAGGACACCAGTAGCAATATGGGGTATTTTCCGGCTTTTTCGGACCATATGGGACAGAGTCCGGACCGTCCGACATGTTGTGTGAGTTCAAAAACAGGCTGGACAATATGGGAGACGCGACGGTAGTTGGTTGGTGATCTAACGGAATGACATATATATTTAGATAGATATATGTAGGGATATCATAGTAACACAATCGATAACAAGATCATAAAAGAACCATCTGTCATAAGGTGTCTATGAAGGGGTAGGCGGTGGCCATGGCCACCATATTTGACTGTATTTGACATTGACACCGTGAAGATGTACCTTGGGTACAACAGTCATGACTCCATATTTAATAGCTACACATGGATTCACCGAGGTGAGCATGCATATTGTTAATGTTTGGTTCTATTTATGCATCACGTACAGATTTGAGAACTCATTAATTGAGTTTCTCCCCCTACATACATGCCTACATCTAGACAAGTTATTTTCTATGTGCATGAATGAGAGCAAGATACTTCTAAGCCGTACAACTATAACGTTCCAAGATACCAAATTCACCTCTTAGTTGGCAGCACCTTGCTTCAGCCAATGGCTTGGTGAAGATATCGGCAACTTGCTTGTCGGTGCCCACATGTGCAAGAACAATATCACCCTTTTGAATATGATCCCGTATGAACTGATGACGAATGCCAATATGCTTAGTGCGAGGATGTTGACAAGGGATGTTGGCAATCTTGATAGCCCTTTCATTATCACATAAGATGGGTACCTTCTTATAGATGAGTCCATAATCCTTCAAAGTTCGTCTCATCCATAGGATTTGAGTGGCACAACTTGCGGCGGCAACATGCTCGGCTTAAGTGGTGGAGAGGGAGACACAATTTTCTTCTTGGAGTGCCAACTTACTAATGAGCCCCCAAGAAATTGGCACGAACCGGAGGTTGACTTCAGATCCACCTTGTCTCCGGCCCAATCCGCATCCGTGTACCCCAAGAGATCAAACTTGGCTTCCTTGGGGTACCCAAGGCCCAACATTGGAGTGTGAACAAGGTATCTAAGAATACGCTTAACCACCAAAAGATGACTCTCCATAGGAGAGGCTTGATATCTTGCACACATTCCTACGCTAAGCATAATATCCGGTCTAGATGCACAAAGGTAAAGCAATGACCCTATCATAGAACGATCAAGATTAGCATGAAATGGAATACTAGAAAGGTCTTGATCAAGATATCCCTTGGTTGGCATGGGTGTCTTGCATGGTGTAACATCCCAGGATCTCAATAGGAATGATAAACTACTCATATCAACAAGGTGCACCTTCTTTTTCGGGAGCCCATCGGGAAAGAACTACCAGGTTAAGCGTGCTTGGCTTGGAGTAGTCTTGGGAAGGGTGACTGATACGTCTCAAACGTATCTACTTTTCCAAACACTTTTGCTATTGTTTTGGCTTCATTCTTGCATAATTTGGACGAAACTAACCCGAACTGACGATGTTTTCAGCAGAGCTACCAGTGTTGTTTTATATTGTGCAAGTTTCTGGATATTTAGGTACGCTGGAGAAATCCACAAAAATTATATAAAAAATGAGCGTTCCCGAAGCTTCGACGATGCCAAAGGGGGACCACAGGGCAGCCAGGGGGCACCCAAAAGGGTGCATGGCGCGGCCCAGCCCCTGGCGGCGCCACACACCATCCTGGGTGGGTCCCACACCCCCTGGTGACCTACCTTGGCCTCTATTTATTCTCGTGACGAGGAAACTCCAAAACATAAGTCGCTTTTCCAATCTACGTCGCTGAGCCGCCGCCACCCTCTGTTCTTCTCCAGGAGAGCTAATCTGGAGGCTGTTTCGGCCTCCGGTGAGGGGAAATTATCGCCATCGTCATCATCATCGCCTCTCCATCACCCCTCCATGACTTCTTCTCTCATGTGTGAGTAATTACCTGCTGTAGGCAAATGGGATGGTAGGGATTGGATGAGTTAGATCATGTAATAGTTCATCAGATTGTTGGGGGCATGTTGTCTATCATTTACTTGGTGTTTATCATCTCTGTTACAACTTGTTGCTCTTAATTCTTGCCACTTTGGGCCCGAGTGCCATGATTTCAGATCTGACCCTTTTTTTCTTGAGTTTTAGGTGTTCTTGATCCTATCTACGAGTTGTATGCACCTATTATAGTCCGGAACCGGCGATCCCAATGGTGACAGCTTGGGACACCAAAGGGGATGGACTATAATTTGAGGATTACGTGTATCCATGAAGTGTTAATGCTTTGTTCCGGTGCTCTTTGACGGGAGTACCTTAATCTCCCTAAGTTCCTTTTGGCCCCGTTCGTAGCGGGAAGGTAGGACAAAAGATGTTGTGCAAAGTTCTTATTGCAAGCACGTACAACTACCTTGGGGTACATGCCTGATGTTTGATATTTGCCTAAATGATCCTTTCGTTTCTGTGAGCCTTCCCCGTGTTAGAATCTATTACATGTTTGTTCTCATCCAAGCAGTGCCCAACCATCCATCTCCCTAGCCTACAGTGTTTCTTTTCGCTGGTTACTAGTTGTTTACTTTCGTTGTTTTACTTTTTCTGCTTCACCACCACTATCATCACTATTATCACCTACACTACCACTACCACATTACCGTTACTACTAATACTTTTGTGCAAACTAGTGTTTATTTGAGTTGCGGTTGAACTGACAACTCAATTGTCAAAGCATGTACGTATTCTTTGTGTCCCCGAGTGTAGAATCAATAAATTGGGTTATCTGCCCGCGAAGACTATCTCGATCCCCTACAGTTGAGGGTTATCAAGTACTGTTTTCTGGCGCCGTTGCTGGGGACCATAGCTTTATTTATAGGTTTACTCAAAGTATCCTACCTGTTGCACGTTATCCACTATGGGTAATAAAGGAGACGCCAAGGTTCCGATCCTACCATCCCGTACGAGACGAGGTACTACTCTTAGCACTAGTGCTAAACTTGATTCACCTTCAGTTATGAGTAAGCTTGATTCACCTCAGTTACATGCTACTTCTGCTGAGTCTTGCAATATGTCAGACGCTTTTGATGATGGTTCTACTACCTTTGAAACTACTGGTTCACTTGGTTCTTTTATTGAAGAACAGATTGCTGCTGCTTCCCGATTCTCGGGAGTTGAAATTCCTGTTAGCAAAACCCCTATTAGAAAAATTCATGATTTTCCTGGCCTTAAGGAGAAACTCCTTGAGGACTATTATGTTATACTTGATGATGATTTATGAAGGGAGCTTAATGAATGTGTTGATTCCGACCCTGCCACTATAAATAAGTTGCTAGCAAAGCACTGCTTGAAGAACAAGTTTACTCCTGATCCTACTTTTGCTACGTCTCCTATATGCATCACTGATCCTGATTATGATTTCTCTGTTGACCTTTCACTTATATCCATAGTTGAAGCTGATCCCTTTTATGGCAGAGAAAATGATGATGCTATCGAGCACCTGACCAAACTCATTGAGTTGGGTAGCTTGTTTATTACTGATGAAAGGATCCATAACTTTTATGTGACCAAGCTTCTTCCTTTTCCTTGAAATGAGGTTCCATTCAAAGTCCTCAAAACATGGCTATATCTTTCGTTGATAAGTATTTTCCTGGTCATGGGAAACATGATGCTTTACAAAGAATTTATAACTTTAAACAGTTGCAGGATGAGCATCTCCCTAAATCTTGGGGGAGATTTTGCAGTTTTCTTCAGGCTAGACCGGGACATGAGATCCCTAAGAATGAATTACTTGATATATTTTATGCTGGTCTAACCGATAAATCTAAATCCTATCTAGATTGTTGTGTTGGTTGTGTTTTTAGGCAAAGAACACCGGACGATGCAGAAGAATTGATGGCAAGATTTCCAAAAACCATGAAGATTGGTCCGTCCCTGAACCTCCTCCGCCAGCAAAGAAGAGGGGCATGCTTGTCCTAAGCCCCGAAGATATGCAAGAAGCAAAGAATTCTAAAAAAGAGAAAGGTATTAAAGCTAAAGACGTCAAGAATCTACCTCCAATTGAGAAGCTGTGTGAGCCTACCACTCACCCACCTATGGTAGAGGTACACTCTCTTTTAGATTTCAATGCAAGTGACATTCCTAAAGGTAAGCCTCCTGACCAATGTTTGGATGAGCTTGATAATTTTATTATGAAGCAAATTCACTTCAATGAGAAGATACAAGGTCAGTTGCATGATAATACTCTTTCTATCAAAAGTTTGCTTGATGTTCTAGGAAGAACAATTAATGATGTTAAATGTCTTGTTAAGCATTTTCATATGGTTCAAACTCAGCTTGAACAAATTTCTAATGTGCAAAAATATTTGCTTGCTAACAATGCCAAACAGGAAAATTTACATGCTTATGGTATAAATACCCAGGGTGGAACACACACCCAGGACCCTCTCTATCCAGAAGGACATCCGAAGAGGATCAAGCAAGATTCTCAAGTGCAGGAAGAACAAATTGTTAGCTCTTCGAAGAAGAAGAAGAAGAAGAAGAAGAAGAAGAAAAAGAAACACAAGGAAGCTGACAATTCCAATGATCCTATAGAATAAGAAGAACATGTTGTTGATCCAAATAGCATATCTACCTCCGATGCTGAGACTGAAGACGGTGCTGAACCTGAAAAAGATGTTGAAAAGAATGATCCACCTAAGGTTCGAGAAGAAGAAGCACCTGATAAGCGCAATAAGTACACTAGAGAAGACTTCCTTGCAAGGAGACACGGGAAGGAACGAGAACCATGGGTACAGAAATCCATGCCCTTTACAGGAAAGTCAGTCAAAACCAAAGAAGAAGAGCACTACAAGAAGTTTTGTGAGTGGATGAAACCTCTTTTTCTTCAAATTCATTTGACTGATTCTATTAAGTTACCTCCTTACTCTAAATATATGAAAGATATTGTTACTAATAAAAGAAAAGTTCCTAATGAGGCAATATCTACTATGCTTGCTAACTACTCTTTCAGTGGCAAGATTCTTGAGAAGCTCGGTGATCCAGGTATACCCACCATTCCTTGCTCCATAAAGAATAACTATGTTAGAACTGCCTTATGTGATCTTGGTGCAGGAGTGAGTGTTATGCCCTTATATCTTGTACTCCATTGAGAATATCGAGACCGTGAAGATTGGAGCATGGGATTGTCCACTACATGTATACCACAAATACAAAACAATTATGGTGGGGACAATGTCCATCAAAGTGAGAGTGCAATGATCACTTCATAAGAGGCGAGACTTTCTGCTCTATATATCGCCGGTTTGTTGGTAAGACTTGATCAACCTTGCTAACTAGCATGTTTTATATAGGTAAAAAGCTGAGCTTGTTATGTTTTCATTTCCTTTAGCTTTTATTCTCCTTGTTGTACCCAAAGTTTTTGTTTAAAGATTCAATTGTTCTAACTTTTGTCTCTAGTTCACGAAAGTTTTTTGCAGCTTTTTGAACTTTAAAAAAATCTCTACA